>JAHTLZ010000010.1:15571316-15602673 GCA_023846285.1 Phrynocephalus versicolor | reverse complement strand
AATAATAATAATAATAATAATAATAATAATAATAATAATAATAATAACAACAACTTTATTTTTATGCCGCCTTTCTCCTCAAAGAAGAGAAAGGTACATTGGTACCTTTATTGTCAATGTACATGTGCATAATGAAATTGGCTGAGTCTCCCTTTCCCACCCCCACCCCCATCCCACTAGCAACCACTCAGTCTGCAAGGCTTCTCCTTTTGCCCTGGGTTTCTCCCAAGGATCCTCTCAGGTTTAGTAAAGCTTCCACTCACCCCTAAGGGATGTTTGAGTTCCCTCAAGGGGTGGGACCCTCTTTGTCATTGCTTTGCTGAAGAAGTGGCAAAGCCTCTTCTCATTCCCCGCCCCCTTCCCCATTCTGGCCATGAAAGCAGTAAATGCCTAGGCAGGGGGTGAGCTGCAATGAAAATGAATGGTTTGAAGGATGAAGGTGCCTTCATTCTGCATTCGTGAGGAAGGAACTTTGCAAGAGAGGCAGAGCGGCCCAGAGTGTTCCCTCACTTTCTGGCAGCTGAAATCACGCCAAATATTTCAAGCCGAGTTAAGTCCAAAATAGTCACATTCGCACAAACATGAACACCCTTTCCTTCACCCTGCTCTATTCTCCCTCACCCCACCCCACCCCATGCCGCTTCCCAGGAGTTTGCTTTGCCAAGACTTACACTTCTTCCAAGTGAGGCATTTAATCCCCATGAAGGACACAAGGTCATCCGAGAGCCTGGGAGCAGAAAGGATCACCAAGATTATGGGACGTCTTGATATCAAACAGCCTTTAGGGGGCTGGAACTGTGGGCCAGTCACGGCGGGAAGGGAAGCACACAAGCAATGACGGCCAAAGCTTACCTTTCGGGCAGAGCCTTAGGACAGCTCTTGGCCACAGTGACGTCCTAAGGTGGTCACCCTCCCAATCGCTGCCCTGTTTTCTCCTTTCCCCACTTGTCCCTCCTGTCACCAGCCCTGGCTTCCCAGAAGGGAGAAATGTAGCTCCTTCCTCTCTTGCCCAATCCCCCCCCCCTCCAGCAAACGAGAAAGGGAAGATATAAGGATGTCCTCGTTTCACCACTTGATGCCCATGGATGCCTGCTCTGCACTGAAAAAACCACAGGCCTCTGTCGATTGTGTACTGTTCATTCTGCTTTTGACATTCAGGAAGGAGGAAGGCTGTAGGGGACTGAAGTCTCATTCCCAGCTGGAAAGCCTACTCAGATTGCTCTAACCTCCCCCCCTCCCCAGGTTTAGCTAAGATTTCAATTTTGCTTCCATACATAGCACTCGGGAAGGGGGTTCAGAAGACACAAACACGGTACCAAGAGTGCAGAAAGTGGCTCTTCCATACTCAAACACATTCCATACGAAAACATTCACAAACAGTAGACTAGGGTAACAAAGCCGCTTATTTCCCTTGTTGCCTCTCTTTGTTCTCCGGGTCTGGGCAAACAGTTTGCAAAAGAACTGACTTCCAATGGAAGTCGCGCAGTCACGAGGCTCTTGGCTCAGGGGAAGGGTCCGCTGGTGTTGCTTTTCCTTGCCATGCTGTCTAGTGCTGCATTCCACCTCCCTATGAAAATGGCTGGGCCCCCGACAGATGGATGGCGCACAAAGGATGAGAAAGGTCACCAGATGTGGTACAGAACTAACAGAACAATAACCACGCACTTAAATCAAACAAGCAAGCTTATCAAATCTTTCATCTCCAAGCCTCTGGTCCTTTGGAAGGGGAGGGCAGTGGGAGGGCGGAATCAAAGCAGTACCTAGCATTTTTTTGGGGGGGGGGGAATCTAGCATTTGGGAGGGTGGAAGGCACCGACGCAGCACACAGTAGGTTACAAGGCAGAGGCAGGAGACAGGACAGCTCAGCCTCCTCAGAGGGCAGAACAGAATCTCACTGGCAAATTGGCCATGCTTCCAACTGTTGACCAGCCAAGATATACAAGCAGGCAACAGGTGCTGTCAGAATAAACGTAAGAGGAGCAGGGCAGCAGGCACAACATGGTGAGTTATCTACAGACTCTTTAAAGATTCTCCTAAGTCTCCTCCATGGCATTTGCACCACTGGTGGTCAGTTTCCTGAAGGTGTGTGCACTGGGTGGAAAGCTGCATGCAACTGGAGTGAACAAGGAAACAGAAGTGTGAATTTTCTGGAATCAGGGTCTAGAGCCGTGGTGGTGAATCTTCAGCACTCCAGATGTTTTGGACCATAACTCCCAGAATTCCAAGATTGCCAAAGTCTCATGCGCTCCCAGACACATCTGGTGGGGCCACTGTGAGATACAGGAAGCTGGACTAGATGGGCCTTTGGCCTGATCCAGCATGGCTCTACTTATGTTCTAATGACAAAGGACTGTGGGAGTTGTGGTACAAAATAGGCATGGGCCTTTTGTTTCAGAATGAGTCCAGTGCCGAAACGAATCATGGCAGCACAGCTGCTGTTCAGAACTTGGACTCACCCTCCAAAATAAAATCACCCATTGACTTACGTTGGTATACCTTGCACAGGGCCTTCAATGCATCATCGTTCATTCTCCCTGGTGCTGGCTAATCAGGAGCTGGCAAAGACATGCATCATTCCGCCTCCCTGTGGCCAGTGCCAGGGAGAAGGAACGATGATACGTCAAAGGCTGCTTTCTGGTTGGAGTCTCACCCTGCGCAAGGTAAACAAAGGTAAGTCAATGGGTGATTTTGTTTTGGAGGGTGGGTCCAAGTTCTGAAAAGCACCAGTGCTGCTGTGCTTCATTTCGGAACCGGAAATGAAAGGCCCATGCCTAGTACAAAACATATGGAGTGCCAAAAGTTCGCCACCACTGGTCTAGAGGATCTGATACTCCGAGAGGAAACTGGGAAAGGGACTGATCTTTGTTCAAGAGCCCTGCATTCTCTCCACTGCTGGTCTCCAGGTGGAATCATTTAAATCTGGCGGTGTTTCTCAGTGCCAAGGCTGCTGCTGACTGGAAGCAATGTTCCCTCTAATTTTGAGCCCCACTGCGTGGGAGCCTCGCCCCATGTGCATGTGGGGTTCCCAGTGCACAGTCCTGATGGCGCTCTGCACGTGTGGAACTTGGAGGGAACATTGACTGGATGCATTCAGTGAAGCAAGATAAACAGTCTCCCCATAACACAAGATGAACAGATGCTGTAAGTCATACCTAATCTGGTGTATTAAAGAGAGAGAAAATAGGCTCATGCTCTTTGCGGAGACACAGGAAAGGGGCTGGTAAGACGTGGCTCAACCTGTGCTTTCCATGACCTGGAAGTTCTTGTTTCTTTGGTCTGAAAAAGCACTCTGTACAGCTCAGGCCAAGGATCTCCTGAGGCGGCCACCTTCTCCTTTGCATACCACCTCAGCTCTTCCACAGTATGTGTGTGTGTGTGGGGGGGGCTGGGCTTAGCCTCTGGCAGGGCAGGGCAGCTCACAGGGTGGTCTGTAGATTAAAGTCTCCAACCCAGTGTTGTGAATCCCATTGAGATTAGAGGGGTCAACAATCTTGAATGCTTCTCCTGCCATCTGAAGACCTCTCTCTCTCTGTATCGAGGTATATCTCAGATGATTTGCCAAATGGCTGAAATTATCAGTCGCCCTGGTCTTTTAAATACATGGTTGGTAATAGTCTCCACTGTTTTTATAATTTTAGCCACCGGTTTTATTGTTTCTATATTTTCTACTCTGCTCCTCAGTTTTAAATAAATAAATAAAAACAGTACAGAAATAAGATCATGTAAATAAAAAATAAGTTTTGCATTCTGATTAAATTAAGCAAATTAGAAATTTATTTGGATTTACTTTTGTACTTGTAGGCTGCAACAAAGTAAATGTACATTAGTCTTGTTTCTATACCTTTGCCTTGCTGGATTTTATATATGTCCTTGTGCTCGTGTAACGTAGAGAACAGGAAAGCATGTGGTTCGTGCTAAGAGCCATCAGAGAGCACAGGGGCTCATGCAGGGGGCAAAGGCACGTTCCCCCTCTGCTCTTGGAAAGCCACGGCCCAGGGACCCTTGAAGGCTGAGAGCCCACTTGCATGTCGCACTTAAAAAAAAAGTTAGGTTTGAGAAGAGGACAAAGAGATACCACAAACACCCTCATGTGTGAAGCCATGTATAGAAAGGAGCTCCTCTTTTAAAAGCTGCATGTCATTGCTTTTAAAGCTGCTTTGCACAGATGCTTCACACCTCGTGTACACGGCGTGTCTTTTCAAGCTTATCAGGAAATGTCTTCCACCTTTAGGCCCTCTAGGGACAAATATCATATGTGAACCAGCCCTGAGCCATTAACATCTGCCGGCTGAAATCCTATAAGCTGCAACCAGAGTAGACCCATTTGAGTCAATGGAACTTATGGTAGAGTTCCATTGACTCTCCAACTCCCCCAGTGATTCAATGGGCCTATTTGAGGTGCAACTTACTATGCTAGGCAATAAGACCTCAGCTTCTCCCTATAGCAGTGGTGGCAAACCTTCAGAACTCCAGATGTTTTGGACCACAACTCCCACAGTCATTGGCATATATAATACAGGCTTGGAGTTCTGGATGTTGCGGTCCAAAACATCTGAAGTGCCAAAGGTTCACCACCACTGCCCTATAGGCTCTCTTCGCCACCCATTCCCACCACGTATTTAAACTGATGACTTGAAACCAAAATGGAGGTTCTAAAGCTTAAGCAAATATGGTTGCAGTCAAGCCTCTTTATACAAGACCATTCTTCTCCTCTCTCCATCAAATTCTGACAAGAAATAAGTCTGCCTAGCTAGAAATTTAGATACAAGTTTGCTGGTTGCATTCCAACCAGAACTGAAGCGTTCATAAGAGAATGGCACTGAACCTCCCACTTTCTCGGAGGCTTTCCACGGCATACAAACAATGCAAATAAGTAAGTAAACCAAGTTACATTCCATTATGTGGGTAAGAGTATCAGGCCACAAGGATGGTCTAACAGTAGGCATATGCTATCGGCCTCCGACCCAAGCCCCTGAGGGAGACTGTCAGTTGGAGAATGTTGTAAAGGAGGCATCCAAGAAGGGAAGCCTGGTTAAAAGAATCCTTGACTTGATGCTGAGTAATACACTGGATCTGGTGCAAAATGTTAATGTGACTGATTTAACAGGGAACAGTGACCACAACACAATTACTTTTAACTTAATCATAGACTACTAATCACTGATAAAATCTAGCACAGAGACCTTAAATTTCCAAAAAAGCAATTTCCCAAAGATGAGGAAACTAGTAAAAAAGAAGCTGTAAAGGAAAAGAGAGAGTCCAAATACTCCAAGAGGCATGGAGGCTGCTCACAAAAACAATAACAGAGGCCCAATTGGGATGCATACCCCAAAGGAAAAAAGGGCACTGCCAGATCCAAGAGGACTCCGACGTGGCTTACAGGAGCTGTTCGGGAAGTGATCAAAAGCAAGAAAAACTCATTTAGAAGATGGAAGGCTTGTCCAAATGAGGACAACAGGCAGAAACATAAATTCCGGCAGAACAAATGCAAGGCAACAATCAGGAAAGCAAAGCAAGACTTGGAGGAGTGTATAGCTAAAAACACTCAAAGAATTAACAAGGACTTCTTTAAGCACATTAGAAGTAAGAACACAACTAGGAAGGCCATTGGACCATTAGATGAGAATGGAAGTCAAGGGATAATTAAAGAGGAAACAGAGATTGCAGAGAGACTCAAAGAAATCTTTGCTTCAGTATTCAATGAAGAAGACAGAGACCACATGCCCAAAACAGAGCCTATCTTCTTCGTAGGGAGGGAAACCGAAGAATTAAGCCAGATAGAAATAATGAGGGAGGAGGTCCTTGCATGTCTTGTTAAACTAAATGCTAACAAATCACCAGGACCACTTGGCCACCCGCGAGTTCCCAAGGAACTTAAAGATAAAATTGCTGAGGTCCTAGTCAAAAGATAAATGTAACTGGTTTTTTTTTTGCCCCAGGCATTGTGCCTAATGACTGGAAGGTAGTGAATGTAACACCAATCTTCAAAAAAGGATCCAGAGGTGATCCAGGAAATTACCAGCTGTTTAGTTTGACACTTGTCCCAGTTAAAGTGATGGAAACCATCCTAAAAGATAAAATTAATAGGCATATAGAAGAGAAGGCGCTGCTGAAGGAGAGCCAACATGGCTTCTGTAACGGCAAATCATGCTGCACTAATCTGTTGGATTTTTTTGAGATTGTCAACAAGCATGTGGATAAGGGAGATCCAGTTGACATTGTTTATCTGGACTTTCAGAAGGCTTTTGACAAGGTCCCGCACCAAAGGCTCTTGAATAAACTTGTCAGTCATGGAATCAAGGGTCAGGCCTTGTCCTGTTTCAGCAACTGGCTAAAGGATAGGAAACAGAGAGTAGCACTAAATGGACAGTTCTCCAAGTGGCAGGAGGTAAAGAGTGGGGTCCCCCAAGGTTTTGTACTGGAACCCCTGCTTTTCAACCTCTTCATAAATGATCTAGAAGTAGGAGAAAATAGCAAGGTAGCCAAATTTGCCAACAACACTAAATTAAACAGGGTAGTAAAAACTGAGAGAGATTGTGAGGAGCTCCAGAGGAATCTCTTGACACTGGGAGAGTGGGCAAACCAGTGGCAAATGAGTTTCATCATTAGTAAGTGCAGAGTGGTGCACGTTGGGCCAAAAAAACCCAATTACATTTATAAACTGATCTGACCTCTGCAACAAACCAGGAAAGGGACCTTGGTGTCTTCGTGGACAGCTCAATGAAGGTGTCAACCCAGAGTGCTGCAGCAGTGAAAAAAGCAAACTCAGTGCTAGGGATCATTAGGAAGGGTATAGAAAATAAGTCAGCAAATGTCATTTTGCCTCTTTATAAATCTATGGTGAAGCCTCATCTGGAGTATTGTGTACAGTTCTGGTCACCATACCTCCAGAAGGAGATTATGGAAATTGAAAAAGTGCAAAGAAGGGCAACCAGAATGACTCCGAGATTGGAACACAATCCTTACCATCTGAGGCTGCAATGGCTGGGCCTCTTCACTCTTGAACGATGGTGCCTAAGAGGTGACCTGATTGAAGTTTATAAAATCATACATGGTGTGGACAAATATGTTTTCCTTATCGCACAACTCTAGAACTAGGGGGCACTCCATGAAACTTTTGGGTGCTAGATTTCAAACAAATAAGAGAATGTACTTTTTCACTCAGAGGATCACTGGTCTATGGAAGTCCCTGCCAAAAGAAGTGGTGACAGCTGTCAGCCTTGACAGCTTTAAGAAAGGATTAGACAAGTTCATGGAGAACAAGGGTATCAATGGCTCTCATTATGAATGCCTAAGGACAACCTCCGGGTTGGAGAGATAGGCAGGATATCTCTCGAATGCCATTTGCAGAGAATCACAAGCAGGTGAAGATATTTGCTTAGGAATACCCTGAAGCAAATGGTGAGCCACTGTGTGAGATAGAATGCTGGACTGGATAGGCTGTGGCCTGTTCCAGCAAGGCTGCTCTTATGATGTTAGAAGTGATGTTAGAAGCACATCTTCATTTTAGATTTATAGTTCATGGGCTACCCTGGATTAGTGTCGCTGCAGCAATCTGCAAGCAATTTTATCACAGAGACCTTGGTCTTTTCACCTGCACTGCAAAGCTGGACAAGTTTATTTTATACAGGTCACTTGGCTCAACTGCGCCATGTTGTGAAATGTAGGAAAAACAGTATATATATTCCTGTTTCTTTTAACTTTCTATTCTCCTCTGATAAGGTGGGGGGTCTCTGTGGTGTTACTTTATTAATGCTTTAGCTGTGTTTGCCAGTGTGGAAGGTCAGTAGCAAACTTCTACTTAAACCTCTGGCTTTGCATATATACCAGACACACATGGTGAGTGCATACACACTCTCATACACACACAAAACGAAAAAGGGGTGGGGGGAACAGATAAAAATCTCCACTCTGTAATAAGACAAAGTTGCCTCTAAGCCGTCATTTTCTCAGCAGGAAGCAAAATTAAGTTCATCATCGGGGCGTGAATTAATGGCCTCACATGCTGCTTGGAAATCTATAAGGGGCTATATGTGGTTTGGAGAGAACCATTTTGCCCAGGATGTGTAATAATCGCTGAAACTGTAGAGTCGCCCTTGTGGTCCCTTTGGATAATGTTACAGTAATGCTGTGCCTCTTAATGTTTTATGAGGGGTGCTGGGCTTAACAGGAAAAGGCGAAGAGGCTGTAAAAGCTTCTTGGCTTACAAAAAACAACAAGGGGGGGGGAAACGTCAGGGCTAAAGCTTTAGGTAGGCAAAGGGGAAGCAGGGAATAGCAAGAGCCCCAAATATTGGGAGTAAGCCCAAGTGCTGATGAAGGCGTGATGGTCCACACAGACAGGGCCAACCCAAGTGCTCATCGTGCTCTGCTGTCTGCATTACGAGAGGAGCGAGCAAGAGACATTTCTCACGGGTTTTTTGAAATATCCACTTTTATTTTAATGGTCCACCAATCAGTCTCTCCGGGCGGTAATAAAATCTCATCACCAGCAACCCTAAAAGCTTTTCCTATCCTCTCTCCAAGAATATGACTGGGAGATGAGCCATGCTCCCAGGAAGATATGGCACACACTCACTCTTCCCCTATGGCCTGCTGTCCTAGAGCAGATTCAGCTTTGCAAGGAGGCACGGTGACAGAGGAACCACCTCGTATCAACCTCTTCCTGAATTTAAAAGGAAGACAAAATCCCTTGTGCATTGCGCTCCTTTGACAGGCTGTACATTGCAAAGAAAATTACAGATTCCAACCAGACTAAATAAAGGGCAGCTTTGAGAATACCTGAAAGGAGATCCAGTGTGGTGTAGTGGACAGAGTGATGGACTAGGACTTGGGCAACCAGAGTTCAAATCCCCACTTGGCCATGGAAACTAACACTAGGGGGGTGGAACTGGTAAAACCACTTCTTAAATGTCTCTCTTACCTTGGAAGCCATGCTAGGGTAACTCTAAGTTGGTTTCAACCTGATGGTGCATTACTAACTAACAGCAGGAAAGGTTTTCATTAATTGGTTTGGGGAACACTGGGAGAAATAACCACTACCAATGAAACAGATTTTTGCTCAACATCATCGTTCCTCCAGAAACAGCAAAACTATCTGCTCATATAGTGTAAGAGGCAGCTTCTCATCTGCAGTGGAGATTTTAGGGTCAGTAAACAGGAATGAAGCAAACAAAGGCCTCGCTCGATCTTATCAGCCTGCATCCCAGAGGAAGAGTCAGAGGTGTACCTCCTGCCACTTGTTCCATTTTCCTCTGCCTTTTAACTGAGCCCCCCCCCCCCACTTCAGAAAGAAGAAGGCCTCAAGAAGGGAACCTTTCCCTCTTTCCAAGCAAGAGGGTAAGGTGGACCTTTGGAAGAGGAGAAGTTCAGGAGATGGAGCTGAGAAAGAAGAGA
The DNA here is from genome assembly GCA_023846285.1 of Phrynocephalus versicolor. Lineage (NCBI taxonomy): Eukaryota > Metazoa > Chordata > Lepidosauria > Squamata > Agamidae > Phrynocephalus > Phrynocephalus versicolor. The sequence goes on along the minus strand of JAHTLZ010000010.1, from coordinate 15,593,278 downwards.
CAGCCATGAGAAGAGAGGAGCCCGCTGAGGAAAACGTTGGTAGCCTAGGAAGTTAAAAGGGGCAGGGAAGAATAGCTGCTGCCCTGCTTCCGCTGAAGTCTCTGCTGGGAACTGGTGAGTTTGCTTTAGTAAAATAGTTACATGTTGTCAGGCTGGAACCAAACTACAGTGGCCCTCAGGAGGCTTTCAAGGTAAGCCTTAAGGATGGGCCTTACCAGTGCCATTCCCCTCCCCCAATGCGCTTCCATGGCTGAGGGGGGATTTGAATGGCCGTTTCCAGAGTCCTAGTAGTCCACCCTTCTGTCCACCACAGCACACTCGGTAGCCCCGTGTAAGCCCTTACACATTACCATTTTCGCACGGTTACTGAATGGCATCAAAGAAATTAGTTCGACATTTTCTCCTGACACACAGATTGTCAAACTGAACCAAAAAGAAAAAGAAAAAGAAAAGAAAGAAAAGACAGCGGGCCAATAGCTCCTTTTATTTGTTTTTTCCTGTGCCGCAGAAGCTATTAAAAGATTGCTCTCCCAAAGCACTAGGGAGTGCTCCAGTAAGCCAAGCTGTTCCAGCAGCGATGAGGAACTAGGGGAGGCCTGGTACATAATCCACATTTCCATAGTGCCTGCCTGGGCTTCTGGTCTGAAGAATAACCAACAAGCAGTGGGGATGGGAAGGGGGTGGGGAGGGGAGGAAATAGGATAGTGAGGACAAAGCAGGTGTATCCCAGATGCCTGTCACAGGCACTGCCTCAGAGTTTCATGTTGCACATACGTACGCACGCGCGCACACACTGAGCTTTCCATCTCCCACTGGCTTGCATGCAACATAGATGTCAAGACCACAGGCTCTCATTGTTAAGCGCACATGACAACCATAAATTAAACAGACCAGCAGTGCACACAAGTCGCCAAGGTAGGGCCGTGTCTTATCAGATGCAAAAACAGTAAATCTGAATGGACAAGTTTAAAACAGAGAGAAAGAGAGAGAGAGTAAATGCAAAGGCCTATTTGGACCGCTCAGAAGAACTGTCTGGAATTGGAGGGGAAAGGCTCAGAAAGAACCTGATACAGGGCTTTGATATAGGAAATCACAGAGGGATGGAAAATGGGGTGGGTGGGAGGGAGGAATCTAAGAAATGATGTTCAAGTAAGGAGCTGAAAAAAAATTACAAAATCTTAATCTGTCCAGGGAGACCCTCTGGGGGAAGGGAAGGTATCCTTCAAAAGCAGAAAGAAATTGCCTAATTAGATTTTTTTTTAAAATAAGGGGGGGAGTAATTGCCTTCATGTGCTTTCAAAAGCAGCTTAGCAACCTTTTAATGTACGCGCGCACTGTGTGTAATAGCACAGGCGCTATGGAAGAGGATTTTATACCTTCCCAAAGAGCTCCTGGCAGTAAACTCCCAGCAGTACAGATGGGGGCGTAATGGACACTTGGGTGTCGTTAGTGAAAACACTATTCAAAGTTCGCTGGTCAATATGTGTTCACATAAAAGGGCAGCGTTCTACTATTCATCATACCCGAACCCATAGGGCAGGGCTTTCATAAAAGACTATACAGTTCTGGGCCCTGCAACATCGAAAAGAGGCAAGAAATTAAAATACAAACCCAGCTCCTATCCTGTATATACCAATAGGCAAAAGGCATGAGGCAAAGGCTGGGGGGGGGGGGAGGCCCAGCCTGGTTATGGGGGTAGTTTGTGCAAGCCAACCTGTCAATTAAAAAGGTGGGGCAAACAGGAGGGGGCCAAAAAGTCAGGAGCAAACAGCAATGCTGCCTGACAAGAAAAGTCCCGTGTTTCCACAAGGGGCTCATGTAAGAAAATAGGAAACAGATGTGGCTGAGGGAGCATTTTTTTTTTTGTTACAGTAGCCAGGAAACTCTTCAGCTCGTGTGGGCTTTGCAGGAGAGAAGGCAGCTCTCCCGGCTGGTCAGTGTTTTTGCAAAACCAAGCCGTGGCATAGGGAGAGTTCTGCTGATGAACCCAGGCCAGGAGAGGCCTCTTCAGGAGACAGGCAGAAGGAAGCACTGGAAACATGGCCGTCAGCTGTGGTAGGTATGATGTCACTCCCAGCAGGTCTTGAGAGTGGAGTTCACTCTCTCACAGTCTTCTTAAGGGCTAATTTCCCCAAACCCATTTCCTTTCATGTGGGGCTGAGGAAGCTTCCGTAGCTGTGGATTAAATGGACTAGTGCTTTCATTAACGGTGGCCAGGGGACATTCTCCATATTCTACCCAATGAAAAGGCCACAACTCTACCTTTCAAACTAGCACCTGGTGACTGTCATTAGTTTAATACTCTATTATCAGGGCAAAGACGATGTCTTCAAAGCTGAGGAGTTAGCACGGTGTAGCGAACCGACTGTTGGACAAGTCCTCAGGAGACATGGGTTCAAACACTCATTTGGCCATGAACCTTACCAGGTGACCCTGGACCTGTCACATTTTCTCCCAGCCTGATTTACCTCATAGGGCTGTTGTGAGGATAAAAGTAGAGAGGGATGAGGAGAACCATGAATGCTGTCTTAAGCCCCCAGGAGGAAAAGCAAGATGTAAATGCAGCATATTCTTCGTCAAAGCAAAAACGACAAAACTGAGTCTAGCATACTTTGGGCACCTCATGAAATGGGAAGGATCACTAGAAGAAATAATAAAGCTGGAGGAACTGAAGAAAATGGGGGGAAATGAAGGCTAAATAAAAGATGGATTGGCTAAATTAAGGAAGCCACAGTTTGACTGGCTAAAATCTTGTTGCACAGCTATACCTGTGTAACTCAAAATAGCAAAGGCAATGGTGAAATTCACATCCAAGGCAGGAGTTGTACCCAACAAGCAATCCCTGCAGGTGCAGGCGAGCAACTAGCTGTGCAAATCAACTGTGAAACTAATTGTACAGTCAAGCATGTGGACTGCTTGAGTGTAACTCCCTGAGAATTGCCACAGATGTAACTTTATGCAATGGCAAGGGCAATAGGATTTTAGCCACTCATTCATAGGTTCCCTTTAAGCAGGAGGTGACTTGACAGCAAATAACAGCTTTTTTGAGGGGGTGGGGGGAACCCCAAACAAAAAACACCCACACATTCGTAGCCAGTTCTAAAATGTATGATAGTACCTACCAGGGCAAGACCTCATTCTTATTTTTAAAATGCAAGTGTAAGTTGGAATTCTCAAGAGCTTGACAAAATCCCACAGGACACAGAAAGATGTCTCAGATGATGCAAGCGTAAAACACAGCAAAGGTTAAATATCAGATAACAGCTGGCAAAAGCCAAGGTGCGACAAATGCGGAGGAAGGATTTAAATCCAGGATTTAAAAGCTGAGTTGCTTCCTAGTTGTTTTCTGTTAGGGGAAACCCCCAAGAGATCATATCTCCTTAAACAGCAATGGTTTAGGGACAGAAAAGCAGGTGCTTGGGATGGGGTTTTTTGTTTTGTAAAAGATGGATTGGCTAAATTAAGGAAACCACAGCCTGGAGGTTCCAAGTGTAATGAGCAACTGTAGATGACAAATCTTTTTGGTGGTGACTGGCTAAAACCTTGTTGCACAGCTATACCTGCGTGACTCAAAGTAGCAAAAGCAATGGTGAAATTCACATCCAAGGCAGGAGTTGTACCCAACAAGCAATCCCTACAGGTGCAGGTGAGCAACTAGCTGTGCAGATCAACTGTGAAACTAATTGTGAAGTCAGGCATGTGGACTGCTTAAGCATAACACGCCGAGAATTGCCACAGATGTAACTTTATGCTATGGCAAGGGCGACAGTAGTGGTTCAGGGACAGGAAAGCAGGTGCTTGGGATGGGGGTTTTGTTTCATTTTAAAACCACCTCTGACTTCAACATTATGTAGAGACAGTAGTGAGGGGGATCAGAAGGGCTTTTCCATTTGGCGTTCACAAGGTTTGCATCTGAGCAAGGGGCGTACAAAGACCCCGGTACGACACTCGAAAACCACATCCAAGAGGGAATGCTCTTGCCAAAACCGGAGCCTCAGGCAAGCAGTTCAACAACTCTGCAGACGAGTGGGCCTAACGTTCCCACCCTGCCCAGCTAGCATGGCCCAGGTCAGCGATCATGGGAGGCATCCGGAGAGGACCAGGCTGCCTACGCAGTGTCCCAGTATCCCTGCCTACGCAGTGTCCCAGTGTCCCTGCCTACGCAGTGCCCCCAAAAGAACAGAAGCAGAAGAGGGAATACTTTAGCACTCGGGACCACTTGGCTACAGTTCTCACAGCCCCTTTACCACTGGCTCTGCTAATAGGAGCAGGAGGTCAGTTTTTTTCTTCTGCAACGCCACAGGCCTCGCCTCATCCCTTGACTCAAGGTTTCTTTCACTGACGTCCCTTCCAAGTCCTCACAGGGACATTTCGAGTCACTTGAGAACAGCAACACACATTCTAGGAAAAGAATTATGCAGGAAAAGAAAGAAAAAAGAATGCAGCTTGAACGGAGGGGGGCCCCCACAGAAGGTCAGCTGACACCTGCTTCCGATGGCCTTGTGAGGTAGGGCTGTAGCTGGGCCGGGCCATAATTCCATCAGCAATCTTAGTAAATAAACAATAAATAACAGCAAGCCAATAAATAACGCTGAGACATAATTGCAGGCACCGTCAGGATTAAAAGCAGCCCAAATTTATGTCCTGGACATGTTAAGAAAAAAGAAAGGCGGCAAGCAAAGGAACAAGAAAGGGGCTCCTATAAATCTACATAATTTTTGAATATGATGAATTTGGCACGAACGAAACCCTTGGAAAATACATTACCAGCACAGAGGCTTGAAGGAGCGCAGTTTTGGCTGCTGGTGGCATCCATACAGGTGACCTGGAGGTGCTCTATTCAGATGCCATAGGGCAGTGGTTCCCAACCTTGTGCCCCCAAATATTCCTGGACTAAAACTCTCAAGAAACCTTCACCACTAGCTGTGTTGCTCAGGATTTCTGGGAGTAGTAGTTCAAATACATCAAGGGGACTCCAGGTTAGAAACCACAGTCATAGGGAATCTTTAATTGGCACTTCAGTAGTTCCCAATTAAAATCACTAGGGGGCAGTAAATACTACTGTCTCTCTATGTTGCAAACCTCTCCCTCCCCAAGCTCATATAGATTGGGGGGGGATCCCAAGAAATATGTGGGGTGACAGCCAATATCTTTGTTTGAAAACCTGTCTTTGCTGTGTAAGGGATGCATCCACTATCCAAATATCTGGAGGACACGGAGCATGCAAGGTATTTTCTGGAGCATAGCATACCAAGAACATGGCACGTACCTGCCACTTGGACAGAGTCCTGGCCCAGCACGTTCTCTATTTCTCCTGGCAGCTTTCCGGGTTCCAGCACTTCTATTTTGGCCGGCACATCTTGAGTCGCTGATAAGGTGGTGTAGGTGCTAATGAGCAAGACTCCCAAACCGATCCATAGTATGAGCTGTGCAAAAAGAATGCCAGATTCTTTAATGCCAAGCATGAAGAAATGCAAAGTGCAAGGAAGAAGGGAGGAGGGAGGAAAGCAGGAGGGGAAAGGCATTAAACAGAAACCAGAGAGCTGACAGTTACAGCAATTCCATAACCAACATATCCATTTCAACCTCCCTGGACTCTGCAGCTTCCAACTCCGCTGACCTCTCTGTTTATTCACTCCCTGTTTTCAGTTCCCCCTCTTACTCCTCCCTCTTATCTTCTACCATTCCTTAAACCACTCCCAATCTTCCTGTCCCAGAGGGGAACCAGCTCAATCTCCTTTTATCCCCTTGGGCCTCTTTCTTTTCCTCCCCAAGCCAAAAAATGTAATTTCTTCTAATCTGTTCATTAATTGTCACCACATTGGATCTAAACATGGTTCCTCGGATGTATGAGAATGAAAGCAAAGTTCTCTCTCTCTCTCTCTCTCTCTCTCTCTCTGCTAGCCTTATAAAACAGAACGGAAGTCTGGCTCTTGGATACCTCTCACCCGGGTTGCTTAATCAATCGCAGCAATTCCATAAACCTAGAGCACGTGGTCTATGTGTTCCTCCACAGCACAAGAAGGGCACGCATGGAGCCAGGTAAATCCTCTACTAGGCAACAAACAGCAGGATCTGTAGGCCACATGTCTCCTTCTGTAATTACACCTGCCCTCTGCCACAAGGGAGTGGCGAAAACCACAATCCTATTTGATATGGAGAAGGGTGAGGTGTACTTTGTTACTAACAAGTCTTAGAAAAGTTACTTTTTTGAGCCAATAACTCTCCAGGAGGATTTCTGAAATTACGGTCCAAAAGAGTAGCTTTTCCAAGCGCTGACTGATAAACAAAACCAACAAAGGTAGTAGCAAAAGATGTGGGCTGCTGACCTGCATGATTCCACCATGCTTTTTGAGGGCTTTTGGTTTTCTTGAAAGCTATAATTGCACCCCACATCACCTCTTTACATACAACACAAATCCTACCATAGTAACTACAGAATGCTTCCAGTAGTCGTCACAAGCGAGGGGAGCCTTCAAAACTATGGAACTACTTGTACCCATAAGTCTGAGACCAAAAGAAACCAGTGGTTTCCCAGCTATTAAAAGACGGAATTTTCCCACACATCTCTGTTACACCTCTTCAGTGTTAACTGCCCCAATTTCCTGATGCTTGTAACACAAACTATTGCTTATACTCAACACTGAAACAAATGAAAACACACATCCACATACAGATTTAAGCTATCCCTTGAAGATTCAGTAATTTATGTGATCCCAGGTAGAGGTGATCAGCTGAGCAGTGCACCTACACAGTAATAACTGATTAAACAATATGGCCATCAGGAGTGTTTGCTTCTCTTGAGTAGTAGAGCTGCCAAGCTCCAAATGAAAAAGGTAGTCACACACACACACACACACACACACACACACACACACACACAGAGAGAGAGAGAGAGAGAGAGAGAGAGAGAGAGAGAATAGGAATAGGAATAGGAATAGGAATAGGAATCTTTATTGCCATTGCCCCCTTGCAGGAACAACGAAATTTTGTGGTTGCTATATAAAACTCATTTAAAACATTTCACATAGATTTAAAAACAGAGAGAGGAGATATGAGCGGGTGGATTGTTGGCTGACAGTGAAGGAGATTTAATTAAATTCTGATGTATTATTTTTACCTAGTTAATCACTATAATTGCCACTGCAAGGGCTTTACATGAAAGCTGGTCTGCATGTCAACAATGCCACTCTCACAGGTGCTGGGAATATACAGCAACCATGTTAAAAAACCATGCCAGTAATCCTGGCCAAAAGGTGGCAAAGCAGACAGCGGCAATGCAGAAAAGGGGTCATAAAGGAATGACAAAACCTCAGGATTCACCATCTCCTTTCTCCAAGAAATATTTGGTTAAAGAGACTAATTGTGTGCCAGGACAGACTTGTCTCCTATTTGGAAGAAGAGACATTTACCAATAGGACAAAGCATGGGGTACCAGACTACAGCTTTCCCAGTCCCTTACTACTGGCTATGTTGACAGGGGCTTCTGGGGATTGAAGTCCGAAACCTCTGGCCAAACATCACTCACACTGGTTGCAAGAAATGCAGGGGAGCAGGCGCCAATGTTCAATGCAGGGAAATGGCGGCGGGCGGCAATGGTCAGTATAACTTGGTACATGTTATGTGCCAAGCATCTCTCAAGGACGTGAAGTACCCTCCAGCTCCCAAATATCACATCTCTCATACGTATGCACATACAGTAATATGCCCTCAGGTGGCTTTTTCTTCTAAGGATCTGACACCCCTGTTCAGAGGGGGGAAATAAGATGCCCACCCATATCAGCAAACCACACTCTGTAATCAGAAACAGCAAAGTCCTAAGACCAGTGAGTCTGTCTTTCTGATCATTGGTTTTCTTTACTCTGAGGTTTGGGTCAGGAGCACCCAATAACAGACAATATCAAGAACATCTGGGGGCAGTTACCATGAAATCTTCTACACTACATTATGTGGGGCACAGAGGACGCTGATGGATTGTTCTGGTATTTTCTGTTCCTTCAATATTCGCAGATATTTGGGGGGGGCACTTATCCTTGATTTTAATCTGGGAGCAGCCAGGATAGTAGCCAAAAATGTGGATGCATATTTGACAGAGATACAGTACTTGGAGTCTTTCACGATTAGCTGCTACCTCTCGCTGTATATCTCTGGGTGTAATGCCTGCAAGACAGCTGTTTTATCATTAGGGCTTGGCTTCAGGCATCCAGTAATGGCTTTCCATGAATGGTACATCTACAGTAGAATCCTGTTATCCACTGGAGATTGGTTCCAGGCCTTCCCATGGATAACAAAAACTGTGGATAAGACAGAATACCAAACCCCCACTCCAAACTGCTGTTTTGTGACAGTAGTTTGCTTTATGGCTGCTGTTTTTAACAATAGCTTGCTTTGTAGCTGCTGAATTGTTTATTTAATTTTTTCCTCTGCCAACTGTGGATAACCGAATCAGTAGTTAATGAACCAGTGGACATGGGGGTTCTACTGTCCTTGCTTTGCATCGGTTGAATTATAAATCTGGCATTTTTGCCTGAAGGGCAGCATAGAACCAAGACTGTAGTTCAGCATTGTTTGTGGCTGCCTGCTCCCAACTAGTTCACAACAGCTCTTGAAGAATATTGTTCCTAGCGCTGGAACATTGTTCCATGTGCTTTGTGTTTTGACAGTACTTCCTAATGCTTATACCTCTGGGAGCAAAACCAGGGTCCTGGCTGGACACCTTTCCAAGTAACCTGAAGTTTCTGAGATGTCTGCTTATTTCTAGATGAAAGGCATTTAAGTCTCCATAAGGTTGGCTTTAAATTCATTCCTGCACAATTATGTGCACTAGTTCTATTGCATCTGTCAGAAGATGCTCTGTCATCTGAAGGCCATCTGACTGAACGGCAAGTGTGAGATTGTCAGTGTAAACAGGACTACTGTACTGGAGTCTTGACAAACAGGTTGTTCACTGGTGTGGATGTTGAATGAAACAGGAGTCAGTAATGCTATCAAGGCTACTGCTCAGACTACACATAAGTTAAATGAGTTGATGAGTGACTTTAAGCCAAGACTGAAAACATTAATTTGGGAGGCTATAACTCTCAAAGCACTGTGCCTGGCATAGCCACTATCCATACTGACTGCAGCATTCAGGGAGTAATAGCTTTAAAAGGGCTGCCAGCCCTACCTAGTTTTACAAAGCTTCCAGTCAGCTAACTTATGTAAAATGGAGTACACAGAAAATGCATTCTCCAAGTGTTCTCTGTTTTACAGTGTAGGCGTTTTAAAACTACTGTGTTCTAAATTCAGAATCTCTCTTTAGGGAAAATGTTGCCAATTTAACGACATAACATGCAGGTACAAGGATAGAAAAAGGAGAAAGTTGCAGAGCCCACAGGAGACGGAGAGGGGAGAGTGGCTTCACAAAGACAGACCAGTGCAACGCCAGATGGCAATCAGTTATAGACATTTCAGAGAATTAGCTTCAACAAGCAGTTTCTCACAGATTTTACTGGGGAAGAGAACTGGAGGGCATCAAACGGAATGTTCTGCAATCTCAAATGTGCCTGAGCAGGTGGCCTACATCCAAGAAGACAGGCAAAGGGATTCCCAGAGAAGCTCGACTCATGAGAAAGGAGCAGCACCAAGACCCTCCTAGGGCGCTTTTACACAACCCCTAAAATCCGAGGCAAAGGGCTCCCAGATCCGGAGCTTAAAAATGTTTTCCCACCAGCTCCGGACTTTAAAAAAGATTAAGTACGACCACGCCCACCTAAGCGCGTTCCAGCGCACTTTTCAAGTACCTGGCCTCCAGGAGGTAAAAAAATCTTCCGATGCAGATTGTAAAGCTGTGAATGCCGGGCTCCCTCGCCTTCTGTTTGATTTTTTGTCCCTGCCGCCCCTTTAAGAGACAGGAATCACTACGGGGCTGCTTCGACTGGCAGACAGAGGTGAGCCTGCATTTTTATCTCCCTTTTTTTTCTCTCTCCCCTCACGCAGACAGAAACAATAGAGTGCAGAGGGGTGGGAATACAGGAAGAGTGACAACCCCCCACGATCTCTGGTCTGAATTTAAGTTGCCACCGGATTTTAGAGGTCGTGTAAAAGACAAACAGATTGGTGGGACTGAGAGCTTTTGGCTGCCACAGAAAAGAGGTGAAGAAAACGGGCAGAACCAAAACTGGATATGAGCTGCATATTTTGGACAGGGACTGAGCCGTTTCAAAGACGCCAATGTGGAGATCCACAGAGCCAAATGTTCACATGCAGAAAAGGTGGGAAAAGGTGGCAGCTCTTCCTAGCAAACAAACTTAGGAATGCTAGCAACAACAACAACACCCCCAAACACCCCAGGATCCTTGAACGTTATTGCAGGGCAAAAGGAAGAAGGAAGGATAACCGTTCCCACCAAGGATGTGACTCTGTGAGCAAGTCTGCGGGGACAGGCAACATGCTCTAGAGACGTTGGCCGTGTCCTTCCGGATCCTGTCTGCCTCTTGCCATTCAGTGAATCTGAACACTGAGGGAAGAATGAAAATGGGACACACACTTTCCATCAACCAAATGACTTGCAGAGAAAGGAAAAAGAATGCCCAGCAATGGTTCCTAAGGTTGCAGAACAAGTTGGAAAAAGGAACACTTCGAGGCTATTCACCTTTTCTTGTTCTTTCTCCCTCGCTAAACAAAGAGAGCGATTTTATCATTCTTAAGGGGAATGGCAGACGGGGAAGAACAAGCGGCTAGGCATCAGCGTGGAACACAACACCCTACTCCTGAGAGCCAGCGCCCCCCCACCCCCAGCCACATGGCTGGCCTAGCAAAAACAATTCCCAAGGAAGAACAGATTGAGGGGCATTTAGTATTTGCCAGAATGCCATCGTTTGAAGAACTGCACAAAATGGACTGAGTTCCCTGCAGCAAAACCCCTGCAAAGAAACTTCATTCCTCTCCTTGACCAGTTTGTGCTTCTGAAGCTGGTAGATAGAAAGAGTTCTACGCAGTTTTTGGCTCAAACAGATGAACTCATACTATAGCTTGCCTAAACGGCTATTCAGTAGCTGCTTCAGGCAACAGAGGCTAGCGGGGTAAGAGGGATGAATGAGATGTTAAGAGGACAGAGCTGGGCAAGGCAAAAAGCTTGCACTGTGCTGGCCTACTGGCCGCCCTCAAGAGAATGCTATTCTATTGGCAGAGTCAGAAGGAAATGTGGCTGCCAGCCTGATCGCCTCTGGCGTGTGGTGCAGGGGAACATCTTGTCCGCTGTTGCAGGTGGCAAAACATCCTAGTACATCCTTGGATATGGAACAGCCTGGCAAATTAAGTGGAGGGGGGAGAGAGAGGAAGAGGAGACAATCACTTGAAACCTTTGGGGGAGGGGAGCATTCCAGGTGCCAGGATAGAAGAGAGCAGGTGAGGAGTACAAAACTAGCTATAGACCAATTTAGCTTTTCGGCCCAATTCATCTGACTTCCTTTAAAAATCCTGACTATTAAAAAGCAGCATTATGGCACTCCCAGCACTTCTGACTCTAGTCCAAATCGTTGTGGCTCCTTTTGAACACCAAAGCTATCGTATATTTGAAAATAATCTTAAAGCCATGGCTGGATTCCAATGATGTACGTGCAACTGGTTACAAGACTGAAGTCACAAGCATTCAAGTGGTGTGCATGCACCTCAGATGGTTGCCTATGTACGGAATAAAGCATTAACAGAAAGAGAGGAGACAGTATAATGCCAAGTACTGTTGGACTCTCCTGTCTTGAGAGACTCCAGGCTCAAACCCCACATTAGTCATAAATTTCAGTGTGAATGACTTTAGGACAGTCTGTGAAGATTCTCAGTCATCCAGGTGAGCTTATCTGGAAGTTGAGTCATGGCAACTGGACTTCTTTTTTGAGAAATCGAAATGTTTTAGTGCTCATCCAAACAGCTTTATCAGTCCTTCTGGCAGACTTGCAACTAGCTTTCCTCAGACTGACGAAGCTGTTTGGATGAGCAGCGAAACGTTTCAGTCTCTCAAGAAAAGAAGTCCAGTTGCCATGACCCAGCTTCCAGATAGACCTTAGGACAGCCAACACCTCTCCGCTCAGTGGATCTTATAGAACTTTTAAGAGCACAGAAGAGATCCAAATACAGTGCTCTGAACCTCCTGGAAGAGGAAAAGAAGAGGCAGACATGACAGGGGTGCCCCTCTTCAGTCAAATGTCACCTCAGGGAACATGGACTTGACTTATCCTGGACTGAGTCACACTCTCTCGCGAAACTCAGGTTTGCAGCTTGATTCATTTCTAAACTGGGATGCCCAGGTCTTCCACGGAATACCTTTCTTTCCTACCTTCTTCAGGTAGCCTTTTAGTAAGTAATGTTTTGTAAATAACTTGGCAGGTAGGGAAGGGATATGATGCATTTTTGGAGCCCTTTTTAAATGTTCCATTACATTATTTCAAACTGTTTTCAAACCCTAACAGTGCTAATTCACTGAGCAAACAAGCACAATAGACTAGTAATGTAATATATTTTAACTTGCATTTGCCTTTTGAATAATTTGCAAGCTGCTTCAATCCCTTTTATCGGGGAAAAATGATACAGGATGGAACTAAAAGGAATGAGTAAAGAGTATAGCTGCAAGGAATGAGTGCAAATGTCAAATAAAGAAACTATGACGAGAGTAAGAAGGTGCCTTGTATGAAAGCAACCCACAAACCCATCAGCGCTGCCCTCAACAACTAGCAAGGGCCTTCCAGGGTTTTAATTGGGGAATCTTTCCCAGCAGCACCTCCAGCACATTCTGCCTGCAAAGCATGCACTCTCCTCGGCAAACTTTCACAAGCACAGGAACATATCTCCAGAGCATTAGTTGACCAAGCCCAGCATTGTTTCTGAATGGACCTTTCCATACATATGCTCCCTGATCTTTTCAACCTGGGGCCAAGCATGGGCTCTACCGAGAGAGGTAAAATATCTGGAAATGTTGAAGCCATTGTGTGTGGGGGGGGGGGACATGGGAAAATAAGAGGGGGAAACCATTCCCTTTCCCCCCACCTAGCGTTTTTAGAAATTTTACATCTCTCGAGCTCTACCACTGAGTGATGCTTCTTCCCCATTTAATAAAAAAGGTGGTGGTCAAAAATCAAGCGTGTTCGGCTGCTTGACTGCTGAACTTTCAACTTGTAATTACACGAGGAATCGAAGTCAGGCATGGGAGGTTTGCATGGCTTGTTTGCGTGCGCTGAATCCACAGTTAGTAAGAGAGATGCAGTGCAGAAACCAAATAAAAGTAACTGTCCCCCTGTGGACTGGGTTTCAAATTGCACTTCTCCACAAAGACGTACAATGTGTGTGGGGGGTGGGGGTGGGGTGGGGAGAGAGAAGCCGGATGCAAAGAAGAGCCAGGCAGATGCAAAAGGAAATGTGTGAGTGCCGCCGTCGGAGCTTCCAGCTTTGGTTTCTGCTGCCTGAGTTCCCACCGCCAAGAAGGGAGGCCACTGTTCTGTTTCAAAAGCAGCTTCTCCCTTCCGCAGTGGCAACAGCTGCAGCCCAAGGAACAGCAAAGGCCTGGCAAGCAGCGTATACTTTCTCTCTCCTACATATGGCTGCCCCAGTCTTTGTGAAATATTAACTTCATTTGCCTTCTCCCATTCATCCATCTCTGTTAAGTGTGGAGCCTGGCCAAAGCATACAACCCCATGCAAGAAAGCCCAGAATACCCGGCTCCAGTTCCTGACACAGTTAAAGCTTAGAGCAACCATCCCATCATTCACATTTCAGAGCCTTTACTTCATCACAGTGTCTTTGCTGTTCTTCTGGCCTTGGATTAGCAACCCAACAGATAACTTTTCAGGATATTTAACAGGGCTGGAGGCCTCCAGCCAAAGATTCAGCACGTAATGAATGTTCTTCCAGCCTCTTCAGCTCTACAGCTTCCTGCAGAACTGGGCAGGAATACTCTCATTTTCCTTTTCACACCCTCCTGCCTTCTGTATAAGCTCCAAGGTGCACTCCCTCCCCCACAACCTTCCTTTCATGGGACGCCACTCCTTCTACCCTTCTGTCGTTGGCTCAGGATATTCAGCCTGCCATCATGGCCCTTTGCTGGTTCGGACTGCAACCCAGTGCTCAGGAAATGAACAGCCCCAGATCAGCCAGTGGTAATTTGAGGTTGGCTATTCAGGCTGTAGGATGATGAGGCAAACAGCTGAGGCAAGCCTTGCAAGAGATGTCATCACCGCTGCAACCGCCCTCCCCAGCACATTGCAATATTGATCGCCCTGAAAGGTCGGCCACCATGGTGACATTTTTTTTAAGCTCTCCTGGAACCTTGTGTTTCTTATCACCTTAGGAAAAGCCTGATTTATGAATTCCCAGAAGAAAAAATAACATGGTTCCAAGCACAGGTTCTCTGAAAGGGTTAATACCTTAAAACACCCCTTTCCCATTTGCAGGTGACAGACCATAAATATAATGGTGATGACAAGGCACCTGTAAGCAGTGAGCAGAAATGACCTCAGTTAAATGGGGAGGAGCCTGGGAAGGAAGCATCCTCTCTTTTTCTCAAGCTTTCCATAATGCCAGCAAAGTATTTAACTAGACAGTTGTGAGAGCACTTAAATAAAAACCAGAGGAACTTATCCTGCTTACATATCAGCCCTGGGTTAGAGCAGGGAAGCTGTCACGGAATGACAATGAACTGACGCAGATACTTGGATAGGCTGAGGTGGGATGTGAGCCCAAAGTCGGACCCAGCCATTCCCCAAATGGTGAACAAAGGAGCTGGGGAGAGTGGCAGGAACTCTCTGGAGCTTTGAGAAGTCAATAGCCACGAATGCTGCATGCCCAGCACCAAATGGTGGGTCCAAGGACGAGAGACCAAGCGGCTTCCAGAAAACTCTTTTACTTTGCAATTCCCCTGCCCCCTTCACAAAAGTTTACAGGGGATGCCAACAGTCTGTAGCAATCCTGTGGTTCCTCGTTGCTTCTTCCATCTTCCTCTTACCAGAAACAAGCAAAAGAATTGCAAAGAAAGCAGTAACACAGCCCTACGGTACCTTTTGACTGTTAGTGTCAGGAGAGACCTTGGCTTGGAAACCAGTCTAGTAGGAATGTTCTTAGCAAAAGGTAAAATGTTAGGGGTGCTTCACCTACAGCAAACATTCTGAGAGTAAACAGGTGAGCTCACTCTACACAATAATGTTTTTTTTAAAAGCCCTCATGAGTCTTGGTCTGTCACCTGTGAGCTTTGGGACTCAGAGACACTCCTTCCATGATGCATTCATCCTAACCGGTACCTAGGCAGAACCTCTACTCTGCCTTGATCAGCATGGTCCCTGCTCTAATAAATTCCAAACCAACGTCCATTCAGGAAACTCACTCTCACGAGCCAAGTATATGGAGGCCCCTCTGTGTGCAGGAATTGTCCCAGGAAATACAAGAGCAGCCGCTGAGAAAACAGTCAAGAGATCTAGCATTCGTGCAACAGCCACACGAGAGTGGTTCTAAAGATGTTGAGCAACAGGCAACTATTGTGGGTTGTTGTGTTTTTTTCTTCACATGGTGAAGGTAAATCTGGCTTTAATGATTCATCTCAAGGAAGCATGGTGCCTATGCGTGGTAGGGTTGGGAATCAAAATGGCCAGGGGGGAAGTGCATCAATGGCATTCCAGGTGTGCCTCCAAGGTCACAAGCAGGTGCAGAGGTTAACTCTAGAAGAGGAACTTGGCAGGTACTGGGAAGTATGACACCCTACTGAAATCCAAGCATATTCTGAAGAATTGCCAAAAAAGCTGTTAAAACCAGATGAGCTGCTAAGAGAGGAAGAAATTAGTGCAGGTGCAGAGGGATACAAGGCTGTGGCAAAACTAAAGCATCCTATTGAAGTTGTTGGGAGAAAGAGCCTGGGAGTGTGCTGGAAAACTCACTTAAAAGTAAACTAAGGGCTCAACCAGAAGAGCATTTATCCCCTCTGTTTGGTGTATTGGTGGGATGGGTTTGCCGTTTCTTTTCCATGGCAATCAGATGACATGATTGCTAAAGTGAACCAACCCACCCCCAAAACACCCCTATCTGCAAATTTCTGAGCCCCCATAAAGGGTTTCTATTTTAAGAGGGATGCAGGTTGGTATGCTCTAATCCAGTGTTGGCGAACCTATGGCACGGGTGCCAAAAGTGGCACTCAGAGCCCTTTTTGTGGGCATCCAACATCGCCCCTTCACAGCCACCTGTATTCAGGTTAAATGGCTGCATTGGTACTTTGTGAAAAAAATAGTGGGTTTTGAATTGCAGTTTCGGCACTCGGTCTCTAAAAGGTTCGCCATCACTGCTCTAATCCACTCCCAGCAAGCGTGAACACAGGGCACGGACTAATAAATAGCTTAATAAATGAGCTACCTCATGTCAGTAAGTTGTCCAGAGAGGAGCAAGAGAAGTAATAATAATAATAATAATAATAATAATAATAATAATAATAATAATAATAATAATAATAATAATAATAATAATAATAATAATATCTTTGTTTATTATTGTTGTTGTTACAGCAATACTTGTAACAGCAATACTTGTTGTTACAGCAATACTTACAAGCATAATCCATTCTGGAATCATGCTTGTATACCAGGCATGTCCAAACTTCGGCCCTCCTGATGTGTTGGACCACAACTCCCAGAATTCCAAGCCTGTATTGCCAATGACAAAGGACTGTGGGAGCTGTGGTCTAAAATATCTGGAGGGCCGAAGTTTGGACGTGCCTGTTATAAATCAAAACACTCTTATATCAAAGCAAATTTCTCCATAAGAAATAATGGAAACTCAGATGATTCGTTCTGGGGTCCCAAAGACCACATACTAGACACACAAAATGCCAAAACTCACAGAAGTTGGCTATAAGTTCATGTCCACACCATGGTTTAGGTACATGACTGCAACATCTGCTTTCCCTGGGACTAACAACTTGATTTTACTCTGTGTTTTTAATGTGACAATAATAAAATGCAATTTGTAGACATATGCATACTTGACCAGCTGCCCCATGACTAGAAACGGATTGAAAAATAAGAAAGGATGTTGAAAATAAATAAATAGAAATAGAAATAGAAATAGAAATAGAAATAGAAATAAAATCCTAACCTGTACTTCTCTTTAAAAACGTTTCTGGCTGGTCCAAGGGAGACCTCCATTCTTTTCTCTTCCCTCTGCTTTGGAGGCTGCCTGAGACAGAATATCCCCACCCAATCGGCCACAAACCAGCAGGGGAGAGAGAAAGTGCCAACACTTGCTCACTTGTGATCATGTGACCTCATCCCGTGCTTGTATTTCAAGACACTGCTTGTTGAGCAAGGCAAAATTTAGAAGAAATATTTGCTTGTCTTGCAAAATGCTCTTAAACCAAAAACTCCATGTCAGTACAATTAAACAAAATCATCATCATCATCATCATCATCATCATCATCATCACCACCACCACCACCACCACCACCACCACCACCACCACCTCCGCTTGATTAACTATGTCATTTAGATTAAATTTTAAAAATCTTTGGCTTATGTAAAGTGCTACTTGAAACCATAGCTGCAGGCAGTGTCTCAATCAGCCAAGAAAATATTTTTAAAATTAAATCTAAATGATGCAAGACCTTGGTGATGGTCTACCAGAGGAGAAGGGGGGATTGACCTGTACCCCTCTGCAAAGAAACACAGGAAGTGTTCAATTTGCTGAAATCATGCAGTTATTATTATTCAAGTTCACAATATCTGAAATATACAGTGGAAGGAGCTTGACTAAATAGGGCCAATTGAAGGCCTGGAAGCATAGATCACACCAAACGGCATATCATACATCCACCCAACATTAAGGAACCTTCTTTAGATCCACCTGCCAGCTCTAAAGGGGCCAGTGTGGAGGTGCCCTACGTAGGCAGAAACAGTGGAAAAGGCCAGTTGGCTCTTAGAATGAGATGGATGTATCTGAACCTTCACAATGTGCATAATGTTCTTTACATAAATCAGTGATGATTAACATGTGTTCAGGAACCACAGAAGTCACCACCCAGTGTCAGAAAACAAAATTTCAACACCAAAGAGAACATTCTCAGCCTTGAAAGTCTCAAGGAAGCACAAGTCTTCTTTACAGCAAGTTGTGCCTAACACACATTGTTTTGCTCCAAAAGAGTGTTTTTAGAAAGCTGGACTTCTTGCCTCTTCCCATTTCACATTGGGAAGAGGTGATACACAGAGAATCTGAAAGGGGAAATTCTCCTTCTTCAGACCTGCCAAAGCCCTGATATCAATCATCTTGCAGCCAGATATAGAACACTGATACATCTCCTGTTACCCAGTCTCAAACAACACGTCACTCCATTGGAAAAGAGACAATAAAGAACAGTCAGTATCATCAAAGGACTGATGAGGAAGAGGGTTGGCTCTTTTTAACATCGAGAAAACCAAGAGACATTATAAAAAATATATGAAAAGTATTCTGAAGATGAATCAACTTACAGCATTTCTCAGCACCTCTACTGGAAAGATTAAAGGAACATTCCACAGTAACACACTTTGTTGTAGGTCCTCCTTGAATCTTTGCTATTGGGCAAATATAAGGAAGGGCCTATTCCTTTTGGGTCCTACTGGCTTCCTAGAGGCCTTGAGTGGGTTTCCGGGTGAGCTGGTTGGTATGGGTGGCTGAAACCCTGGTCTTGGAATGGAATCTGGCAGCGACCTGGCTAGTCGACTACACTGATCTTATTGCCCTCTCCATTTGAGGGCTTGCCCTTCTGAGTGGGTCACAGCAGGAGGAGTGGCAACCCTTGAAATACAGTAAGTTAAGAGAAAGCTAGAGAGAATTTGGAGAACCCTTGGACTACATTCAACCCTTCTTCAGTTGCTACTATAACACCATCAGGTTGCTAAAAACAGCCTATCATGTAAGAGGGACCAGTGAAACCAATAACCAGCAGGTGGAGATTGAAGTGTTCTGTGACCTCAATGGAGCTGGGCCATGCCCAGAGCCACAACTGGATGCTACAACTTGCAACCATTTTGCAGCCTATTTTTGACTAAAGATTGAGGCCATCCATAGGGACCTGGAATCTGTTAGGGGGCCATAAATCCGATCAAGATGTTCTGTGTACTGACTGGTCCTGTTTTATTGGATCAATTTCACCCTGGGATGCCCGGTAACAATAGCCAAGGTGCCCCCACATCTAAACTCATGTCCTATCGATCAGATCCATGTCCCTATTGGCTCTTAAATGCTTCCAGACAAGGGACTGCTGATTGGACCTGTTAGATCATCAATCCCTGCCTGGCAGCTGTTATGGACTGGACGAGGGCTAACATGTTGAAATTGAGGTCCTGTTGTTAGGAGGGATCCTTCATCAAGCTAACGGTTGTCTGCCTGGTCTTGAAGGAGTCACACTCCTCCTGAAGGATCAGGAGTAAAACCTTGCTGTGATCTTGGCCCTGATCCTCTTAATGGACAATCAGATCTTGGCTGTGGCCAAGTCCACCCCTTACTAGGTGAGGTGGATTGCACACCTTTGCCCCATCTCAACTGAAATCCCCCAGAACACTTGGAGTCTCAAAAGCAGAAAACTGCAATGTTCTCTATGTGGGACTGCCCTTGTAGGCAGTTTAGAAGCTGCAGCTGGTGCAGAACGCTGCTGCCAGGTTGGTCTCCAATATAACCAGAAATCCTGGTCCATCCGCACTGGCTGCCTCTAGGCTTCTGGGCCAAATGCAAGATTCTTATAGAAACATTAAAAGCCCTTCATAGTTTAGGACCTTGTTATCTTTCTGAACACCTCTCCCCCAAAACACCTCCTTGCCGCATCCATGCATTTCATGTGGGGATGTTCCAAGTGGCTACCCTGGGGGCCTTCTCCGTGGTGGCTGCTTCACCCTGAAATTCCCTTCCCGTAGAAGCATAGCTATCCCCATCGCTCTGGTTTTTAAAATACCCCGTAAGTAACTTAAGACCTGGGTGTTTTTCCAAGCCTTTCTGTAGTTTGCTTGCAAAGTAATGTTATTTATCCCTCTTTGCCCAGTTGTATTGGAGTTTTTGAAGTCTATGTGGCTCTCTTGATTATTGCACACTTAGGATCAGGCTTTAGCAGGAGCCTTGTGGCACAGTGGTTAAACTGCTGTACCGCAGCTATAACTGTGCTCATGATCTAGGGTTCAATTCCAGGTAGTAGGCTCATGGTTGACTCAACCTTCCATCCTTCTGAAGTTGGTAAAATGAGTAACCAACTCGGGGGGGGGGGGGGGCAATATGTAGCCTGCTTGTAAACCACCCATATAGTGCTTTAAGCATTATGGGGTGGTATATAAGCAGCATCCTTTAGTTTTTTGCTTTACAAGGTTTTTGTTCTTTTGATTTTTAAAATTGCCTTTTTTATTGTGATGCTTTGTTGTGTCAGTCACCTTGACTAGTAGATGTCCTCCTAGTTACACTTCTCAACCACTTTCTTTTTTTGGCTTTTCCTGAAAGCAGAAATGGCAGCTTAATATTAGATCAGAACCCATATCGGGTTTGCCCATCCTCTTCTGAGGCAGGGTCTTCCTTCCAATTACAAATCTTGGCTTCATTCTTTAACTTGCTGAAGCAGAATAGAGCCAGCAGTCCTACGTTCAGATGTAATGCTAAGCTTCTTATGTATCATGATTACTTATTATTGCAGTTGCTTTCACTTGCATGAGGAACCAGGCAGGAGTGATTGACAGTATGCAAACTTTCCCATTACTGGTGAGATTCTCAACAACATGGTTGACCACTAGTCTGTACTAGGAAAAAAAAGTGAGCTGGGGAAAGGTTTTTTTTTAACCCTTCACTGTCAGATGCTTTATCCTCCCCAATTGTGAGAGCCTGTGTTTTACCTTTAAAAAAGCTTTGGAGCTCAAGGATGCTTTTGTCATGAAGAAGGGCTTCCTTAGCTAACATTAAGCACAATTACAGTACAGCATGCAGCATGACCCTTAGAGGTTATGGTCTTTAAAATAGTGTCAGCTAACAAGTCTGTAGCGGAAAAAAGAAAGCCTTCAAGACGTGGATGAATTCAGACTCCTAGACTTTAAAATAATTAGATGCAATTCCATAAATATTCCAAACAGAAAATGCTGTATTCTGAACGAATCTATCTGAAAACTAGGGAGAAAGGGTTGCAGCTTGCTGGCAGTTGCAAATTGGGGTTTCCAGATGTAAACTAATTCTACTTGCAAATAGCAAATAGAGATGGCCACGAAACGAGTAACGACCCTAGGGGCAAATTTAACAAAAAACAAACTGAACCGAGAAAAATTGGTTCAGTTAGGTTCATTTCATTAATGGGGGACAGAGATGTCTCCTACCTGGTGCTGGTCCAGAGGTCCAGTCTTCCTGGCTTCTGGGATGGTGACCGGGGGGGGGGGAGCCGATGGCCGCACTACAGCTGTAGTGCGGCCATGTGGTTGCTCGGCAAAGTTTTTTTTTTAAAAAAGGAGCACCAACCAGACCCCAAGGGTGGCCTGGTTGGCACCCTAAACTAAAAAAAAATTAAAATTAAAAAAAACCAGCGCCAACAGAGCCCCATGGGCCGCACAGTCGGCGCTGAAAGGAAAAAAAAGCGGGGTGAACCCTGTTGCCGTGGTGCCCACCTCCAGCCTCCCCGCACAGGAAGCCCAAACCCAGCGGCAAGGGGCCGCCACCGCCTCCGAGCCCCATCGCTGCCGAAGCCGCCACAGCCACCCCACAGCCTTCGCAGCCCGAGCCAGTGACAGCCGAGGCGGCCGGAGGTTGCAACTCCACCTCCAAGCCCAACAGGTCAGTGATGGTGAGGCGAAGCCTTTGGAGTGCAGGCTCCCAGCGGGGGAGGCTTTGTGGGGAAGCGAGGGATCCCCCCACCAGGCTGATGCGGCGCAGGGGCCGGTGGGGGAGTGGAAGGTGTTCTCTCCTGGCCGGCACCCTAAAGTAGTAGTAGTAGTAGTAGTAGTAGTAGTAGTAGTAGTAGTAGTAG
>JAHTLZ010000010.1:15553521-15571306 GCA_023846285.1 Phrynocephalus versicolor | reverse complement strand
AATAATAATAATAATAATAATAATAATAATAATAATAATAATAATAAAAAAACCAGCACCAACCAGACCCCAGGGGCCACGCGGTCGGCGCTGAAAGGAAAAACAAACAAACAAAAAGTCCCTTGCTATAGCTGTAGCGCAGGCCCTGAACCCGTAAGTGGGGGGGGGGAGACTAAAATTTTAAAAAAAATTAAAAAGGGGGAGCGCAAACCGGAACCCAAGGGTGGCCTGGTTAGCACCCTAAAATAAAAAAATAATCATTTAAAAAACCCGGCGCCAACCGGGCCGTGTGGTGGGCACTGGGGGGGGGGGGAAGAAAGGGTAATAACAAATAATGAATTAACGAACCAATGAAACGATTTTTTCCACGAAAATTTGCAGAAAACAAAACGAAACAAACCAGATCTCTCAACAAAACAAAATGAAACATCATTTTTTATTTATTGGCCATCTCTAATTACAAATGCATTTTGGGAAGAATGTTCACAAGGTTGTGACAGAAGAATAGCTAAGCATGCATGCATCGGCCCAGTGCCTTAACCAAGGCATGTCCAAAGTCGGGCCTGGGGGCCAAATGCAGCCCGTTTTAAAATTTCAAGCAGCCCTCAGCCTCTTCTTCCTGCCAGCTCAGCCTGTCACTCATCCCCGCCAGTTAGCCCCTCCCTGTTCCAGCTGGATATGTCAACTTGCAGTTTTATGGTTTGCCTCCGGCCATCCCCTCAACCACCCACCCTGCCTACCCACCCCAGGCTCCGTTGCTGCAGTTGTGAGGAAGAGCAGCTTGTGCGAGCAGCGGTGCATCTTGGGTGCATGTGGGCCAATTACCAGGCCATGCAACAGCCACCGGACCGTTGGGCGTCTTGAAACCGGAGCACTTGTGGCTGTTGCAGATGAGCATGGGCCACTCTCTTTCTTCCCCCTTCAGGTTGAATAGTCGGCCCACACATTTTCACCTCACCAAATCTGGCCCTCCTTGCAAAAAGTTTGGACACCCCTGCCTTAGCCCATCTAGCCTTATAGTCACTTCCCTGCTCTCTCAGCTCTGAGTGTCACAGATGGATACGAAAGCACAGCTTTCTGCAAAACTGTTCAGGAGGAGGCTGAAAGTCTTGACGCTCATTTGCTGCAAGCAAAACATACTTTTCCCTTGAATTGCACAGGTTTTCATCAACATGGTTTTGGTGATACACCGTTTCAATGAATAAATAAATATCCCAACAAACAAACAAACAAATATTTCAATAAATAAATATTTGGTCAACATTGTGCTGCTCTTTGTCTGATAAAGTTAGGTCTTCGGCTCATGAATATTCCATGAATATCTTTCTTCCATTTCTTTCAGGGTTTTAATTTTAAGCATGTGGATTTTTAAAACAAAAAAAGTCTTTTTTTAAAGGGGCCCCCATAAACATACCAAAGAAAGGAAAGTACTCTCTGTATCCAATTGTCTCTTACGTATTGAATGTAGCCTGGAGAGAACATTTGAGAGAACAAGGCTATCCTTGTATCATTAGAAAGCAAGAATGGTGCATGCGCATCTCTCTCCCCCGAATGCCTTCTCTCACCAAGAAAGAATAATGGGGAAACTAGGAGGAACCAAAGGAAGGGAAGGAAATGTCCCATTCATTTGCACCTCTGCAAACCTGGCTCTGAGTCCTCATATGTCCCCTCCTCACTCACTCTCTCCACCATCTTTTCAGCATTCCAAGCTTTTAAACTGAGTTACCCGCACCACCTAATCCAAGCTGCCGCTCTTGGTCTCTGGCTTTCGGCCAGCTGTTGACTGACCAGCTGTCTGTAATAATTAACAACTCCAGTTGGCAGAATTAGACACCCTTTTGCCAGCCAACAAAAACATCTGGGGATGCATTTTCCCCTCCCTCATGGGAATGGTCTTGACGGGGAAGAGCGGAGAGGAGTACAGTTTTGACTCACCTCCTCTAGGATCCACCTTGAACTGTGGCACCATATACCATCCTTCTGGCAGGTAATTCAATAGGACATCCCATTAGTTACCGGGATAGTCCTGTGACTGGCCAACGGGTCCAACCTTGGTAACAGCAGATGTGAGTTAAAAGACAAAAACCTCTTGACTAAAGAATGATTCATTTATGCAAATTAGCAAGCCTGTTAGGATGGATTTATGAAATACTGTAAATTATTTTTAAGTACATGGTGCCCTTTGATTCCCCCCCAACCAAAAAAAAAAAAAAACAGAAACAAAAAACCTGCTCCATGGTGCTTTGCAACACTGTGAATAAAATATACTGTAATAATGATAAAATACCATGAAGAGTTGATTAGGTTAACTAAGTGGAAGACAAACTATACCTTCAAACCTGCAAGCTGCAGGAATGTTGGCAACCAACTAGCTCCTAAGGAAGGGATTTTTAAATTGGTGGAACTGTATACTTTTAAACTACTTTTAACTCAATTGAACTTGTATTAGTATTGCGACATGCTTTTGCTTGTGTTTCATTTTAATTTCATGAACTGTCTTAAGCCCTGTTTTGAGTCACAGAAAGGCAGCATGTAAGACAGACAGATTTACTCACTACCACGCATTCTGCAACGGTTTGGAAAAGGTTACGGTTGGGGAGAATGAAGCACCAGAAGGACCTCAGACTAAAATAGGTATCATAGCTTGCAGCTGCTTCAGGATCGCTCTGGACAAGGCCCAGAGTGACAGCAAATGGCTAACATCTGCTTTTATGGAAAAGAGGCGCTCCGGACACACATTAAACGGCATGACGGGAGAATGGGCAGAGAAAGAACCACATGGGAGGTAGGAAGTTGGTCGGTTGGCCAAGGCAAGGTCTGAAATCTGTCCCTCACAAACAGGCAATGACAGGCTAGTAGCATTCACCACTTAAGATACAGAGGGCAGTTTTCCGCAAAGTGGTATATTCCGTGCGCACAATCCTTGAGCCACGTTCCGTGACGGCTGAGGGGCTTCTAGTACCATGCGAGCGTATCAGCTGCCACAATGTCTTCTTGGACAAGTTCTGCAATAACTGCTAAGTATAACTTTTGCATTGCCCTCATTCCTCAGACATCTCTCAGTGCCCTTCAACGCACCCTCCTGATTTCTTCCCACAGCGACGCATTGTATTTGTTTATTGCCATGCAACTCACCCACTTGTTGGTTTATCTTGCATTTATGGAAAGGATGGGTGCCCTTTTTGAAATGGTGCATGGCAAGAATAACCCACTGGCCTAACGCTTATACTGGATGACAATTTTAAATGTTACTAGACAACCCTTCCTCCTCAAGGACTCCAGGGCAATGTACAGCACAAAACCACAACATACAAAATGTCACCTGTCATGGAGCATAACCATGAGATGCCAAAAACCATAAAATCGCAGACACACAAGACAACCAATTTAAAACCCCTTTGCAAATTAAAAACACCTTAACATGGTACCGAACAGATAGGTCAGCACCTGCTAGAGTTCAGGGGTAGGGAGAAAAGTGTGGTGCCACAACAGAGAAGGCCCTCTGTTTTGCACAATTGTAATGAATCTCAAAGGGTTGTACTCAGAGAAGGTATGCCTTACATGGGCAGGACGGTGTGAGAGGAGACACACCTTCAAATATCTGGCCCCAAATGGCTTAGCCCTTCCCATGGTCAGCACCCTCAACCTCTTCCGGAGAGACGTCCTTGCCTTCCTGGCCTCGTGACTCACCTGCCACAGTCAAGCAAACAGCAAATCCCCACTTATGCCACCAGAAGCACCTGATACTTGCCACTAGGCAAATGAATCTAACAAAAATTGCAGCCATCGGCATTGGAGAGCAACGGTAGTGGAGGGAGGGATCTAGAAAGGATATTGCAGCCTGCATAAATGAATATCTCAGACCTTTTCTGACTTACAATTTAGGTTCTTTCCTTAAGCTACTGCGTCAGGAATAACATCTGAGACAAATCTTGTGGATTATATATATCCACAACCATTAATTCATCAGATTAGTCTCAAATGTTACTCCTGGTTAAAGTGCTTATACATAGATAGGACAATGTGAATTCCCAGTTCTTTCTGTCCCTTGACACCAATCAGCATCTCAAAAGCACTCTTTGCCTCTTCTCCTGTGCTTTGGAGATGCCATAGGCTGTGAACATAACACTTCCTCTGGATAACTACACTGCATTTTGGTCCTGATCATGTTGCAGAGGAACAAGAGGTGTCCCTAGCTTGCACATCCTGCTCTGGTACACCAAGGTGATTGCTACGCCCTTCTGAGCACAGACACAAGGGAACACACGAAAGACTGAAGTTCAGCACAGTGTCCTTGGGATCCCTTCCAAGACCTTTGATGCATCACACATTGGGTGAATCATTTACGGGGCCCAATTCTACTCTCCATCTTCCACAATGCTGGCAAGCATTTGCAACACCTTCAATGTTGTGTGTGTGTGTGTGTGTGTGTGTGTGTATATATATTGCATTGTAGGGGTGGGTTTTATAAGCTCCTTGGCTGAGTAGTACATTACTCCATCCCCATGAAGAAACTGTGGGGAAGGGGGTACATTTAATAATACTTGGAAACCAAGAGGCGAAGAATTGAAGTTAATATGAAAGTAGCCATATCTGTGTAAATGAGACACTTTGGGGTGGGTAGGACATTTCTTTTAATTAAACAAAAACTTTATATGAAGAGAACATTGATTCCTGTAACAACACTTTCTGTGTGTATTCCTAAGAATTTCAAAAGCAAGGTTCAGCAGCAGAGCCCATGATGGCACGGAAATAATTGTTTTAACTACAGTATGGCTCTCAAGCTGACACAGGAAGGCTACTAAGGCTTTTAAATGCTGCCTATATCTTCCACACTGGGAATGATACAGCATGGAGTATACGGTTCTGGATTCTGCAGAAGCTATTACTGTCCTGCTCTGGATGCTGCTAGACTCAAAGGAGGCTTGCTTCATGGTTATTCAGGCTGAAATGTGCCATACATCTATGGGCTGTCCCCCCCACCAACACACATGCCATTAGCTATGTGTTCTAGTTAGACACAATTTCTAGCTGATCACAGTTCCTCCCACCCATCTGAAACAAAGGCTGATTGGCTGTCTTGGCTACAGATACATTAACGCAATTTCCCAGGGACTATTATAAGCTGGAGAAGGGGTGAAAGTTAATTAATATCAGCACTGACCTGTGAGCAAAGGGCATTCTTGTGGATTTTCTTGTAAATAAGAGCTGGACAGATAAAGCAGATGAGGCTTCCCATTGTCGCACCTGTTAGACCTAAGATGGTCTCCACTAGCAGAGAAAAATGCAACAAATTGTGAGCAACAGACAGAGACTGCACATATATTAACTGTTCTCTTAATTAGAGACCCTTTTCATCATTCATGGTTCACTAATGCAAGTGGTAACTTGTATAAAGGAATTAATTCGTTCCAAATGAAATTCTGTTAAGCAATTTTCCTTTGTACAAATTTCCCATAGGAATGCATTGAAAACAGAGTCATCCCTAATCACAACCATTTTTCTGTTGTACGGATTCGCCCCATAGGCGATTCTGTTAAGCGATTTCCCCCTATCTCTGGAAATTTTTTCCTTTAAGTGTTTTTTCTTTTAAACAAACTGTTTGTAATAAGAGGGTCTTGGGTTGTTTTAGATCAAAAGCAGAATATGAGCCAACAGTGTGACATGGCTGTAAAAAAAGGCAAATGCAATTTTAGATGCATTAACAAAAGTATGGTCTCCAATTCCTATGACACCCTAATTCCCCTCTATTCAGCACTGGTTAGGCCTCATTTAGAGCACTGTGTCCTGCTCTGGGCACCACCCTTCAAGAAGGATGCTGACAAACTGGAGCAAGTTCACAAGAGGGCAACAAGGATGATCCAGAGGCTGGAAACCAAGCCCCACAAGGGAAGAATGGAAGAACTGGGCATGTTTAACCTAGAGAAAAGAAAACTGAAGGGAGATATTAGAGCACTTTTCAAATACCTGAAAGGTAGTCATATCTAGGAGAGGAAGGTTGTGTTCTCGTTCCAACTGGAAGCACTCAAAAGAAATCTAGACAGCCACCTGGCAGATATCCTACGCTTCTTATCCCTGCACTGAGCAAGGGATTGAACTTGATGACCTTATAAGGTCCCTTCCAACTCAATTATTCTAAGGTTCTATAATTGTATCCTTTCTTTACAGGTTACAGATGAAGCCGTGATTTTAATCTGCTTACCGACTATGACAAATACTGACTCATGATCATATTGGTATTATTTTGTCTAACATGATATTGATACATTAATATCTTTAGGGTTAAATCCACCCACACAAAAGTGGATTAGGATACCTCTTTTACCCCTTCTGTATGCATAAAAAGGATGCAGGATGAATTCTTAAGAATACTGGTGACTGCTATGCCAAAGTTTGCTTAAGATGAGACCAATCTGTGATAAGCACGTCCAATTATGGATCCAGGGTGCCGGTCCCTTTGGGCTTCTTAGCACAGAATACAAGGTACAGAGCATCCTCTTTTATGTGGGAGTTCTGCATCAAGTAAACTTGCAGTAATGGACTGCAAGTAGGACCATGAGTGAGAAGACAACCTTTTTCAATTATGTGTGTGTGTGTGTGTGTGTGTGTGTGTGTGTGTGTGTGTGTGTGTTGTGTTGTTATAGTCGTGACCGACCCTTCATGAACCCATGTCCATGGAGTTTTCTTGGCAGGAATACTGGAGTGGTTTGCCAGTTCCTACTCCAGGCGCCTACAGCACCTGGTATGCCCTGGTGGTCTCCCATCCAAGTACTGACCAGGGCCGACCCTGCTTAGCTTTCAAAATCAGGTGAGATCAGATGTGCTTAGGGCATTATATAGCCTGCAAAAAAGGCAGCAGATATGTGTGCAAGCAGAAATATAAATCTCAAGCATCCAAAACAACTGATACAAGTATAATATACAAAGTTCACAAATATGATAATTCTGAACAGAAATATCATGGATACATGAATGTTGAGCCTTAAACAGCAGCAAACACCTACTTGTTTGAAGGTAGACAGACATACAGACAGATAGATATCAATACCCTCCTACCTCTGACCACTGATCATAGATAAAACAAGGAAAAAAACCACTGTAGCCTGGTGGGAGTCACAGTTGGAATTCTTGTAATACACAGTCCATTGCTCTAAAATCCTTGCAAATGTTTACAAAACCCATAACCAGGAGAATAAGCCCAGTAAATCTGTTTCTCTAGCAGATTATATGGGCCAAGAGGAAATTGGAAACACACAAAAGGTTTGAGGTCTGTATGAAGATGGCCTCCTTCCATGGTTTGTTTGTTTGTTTGTTTAATTTATACCCCACCCATCTTCTCAAGGGAACTCTGGGCGGCTTACAGGGGCTGAACAATTCAGCTGACAATACAATATAAGGCCATCATGGTCAGGAATGTCTTCTCTTTATTCCATTCAAGCACTGGGCAAAGGTAAGGTAACAACTGCAGGGAGGCATTTGCTGTGACTGTGAGAACTCAGTAGAAATTCTGTTGTTCAGAGTTAGAGCACTTTTTGTAAATTCTGTGAAGCTTTCCTGATCTGACTGGGTTTCAGAGGGCAGAATCAAATCAATATGGCACAATCGTCCCTATGTACATTTCAGAATAACTGTATACTCTATAAACTACATATCTTAAAATGGAATCTGAACCCCCACTGCATGTGTTCTGGCCTACATATCTGTAATCCCATGGGACTGAATAATAAAACAGTACAGATAGTAAAACAAAATGCAGTTCAATAAAAATTAAGCTTCACTTACCATTTGGGATCATGATGCCGCCAACCATAGTTCCAAACACAACGGCCAGGGTCAATGCTTTAAATCGAAGAGGTGGCATGTAACCACCTGCAGCAAATGTCCCATCTTTTTGCTATTTAAAAAAGGAGGGGGGAACAGAACCAGATTACTTATCTTAACAGCCCCACCTCTTCTAGCTTTCTCCCCTTATGGGAACTTGTTTCGGCTTCTGTTCCCTCTCAATGTGCCTGATGAAGGATATATTATGATCTAGCAAATTACTCATATAATCATTAGCTTCTGTATCTATAGCTTTCTGTGTTTCATACTAATCCCATTCTTTGAAACCATGGATGAAAAAGAAAAAGATTGCCACAACTGGTCACCGTAATACCTTCCTTACTTATCTTTTGTGCTTGTTTTTATTTGCTTATCACAGCTCTCATAACCATCTTAAAATGCCTTTCAACTGTGGAACATGTGCAGTAGGCTTTATGTGCAGACACTGGACATTTGTGACCAAGAGAATTCTTGAGGACGAGATCCACTAAGTTTACAGCACCCTCAAACAATTCTGCTTGGGTAACTGTGCAACTTTTTCAAATGAACAGAACATACAGAGGCTACACACAGACGAATACAAACCATTCGAAAAAGAGGAACACAACTTTACACATTACACCTTTATCACAGGCTGGAGGGTTTTCAGGAAAGTAGCATCATAAAGTGACAGAGGAAAGGAAGTGAATAGTAACTGCCTCTCCTTAGGAAAAATCCTTTGGAAATTGGGCTGCCCCAATAACATCCTAGACTCAGATTTATTCCAGAAGATGTGAGTGCAGACACTAAAAGACAGAGTAACAGGATCTCAGGAGGGGGACATTGTGTAGAGATCCTCTGCAATCAATCTTTTGGCCATAAGTAGATTGAGTAGGTCCATGGATCAAGGGTTTTCTTCCCCTATTCTAAGGCAAGAGTGGTTCCACTCTTGCAGGGTACACTCTGGATTATTAGTTTATAATTTCTAGTCATGTGTGATCACAACATCTATTCCTACAGGTGGAAAATTCCATTTATTCCCTTTCCATGGGGAAGAAAATAGGGATCATAAAAAACAGGGGAAACTCAAGTGCAGTGTGAACACAATCTCAGATTAAGGGAAATGAATAGCCAATCCAAATTATTACGGCTTTTTACCTGTTGCTCAAAGAGAAGGGTGTTCAAGGCTTGCCGGCATGGCAGAATCATCATAGGAAACCCAACGGCCACAGACATCATGAAACCGAAACGTATCATCTCTGTTACCAGGTTGGAGGGAAAGTTCATCAGCACATTCCCCTCAATGGCTTCTGTGTAGCTCACGTAGCCAAAAAACCCCACCTGTTCAAGTAAGAAATTGGAATTGTTTATAGTGACTGCCTCCCTTTGTCCAACAGAAAGTGCAGACACTTGTGTGTCCCTTGGGTACAATCTAAAATCAACAGGGAAATGCCCCCCCATTATCTTTAACAAGTTATATCCTTCTCATTCTCCCATCTTGCTCTGCACCTTCTAAACTGATTACCCCTGATGCTTTATATTCAGTGCCCTACCCCCCACCCCCACCCCAAAAAACAACAACTGGAATATCCTATTACTTTTGCTGGGTTCCCCCATACATTTTCAAATCCCACCATTTGCTTTGGGTTTTTTTTGGGGGGGGGGGGTGAGAGTTGTTTTTGTTTTGTTTGAGACTGGTTGACTATGAAGGCATGCAGTACTTAAAGAGCAGATGTATAATAGATTTATGACACACTAAAACAAAGCTCCACTGTGATATAAGTAAGTGGGAAGGCATTCAGTCATTCCCAGCACTTCACTTTGACAATATGTAGGAGTGTTTTCACCCAAGTAAAAATGCTGCCATAACTTCAAATTCCTTTCCAACATCTTAAAAGCCATGGCCACATTTTTATCAGCATGGGTAGAGGGTGGGTGGGTGGCTGAGACGGCTAAACTGTCTTCCATAACCTGGGAATGCTCTATATGTTGCCAGGGATGACAAATTAGTGGAATCCCAAATTCTATTTCTGTTAACATGGGAGCGGCTGCAACTCACTTCCAACTCACCTTGCCAGGCCATTATGTTCTCTAAATTTAAATGGACTTCACATAACACTGCTTTACGGGATGTGGCACAAGTCATATTTTCCTGGTTGCCAACAATTTTAATAAAGAGAAATTCAGCCCACTCCACCAAAGTTGCCCGTACAGGAGAGGGATAGGTTGAGTTCTGCTCTACCAACCCAATGTACAGCCAAGGATGTGTGTTGACAACCCAATGGTACTGTGGAGAAGGAGATACTACAGCCCAGAGGTGTAGTGACTTGTTTAGATCAGTGGTGGGCTCCTCGGAGCTATTCAGAGGTCAACAAACTACAATTCCTATCAACTACAGCCCAAAGCAAGGGACTGCAGTCTAGTGTAACATATGTCCAGTTATGAGTCCCCATCCTAGTCCAGAAGGCACAACTGGGGGGGGGGGGGGGGAGCCCTTCACCACTGCCTCTTCCTAGCTCCTTCAGAGGTGCGTACCAGCACAAACGACAAATTATTACAGCCAGATTGTCCAAAAAGTCCTCTCTGATTTCAACAGATGCAACAAATAATAATTATTTTTTTAAAATCAGTGCTGGTGTCTTTACTTCTTACACAGGAATTCATGGCTTTGTGGATCAGACTGCAACTCTATCTAGTTATCTGTGATATAGACTAAACAGAAGTGTGTGTGTGTGTGTGTGTGTGTTTGTGTGTGTGTGTGTACCGTTTTGTGCACATGCACAGTTGTGTGCATACGTTCTCTCTCTCTCTCTCTCTCTCTCTCTCTCTCTCTCTTTCTCTGCACTGACCCAGCTGAGTGAAATTTGCTATTCATCCATCCCTGGCCTCTGGAAATGTCCCCAGACAGTGTCCACAGCATGTGGCAGAAAATGTCAGTGCTTCTTACAGTTGTTTCTTCACTGCTTCAAAACGTACCCAGAGGAGCATTTTAGATTATTACTTTGAGAAGGAGAAGGAGCAGGAGGTGGGGGTGGGGAGAGAACTTCTATTTTTTAAAATAAAAATAAAAGAGTTCTCACCATAACATAAAAGGAGGTGACCACTTGCAGGGAGGAGGCAAAGATGGAGCTCATGCTTGTGACGGATGGCTCGTCCAGGCTATCATAGGTCGGCAGGACCTGTCTGCAGGAAGGCAGGTAAACGTTAAAGCATATCAGAAGGTTTTCTAATGGCAACCACCTTCCTCACATGAAATTCGGGTGCTTGTTACTCCGTGGCCATTTACGCTGGTAGCGCCAAGAGATTTCAGCTCACATGTTTAAGTGTTGCACGAACAGGCTCTTGCTCGCCTCCTCCCTGCCACTGCCACGTGTGCAATGTAAATATTTCAAATTTTTTGGGTGGGGGGGGGAGAGAGGAAGCCTGTTGCAACATAAATGACCATTTGTTTGCCTGGAACACCAGTGGCAGAGCTCCAGGCAGTGTGCTGGAGATTATTGTTCTCAAAGTGTCTCACGTTGATAATTAAAGCAATACGGTGTTTACAGAATAGCGATCAGGAAGAGGGAAAGATAACAGCTTGAGGTTGCATGGGCCTAACTTGTTGATCCCATGCTCCAGAACACAAGAGATACAGTAATAAGGGGAGTGGGGAAGTCAATAGGAAGGGAAGCAGGCACTGTCCAGACCCACTAGGGAAAGAGAGGAAAGAGGAAAACAGAAGACCAGTAATGGAAAAACATAAACTACTGAAGAAAAAGAAAAAATTCTTTTTTTTTAAAAAAAAGCTCCATATTGTGTTGTCAAATAGGGGACAATACAGAACATAGCAGTAGTTAGATATTAATGAAGATCACAGCAGCACACTTTCTAGATGAAGGAAGATACCAATTTGATTAACAATCTGATCCTTTATGCAATACAAATGACGATAAACATGGCCACTACCACCCCCAATTTATGTGCTTATATAGTAAGGAAGAACACACCTGGGAAAAACTAGAGATAAGGTTGATAGCTGAGGGTGTGAATCTACCCTTAGGGAGGTTCTCATGATGCAGGATGAGAAACCTTTTGCCTCTCAGTTCCCAATAGGCTAATGAACAAAGTGATACAGGAAATCCGTCCACCTGGTGCCCTGCAAGTCTTTAAACAATACTACTAATTGCTATAACCATCTAATTCAGATGAGGACCAGAGCAATGGGGAAGCTCAACCCATTTCTTCTTTATCATTTTCCTGATTAACCCCAATTTTCATTTCCTCAGTGGAAAAACTTGAACGTAATGAGTTACAAGCACCAAAGTTACATTTTCTTTTTTTGGGAAACAAGGGCATAACAATGAGCTTTTCACAACATAATATAACAACTGCAAATGTCAATATTAAGTTTCAGTTTAGTGAGTAAATTGTTTACAAAATAATTTTAATTTTAAATATCTAAGAAATAACAGACAAAGTCACATTGTAGTAACACATCCTTCTTAAGGTACTGAGGAATGGTTTAGCGCTTTCCAAAAGTAATGAGTTACATTCCTAATTTCCAAAAGTAATGAATTCCATCTCACACATTACTTCATATTAAAAAATATCAGATGTAACAAGCTCAATTCAGTAGGATAAACAACACAGGAGATGGCACACAGGACAATGCCACTGAGGTCAACCTCCATTTCCCCCAATGCCCTAATTCCTTCCTGATTATTCTCACCACCCCTGCCACTCTTTTAAAAATACTCCAGGAGACCCTGTTCATAGATCTCCCTTGTTCTCAAGAAGTTTGGCTCTAAGTAATCATATTCTTCCAAGTATGGGTTAAGTGGCAAATGGTTAAAATTTAAAGTACAAAGGATTTTGGGCCGTGCAACCATTAAAACAAACAAAGTCAAAACTAGACTATGGGTATCACCCATAGTCTAGTTTTGACTTTAAAATTTAAAGCATCCCATATTCGGAGGCAGCAATAGTACGCCCAACAACACCCCAATACTAAAGAACCAGCAGCAAGAGTGCTTTTTTGCCCTCTTGCCCTCCTTCTGAACTTCCCAGAGACATCTGGCTGGCTCCTGATGGGAGGAAGGATGCTCAACTCCGAGGCCTTTCGGCCCAATCTCAAGCAGGGCAAATCTTATGCTTCCTAGGATAGTAGGTCAGGAGTCAGCAGGATCAGACATCATTTTTTTTACTTCTGCTTTATGTAAACCAGCCCCAAGGCATTTCGACTTCTCAGACATCACCGCAAAAATGAGTTCCCCCAAACCTGCAAGGCGTGGAAGCGCAAACATTCCTGCTAGCCAAGACTCCAACCCAGGTCTGCACAAGCACACATAATAATAAATTCAATGCGATCAACAGATCAAAAACAAACAGCAGCAAAACCACACAAAAACAGAGAAACAAACAACATAAGCGTAACATACATATTGAGCACAGCTGACTCCCAAGGAGACATAGTATACACCTCATTCTGCTGCTGTATGTCCAAAGAAGTGGACGTGCCCATGAAAGCTTACATTAAAATTTAATAGTCTTTAAGGTGCCACATGTTTTTTGTCTTTTGTTTTATTTTGTTTTGTTTTGTTGATCTTTTCCTGGAATTCTTGCACAGACTAACATAGCTACCTCTTCCAAAACTCCAAGCAGCACAATGTAGCAAGCACAGATTTTATGCTCAGGCTAAAAGGTGCACCCCTCAATGAAGGCCATTCAGAGCTCAAAAGCCTTTGTCTGACAAACAAGCTGTATGCTACAGGCTCAAGATCCCTCACATCACTTGCAATTACATAAATGCTACTCCTCGGGGTAGCCAGAGAAAGATATTTAGACCAAATGCCCTTTGCGTTTATCTCTCGATTCCCAAGACGAGCCCAAGGAGAGGAAAAGCGCAAACAAGCCTTGCTTTGGAGCTTGAGATGGATACGCGGCCACTTCTTCTTGGTGAAGAGAGATCTATTCCTTTTGTTAACAGATATTCATCTCTACCATTAGAAAAAAAAAACATCCCTTGTGTGAGCCTAAACAAACGAGCAAATGTTGACAACTAAAAATAAATCCGAAATTTGCCATGTTATGTTCAGATCTGTTGTGGCTGGTGGGCCATGTTGCTCAGAAGGCGAGCCCAACCCGGCAAGACAAACACGTTCCCGAGGGCCAAGCGGCTACCATATTTTTATCACAGTGAGTTATTTCAACTGATGTAGGACAACGGCCGACAGTAGCCCGCACAGCTGTAAATGGGGCTGTGAACTGCACATGGGGTAAGCCAAAGAAAGCTTAGAACAATCAACTTCCAGATGTGTCCACGGAGACAACTTATGGGAGTCCACTGCAGCAGAAGCAACAAGAAGTCTCGTGGCACCCAGAAGGCTAACTGGTTTTATTCGACATAAGCTTTTTGTGGACTGCAGCCCACTCCCATCAGATGCATAGGCTGCAACTTCAATAGACGGACATGTATATTGTACATTATTAACCCTGCTCGTCTCTGACGTACTCCAAGACTTCTTGCTGGCTTAACATCCAGGTGGGTATTCTGGGTCTTCTGAAACAGGATCTTCGAAATACAAAGCAGCCACTGGGGCCCAGATGGATGCTTGACGAACATGATCTTTGCAAATGGCAGTAAGAACTGTCCTGAACTGCACCTCCCAAACTGAATGGCTCAGAATTCAGCCATGCTCCCTGAATCTTCAGCATAGCTTTTGGCTCTAAAATTTCATTTAAAGATGCTTGCTTCTAAAAAAAAAGTCTAATGAGACGAAAATATTCATGCGGCTTGTTTCTTTTTTTAAAAATCACCGATTAACCTGAATGTATGAATGAAGACAAGTTAGGAGGGAATGCATATGTAAGCAGCTTGGATTGGAAATGGAACCATTCAAACACCCTCATTTCACTACACTGGTGGTGAGAGTAGTGTTACACCAAGCAATAATGGTGCCAGCCACTCAGGTCAATTAGGCTTGCACAAGGATCAACCGTGCTTCTTTCTGAAACCCCTGCCTCAAAGGCTACGCCATCATCTTTCATGCCACAAATGAGCTGTTGTGACAGGAGACTCGCCTAAGGTCACACAGGGAGGCTGTAGGAGAGCTAATTCAATATTTCTAGGCTGCCTGGCTCCCATCCCCATGCGCAGCCTGTTATACCATATGCCACCCTTGGAGGGGGGGGGGCAAAGGCATTTCTTTTTTTGAATTTGGCAAAGAAGAGAAGCATCGATGCCAGAAAAGAAGCCAACTCCACCAGAAGAGCAGGCTTGTGCCTTCACAAGCCGTAACAACTGGCATTGCAAGCCACGTTACTTTTTGGGCCCAGAGGGAATGAGTTTGGGATTTACACTTGGCACAATGATGTCCCACCCTCCCCAAGTCATTTGAGAGGTCAGTGACTCTGAGCCTGTCTACTCTGGGCCTGATCAATATGTGACATCACAGGGGCCACGGAGTGTGCGTTATTCTTGGGGAAGGGGGGGGAATTATAGGTTTCAGCTTTAGGTTTGGCTTGCCGCGCTGGCGGTAGAGCAGCCTATATTTAGACAGATCTGTGAATATACTTGTCCAGAACATATAATTTCCTTGCCTTCCCTACTCCCAACAAATGAAGGCTGGTTACTGGATGGCCACCACAAGAAAAAGGACAATTTTGGATTTTAGAAAGGCCTGCTGTGGTAACTAGGTATAGCTATAAAAAAATGAATCAACTCTTCTGTCACCAATTATAGTGGAGACATTTAAAACTGAGTGAGGCTGCTACAGTGGAAGGATGTAATAAGTGTGTGTGTGTCGGGGGGGGGGGCAAAGTGGAGAGCCCAGGCACGCCAGACCATGTTCACAGTCTATCCCGGGGCCCCAACTGAAGGCACACTTCACTTATCAGGCATGTCATGAAGCAGAGGGCGGCAAAGGCAATGCTACCAGAATGGAAATGAGACTCATTGGCCCGGTAAAAGCTTCCATCTGCCCTAACAACAAATCCCACAACTAAGGAGAAACATTAGGGTTTCTCTTTAGGGTGAAACAAAAAAACCACCAATGTTCCACTCCAGTTCAATTGGGCCCAGGGACAGCAGTTGTTTCCATGATTCATTTTTACCTGCATGTTTGGAGGGGGCGTACATGAGATAGGGGAAAGGACGGTGGAGGGAGAGAAAAGACTGAAAGGGCGAGAAGAGGGTAGGCACAGGATGAAAGGGAACAGGAGCCCTGGAAAGGGACAAATAGTTGCCCGGAGGAGAGAAATCCCATTTGGAATAGAAACTATGGGCTTTCCGATGCCAATTGCTCAAGTGTCAATACATAAAGTCATGTTTTCTTAAGGAAGGAAGGAAGGAAGGAAGGAAGGAAGGAAGGAAGGAAGGAAGGGAGGGAGGGAGGGAGGGAGCAACCTCTGGCTTAAGCTTTGTTTTAGTTTATGTTGAAACAGTGCGTGCACTGCAGCCCTGCCCATTGCCCAAGAGAGCAAATGGAACCCTATAATCAACCATGTCAGCTTGGCTCAAACCTCACATCCTTTGACTGAAATATTGTCAGCTTAAAACAGCTGGGATGCTTAATGAAGATGCTCAAGATTCATCAATTTCAGGCAAGCTTTCATATCCTACCATGGTGTAATTAGGGCTGCTTAAATGCTTGTTACCTTTCAAGAACTGGCGTCAATAATACCCATCTTTAGTAACAGATATTACAGCCAATGGAAAATTACAGTGTGGGGAGGTATTTGCCTCCTACGAACAACGCGCTTTTTAAGTACCATGACTCCAGAGAGAAATAGAACTCCCTTCCCCAGCTAGGAAACAAAAGGGTCACAACCCAGTCAGATGCTGTCCCTCAGTGGGCTGTAAAATATTTTGATTAAAATCAAGGCAAGGGGACCAGATGGCATCCATCTCATATACAGCCCATCCTGACCCTTTGCCCTGAAAACAAAACAAAACAAAAAAACTCATTCCACGCCACAATCTCTAAGCAGCTCCGAGTTATTGGTACTTACGACTGACAGGCGAAAGACATGCCAAAGATAGGAATGCAGCGAAAAATGCCCTCCCAGCGTGCGTAACTGACCCGCTGCAGCCACTGCCCGCCAAAGAGACCATGCTTGAAAGCAGAGAGCACGATCTGCAGCCAAGGGAAAGAAAAGAGAGGTTACGAGCGAGACAACAAGGGACGCCAAATCAAACCGATGTCTGGCAAAGCCAGGTTGCAATAGCTTTATACTAGCGTTTGGAAAACGACGACGGGAGGGAAGGGGCTTCAGCAGGAGAGCAACCAGGCCCAGAACTGTACAGAGAATTGTTTCACTACATCTTATCTTCCAGCCTTTGGTCTGTTCCCCCACCACCACCACCAAATCCCCGAGCAGAAGAGCCAGTAAATGTGTGTTCTGCACATGTTAACAGCAAAACTACAGATATAAGAGGTGGCGGGAGCGTGCGAGAGAGGGACACCCACTCACCATCTTTATCCTGATAATTCTACATTAGCCTTCTACGCCAACCTACCTTTTCTGGGCCCGTTGTGGCCTGTTGTGATCTTTTGCTCCTCCAGCAATGCCACCCTCAGTCACCTAAATATACCTTGCTCTCAGACATGACTACACTTGTTATTTCTTGTTGCCCCTCCTATGCCTGGAACTCCTCAATTAGATGCATTTCCTCTTGCTTCCTCCAACACCTAGGCTTCTAGAACAAAATCCTAGCTCAAACCTTCTGTCATCTTTTCTCTGTTAGCTTGCAAGCTCTGTGTTTTGACTTTTTTACTTCTTATTCTCCATAAAATATGGTATAGACCGAAAGAAGTGGATGTATTATGTAAACCGCAGCACTTCCCGCCCATGTGTTTTTCCATAGCCATCATCAGCTTTGGTGCATGGCACCAACTAGCCACTTACATACACTCTGCATCTTGAGAATTTATTAAAGACCCGCACCGCTTCCTGAACAGCAAATGGATGGAATATATTTCCACTCCTTTAATGGTGGGACATG
>JAHTLZ010000010.1:15487076-15543816 GCA_023846285.1 Phrynocephalus versicolor | reverse complement strand
TAATAATAATAATAATAATAATAATAATAATAATAATAATAATAATATATTTTAATTTAAATTAAAAGATCAATTTTTAAAATTTAAATTGTTATTTAAATCCAATCTATTTTGCTT
This sequence comes from Phrynocephalus versicolor, assembly GCA_023846285.1. NCBI lineage: Eukaryota > Metazoa > Chordata > Lepidosauria > Squamata > Agamidae > Phrynocephalus > Phrynocephalus versicolor. Next base: position 15,543,699 of record JAHTLZ010000010.1, on the reverse strand, counting down.
TCTAGTGTGATTTTTTTAAAACACAAAAGGTGAGCCTGAGCAGTACCACTGCAAGTTGCAGCTGGAACATCACATGACAGACCACTTCTCTATGCAGGAGGCTTCTATTATATAGGGAACTATCACACTAGGAAGACCCTAGTCGATCATAACCTTCTCATTGATCTGCCAATTTTCTACATGCAACAACTTTTTATTCATTTACTGGTATGAAAAAAATGCAATCTTATGAATTCTCACCAAGAAACACAGATTTCTGCCCTCTTCTGTTGTTTATGAAAATGTCAGTGGTTGCCTTTTGCACTACTTTTGAAGACCCAGATCATGGATGTGTTTCCACAAGTCTCTCTCATCTGTGTCTGAATGTGTACAGAAATGAAACCATAGAAGCTGTGAGTTCCAGAACAACTAGCTACTTTCACACCTACTGGGTGTGGGATGATTTCCCCCCAAGATCCTCAGCAAGGATTTAGTGTATCAGAATAATAACAGTAAATACGCTACCCAGTTTTTTTCCCTATCAGGTTAAAGAGCTGCATGTAGTGTTATGGGAATTACAAGTTAGAAACTACATGACACTGCTAGGGAAGCATTTCTCCCAACTCCAGAACTCTAATGGTACACGAGCGCAGACAGTCAAGTTGTTAAGCTCTTTTGCTCCACTGCGAAATTTCACAGAAATGAACATGGTCAATATTAACATGTCTGCACGAGCTATTTGAAAGTATTTACTGCTGCTCACTTACAGAGAACAGGGATTCACAAAGAGATGAAGTGAAAAAGTCCTTCCATTAGAATAATTCCTACCCTTATGCCTGAAAAATAGACAGGCAATTCTGAATCAAAGGACTCTGTTGCTTTAAAATTTCCTATCAAATATCTATAGAAATCAGATATGTGTGCCATAAATAGCACACATAACATTAAAACAACAGCAGCAAAAATGCTGGTTTTGTTTCTAAGCGACTATTGATTTGCTGGGCTCCACAAACATCAAGCATTCCTCTCCCCACCCTTTCCCCTTCCAAATCACATTTAGAGGTGTTCAACCCTATTGTTTCCCTGACCCTTTGGTTCATGCACCCAAAGCTTTGAATGCTCTTCCGGAGGACACTGCTTAGATCAAGTTAACTGTTAAAACTTTCCTGCATCCTTCCAAACAAGCCGCCACAGCCTCCCACAGAATCCACTCGGGCGCTGCCAGGATCTCTTGCAGCTGGACCGGTGTAGAAGAAAGGGCGCAACAAAGGCAGCTGTGTGTAGCAACTCAACCTTGAGGCATTGGGAGGACTGTGGCAGCGTCAACTCTGCTGGGGCAGAGGATGGATTTTCCCAGGCACTCTCTGGTGGATGGCACCTCTCCCAGGGCCAAGAAGGGCAGAAAAAGGGGGACGTCTTTCCTTTCGACACCAGTGTATGTGTGCCAGGAAGTTTGGAAGCCTTGACTGGCCCCTTCTGTGTATCTAAGCTGCTCGGTTTTAGAGTAAAGGGGACCTCTTCTTCCCGGGAGACACTCCAAAGTGAACGGGACTCAATGTATCCAGGCAAAAGAGGAGGCGCGTACAAAGACTTATTGTAACACCGAAGGGGAAATCAAGGACGATGGGCATCTGGCATCGGGGAGAAAGAGCTATATATGTGACTCTCCCTTCCTCCCTTCCCGCTCTCCCCAAAGGGAACGGGTCCGCTAAAGCATATCTTTTGTAGCAGAGGTTTAACCTTCGGGACCACGGGAGTTTTCTAATTTTTGTTGTTGCCAACAGACATATTTTGCCGGGGCTGTGCTGTGCAGCTAAATGAGGGAGCCTCGGGCAACAGAGGAACTGAGGGTATCCATCTGTCAGCAGTCACTAAGGAGGCTGCACATGTCTTTAAATCTTTTGCAGGCAGGGAGACCAGCCAATTCCCCACTCCGACTCCCCAAGAGGCAACTCAGGAAACACAAGATGGGCCGATGGTTGTGGGAGGGCAGAAAACAGCATGTCCTGCCATGAGAATCTTTCACCTCCGCCACCCCAAGGGATCACTCCCACCTCTGCAACCACCACACTCAAAGGGGGTGAACGCCGGAGTTTCTGTTTCTGGAGCAGTGGCAGCAGCTTGAAAGCAAGCCCAAGAGGGGGCTATTACGCTCGGCTCGTTTTCCAGCAACAAGACCACTGCATACCAATGAAAAAAGGCTCCAACCCTCAGCCTGGACCACGCATCTCTCCCCCCACCCGAATCCTTGGGAATTGGAAGAAAGGTCAAAAATAGATGGCGATCCTGGCGCCAAAGCACAGCAGACAAAACTATGAGGAGGAAGAGGGCTGCTGGTCCTTGCCAAAAAACCCACACATGAATCTTGCAGATGTTTCGGTTTTCTTGGCCGCTTGGAAACTTTGCACACTGTTTCTCCTGACCTCCCTGTTGTGTTGCCGCAAACACACCATCCAAGGAGCCCACACTCCATGCCAGGCTTTCTACTGGCAGAACCCAATGTCCTCAGCAGCACGCTGGGCGGGGAAAGTGAGTGGGTTTGGGGCTGAGCCCAACACTTTGCAGCCGGCACCCAGTATGCCAGCTCTCTTTCGAAGAGCTTTTGTTTGGACCGTTCTCTCCTCTTGCACAGTCAAAGCCATTCTTCCATGTCATCTTCGAAAAGTTAAATCATGGTGCTACAGGCAGCTGTTACACACAAGGAGGAAAGAAGCGAGCCTATTGGGGAGGACCGTTCCCACACAGTGCTGTGAATAATTCAGTCACACCAGTATGAGAGCCGTAAATTCAGAAACTGGAGGAAAAGCAGAGCATTAAAACCACCACTGCCATCACCGCCACCTCATCCCCAGCTGACCATGCTCACCTAGCCCAGGATACGTCCTGCGTTTGCTGAGATTGGCTGCTTTCACCAGGAACATACAGGACTGATGAGTCATCCAGGAGCAGAAAATAAGCAGCAGGGCTCCCAAAAAGATGCCACACTAGGAAGGAAGGAAGGGATAAAACAAAACAACAACAACAACAAAGTACTGGGTAAATAATAAACATTCAACCCCCCTCCCCTTCTCTACTGTTCAACTCTTATTTCATGCATTCTTATTGCTGTCCCAAATCACCTCCAGGCTGCCTCGGACATTTGCAGCCACACACTCGCCTGTAAAGGGATCTCCCCTGCCTCAGAACAGCAGTCAGCTAAAATGTGACGTACGAGTTCAATTTTATTCTCTCTCTCTCTCTCTCTCTCTCTCTCTCTCTCTCTCTCTCTCTCTCTCACACACACACACACACACACACACACACACACACACACACACAGAGAGAGTGAGGGCGGGGGGAGCTGCCACCTGTCTAGTAGATGGCTTGGTTGCAGCTCTTTCCTGCTTGGAAAAGAGAGCCATAACAATTTATGGAAGGGAAGAATCCTCCACGCCCTGGAGTTGTGACATTTTCTGGGCACCTTCCAGAACCGTGATCCGTCTCTAGCTCCTACCCGATTCGTGTTAAACAAGTTAGCATGCTGTTGATCCAGGGGTTTGAACTCTTCAGCGGAAGCCTTACTGGCTGTTCTACCCACAGATGACACAAACATAAATTACCCTGTTAGCTACCTGTCTCAAAAGCATTGTGTTGGCTCACTCTCTGAACATCTTTGTAGAGGAAGCGGAAGGAGTTTGGGGGGAGGCGGGTGGGGGGGAGAGGACATGAATGGCTGAACATTTATGAAAACAATGCATGACTCTGGGCAGGAACAAGTGGTGCAAAATTTTAATCACAGCTGCTATTTGTTCTCCCGGAGTCGAAAGAGTTGTAGCTTGGGACTGAGCTTCTGGCAACTGTGTGCACAACAAGCCAACGGTCTGTTTTGAGAGGCCTTTCGACCCAAATGTTATGAAGGACTTGTTCCTCAAGGGACACTTTCTGGACATCAGTTGGCACCTGCGGGGTTGGAAACAACCAGCATAATTTTTCCGAGTCCTGTCAAGCCCCTTTGGAAACAACTGACACTGCATGCTTTTTGCACAAAATGAAGATTGTTATAACCATTTCCAGAATGCTATATTTGGAAGGACAGGCCAAACAGGATGGGAAAAAACCCTTGCCCCACAGGGCTTGCTGATACAAAAAATGACACAAAACCGTGGCCAGGCAGAAGTCTTATAAGGAACTACTCACTTATTCCTGTACTTTGCTATCAAGTCATTCGTGCAACCAAGCGCCACAGCATCTATTAGCAGCATCTGTTAACAAGTGCTGATGTGCATTGGCAAAGCATCAGCGACCAGATGTTCTTGTGCACAACCACATATCATTGGTGGCAAGCATTTTTACAGCAGCAAAGGCTTAATTGCTACCAGCACTCCACCTCCTTCCTGCTAGGTCCAGTACTCAGGGGTGGTGTGGTGAATCAACGATGCCTCTGAGTGTCCCATGACCACCAGTGCATGCTGTTCTGTTTTCCTTTGTTGTTTTACCAATGGGGACATTTGTCTCTATGGCCAGTTCAGCGGCAAGTGCCATGAAAGGCTGCTTGCCACAACATCAGAAATAGAACCTGCTATACTCATTAAGAAGGTAAATGTTCCCAAAGGAGACAATGACACACACAAATCTTCTCCAACACTCACCCGCAACACGTGATCTCATTCTCTCTCCTTCCCATGAGGGCCTTGATGCATTGCATCATAGTAATATTCCCTTACTATAATACTACCTTTATTTCCTCTACATTCGTGGCTAGCTTAATTTCAAGCTTGGTCTTCATTTTATTTATTTATTTATTGTTGGATTTATACCCCGCCCATCTTCCCAAGGGAACTCTGGGCGGCTTCCAGCAATCTGACCGGTGCAGCAATGGTCAGGGTACAATACAAGATACAATAAACGGTGTCAATACACAATACAATACGTATTGTAATTCATAATCTTTTGTTCCAGAATCCATCCCTCCTCTTCCCCCCCAGCTGATTTCTTTTCACACTGTTTCCCACTGCATTTTTTACTCATTATATGCATTTAGATTTTACCTTCCTGCTACTTCTATTTCTATTTTCCCCTTCAGACTACTTATCAGTATCTTGCTTATTAGTGCTACCCAATGTGGATAAAAAAAAAACCCAATGATTTTTTATAAAAAAATTTAAATTGATTTAATCACAATTAAAATTAAAAATGATTTTTTAAATTTTAAATTGCCAAAAAATCAAATTCCCCAACCCCATCCCCACCCACCTCACCTTTTAGATCATGATTTAAGCCAATTTGCTTTAAACCAAATTCCACCCTGATTCTAACCTCCAATATGGGAAATGGAATGCATGGGAGGTTTAGGATACAGTTACTTAGCGTTAAGCTCCACTACAACCTACAAACCTTATACTACAACTCCCAGAATGCCCCCCGGTGTGGCCAGCTGGCTCAGGGGATTCTGGATCCTGTCGCCCATGAACGTCATGTTGCCTAGCTATGCTCTAAGCCAGGCATGTCCAAACTTTGGCCCTCCTGATGTTTTGGACCACAACTCCCAGAATTCCAAGCCTGTATTTCCAATGGCAAAGGACTGTGGGAGTTGTGGTCCAAAACATCTGGAGGGCCGAAGTTTGGACATGCCTGCTCTAAGCACACTGGAACTTTATTCTGAGCAGACACGCAAAGGACTTTACGGAGAAAACCTATATATTCCAAAATGTTCATAACAAAATGTAAGGGATTTATTTCTAAGCTTTGAAAGGTCCAGGGATGCTTACATTAAAGTAGCAAGACCATTATCCTGCAGAATTACACCCTATTTTTTCACCCTAAACAAGGAATAGTGGCCTCTGTTGCTAGATGGTGTGGTATAGAAATCTAAAAATAATAATAAATAAAACCAATGAATGCTACAAAAGACAGACATCCACAGCAAAGAGTCATGTTCCCAGTCCAGCATTTGCCTTCAAACACTGCATAAAATGCCCCATACTTAAACAGCTGATTCTGGGAATAGCAAACTTAAAGCACCAGGCACGCAGTTCCCAAATCAGTCCAAGGTTAAAGCCAAAGAGAGCAAGCTCTTTAACGGCTGCTCCTGTCTGATCAAAAAGCCGTGTTTATCATTTGAGACTCAAACATTCCAGCAAGAATACTCTGATGCAGATCTATCTACATGTGAAAAAATATATCTACAGCATGGTGCCATCTGCTAACAGACCTGCTTAAATGACTCAAGTGTTTTGCTTTGCAACATGCTAATGCCATCTGTTGGGAAAAAGAGGGAACCAACTGACAGAGGAATATCTGGATTGGTTGAAACCTTCTGATTCAAAGATTTTTATTGCTTGGAATCATCCCCCACCAAAAGGATTCTCTGTGTCTGTGTATACCTCTCTGTATATGCATAATTGGATTTTAAAAGCATATCAGGTTATCAATTTGCTTAGCAGTTTAGCAATGAAATTTGGCTTATTGTCCCATCACAAAAAGCTCTTACCTGTTAAAACTGCCCCCTATTTTCACTTAGTTGGGAGCACACTCCAGCGGCCCAAGTAGAACTAATTTCCTAGTAAATATGCATAGCATCCAGGTGCTTGCTTTCCAGTTTTCCAAACATCTATTGTAGTCCATACTATTGCTCCTAATCAATGCATCAAAGAGCAATTTAACTTTTTGTGGGGATCATTCATCACGAGCCAGGACCAAATCCATGTATAATCACCATTATTTTCTCTTATTCAGAAAATTGTTGATTTTTGGTACAACTTTTGCCCCCCAAAATACAATTTTAATAGAGTATTTGGTAATGGCTACAGAATTTGTTTGGTTATTTCAGAAGTCAACAATAAACAAACAAACAAACAAACAAACAAACAAACAAACAAACAAACAAACAAACAAACAAACAAACAAACAAACAAACAAACAAACAAATAAGAGCAGAATGGTGTTTTAGTAGTAAATCGCTCTCCTTTGCAGTGCACAGTGACCAAAGTACTTTGATGGGGGTTCCTGCATGGCAGGGGGTTGGACTGGATGGCCCTTGAGGTCTCTTCCAACTCTATGATTCTACTGAGGCTTAGTGTAGTAAAGTACATTAGAGTAGCTCCATTGAATCAGTGGTGATATGGTAAGTTTTCTCCTCTGTGCATTCCACTGATTCAAATGGGCCTACTCTAACTGCAAGTTCTTTTAGCATAGTACGTAACATGAACCAGTGGAATTTATGGAGGAGTTGACTAATCCTTATTGATTCAGTGGACCTACTCTAGTGCAACTTACCATGCTTAGCAATTGGATTTGGGCTTCTGAAGCACTCTACATTCTGCCTCAAATATGAGAGCAACTTGCTTTAAGATAAAAGAATGAACATTTGAAGAACTTAGGTTCCTGAAAATGTGATGAGAACACCATTGATGATAAACAAATGATAAAATCTCAGAGAAAGTAAAAGATACCACTCATTCTAATTTGGAAGCTAGCTGTCAGTGGTTATTCATCAATATGGTGTAAGTTCCTGGACAGTGGATGATCAGAAAGTTGGCAGGCAAGAAACAATAAGGTCAATGTAACATTGCTCTCCATTATCCTGTATGGATAGAACATCCCATCTTGTACAGCAGGAGACATCTATATGTTGGTTAACCAATAATTCCAACATATTTGAGCATTGACCAGGCTGGTCATAGCTAATGGGATCTGCAAGGTGTCAGCCTTATTCCAAAGAAAGAGATGAGATTATAGTGGATCTTGAATACAAAATTCCACAGAAGCACATAAGACTGGGAATGATAAATGAAACATTAGTGGAAAAGTCAGCATACTCTCTGCTTCCAAGGAATGACATGCTTCCGAAGCATGAGATCCCAGATGTTTTTGGACTACAGTTCCCCAAAGCCTTCACTGCTAACTGTGCTGGCCATGATTTCTGAGAGCTATAGTCCAAGAACATCTGAAGACTCAAGCTTGGGGAGCAGTTACATAAGTCATCATTGCTCAAATGAGAAAGGTTAAAATCTGACTGGAAGAAGATACTGCTTATGAATTTACAACCATAAGACCAATTCAGAAAATAGAATTCAGGCTTAAAGAACTGAATTGGGTATCTATAACCAGAATGAAAGGAACTTTGGCAAAAAGCCTGTGAGGGAAAGAAGGTACTTTGCAGATACTGAGACTGGATGCAACAGCAACTGATCATTCTGGGATTTTGGATGTCCTCTGCTTACAAACCATGAACCTAGTACATCAGCATTACAGCAGAAGAATGTATTATAGTCTATGAAACCTCCAGGTTCAGAAACAGCCAGTATGTGGTTGAGTATCAGCTGCTGAGAAGCAACTACAGAACAAAGCTTATCTACTGCCTATTGGAAGCATGTTGTCGGACTAGGCAAATCTTTGGTCTGATTCAGAACAGCTCTTAATGCAATCTCAGCTGAGGACTACAAAATAAGAGGCAAGTCTATGAGCTGCATGCACTCATAATATTACCTAGACCATGCAAAAATATTATATACTTTGCTTATAAATTGCAAGGAGTGCAGTGAATTGTGAGTCCCTATATCTTGTGAATGTAGTGAACATGCAATCAGGGAAGAAAGTGAGTCTACAATTTTCACTAATCACAGAGTACAATTTTGTTCACAAGGCATGCACCTATTGGATACTTAACATACGAAACAGCCATGGATGCTGTTTCCAAGACCTGCCTTATACTTGGATCTACCATCTGATGGCCCCGGTACGTCCAAGGAAGCAGTGCCGGGGAGCAGAGAGAGAGAAAGAGAGAGAGAGAGAGAGAGAGAAGAAAATCAGAAAGAAAAAAATATGACTTGATTCTAAAAGAAATTCAACATGGCTATAATTAAAAGAGGACAAAACAAACAAACAAACAAAAACGCTGCAGTTCTCAGAAGAGAGGAAAACAAGACATACACACTAATTTATTTTAGGTTTTCTATTTATGATATTTGTTCCTGCACAGCAGGTCCTATAAGTCTGAAAAACCTTTAGAACTGCAGACAAATTTAAGGTCCATATAATAACAAGGAAATAACCAGAGAGCCAAAGCAATAGAAACAGTCAAGATACAAGCCTTGTAGAATTAAACCCCCTAATATTCTTTCTGAACACATTTTTGCAGAAGGAATGATTTGAATGTAAATAATATCACCAGAGCTGCCTAGATGCCCTAAGCACATCCAATCTCACCTGATTTTGGAAGCTAATCAGGGTCAGCCCTGGTTAGTACTTGGATAGGAGACCACCAGGGAATACCAGGTGCTGTATGCAACAGGAGTAGGAACTGGCAAGCCATTCCAGTATTCCTGCTAAGAAAGCTCCATGGACATGGAGTCACGAAGAGTTGGTCACGACCGTCACGACACAACACACACAATATCACCAGAATTCGTTTCTGAAAACTAAAATATAATTTGAACAAAAATACTCAGCCCATGCACGAGACATCCTGAATGTTAAAAAAAGGGCCATGCTTCAATTCTTGAGATTTACACACCATCCTCTGCAATGTAATGCCTTATATGCTAGTATTTAGAAGACAGCTGATCTGAACTCACCTGAAACGTACTGTTCTTAATGTTCAAATAAAATTTTAAGGCTTAAGTAGAAACATTAGTCTATGCTTTTCAAGGCAAAAGACAATGAGAAAAAAGACAGCTGGAGAAATGCAATCTTGGTTAGAATTTGTAGAAAGGTCTCAATACAGCTAATAAATAAGCAAATAAAATAAGAAGTGAAAATCTGACCATTTAAATGTGCAAAGTAGTTAACAGATACTGTCCTACTGTTATGTCAAACAGTAGATGGAATTGAAGTACCAACAAGGTGTTGGGGAAGAGACTTGGTTGCCACGTGGCTTACTCTAAGTCCCTCAAGTTTGTCTGATACTTTCAGATGCAGTAGACTAGAGAATGTTGTACAGGAGAGTGTTGAAAACAGGTTTGTCTCTAAGCTATTCAAGTTTTTGGATATGAGACTGGAACATTATCCTCTAGTTTTCTTCAGTTAGCAAGATGTCTGGGGTCACCCTAGCGCTTACCATAAAAGGGAAGAGTGTGAGATAAGAGGAGGACCGTGTATATATAGTATTCTGAACAAACTGAAACCGCTTCCTCCGTCAAGCAGCGGGCCAAGCAGAAATAATTCATTTCAACTGGTAGGAAGGAGGTCACCTGTAACCCTTCTTTCTGGCAAAGGACTCGCCAACTTTTAACAGGTGCCACGACAGGCGCCTATTCAGAAGATGCAACTTTTCCAACACAGGTTTGGAAGTTGAAAGCAGCCTCTAAGGAGGCCATGCCTTGCTTTCTGCATCCAAGCTCCTTGGCAGGAAGGGTGGGTGGGTTAAAAGGAGGGAGGGAGGGCTGAGTCTAAAACAGCTGCTCAAGTCGCACAGTTCACAACAAGACCGACGCTATTTGGAGAGAAAAAACTATTTTTTTTGGGGGGGGAGAGAAACGGGTTGCGCGCGCAAAGCCGAACTGACCTGTCGGAAGCAGAAGGGCATCGTTAGCACGCTGACCCCCACGATGCTGTTCACGATATTCATGATTAGGCCCCAGTTGGAACCAGAAGATGGGGTGGAAGCCATTCCCGAAAAAAGAGGTGTGTGTGTGTGTGGGGGGGAAGCAATTAGGTCACGGAAGGGGGACGGGGGGAGGGCACAGAAGGACAGCTCCACTCCCTGAGAGTCGAAGGAGACCGGGAGGAGGACCGGGGGGAGGGGGCGCCGGCAGAACCAGAGTCCCTGCCTGGTGGACGGAAGGGGGGAGGCGGGTGGGTCTCTTAAGGGTAAGGTCTCCTATTTCCACCCCCCCTACACCTCAACCTGCCCGCCAGAGCCAACTCTTTTGGAGGGGGGCACCACCAGAGCCCGGCTCCCAAGCCCACGTCGCACCGACTTCCGAGTTCCCTTGCTCCGTTGGCGCTTCCGGGATGCGACACCACAGAGGGCAGAAGGCCTAGAGCGGCGAAAGCGGGGGGGGGAGCGGGTCGCGCTCAGTACGCACTCTTGGTCAACCCCAACCCCAACCCCCCCCACACACACACACACCAGGGCGGCTACTCCTCTTTCCCTCCCAACCGGCCCCAGGGGGAAAGGAGGGGGCGATGGGGACTGCGGGGAGGGGTTGCTATGGAAACCGCAGGGGGACGCCCGGAGGGGGAAGGGAGGAAAATACGGCTCCGTCACGTCACCTCCGGGATGGCGCTTGCGGGGGTTGCGGGGGAGGGTTCTATGCCTTCAAGATGCTGCTCCGGGGAAGTCCGGCGTCGCCCCGGAATCGCGAGGAGGAGGAAGAGGAATCATGACATGGGTCACCGGGGCAAGCCAGTCTTGTGGGTCACTGGGGCAAGCCAGGGCTCCGTTTCCTCGTCGCTGCCATCAACGTAGCGAAATGCAAGCCTGGTCTCTTCCCCCCCCCCACCCCCCCCCCCTTAAAGCGGTGCCTTTTGCTCCCGGAAGGCCCCCGCCCCCCCAGACACACACACACACACACACACACACACACACAGAGAGAGAGAGAGAGAGAGAGAGAGAGAGAGAGAGAGAGAGAGAGAGAGAGAGTATTGTATACTGTACCTATACTTGGCAATCGAAGATGACACTTCTCATGGGCCTGGTGGAGTTGACTGGAGTCCTCCGGAACGTAAAGATTTATTAAAAACTAGCCTACTTTTTGAAGTGGCACAAGATGCAAAGGATGAGCATGTGTGGAGTGGCATGCCTTTGCCAATGGTAATGCACTAGAAAATCGGCTAGTTACGCCATGGTGGTTCCAAGGTGTGCTGCTGCTGCTTTAGCCACGCCATTTGTCTTTTTGGAAGCATAGCCAGTAGCACCTATACAAGTGCTATCAGGGGTAGTTGAAACCCTTGTGCTTCATCCCCATCCTGGCGTGAAACTACCCAGGATCTTGGTGGCAAATGATTGGCCTGTAGAACCCCCCTCCCACCAAAAAAAAAAAAACAATTGCCCATTGCTACTTAAATTAGACATGTTCACTGGCTCTTGATTTACTTCTGAGACAATCTGTGCCAAAATTACCAGTTCAGGACTTTGAACTTTGGAGTAGGCCAAAGGCGTATCAAGCATTTTGCTATGACAAACTTGAATGAAGATTCTGTGTTGCAAAATGTGTTATGCAGATGTGACAGGACATGATTTATCTGTGGCATTTCTATTCTGCCTTTCCTTCAGTAAGCTCATGGTAACATAAATTGTAATTCTGCCTCTCTTTTTACAACAACCCTATGAGGAAGGTCAGACTGAGAGACTGATTGGTCCAAGGTCACCCAGTGAATTTCATGGCCAAGTGAGAGTTTGAAGTCAGACTCTGAAAGTTGTAGTCCGACCCTCAAGCCACTACAACCAGAAAAAGAGGGGGTGTATTATCACACATGAATCATAGAGTTGGAAGAGACCTCAAGGGAGATCCAGTCCAACCCCCTGCCATGCAGGCACCCTCATCACATTTCTGACAGATGGCCATCCAGCCTCTGCTTAAAAGCCTCCAAAGAAGGGACCCATTCTGTGAAATGAATGATACAAGGGCACAAATGTGAAGTACTTGTTCCACATCTGGACTGAAGAAGGATGGACTTCTGACCTTGTGCTCTGGGTTATTCTGGTTTGTATTACTGTTTGCATCTGCCCTTATTGGAATGGAATGCTCTTACTCAGTTATTAAACAAATCCATACCAAGCTATAATAAGTGTAGGAAGAAGTTGTACATGTTTGCTAAATCATGAACTGAAGAAAGATGGATACAGTAGTGGTGAACCTTCAACACTCCAGATGTTTTGGACCATGACTCCCAGAATTCTCAGCCTAGATTACCAGCGACAAAGGACTGTGGGAGTTGTGGTCCAAAACATCTGGAGTGCCACTGGATTAGGATCTACTGGTAGATTTCTCTGTCATTTGCAGTAGATTCAAGAAAGCTCTCCAGTTCCCAACAGTTTTACAGTAGCAGTTTTAGCTGTATATTATATTGTTTGAATGCCTGCTTCACAGCAACTCAAACATAAATGGCTTGTTGTGGGTTTTTTGGGCTGTTTGTCCATGTTCTGGAAGTTTTTCTTCCAGAATATGGCCAAACAGCCCCCTCAAAACCCCACAACAACCATCAGATCCCAGCTGTGAAAGCCTTTTGCAACACATCAAAGATAAATTACTTGCACATGCAGCAGGAACCCCCAAATGTATGGTTTGTGGGGCTCAGCACGTCACTGGAGCCTCCTCTTAGCTCCAGATGGAGACGTGGAGGTTTCAGTAAAACAAAAAACAAAAAAAACAAAGTAGATCCCACAAACCTGAAGCTCATTCTCCGAAGCAGTAGATATACTAAGAGTGTCACTGCCTCTGGCTTGGTCTTGACTGGTAGTACATTAGGTTAAACCGTACTCTTGAGAGAATGATATCATGCTACAAAATAGTCGCAGAACAGACTCTAGCAATCACTGACAAATACATGCTATTGTATATTCCAGGCCGCACAATATTGTCTTAGAAGTTAATCCAATTTCAATTAAGATACCTTTAAGCAGGTAGACACATGCTTGCAGCCTAAGGCAGCAGAAGTAATTGGGAATGTTTACTTATTGGTAACGAGAAGCAATCCCGTGGATTCCATCTGCGCTAATTTCAAAGCAAATTAGTTTTTTCTCCAGACCAATTATTATTTGTTGACATCCTACCTACATGTGCCCCAGAGAAATACCCAGGATTACGAAAGGAGCTTCTCAAAGAGTTAAAGTACCATAGAGAGTTTGTGACTTTTTAGAGTCATCTGAAATCAGGGTATGGAGCTAATCAGTACTGGTGGCAATGGAGAAGATCCCAGAAGAGCTATTCTACAATCTGCAATGATCTGTGGACCATGTATACTGTCACCAATCATGTGGTAATTCTTTTTTACACAGGATCCTAATTTATTTGCATCAGAGTGTTGCATAGTTTAAAATTATGGATGCATATGAAATATAAAGTCAAATAAATGAAAAATGTTAAAATAATTAGACTGTTGTTGACCAGAAGTTGGTTATTTGCCAAACATTTTCTATACATAGTGGGGGCATAAATTGAATGCATATAAGTGCTGCATTGATTGAGTTTCCCCACAGTCACAGTCACATGCTGTACAACTTTATTTTGCTCCTTATTTGCTAGCACCTTTCAATTTACTTCTGGAGGGCAATGCCAGCCAAATAATGGACTTTTTCAATGGGGGTAGGTCTCAGGCAGCCAGTAATAATCCCACACAATACATTAACAGCTACATCTACTTGTTTGGCATTTACTGGTTTATACCATACAGCACTAGCATATTCTGCTGTGGAGTGGCAAAAGGACAAATCTGTTGTTCTTATTGTTATGGGGCATGCACCTAAAAAGTCTGACCCACTCAGTTTCCTAAGTACTTTATGTTATTTCTGGTGGCAACTTTATGTTTGGTCGATAGAAAAATGCCTTTTGTAGATTACAAAAATGTGTGTTTTTTTCCTTTTTCGTAGGGTTCAACCCAAAGTGATGCCCAGATGTTTTAGGGTGAGGCATTGTTTCAAAGTCTTAACTTCCCACCTAACTCAGAGCTTCCTCTCAGCTCTTCAAGTAGCACAGACTAGTTTTTAAAGGATTTGGTTGTTTTTAAGATATAAGGAAAAGTCTTGTAATGCAGAGGTTAGCTGGTGCTCAGTGGCCTCAAAGGTTTTCCCTTGGACTGTGAAGGCAAGATCTTTAGTACTGTATAAATAAAACTCTGGGAACAATCGAAGGTTGGCTGATCATTTGTATAGATGTTAAAAGTAAAAGTTTCAGGATGTTCCTCTATAGGAGAACATTCCTTTGATTTCTCAAGTGACTGTGCCTCCCTTGAAATTCAACAAAGAATCTTTAGGTTTGAAGAAGAACAGTGACCATTTCTATTAATCCATTATTTTTGAGCGGTAATTGATGGTGGACAGTATCATATGGTGAAGAAATAGAAAGAGCCTCTCTGAAGAGTGGAAAAGTATTGTGAATAAATACTCTTGGATGACCCCTGGATTATGATGTGCAGCCAGCCATTTCCTAACTTCCAGAAGTGCAGCACTTGAAACGTTCCAAAGGATGAAAGGTGGCTAATAACAAACTTGAATCATCTGTAGTTAGGGATTGGCCATGGAGATAATCTTGTATTTAGAAAACATGCATTTGGGGGAAATGTGGAGTTGAATGCTTTTACTTCACAAGCTTCTCCCCACTTTTGATGCAGAACAGAAACTGGTTTTAAAACCAAAGGCCCTACCTAAAACTGTTGATTGCAATTTTTAATTTGTGGGAGTAAATAATTTCAACAGGAGCAATAAAGGACTACACAAATCAGGGGTTTATCACAGTCTTATACTAAGAGCATCTGCCCTGTGGAAGTTTGGATTGCTCTCCTGTCAAAGTGCTTTCTTCTTAACTATCACCACTGCTCTGCTGGTATGGCCTCCACGTGTGCCTACTCCTTGATCTGGTTTAGTGCTAGTTTAGCTAATTTTACAATGACAGCATGCCTAGGCAATGTTGACGATGTTTATGCCAGATTGGCCACTTATTAGAAGCCACATCTAGGTCCCTGTGCATGAGGAAATGCAGGACTATTTTGTTCATTATATGCCTGATGAGTGATGGATGAGATGTTGCCCAACATTGCACAAAGACCGCAGTCTAGGGAGTTTCTCGATGCTGAAGGGCTTGTCTAATTTTAACAATGTGGGCAGCTCTACATGTGGAGTTGCTTGTTTCCACTGAAGTGAATGAAGAGGTCTGCAGGTGCTTTGTACTGAGGAGAAGGAGCCTATGAAAGCCAAGGATTAAAACTTGATCTGCACTAGAAGCCAGATGTGCATCCGTAATCATGTGTCTCTAGCACACACACAATTATCTATAATTTAAAACATTCTACTTCCCCTTCTTTGCTCTGGCTTGTGATCTAGGAACCCCACCCTGAACTTCATTCTGTTTTTTCACTTTATCTCTTTCCGACACATGCCAACAGCTGTTTGAAGTTGCCTCTTGTTCTCCACATCAACAAGGTTTGTGTTCCAGCCAGGGACTGACACCAAGTGATTTTTTTTAATAAACTAGCCAGGATTTTCAAACACTAAAAAGAAGAGAAGGAAGTTTGGCAATTGCAGCCTAGTTCCTTGCCTGCCTGACCATCCCTCCCTCCCTCCCTCCCTCCCTCCAGTCTTCCCCACTCTCCTATTTATATAACCCCCAAAGTCATAAAAATGACAACACATCCAATGGAAGGGGATGGATCTAATTTGCCGCCAGCAGCCCCTATAAAACCGCAGATGGACTGTAGCCTGGGACTTCTCAATTAGATTATATGCTAAAATGAAATTCCATGGATGCTGTCCCAGGACTGATGGTTAGGGTTAACCCTGGAGTCCTAAATGATAGGAAAGCACAGGGAAAGTCCAGGGAGTTCTACTCAAGCCATCTTGCTATCAGGAATCTCACAAGGGAAGGTCTTTTTCCCTATCCTGTGGCAGAGCACAGGATGCTAAAGAATCCAACACAGAAAGTGCTGTACATTTTGTGGCCTTGTGTACAGGCAGAATTTCTACCAGAGCATAGTATTCTGTGCTCCATGGAAGGCTTAGCATATGCTAAGACAGCCCACATACATTTCAAAGACAACACATGCAATGGAAAGAGAATCCAAAGAGAAGCTGAATTCTGCAACATTTATGCTTATGAAAATCTGGCAAATTTATACAAAGTGCATGCATCCAGAGATGAGGAAAACTATTTTTCTGTACTACAGTTTCCAGAGTTCACAGCCAGCCAGGTATTGGCCGTGCTGTCTATGGGGCTCTCTAAATTATAATAGAAGAAAATGTCTTTTCCCATCTCTGATATAATTTATTTGACCACTGGTGATGTTGGTTAGTAAGGAATACACAGGGGAGTGAAATCCTGGCCATTGAAATGTTAAGGCTTAAAAAATAAATAAAAAAGATTTTAAAAGAACAATGCTATCAGTTGGTCGCCAAAGTTCTAAGGATGAACTTGTTTTAAGCAAACAGCATGCTATACTTAGGATGCAACCTCCCGTTTGGCACCCCAGATGGGTCTCAAAGGGGATACCCTTCTGAGTCCCATGGGATTTTTGCCTGAAAATTTTAATTATCCCTTCTTGGGGTTCCCCTTCGGACTAGCCCTTGGAGGGAAACCGGGGTTGGTTCTCAGAGTCCTCAGCATGCACTGATAGTTTTATCAGGAGGGCAGTTGAACCAGTTCCTGGCAGACCCCAGGGTGTTGTGAACGAATGGCCAACAGAGATCCTTGAGGGATTCCTGTGAGACAACATAGAAGACAATAGAGATGTGGCGCAGTGGTTAAATGCCTGTACTGCAGGTAAAACTGTGCTCACGACCTGGGTTCAA
The DNA here is from genome assembly GCA_023846285.1 of Phrynocephalus versicolor. Lineage (NCBI taxonomy): Eukaryota > Metazoa > Chordata > Lepidosauria > Squamata > Agamidae > Phrynocephalus > Phrynocephalus versicolor. The sequence continues at coordinate 15,526,298 of JAHTLZ010000010.1, read as the reverse complement.
TCCCCGGTAGCAGGCTCAAGGTTCACTCAGCCTTCCATCCTTCCGAGGTCGGTAAAATGAGTACCCAGCTTGCTGGGGGGGGGGCAATGTGTAGCCTGCACACTGTAATTAAAATTGTAAACCACCCAGAGACCACTTGTAGTGGTATGGGGCGGTATATAAGCAGAACACTTTGCTTTTTGCTTTTTTGGTGAGTATAGAGAAACAAGTGACCCTTTTCAGTGTTGGGGGTGGAGGAGCTGTGGAAGTTCATCATTATTCTCTTCTTTTTATTTCTGTCATCAATGCATGAAGTTAGAGCCTGGAAAGCTACCCCACTTTTCAAAAGCAATTTGTTCCTGTTATTTATGATAGTGTTTAAGAACTGATTGTGTTGTTCATTGTTATAGTGGTAAAAATAAGTTGTCGTATTATTGTTCTGCTGGTTAGTTGTACTGCAGGTTAAAAAAAACCCTCTTAGAATTGAGGAGAGATTTGTACAACCTTTTAAAAAGTCATGCCAAAAAGCCTTTAAATGCTCTTTTAAATTAACTACAGTATTTAAAATAACTAGGAAATATTACTAATTACACCATTGGGAAACTTTGTGCAATGTATTACCCTCTCCTTACGCAGGCAAAAACAATACATTACACAGAAGCACCTAATGACACATTACTTTAGTATCTTGATCTTATGGATGGATATACCATAATGGAATATGGAATGCTATAGAATGGTAATCTGACACTTGAAAACTTTCTTAAAAGAAAAATCCTTTATGAAGAGCATTGTAAGGAACAGTTATAGGGCTGTATTTGCTCTTTCAAAATTTTAATAGGTCTGTCATTGCATAGTGAGAGGGAAGTGATAACCCTACCCACTTAAAATACTGGGAGGGAGCTTTTCTGTTTACAGTAATAGGAACCACAGCCTAATGTTTCTGTTGTGGATATTTGACGATTCCTTTTGGTTAGAAGAGTATCGGGTACAACTGCACAGAGAAGTTTTAAGATAATAAGTTATCTCAGATCTTACCCCACTTGACAATAACAAGCACCCTATGTGTTAAAAACCCCTTTGAAAGTGTTTTAAGTAGAAAAATAATCTTTATTTGCACAGTTGCAATAAATACTTACAAACTGGTTGCCTGTGGTACTCTGAATAAGGTTCAAGGTCCTGGTTTTGGTTTACAAAACCCTCCACGGCTTGGGACCCAAATACCTGTTGGAGCGTATCTCCCAAAGGTCAACTGAGGCCTGACCCACTAGAATGTCGCAGGTGCTCTCACTCCAAGTGGCCACGCCCAGGGAGGCGCAGAAATCGTTTACACACAACCAAGCCTTCTCTGTGGATGGCCCCTCACTCTGGAACCATCTCCCAAGTGAGTTGCGTCTTGCACAGTCCCTGCCTGCCTTCAAAAAAGCACTTAAAACCTTGCTTTTTCGGGAGGCATTTGGCGACCTCTAATTTAATTTAATTTAATTCCCTTTTTTTTGACGCCTCTTGCTGATTATTTTTACTTATTATGGTTTTGTTTTCTCCTCTCCTCTTTTCTTCTTTTAAACTTTTCTCTCTCTCTCTTCTTTTTTTTTTTTTGCTGATGTTACTCTGTGTTTTACTGGTTCTTTTAACCCTTATTGTTAACTGCCCAGAGTTCCCTGGGAAGATGGGCAGTAAATAAATAAATAAATAAATAAATAAATAGTTCCAGTCTCCATATGCAGAAGAAACTGCTTCCATGACGTTGTGGTTGGAAGAGAGAAGAGCAGAAAGAAGAAACAAAAGGAAGCAAGGACAAACAGGAAGAGGAGAGGTGGAAGTACAGGAACTTGGCTCAAATGTCAGAGAAGAGAAAAAAGAACTCTGCTAATTGGACAGTGGCAAAAAGAGGCAATCACCTTAGGTTGTGAAAGCTTACTCCCACTAATACCCAGGGTTAACTGCATGCAAGGTTGTTATTACATCAACACGTTCAATGTCTGGCTATTTGCCCCCCTCCAATTCTGAGTGGCAGTATAAAGCTGCCCAGAAACAATAACATGTTTCCCCCAAGTTAATTCAGTACCAGTTCTTAACCTTTGATCCTCCAGATGTTTTGTACTTTCAGCTCCCAGAATCCAGTACCACTGGGTGTGCGGCTACTGTAAACTGAAGTCAAAAAAGCATCTGAAGTATCAAAAGCAGAAAATCGCTGTTGTGAAGGGACAATGCCTTTGCTGCCCTTCTACCACTCTCAAAGTATGTTGGGCTTCTCTCCAGTTATCCCACCAGTGCCCCTAAACTCCGCAGCAAATGGCTGCAAGCTCCGGAGTCTGCAGGAAATTAAGTGCGACCACGCCCACCTAAGCATGTCCCAGTGCACTTTTCTTGTACCTGCTCGAGGAGGGTGAAAATGCCCAGGTCCGGATTTAATCTGGTGAGTGCGTGGCTCTCCTCGCTTCTGTTTGTTTGTTTTTTGCCTCCCGCAAAAGGGAAAAAAAACAAACAGAAGAGAAGGAATCAGGACAACGGAGCTCCGGGCAGCTTTGGAGGTGAGCCTGCATTTTTTCCTCTCTTTCTTCCTCCCTCCCCTCACGCAGACAGGAGCAAGGAAGTGCGGAGTGGTGGGGAGGAAGAGCAACGAACCCCTAAGATCTCTGGTCTGAATTTAAGTGGCCAGCGGATCTTAGGGGTCGTGTGAAAAGGCCCTTATAGGTTCTGCTCAGGACCAAATGGATAAGACAAAAATCAAGGGTGGTCATGTGGCTTACATTGAAGAGCTGTTAAGAGTCCAGTATTTTATATGAATGACTGTCCAGTTCAAGTCCCCATGAAAATTAGGCCACACTGAGCAGGCAGAAATGTCGCCTGATCATCTTCTTCCCCACAATGGAGATGCTGTGTTGCATTTCTCCAGGAATTATAGTTTTAGTTCTAAGTTTACATTTAAGCTGCCTAGGTGCCCTAAGCACATCCAATCTCGCCTGATTTCAGAAGCTAAGCAGAGTCAGCCCTGGCTAGTACTTGGCCTATAGGGTAGCAACGCCTAAACAGGCCTTCTCGGTGGCCGGCCCAGTTCTCTGGAATCAACTACCTAGCGAGATACACCAGGCTCCTTCTTTGGTATCCTTTAAAAAAGCTGTTAAAACCTGGCTGTTTAGGGATGCCTTCGGCAATCGCTAGGGTTTGGTTTAGGTTTTGGTTTTTTTGTACCTATCATTAGTCTTACGCCTCTTGCCAATTACTTTTTTTTTTTTTACTCTCTTCTAATTGTTGTTGCATATTTCTCCTCCTTATTTTATTATTATTCTCCTTTAATTTCTATTATTATATTGTGGATTTCCTGTGCTTTTTATGTGAACCGCCCAGAGTTCCCTCTGGGAAATTGGTGAGGTATATAAATAAATAAATAAATAAATAAATAAATAAATAAATAAATAAATAAATGGAAGACCACCAGGGAATACCAGGTGCTGTAGGCGCCTGGAGGAGGAACTGGCAGAATTCCTGCCAAGAAATTTCCATGGACATGGAGTCACGAAGAGTCAGTCACGACTGTAACAACACAACACAACACACACACACACACATGTTTACATTTACTGTATATCTACAAGTTAGCATGTGTGAATTTTATTCAAAATTTATGTCAGGCGTTACCTGTGTTATATGAGGTAATGCAGGCCTGCCCAAACTCCAGCCCGGGGGGGGGGCAAATCTGGCCCGCCAGGCCATTCTGAGTGGCCCGCAGCTGGCTGGCCCGCCCCTCCCTCCCCCTCCTTCACCCCATGTTTTTTTTTTTTAAATCTTCCACCAACACTGACACGGCCAGGAAGCTTGAGGGGCTGGGCGGGCCGGTGGGCCGGTGAGCCGAAGCTTGTGAGTGGCCTGGCAAGGGGACGGGCCACCAGCAGCAGCACCGCTGGGAAGCTTGTGGGGCTGGGGGCGCGCACAGGAGGGGCGCCGCCACAGGCATCACCAGGAACCTTGTGAAGCTAGGCGAGCGTGCGCAGGGCGGCGCACGGGCAGGCCGCCGCCACCGGCATAGCCGGGAACATTGTGAGGTTGAGTGCACGCGCGGTCAGTGGGTAGGGCTTATGGTCAGTGGGTGGGGGTTGCATTGGAGTGGCAGGGTCAGGGAGCAACTGGCCCCTGACACATTCTCAGCCACCAAATCTGGCCCTCCTTACAAAAAGTTTGGGCACCCCTGAGGTAATGTATCTCCTCTTATTTGGTGACGTGTAAGTAGCCATCCTATATACTACATTAGAGATGTTTTGTTTGTGCCAAGAAGAGCAATGTTCCTGCTTTGCGGGAATCCCAAAAACTGGTTTGTCCGCTGTTAAAAAAGATATCCCTCTGGCCATGAAAAAAACCGCCACATGAACACTCTGTGTGTGCATGCTTAAACACACACAAATACACACACTCATACTGACTTGCTGTGTTGGATTAGCTCTGCATGAGCCAACTGCACACTCCCACTGGAACAAACTGCACGCTGCTTGTATAATTTGCAGCAATTGAGCTGGCTAACCACAAGAATTTGTTCTACAAAAGGTCTGCAAGGAGGTGGGCCATTTCTGCCTAATTCCCTCCAGGTGCCACTCAGATTCTTCCATCTCAAGATCAGCAGGACCCTTGATTCATTTTTGTTTTTACATAGGAATGGCGATGGCACATCATCCCCTAGAGCCTAGGCAGTTCAAATTTACAGGACACTGGAAGGGTTACCCTCACCCTTTGGTAGAGAAAGAATGTGACTTTTATGCTGCCACATTTGGTTGCAGACCCCATTTCTATATTCAAATGTCTTGCTTCCAGCTTTTTCATCCCTGTGATTTCTCCATACAGAGCCTAGATGTCATTTTAAAGAGCCCTGCCACTTGTAAGTACTCAAAACACAACCAATTCAATAGAGCTGTCTGTCGGATAGTTAAAATGCCACAAGAGTGGAGTAGCATGTGAATCACATACTTGTAACATGCCAGTTCTTCTGGGGAGGGGAACAAAAAGGCCTAGTGCAATGTTAACATATCTGTCCTTGTACATTAAGATAAATAAATAAATAAATTTCGGGTTCAGGGGAGCAAGCACCCCCACCCAGCCCCTGCCCACCTGTGCATTTTTATGTGACCCACGTCACGGGTCTTCCTGAAAATCTACATTGATTCCAACCTTTTATTTTCCTCTTCAATTCTTCCACCAGATTCTTACATTATTATGCTTTTCATATTCATTCCTTCTTGTGGGATATTTTCTGAGACAGTGGCAGATATCCTGTTACTTAGTGTGTGAAAATGTGTTACCCTCAGTCCATTTCTAGAGGGAAAGTGGATAAACAATACATTGCTTATTTCTTCTCTTCAAATATGCTTTTGCAGTACCTACGTACAACCTACTGTATCACCTTAATTTATCAGGAGACCAATAAAATGACTTTAAAAGAATGATATTCGCTTCCTATGACCACCACCCTCTCTGAAGGTGCAGACTGGCCATGAGAGTCTCCTGAACCATAGGGTCCATGCGCTCCAGACTCTTATTCTGACTTGAACTCATCTTTATTAACATAGGGGAATGGGGGCAGGGAAAATGTTTAGTTGCGTATTTCACACGCTGACCTGACAGCCCATATGGGGGCTTAGTTATCCTCACTGGCCTCCCAATATTAAATTCAACCCGTTTTGATCATTGGGCTTTCGGAGTCTCTAGTATGGGGTGGGGGTCACGTTTGCAACACGGTCCCCAGATAGCTAATGCCCTTTAGGGAGAGCTGGTAATATTCCTTTATCTCCAAGCATCCTCTGATGAAAAAGTGAAATACAAATTTAACAATCAGATCATTTTTTTAAAAAAACTCGGTGCCACATTCTTGTAAATGAACATCCTTAGAACTCTGTCCTAATTAGAACCCTCAAGAACACACATCTATTTAAGGAGTATGTGCATATACGGGTGCATAAAGCAGGGCTGTCCCAATGTATTTTGCAATCTGGGACAATGGACTCACAGGACATCCCTCTACTTCCTATAAAGATATTGACTCACTCTGCTGTGAAACATTATGTCAGTGCTGAACCCTAGTCTTATATGAAAAACAGACTACGTTAGGGGTGTACACAGGAGTTTGCGTGAAAATTTACCTGTTTCTCAACATCTTACCACTCCTTCCATCCATTTTGCCACTTTGTAATACACCACAGCCTTGTTTTTACTTGTTAAGTGGGTCAATGTGACAGGTCTTATTGCGAGCAGAACTCAGAAAAGTTCTTGTTTTCGCTGTTTCTTTTGCATCACAGCGTTGATTGATCTGTCTGTCATCTGTGAGTCGCAACTCACCGTTCCTCTTCCTCATGCTCTCCTGCTCCTCCTTTCTCAACAAATCAGATCAAGAGAACTTATTGCTTTCTGGTATAATAACCTGCCTGAATTTAAATGGGAATTGTTGGCTATGGCTGCTGACAGATTCTCCTTTGCAAAACAGATTACTTGCTAATAGTCGGAGATGATGATCAAGTGGAATTTCATCCATTGGTCCACTTAGACTGTAAATGCACAGAATTCTCAAGTCCAGACCTTGAAAACCTTCTGCACTTTTTGAGAAGCTAAAACTTTTTGCTGGGCATGCCATTTTCTTTTCCATGGGGGAACCTTTCATCACTGTATTATTATGACTTAGAATTTTATGTTTTATGACATTCTTAAAGAAACAAGAGCCCTTCCAGGATACGAATCTGGCAATCCTATCAGCATAGTATTAGGGTACAGATGAAAACATAAATTTATAATTGAAGCTATTTTTGTGTCTTGGCAGGGCTTGGGATCTGTAACATCTAGAAGATAGAAAGAAGGGTGCCACTATACACTGCAGGGAAAATGCACATTGCTCTGCTGCAAATTCACTGACTGAAAATCAGACTTCCCTGAGTGAATTGGATTTGGCCATCCAAACAGGAGTCAGCTGAAAGAGAGGAGGAAGAAACAGACAATCAGCCTTGTTTGCAGATTGTTAAAGCAGCTTCTGCTGTAGCCTACCAGATATGCAGGAAGTCAATAGAAAAAGCTGTCTTAACAAATTGCAAACAGGGGTGATTGACAATTTCCTCCTCTCCCTCCCTCCTTCTAGCTCTCTCTTATCTCCTACTGCAGCTTTGTTCCTGTGCTGGGAATGAACCAAGAAAGAATCAAAACAAAATGCTTTCCAAACAAGGGGTGTTGGGTTGAGGGGAACTAACTCTGCCGTGAGGGCCCCTTTGTTTCCTCTCTTCCATCCCATCTCTCCTTTCACAGTTACACCATCTTGCTTTCCAAATGCTTTCTTTAAGCTTCTTTGGCTATAATTAACATGCTAGGAATTCGCTGTGGTTCTCAGACCAGTAAATAAGCAGAGCATGTGAATGGACACAAGAATTAAGCTACTTCCTACTAACAAGACAGAGGGCTGGCTGGCAAGTGAGAATGTGAGGAGGGGATTGCTGGTATATATCAGAGCAAGACTCATCCTTTTTGCTTCCAAGTAATGCTACAAAACTGTTTCAGGTCAAGGTCAATGACCACTTTAAATGAGGATGGGCAGCATCATCCAATTATTGATGATGAACACTTTGTGCAGACTAGCTGTCATGTGTAGAACTGCTGCTATGTGTAGGACTGGATGCTTCATATGATACAGCAAAACCATCTGAATCTGCCAGGACCCTGCCTGGCACAGAACCTGACTCTGAGGGGGTTAAATGGTGAAGAGCTGCTGGAGGAGCCTTGCAGCTCAACTCAGCAGGCAGCTGGGTCTGATGACTCAGCTGAAAACATATCTCCTCCTCCTAGAAGGGCCATGAGCAGGATTCTGCAAAGACGTGCTACCAGGAGAGCTAGGGAAAGGGTCTTTGATGCTAAATGGGGAATCAGGTCAGGAAGCCCTGAGTACTAGCAGAAGCCTTTCCAGAAGTAAGGGTGTGTTCCCTGTTTTGGGATAAAGCTGGCAAGCTTACCTTGAGCTCTCTGTGGGAGCAACGCGTCATTTGAACTTGCAACCATGTTCCTGTCTGTGACCTTGGCTCTGTTTCCTGACTTCAGACCGGCTTCCTGGACAACAGCTTGATCTGTTCCCTTGATTTGGCATCTGGTTTCCGTGAAATATTCTGGTTTTGACTTGGACTCGTAATTGCTGGGAGTTGGATTCTGTTATTTATCTGGCACTTGATTGTTAGCAAAGGACTTGAACTTGCCTGGCTTTCCACGAAAGATCTTGGCAAAGAACTGAACCCTGTTTGTGTGTGTGCTCTGTGTGCGGGGCTTGACAGAATCTATGGATAATCTGAGTTAAATACAGGTTCAGGCACTTCGATCCTGATCTTCTGAAGGTCCGGCTTTTCCTCTTCATTCCATCACGTGATTTAAATGTTGGAGAAGAGTTCTCATGTCAAAATCTGTTTTTTTTAAGTGCAGTTCAGCCCCCTTAGCCAGCAGGTGGTGCTAGCATTTGAAAAAAACAGACGACTTTGCTGGGGGGAATTAATGCTTGTCGGACCGGATAGAGTTTCCCGTTACTCCAATATGCAGGCAAATTAAAAAACCCAGCACAGATGGGCCCCAGGAACAACCTGTCGGTGCTATGCAAAAAGAAAGAAAAAGAAACCCGGACCATCAGCGTGGTCCCACAGCGTCTGCCTCCTTAAAAGCTGGATTTTTAAAGCGAGGCAAAAATTCCCCAACCTCGTAGGTGAGTCACAGAAACCTCGCTTAAGGGAGCATTACCGGGTTTTCTTTTTTCATTTTTTCCCAAAAAGCCCGGTGGCCGTGAGGACAGCATTTTTGGGCACGATTTATTTAATAATTTAAACTGTTTTTAAAGGGACATGGGACCGAGCCCTGAGACTTTTGTTTCAAGGTTTGCCAAATTCTACACCAGAAAATTAATATTTGTGTGACCTTTGTAAATTCCCCATCAAGTTGCCAACCGATCACAACAGTGGGCTGATTTACTTTCACTGTTCTAACACGATCTTGAGCTGCAGCTATAAAGAGATGAGGGTTTAGATAGGAGCTCCTGGAAATCCTGTTCATTCTCTCTGTTCCTGTCCCCTGTCCCTGAACTCTTAAGATTTAGGGAATTTTAAGAGATTGTAGACATTCACAGAATGCAGAGCCCATCAGAATATCAGAAGATATTGTTTGCTCTGACTACTGGCACTTCATGCATCTTCACAATGTGACTGAAAACTGGATGTGTAGGCCCTAGGGGTTGGAAAACATACTGTACATAATTTTCCCTCTAACTTTTTGAAAGATGAGGTTGGAAACTGCCTTTCAATAGGACAAGATCTTCCAGTTCCGGCTACACCATGGCAACACAACTTGATAAGTGCTCTAGCTTATCAAGTTGAATTCCTACAGATAAAGGGATCCCTAAGGGGGTAAGTTTCCCTGGAGGGGAAATGAAGAAACGGCAGTGCCTGCAGATACGAAGGGATCAGCGGTGAACTTGGGTAGAAGCAGGAAAATGCCTTATCATCCACTGGAGGAAGACGTCTGATGTCATTCTGACGAAGGCATAGCTGTTGGTGCTAGACGCTATAAAGAAGCTGTAGATATTTGGCGTGTCGTGAGTAGAACTGCTTTTATCCCCGCTGTCTTTCTATGTGAAGCTTTCTCCTTGGTGTTGGAACCCTTTCTTCAAAGAAGCACAAACCCCTTCCTTTCTGAAAGCGGCTCTTAGCAAAGAGGTGTGAGCATTCTGAAAGACAAGCAACTCAAAGAAAGATTGTTTTTATATTTATTTTATGAATCTGCTTTTCTGCCCATTGGTTTTTTTCCCCTCTGAGGAAACTACTTTTAATTGTTGTGCTTTCTGTATGCAGTGGATTTAAAGACGTAATTTCTAGGAGCAGCTTGGGGAAAGTTGTTTCTTAAAGAATGACCTTAGATCGGCTCATGTTTTGAAAACAACTGTTGAAGTCTCTGTTCCTCGACTCCTTGGCAATATTAATTCTTTGTTGTGAGCTATAAAAGAACTATGAATTGAGAAAATATATCAGAAGAACAGTTTGCCAATATAATCTTATCTGGTTTACAAAAAATAATAGATATGTACACATCACAGAAGGATTCAGCTTCTGAAGATACAGAGATTTTTAATCCTGATAAGGATACAGAGGCAGGACAGAAAACTGATTTTAAGCTACAGACAACTTCAATAAGAACTGTGCAGGATGAACTTAGTTTTGATCAAGACACAGATCCAGAACAGAGAACTGATTCTAATCTGCAGATAAACACAAGATCAGCACAGGATAAATCCTTGGATATGCCAAATTCACGAAGCATGATAAATGCATCTGCTTTACTCAATATGGAGACAAAAAAGAGAAACATGTGGGTCTTTGTCAGCAACAGAGCAACTATCAAGATTACCATCAAGATAAAAGAACAACCTATGAAGATTGGTAGAGAAAGAAAAAACCAAGAAAAATAATTTCTGGCAAGAGAAAATTAAGAAAAAGAACTTTTGGCTTAGTGAATCCATTACATTAAACATATATTCTGATTGTCTAAGGCCACTAGTTGATTGCTAAGATATTGGGAATGGAAAATGGAAATGTGAAGACCAACTTGATATATAAAGAAATGTTAATTTGTTAGATTTTTAAAATGTTAATTTGTTAGATTTTTAAAAGTGGCAGTTAGGTATAGACAAGAACTTCTATGCATAAAGGGAAACATATAGAACAGGAGGTAGCTCTTCTATAATAGCTCATAAAGTATTAACTTGGGTCAGAGATGATTTCTGAAAACAGGCACCTTTGGAAGAATAGGTAAATATACTGTGGATGACATATATAATATATATAGGTAGTCAAAGCTATCCTAAATTGCTTAATATTAGTTAAACAGTGAGATTGAATAGACTGTTGAGATTAGACTGGCTATATTCTTTGTATTAAAACAGATGTAAGTAAATTGATAGAATATGGATGAGATAGTAAGGAAATTAAGTATGAAAGTAGGCTCATTTAAGATGAGAAATGAAATATGAAATATATTTGGCTCAAATGTTGGGAAATATTTGTGATTGAATTGGTAACATGACGGAACAAGCAATATATTTGTTTTATTTGATTTAATGTAGAAATAATAAAAATAAAAAGTTTGCAAAAATAGCACAAGATTTTAAATAGATTCTCTTTCTGGACATGAACATCTTGGTCTTGGGTGGTTTCTTTTTAATCTGGTGTCCTCCCATCTGTGGTACAACAGATATAGTTCTCAACACGAGGCTTTTCCTGCCTTGTTACGAGGCAGATGCCAGTGTTTCTTGCATAAATAATTAGGCCTGCCTCTTTCCCAATTGCTTTGCAATACTAAAAACTAATTTGCCACCAGCCCTTTTTGTCACTGTGAGCTGATGAAATGTCCCTTTTATTGATCAGAGTTGCTCTCAACCACCATTATTCAACAGCCTGCAACAGCTTTACAGGAGGCCTCGTTTGTCTTGATCACAAGAGCCAATTGTGTAGTTTTAACCTGCGGTGGGGAACTGTCCCCACTTACCTAGAACTGCACGAGAGCCATCTCTTCTTCTAGAATTTAATAAGACAGGGAGAGAAGCTTCAGCCTTTGTGGCAGCAGCAGCAATGGCCTCCTGTCTCTCAACCACAATAAGAAAATGGCTGCCACAGGGAGCAGCAGCCTTGGTGTCAGCTTCCCGTTTACCATATTTTCCACCATAGTGATGGCAAGATTGCCAGCTTTCACCCAAACAGCAGTAAGGATGATTGTGCTTTTTAACCATGGCAGGAGAGGAGTTTAAGAGGAAACTTTGGCCGTACCATTGACTTCTGATTTCTGTTGCAGACACCCTTTTACAAAAGTTGTGGTGACTGATCCCTGACTCAAGAGCTTGTGAGAACGAAACCCTTGCCAGTACTGTGGCCACCTACATCTCTGTGAAACTTATGTGTGGGACATGGAAGAATGCTGCATAGATGTAACCTGAATATTCAGTCTATGGCTTTGAAATGAGGGTGGTGGGTAAGGAGAACCTGTGAGAACCTCTGAATTTGTGTTAACAACCACTGTCATTTCTGGCCATTGGCTATACTGGCTGAAGTTATTTAATGGTGATGGAATCCAACAACATTTGGAGAGCAACAGATGTCTTCTGTTAATTAAGATATAATAATATAGCCTTTCCTCTTTGGGCCCTTCTTTGACTGCCGACTTCTTCCCGACATTGCAGGGAGCAGGTGCAACACATGATAAGTGGGGGAAGATGTAGGGAAGAAATGAGGAGAGAAGAAAGAGGAAGAAAACCCAGAATGGTAGCATTTCCTGCAGAAGAAGTTTTAAAACTAAACTAGAATTCTGTGAGTTGTAATCTGGCAATTCCAGCTATTCTCTCTAAGATGGTTACTTCACATCCATTCTCGTCCCGGAAGGAAGTTTGTTGCATGTTGATGTCAGTCGCGGTCATGTGGTCTTCTTCCAGTTCTGTCCCTGTTCCCATGTACGCACAGGCATGATGGATGATACCGGCATGACTGTTACTGCACTTCCTCATTCCGTGATGAGATGTGAAATTCCATGCCTTTGTTCTCCTTTTTTTTCCAGCCTGACCTTCCATTTTTCATTTTAATTCTTCAAAGCCTTGCCTTCAGTGTGTTCCGGAGCTAAGTTTGAGGCATTTGTATTTAATCTCTCTGCACTATGTTGCTGACTCCATAGGGAATGTACTGGTGAATGGCACTTCACACTCCTGCCACTAGATGGAGAATGGCATGTTGTGTGATGAGCCTTACCTCACGGGCACGCGTCTCCGAACGAGAAGCGTGACGAGCAGATTCCCGAGGCCAGGGAGGGGAATCTATCATCCTGCTTAAATCACAGTTCAGGGGGCATGGTCGGGACGAACTCCCCTTGTCCCACAATGTACGTGCGGTTAGATTACTTCGTACCAGTCCCAAGCGGGACTGCTAACAGCGATGAGATGGATGTGAAGTATCAGCCTAATATGGTTGGTTGTGAGATCGACAATTACAATGCACAGGTCCTAAATCCAAGATAGAATTCCAAGTGTGTACTTTGATGGAATTGTGAAGATACCAAGAAAGAGCTGGCATTTCCCCCATGGACCTAGAATGAGGCACAAGAACTCTGAACACCAAAGGGCAAGACTGATTCCACTAGGTAATATCACTTTAATTCAATCTGGTTCCAATTGGCAAACCTAGTGGATTTACAAAATTTTACCCCAATCTCAGAATGAAGCACATGGGTCCCCTGCATCAACCCTTTTCTCCCCCCTCCTCTAGGCCAAAAGGGATTTGTAGTGCCAAATGGAGCTGGATAAGGGAGTGGGGGTGGTGTATGACCCATGTTCCTTTGCTTGAAGAATGGGGGTGTGAAACCCAGTACTTAAGAAGCAGCTTTTACAACTGCCCTGCCTGCCTCTTACAAGACTTCTGCCCTGGCTGCAACACCATCTACGGTAGCCATGGACTTTAAGAACAACTAAAAGTTACGTCCTGGTAAAGCACATTTTTTACCATGTCTGAACTTCTGAGACCTGCTTTGAAGAAGAGTTATTTAAGCCAGAAAGCTTGCAATCTTCCTTGTTTTTTAATTTTTAATAATGGCCTATAAAGGTATTGCCTGTAACCTATTTGTGTGTGTGTGTGTGTGTGTGTGTGTGTGTGTTTTGTGTGTGTTTGTGTGTGTGTGTGTGTGTGTGTGTGTGTGTGTGTGTGTGTGTGTGTGTGTGTCACAGCTTTTTGTTACTAGGTTATCTTCTAGATAAACCACCTGCTTCTAGATAAATGCCCCAAGAACTAAGGTTAACATTAGAGAGCCTGCATGCTACCCTATCCTTAGAAGACATCAAACAACAGTTGAGATTGTTTTGATGGTGGAAACAATATTGTAGAAGGTCCTTTTCCTTGTGGAATACTGCCAGTCTCCTCTCTCTCTCTCTCTTTCTCTGTCCTCCTCCCCTGCTTTTAGGCATCCATTGATATATATTTTATCGTTCAGCGGGCTTTTAATGTTTAATGATCTGCTGCTTTTAGGCATTTGAAGCTTTGCTGCTTTTAATTGTTATTGTTGCTATGCTAGTTTAGTATTGTGTATTGTTTTTAACCACACATTGTTTTTGCTTGTATCATGCTCTTGTAAGTCACTTTGAATGCCTTTTCAGAAAAGCAGCATTATAAAACAGAGTCAAGCAAAAATTCAGCAGGCAAAGCTTTTCTGTGCTGAACTTCTTCTTGTCACACAACTGTTGAAGCCACTTGGAGCCCTGCCAAAAGCATACTGGCAATTCCCACCAGGCAGTTCCACCCTCTCGTCAGCCCAATCCTAGGTGGCTTTACTCAAACAGTACCCACAACTATATATGTTCAGTGGGATGTTGTCAACACTGACGACTTGAGTAGAGTTTTCTTCATAGGGATTGTCCATTACAGAGCTTGTCTAGCCTTGACGGACTAACTTGGTCAAACTTGGGAGGTAAATAAGGGCAACAGAGAGTCCATCTCACCCTTTAAACCTGGGGTTCCCAACCTTGGGTCCTCAAATGTTCTTGGACTAAAATTCCCAAAACAGCTGTGCTGATCAGGATTTTTGGGAGTTGTAGTCCAAGGACATCTGGGGACACAAGCTCGGGAGCCATTGCTTTAAATCAGTGGTTCTCAACCTGTGGGTCCCCAGATATTTAAATAATCTGGAGCAGCAACAGAATTTGTAGGAGTGACTACCGTATGTAAGTCCTATCCTGGTCCTTTATAACAGGAGGAAGCAATTGTCCCCCCACCCCCAATAATCTTTCACGGTTGACTGCTGACTAGGGTTGGTGGAAGTTTTTTTAAAAAAACAAGAATGCATGCACACACACGCGCACGCACACAACCCAGGAGGGCCATGACTACCTACCCCTGCTTTATGACAGAATATCTCCTAATCATGGAATCATGAAGTTGGAAAGACCACAGAGTCCAACTGTCTGCTCCATGCAGTAATATACATGGCCAGATTACACATCTTGTCCGATTACAACCCTTATGATTACTGGTTATTGGCCCTGCTGGCTGGGGCTGTTGGGAATTAATTTTCGTAAGTTCTGTGCCTGGTGGGCAACAGATTTTCCCTTCCCTGCTTATTAACCTTCTCTGCCTACTTTTCCCTGCAGCCTATGATGGGTAAAATGGTGCCCTGATTCTTACTGCCGCCTGGAGAATGGAGTAGGATGGCCAGGAAAGCCAAGGATATGATCAGTGAATTAAAACAGAGGGCTTAGTAGTTTGATGGCCTTCCATTTTCATAACATGCCCTTTCAGGGTAAGGATAATCTTTTAGTTGTTTACTAACACATCTGGTAACACAGATCTGCACTTTTGTGATTGGCCTGCTGAAAGGCTTAATTTTTCTCGCTTTTCTGTAAACAACATTAGAGTCAGGTAGCTTCTGCCAGGTGTGGCAGGCGTATAATGGGGGGGATTCCAAAAGTTCTGCCTTTTTGTGTTGGTGAAACTGCTCCTTACCTGAGGTCTGTTACATCTCTTCCCTCAATTCTTAAAGAGGACTAAAGAACACATTAGAGTCTAGAGGTCTGCACTAGAAGAGCTGGTGAAACATGCTCTTTTAGAATTGGAATGGAAGCAGGAAACACTACACCCTGAATGGCATAGAAATGGACATTCTTGTTGCAGAACCTGCATAAAACAGGTTATTATAAATCAAATAGAATGAAGGACCCTTCAGCAAGAATATGAAACTTCACTGGCATAGAATAATATACAGTGGTACCTCGACTTACGAATTTAATACGTTCCAAATGCATGCTCTTAAGTTGAACTACTCTTAAGTCAGGGTACCTATCTAAAAAATTGAAAAAATAAGTTAAAAAAATAAAAAAATGAAAAATGAAAAAAAAAGTCAAGCAGACCATATCTAAAATTTGTAAGGCAGCAGTTAAAATGCCAACAGTTTTCCACTCTTAAGTCGAATTGTTCTTAAGTCAAGCTGCTAAGTCAGCTATATTGTAGCAGGTTTTCTTCTGTTCAGAATTTGACCTTCTAGCTGTGAGCTCTCTGGAATCCTGTTATGTGATTTATAAACAGCTCTCTGGCTGCAATTAACAAGTTATTAGACATCTGAAAGCCGTGGTCACAGAGGCAAGCCGTCTGTTCAGACTCCCTTTGCTCCCCCTTGTATTATGGGATTCACGATGAATGCGGAAAACCTATACATCCTGTGTGCTAGGAAAATTGAACACAAGAAACCACTGTTTATGAACGGGGTGAGGAGGCTGTGAAAGTCTAGTGGCCCATTTCTGCCCCTCCCAATCCACTATAGGTTGCTCTGTTCTCCAAATACCCAAAATCTGAAGTGATTGGATGTCTTATTCAAGTTTTGATTAAACAAGCAAAACAAAACAAAAACCCAAACCTTTTTTGGAAAGGCATAGTACAGGGTACTGTGCCATATTTTAAAATGTTGTTACTGTGGTCTTTTTTTTGGGGGGGTGGAGTAAGCATTTATAGGAAATGCAATAAAAGGTTTTAAGGATGGGGGTGGGGGATGGGGAGAAGCAGTGCATAGGAAATGTCTGTTTGCCCTGAAGCCTCCATTTTGTTCAAAAAGAGACAGAAGGGTCTGCAAAGGAAATGCTTTTTTCCCCACAGGCAGGATGTGAATTGCTAGCCTCACTTGAGTGGAGGCACTTACCCTATAATCCTATGAAATAGCAACATCAGCTAATCAGCAATTACTGTGAATTTTAATCAAACATAAATTTACCTCATGGGAATCTGAACAATGAATTCCACACTTCAAATGGAAGGATGTTGCTGTGGAAGCACCTACAGAGAGGCTGAGTAAAGAGAGGCCTCCGTTCTACTCTAGACACCTTTTAAAGGACTCTTGTGCCTTTTAATAGCTGCATGAGACTCAGACATTTGACAGCCCAATCTTTTAAGGAGGCAGGATATTTACTGGAGAACTTTCTTGCACAGAAACTCTAAATAGGAAGTTAATGGAAATAAGTTCATCAGAAACAATGATCTTGAGAGGTTTGGATCCAGTTACACTCCAGATGGAAGGGATGAAGCTTTTGAGGTATGTGGAATCATCCAGAAAAGCAAATTTTCATAAGACATATCATGGGGAGAATGGATGAGGAATGGCTCTCTATCCTCTGTTTGAAAGACGGAATTGGTCTGAGGACGGAAATTAACGTAGACGAGGACCATGAGGAAAAGCTGTCTAGAAAAAAAATAACCTGTTTCTTAGTGGGCGAACTTTCTGTTCCTGACACACAGCATAATTTGCAAAAGTACTGAATGGAAATTTATCCATCATACACAAACTCTATCTTCTGACTGGTGCCACATTACAATCTCTCATACTCCCCCACCCCACCATGTTCAGGGCTTTGTTAATCTCTACTGTAATATCCACCTCCAGCTTCCAGCTAGCTTGATTGGGAGGGTCATTGCAAAATCTTCAGTGTAGATGCCTCTTTATTTTTTCACATCAAATTAAAAGATCCTGTGCATTTGCTAGTCAAAAGTGTATACAGCAAGAAAAACTCACAGAGGGACCCATCAGCTATCTATGCACAGAGTCCAGGCACAGCCAGGTACATTCAACTTCCCGTTCAGTTTAGTGTCAATTAAAGGTCTGAGCATAATAGTCACAATCTGCTCGACACATCTTGTACAAGTACTATTTATATTTAAATAAGACAGAGTTGCTCAGACGTGGATGGCTGTGATCTTGTGCATTTCTTGTGCAGTCATTGCTATGAGGTTTGTAGAGAAGAAGTTTCTTACATGATAATTGTGGAGGCTTCTCTTTATTGAAGCCATAGGAAACTACTTTGTACCAAGCCAGATCACTGGTCCATGCAACACAGTACTATCTAGAGCAGGATACACAACCACAGGCTTCCAAATATGTTTGGCCTATAACTCTTATGGGGACTAGCCAACACAGCCAATTGTGAAGGACTGTAGAAACTGCAGTCCAAACAATCTGGAGGACGACCACATCTACCCAATCTGGTCTCTACTATTAGCTCAGTGGTTCCCAACCTTAAGTATCCCAGCTGTTTGTGGGCTGCAACTCTCAGAAACCTTGGACAGCACAGCTGGTGATGAGGGCTCCTGGAAACAGCAGTTCAAGAACACCAGGGTTACCCAAGTTTTGGAACCACTGCATTAGCAGATAACCAGTGGCCGGGTTATCCAGATATTTTGGATTTTAACTTCTAGAAGCTGCAGCCATTGTAGCCAATGGCAAGTGTTTATGAAAATTGAGTCATGGCAACTGCACTTGTTAAATCGGAACATTTTGCTACTCATCCAAGTAGCTTCTTCATTATTCAGTATAAAGTGAAGTATTAATTGGAGGTCTCCTACCAACATTCCTCAGGCTGAAGAAGCTACTTGGATGAATAGTGAAACGTTTCGATCTAACAAGAAAATAAATCCAGTTGCCATGACTCAACTTCCAGATGATCTCAAAGGAATGACTGAGAATCTTCACAGATTTTATGAGAGCCATTGACTAAAATATTTGGAAGAAACAAAGCTGCTCTGCTCTCCTGGTTTACACTCTTTGGTAACGTGTCCAGGGTTTCAACCATGATTCTTCCTAGCTTAGCTGAAGATTTCAGGGACCCACCCTAGGACCTTCCCCATATAATTGAAGTATTCTACCATTGAGTAACACCCCTGGCCCAAACAGAGATCACCCACCACCCCTAGATGGAGACCAGAATGCAAGATCCTCATTTTATAATAATATATATAATCTTCTCTTTAACAGGAGCATATTAACATCCGCAGACATTGTCAGAATAATTATCATTAGAATAACAACAACAACAATAATAATAACAATAATAATAATAATTAATAATAATAATAATAATAACAATAACAATAATAATAATAATAATAAAAAAGGGTAGCAGGGGACAGGTGAGGAGAGTCTATAGTACACAGTCCTGTGAGGAAAACAGCACAGCCCTCGGGAGCCTGCGCTGCCGCATCATTCAAGTGCCCCTTTCGGTATTTACACACTTGCCTGGCGTCCACAACCCCAGCTAAGCTGAGGGGAAAACAGTGCATTAAACACAAAATAAAAGCCCATCAAATACTCTTCCCCACCCACCCTCCCTAAAACCCAGCCTTTTTTTGTCTCATTTGTTCCTTTTTCCATAAAACTTCCCATCAGAAATACATTATTTACACATGAAATAAATAGCGCAGTAACCTGATTGGCGTTTGGCCTGTGGCAAACAGTCAGAGGTACTAGGGAAAGTATGGCTTGGATTCAAATCTGTACAGAGCCGTGTGGGGAGAGCCGGGATCAGCCTGCAACCCCGGGCATGGCAAAGCCGGGCACCTTGCATATTTCAGGGCCTTGTATCCAATTGCCAGGAGGTGGTGGGAGGAGACTGGCCCCTTCCACTGTTCTTTGGCCCTCCCCCCCCCCATCCCCAGCCATCTTCTGGCCCTGGAGCAGTGGTTGCATCCCACAGTCTCAACACAGGATGGGCACACCATCTGCAGTCACAAGCCGTCCTGTGGTGGGGTCGTAGCTCCCTGCCAGGTAGTAGAGGTCTTGCCGGTCCTGGTATTTCTTGTTGCGGGTCAGCTGCTCGTAGTGTTCTCGTTCAACCACCTGGCATTTGTGTGAGATGGTCTGGACATCGTTCTCATCTTCATGGCACGACTGGTACAGCGCATTCTGAGGGAAGAGCAGAAGTCAGAACATGGCAGCCACCCATTCAGCTTAAGAACACAAGTCTGGTGAAAATAATGAAACTCCGCTGCCAAGGTTGGGGGGGGGGGAGGGCGAATAAATCCTCCTGAAAGCCATAGTGGGAGTTCACGATACTCCACATGAGAACACAGTTGTGAGGGATCAGACTAAAGGCCTCTCAAGTCCAGCACTGTCTGCCCACAACCTACAAGCTATAAGCATCCTCCTGCTCACATTCCCCAGCTGCTGCTGTAGAAAGGCACAATGTATCCTATACTGGAGACTGCGTACAGCAATCATGCCTAGTGGCTGTCAAGGGCCTTATCCTCTATGAATTTGTTTCAGTCCTGTTGAAGCCATCAAAACTGGCCCTCATCACCACTTTTTGCACTAGTGGACTAAAGGACTTTGCTCTATCTATTGTGAAATCTACCATTGGTCAATTTCACTGGATGATGATACATTTCCTGTAGCATCACGAACCAGAGAAAGCGGCCTTTTCATGGTACAACTGTACCGCACAGTCTTCCTTCCCCACTTTCCCTCCCTATGCCATGCAGAATCATATTATACCTCCACATGTCCCCCACCCCCAGATAAAACTCCCTTAGCACTGCACCCTTTCTTCCCAAGAGACCTGCAGGGCAGTGTAGAGAACTAGGCTGCCAACATCCCCCAAACCTCTCCTTGACTCCCTCCCAGCCAAGCAGCAGCATTCATCAGTCTCACTGCGGGGCAAATCCAATTCACAGAGGATATATTTTTGGCGACTGGCAACTCCTCACGCTTCCCTCAAGATCCTGCACATGGCATGGCAGTGGGTCCCCATGAAAAAAAGCGCGTCCAGAGACAAGAAGAGCAGTGGACCTTCGTGTGCTAGCTATGTACAGTACATATTTTCCCTTACTCTATTCCGCCATCTTGCTGAGTATTTTATTTTATTATATTTCATTCTGTTTATTGACTTAGAATAGTCAACTCATTTTATATACATCTTTTTTCCCTAATTCTTGTTGTTTTTCTTTAATTGCTCCTGACTGTTGACTGCCTGGGAAGACGGGCAGTATAGAAATAAATAAATAAATAAATAAATAAATAAATAAATAAATAAATAAATAAATATGGCAAACTTATAATGCAACCCTATCCATGTCCTCCCAGAGATAGGTCATTCTTCCATAAGGGTCACTTGGATATTCAAGGGCAAGACAGTATTTGAGATACTATAAAGAAAGAACTCCAACTTTCCCAGTTCAAGGACAGAAGATTTCACGCTCGTTAAACCCTTGCTGGTCCGTTGTAAACCATGAAGTGAATGGGTAGCCATTCTTAACCTGCCTTTGGCTCACTGTTGCTCTCCTTTACTACTTTGGACACCTTTAAGTCGCCTGCCCCCCTCTGTCTGCTTCAGCACTCAGTTACTTCCCCCAAACCCCAGGCCCCCCCCTTGCTCTCCTCTGGCCTTGCCGCTCACCTTGCCATCGCTGTGCCGCTTGCCCAGTTTGGTCTCCTCAGGGTGGTAGAACCACTTGACTTTGACCACCATGTTGCTCCCCCAGGATTCCCACATGCTCTCAATGCGGCCAATGTATGGCAGGTGGGGTCGGCCGGCAGACAGAAAAACGGCACAGTCGCCAATGCGCAGGATCTCCTTCCCCCGTACAATGGCCTTGTAGAACAACTTCCGGGCCTTCCCCTTCATGCCACGTCGCTGTAGGGAAGAGAAAAGAGCACGCTAAAGCAGGATAGGCAGGGCCTGTGTCACACAGGGTGTCCCTACTCTTCCCTGCTGCAAGGGCCTTGGCTTGTATGGAAGGGATTCTGATGGTTGCCATGGAAACAAAGCTCTCAGAGCATCAACAGCAGAACATGGTCTCCAGAGCCTATAGCATCTGGGTGTAGCTGAGCAGCCACTCGGTAGCAAAAGCAGCTAGTTTCCAGAAAGAACCCCTAATGTTTCTAGCTGAATGAGGCCTGCGAGAAGATGTGTGTGTGTATGTGTTGTGTCGTTACAGTCGCGACCGACTCTTTGTGACCCCATGACCATGGAATTTTCTTGGCAGGAATACTGGAGTGGTTTTGTCAGCTCCTACTCCAGGCACCTACAGCACCTGGTATTCCCTGGTGGTCGCCCATCCAACTACTAACCAGGGCCGACCCTGCGTAGCTTCCGAAATCGGGCGAGATCGGATGTGCTTTTGTCGAGAAGATAACTAACGACAAAAAATGAACAGGGTTACCAAATGCCTTGCTGATCTTCTGTAAAGCATTTGCATCCATGAGGGGCTCGTTGGCATGGAATGCAGTCGAGAAATAAGATGTGCAGAGCACAGCTGGCACCTCACAGGCAACAATTTTTAAAAAGTATAGATCGAAGTCCACTGTGTTATCCAGTGGTAGATATAACCTTCATCTTACTGCCCTCCTTCAACAGAAAGCTGACTTATGGAAGGCTGAAGTTAAGAAGCCTTAGCTAGAACATCTTGGTTTCAAAATTCTTGTGTGAAGAATAACTACGACTGATGACTGGCAGTTAATAAGGCAGGGGCCAAGTTTGGGCGCTTGGCTTTCTTGGCTTAATAAACACGCCTTATACCACAATGCACAGTCACTTCACTCCTGCTACAAGTGTCTGAGCACGTCAAGAAATCCTCACTTAAACCTATGTTGCCTTTGAACCAGAAAAATCAAAACTAATGGCTTCAGAACAATTCATGGTGTGAAGTCATGGTTTTAGGTAGCCCATATCTTGGCTTGTCCCAAGGCCATGAGGAAGAGTCCCTGATTTTGGACACAACAGGAAGCTATAGTTATTTGAAGACAGACGCTTGATTTGTTTCCTAACTTGTGCAAAGGCAGGCCAAAAGCATATGTGCACACTGGCACCAAGTTCATTCACATGCTAGCTTATTAGGTTGAGGTGAGACCATCCAAACGGCATCACAGAGGCCCTTTCAAGCCTGCCGGCCTCAGCCGCCACCACCAATGCCCTGCAGCAAAGATCTGTCCAAACCGTTGTGGTGCTCATGCAAGTCCCTATAGCAGTTTTGCCACCCGATAAGCAAATCCAACCACATTCAGTGGGGCATGCATCTGATCCCAAGACCGAAACATTAGCACTCAAAGTTGTTAACCGCAAAGCACTGTGAAAACAGCAGCTTGAGGTTCTTTTTCATTAAGCAGAGAAAGGGAAATTTAGCCTTTCCGTTCTGATCTGGGACAGGAAGGCAGTCTGAAGAGAAGAGGAAACTTCCCTAGTTTAGCCTGCCCTCCTGTCAAAAGTCACAGAATGACTGGGATCAATAACCACACACGTATGAATCACTTCCTTCATTTCCTTTTCGCTTTGTCAGAAAGCCTCAGGCAAATTTAAAAAAAAATATCTTAAAATCATTGTCAGCAACTCTATTTTAAGAATCTGAAAGGCCAACCCAAACAATATTCCTTGACTTGCACAATCAAGTTCAGTCCCATCCTGGGTCCTTGTCCAACCTGGAAGAGGCTTTGCTTGACTTTCCCCTACCTGAGTGGGGTTCCCAGACCACTTCCAGAGCTGGCGGGCAGGCAGGAAGGCAGAGATCTTTGGCCGGTTTTCCACGGAGGGCAGGCGCTGCCGGCGGGAGAACTCTTTGGCTTTAGAGAAGCTCAAGGCCTCCTTGCGCCTGAGCTTGCCCTTGGACCCAGCACCAAAGCACCTCTGCAAGGTGCTGCTCTTGGAACGGAGGGCTTCAGACTGAGCCAGCAGGGCAGGAACGGGGTGCGTGAGACAGGTCTGCACAAGCAAGGTGGGGTCCTCATCGTCGGAACTGTAGGAGGAGTCCTCGTTGTCGGACGAGCAGAGGCTCGAAGTGGAGCCGGAGCCGGAGCTTGAGGACGTGGAGGATCCCGATGACGAAGACGAGACGGAAAGCCGTGTCAGGAAGCGCGACGAGACACTGCCTCTCAGTTCATCCACCTCATCTTCATCCATGTCCGAGTAAGAGCTGTGGCAGTCACTGTCACAGTGCAGCCCGTACTCTGCTTGACCCGTGTATTTGCGCAGCGCCAACCCTATGGGCAGCGCACTCTTCTTCTCCTTGATCCCCAGGCCTGGGTGGGCGTAGCCATGGCCCGGCAGGGACCCAAAGTCTTTGTCACTCATCAGCAAGGCTTTGCAGTTTTTGTTCTTGGGCGAGGTCACACCCTCATGGTCCAGCTTGACCAGATATTCACCACCTACTTTCCGACGCCCTGCCTTGCCCATCTCGGCATCCAGCCGATCTGCTTTCTTGGCACGCAAGAGCTTCTGGGGACATGGCAGCACCAGGCCAGCGCTTCCAAAAGTGGAGTAGGAGTTGGCGATGCGGCTGAATGAGTCTGAGCCAAAACCATTCCCAAAAATGGGGGCAGCTACACTGTGGACCGGGAAGAGAACCTCTTTGGCACGCAGCTTCTTGCTGCTGCCGTTGAGCTGGAAGAGGTTCTGCCGTAGAGCTGTGCTCTTGCTGGACGCTTTGCGCTTGGTCTGAGCCAACGCCGACCAACTCAACAGGGGGCTGGTGCGGCGGCCCAAGAAGGGGTCTCCTGGCAAAGCCTTCAAACTTGAGTGCAGCACGTCGGATTTACCTGGTGAGAAAGGGCTAGGTTAGAGAAATACTGGTGAAGAGGATTCACTGTGCTAAGACTAATCTGACCAAAGACTCATCTTCCGCTCCTGTGCTACAAAATGAATATGCTTATCATATGGACCATCCAGCCTCTTGCTTCCACAGCTCCCCAGAGGGATTCATTCCCCTGCATGAACCAGCTGAGCTCGAGATTTCTCTCAAGGACGCGGCTCAGTTTTGAAGCTGACGTTACTAGGTCTCTGGAGTAAGTCAAGCAGGTATTCTTAAGAAATAGATAGGAAACAGTTTGCAAGTGTTTGTGAAAAGGGCACTGCGCATTCTTGAGTTATCTGCGCTCAGATGCTGTCAGACCATTTATGTCGGATCTTGCCATCAGTCACAGAATGGCAAAGCCCAGAGGGTAGCAGCTGCCACTTGTTCAGATGAAACATTCCCTTCCCACTCCCTATTGTCTGGCATTCCATGACACGCCCACCAGAATCTCAGGGTTTGCAAACATTCCCATGACATGTCAAAAGAAACATTTGAAAATAGGGTTAAGTTTTTTTAAAAAAGCAAAGGGCTGTGGGGTGGTATATAAGAAGCACGCTTGGCTTGGCTTGGCTTGGCTTGGCTTGGCTTGGCTTGGCTTGGCTTGACTTGGCTTGGCTTTGCCACTCATCTGATCCTATTATGTATCACCAGTTATGGTTTTATATAGTGTACCATTGTTATTATCTGGATTGTTTATAATTGCTGAATCATTTGCTGATTTTTTGGGGGGACTGAACTTGTGATCCTTATTAGCTGATTTTCAGAAGCTGGATATTTTCTTCTGACATTAGATCTAAATCTTACACTATCTGATGCAAATTAATTTTATCATTATTCTTTCAATTTAAAATCTTTAACTTTAACTGGTACATGATGTGAGAATAGACAGTCTCCCCCCCCCACACACAAAGGTTGTAAAATTGTGAATATATCAACGTAGACAAAGGATTTAATTGTTTAAAATGAAATGAAAACTAAATAAAGTCCCATCCATATTAAAGCTCACTGAGTTGCCACGACAGGTCACCTTCTCAGCCTAATACGCCTCATAGGGTTCTCATCTGGATAGAGCCCTTGGACAGGATGGCTCTCAATGAAGGGCCAGAAACAGGGAGACCAAGTGCCTTACCAGCCTTTTCTTTGCTCGCAGCCTTCTTGCCGGTGCTTTTGGTGGACTCCGAGCTCTCCCGCCCTTCAGCGCTCAGGCTTGGTGCTGGTTCACTGGAGTGGGGAACATCACTGGAAGACCTCTTGTTATGTCGGCAGGAAGTAGAGACCAGCAGTGCAGGAGAAGGTTCTGTGCCTATCGAAGAAGAAAGGCGAGTGCACCTCTCACTCAAAGAACCAGAGGAAAGAAGCTTGCTGAATCCTACAGTGGGTGCTCCCTCTGCCTTTGCCTCACAGGCTTTCTTCCTTATTAGAAGAAGGCAGGATGCCTCCTCCCGCACTGACTGAGTCTTTCTTACACTACAGCTTTATCTCAAGCACAGAACAAACACTCTCAAGAAGGGAATATTTAGCAGAGTCCCCAGTATGGATGGAGCTCCGCAATGCTGAATGTTGACCAGGGGAGGCAAAATAAAATATGAAGCATGATAGCTACAAACAGCTCTGCATTAATCTCATCCACGAATGCTTACATTGGATTTTGAAGTCTGGTGGCAGCAGGCGGATGTTAGACACTGCAATGTGGCCCGTGTCCCCATCATCAAATTCAACCAGTACGGAATCCACTTCATCCTCTTCATCGCTTGAGGAACCTGTGGGGCAGAAGGTATCATATAACTTGGGAAGCAAGTGAAATGTTACGGACCAGCTCCACTGCCCTGCTGCCTGTCGCACACTCATTTCCTCCCTCCTTTGGGATATGGGTCATGGCCAGCCCTTCTCACCTCGAATGACATTCCCTGGATAGAGACAGCGGGACTTCTGGCTCCAATAGGCACAGACCCGGGTGCCTGGTGGCAGGCTGTGACGTGACTGTGGCTGCACATCCAGAACCTGGAAAGAAACAAAAGGGCCCTGGTTGAACCCACTCTGCCTTTAGCTAAGCTCAGGAAACATTGCTGACACTATCCACCTGGGTAAGGATGGGTGTATTTTTACATCATCATCATACAATGACAGTCAAGGTTATGTTTGAAGAATAACTCAACAAAAGCTGGAAAGGGAAGCTAGTATTCGGATGGCAGGACTTACATGGTCATCTTCTCTTATTCCTCTCTCACCAGTCATATTCTCTTACCCTCACCTTCTGCCTAGACACCACTGAACGGAGGTACCCTCTTCTCCAGCTACGAGGCTCTTGCCATATAACATGTAAATAATGGAAACACTAAAAAAACTGCTTTGGAACAAGCCAATGTTGCTAATAGCAACTGAATTCCAAAATCAGCAGCTCTGTGTACACTTCATTTGCATGATTTATTTTGAGTAAAGCATTAGCGTTTTCGTATGTGCAGGAACCTCATGGTCTTTGCCATTCTGCACTGAGCTGGACAAATAAATCCGACTAAAGCACAAGCATCAGCAAAGGTTGCCTTCTCAAAGGGTTCCCCCGAGAGGGGAGCAATCTGCTGCCAAAACATACAGCATCTCTCTATGCATCCACTGAGGCACTATGATGCACCACTGGATATACTATTCCTTGGAAAAGCAGACACCCTGTCTCTCAGAACACGGCAGCATCAAGGGTAACAGCAGAGCCACTGCTAAAACTGAGAGGGGTCCAGTCTCACAAATGAAGGGTTGGGACAGCACATCAGAATTTAGGGCGCTTTTACACGACCCCTAAAATCCGAGGCATAGGGCTTCCAGATGCGGAGCTTAAAATTGTTTTCCCACCAGCTGCGCAGTTTTAAAAAAATTAAGTACGACCATGCCCACCTAAGTGTGCCCCAGCGCATTTTAAAAGTACCTGGTCTCTGGAGGTAAAAAAAATTCTGATGCAGATTGTAAAGCAGTGAGTGCCGGGCTGCCTCGCCTTCTGTTTGTTTGTTTTTTTGCCCCCCCCCGCGCCTTTAAGAGACTGGGATGCTTCCGGGCTGATCCCGACGGCAGAGTGGAGGTGAGCCTGCATTATTTTCTCCCTTTTTTTCTCCTCCGCCCCACGCAGACAGGAGCAATGGCATGCGTAAGGGTGGGAACAAAGCAAGAGGAGCAAATCCCCACGATCTCTGGTCCGAATTTAAGTTACCAGCGGATCTTGGGGGTTGTGTAAAAGCGCCCTTAGATGCTCTTGTGCAAGGGCATTAAACACACCCTCAAGTTAAAACAGCAGGTGTTCCTTTGCCTGAATCATAGAGTTGGAAAAGACCTCAAGGGCTATCCAGTCCAACCCCCTGCCATGCAGGAACCCCCATCACAGTATTTCCGACAGATGGCCATCCAGCCTCTGCTGAAAAACCTCCAAAGAAGGAGACTCCACCACCCTCTGTGGCAGCATATTCAACTGCTGAACAGCTATAGCCGTCAGGAAGTTCTTCCTAATGTTCAAATGGAATCTCTTTTCCTGTCGTTTGAAACCATTGGTCCTAGTCTCTGAAGCCATGGAAAACAAACCTGTCCCCTCTTCGATATGACATCTTTTCAAATATTTCAACATGGCTACCATATCCCCTCAACACACCCTGAAGTTGTGCTACCTTAAATCCCAATATAATGAAGGCTTGGGCTTCTCAAATGCACCGTTGTTGTCCCATAAAAAATGCTCATGTCTAGCATCCTGTGCCAGGCTGCCACTTGCACATTTGCACAGGGGAGGAGTACGTTTCTCTCCTTGCACCACAGGTATGTCCCATAGGTATGGTTCCCAGCTGCATTCTGCAACTCAGCTTCTCCACCCCTCAACGGCCTAAGCAAGCCTGATTAATCCCAGGCCATGATCGACTGGGACTCACCGCCTCCTGCAGCAGCTGCTCCTGGGAATAGATCCTCTGCCGGTTGCCTCGCTCTCCCTCAATGACAATGCTGTAGCTACAAGAGGGACAAAGACATGGCAGGGATTTATGCAACCAGAGGTACAGAAAAGGCTGGAGAAAAGAATTTTGATATGCGGGATTGGGGACATTTAATTGTATCTGCTTTGTAGGGAGGACCGCGGATTGAGTGGTCATTTGGCCCAGCTGAGTCCAGTGGGAGCGTAAGGTATTCTCAGCCCAGGTCACAGATCAGAAGAAAATGAGACAGAAAGGGGTCTCCAAAGCTTTGTTTGGGAAATGAAATGTAAAAGAGCAAGAATTCAGATGCAAGTATCCCCAGTCTGACTCTGGGATCCTTATTCATTAGTGAGTACAGAATTATAGATTAGTACTTTCCACAGAGACCAGTTAAAATGCCCAAATTGTGTTTTTGTGCATGCATGATTTTTTTAAAGCAAGGTGGGCCACTATTATACCCATTTTACAAGCTGGCCAGAAGATAACAGACCAAACAAGAAACTTAAGTGAGAATGGCATGCAAGCTTCTCCAGTGGGCTCCCTTTTTTCTGAACTGCAAGGGCTCTTTTTCTCAGGATGCTTATTTCAGTTTAGAGGGGTGGATGCAGGGGAAAGGCAGAGATATACTGCCATTGCAAGATGGGATGCTCTCCTTTGAAACGGGCTCGAGCAGGTGGTCTCTGGGGTGGTTATTTGAAGAAAGGGATACATGGATCCCCTTTTAGCAGGGACCAGAATTATCTTCAAACAGCAGATAGCAAGTGGAATTTATTTATTTATTTGTTATATTTATATACCGCCCATCTTCCGGGCGGAACTCTGGGCGGTTTACAGTTAAAATAAAACAACAAAAAGGAAAATAATCAGCAAGAATTTAAGGAAGGGAAGTCCTGGAGTGCAGAAGAAAGGTACTGTACAGCCTTGTGAATGATGGAGCCATCATGGCAAGATCAGTGCCGCCCTTTGGTCTTTGGAAAGGGTGCTCCCCCCACCTCTCTGCATGGCCCACCCCCCAGGATTGGGAAGGAGGTGGCTGCTTACATGTCTGGTGGCTGCAGGCTCTTGACACTCCCAGCGTAGAGCAGGCTGTCCTCTTTGGGGATCAGCACCCGCAGTCCATCCTGCAGATCCTCCTTGTGGATTGTGCATGACTGGGCTGCAGGCAGAAGGCAAGGCATGAGTCCACAGAACACGTCTCCCCATTTCCTTACGTGGCCTTCAGGATACAACACAAACGCTTCAAAAAGTGTGCGGCCAGCCAGGAAGCATCTGGATCAAAGCTCTAACTGGACTCACATTGTCTCCAGTAAGCATATGGCAGACAATGGGCTGGCCAACTGATTAGGCAACCTCATCGGCCAAGAGTTCAACCTTGGAGTGAGGAGCTCTGCCACTTGACAGCACCCCCACATTTGCTGTGCACCATCCTGTCCACTCCTCCAAGCTATCTACAATTGCCAACCTTCACCTGCCAGCCATGCACCCCAGAAGGGTTCGCTGATGATGCTTCAGCAGCAGTGCACACACCATGATGTCCCATCCTTAATACTACCTCGCCCTAACCCTTCTTATCTGCATGCCGTTGTCCTTGATTGCCATGCTTGGGCACCCATGCTACTTCTCTTCCACTGCATCTATTTGGTTCCCAGTTTCCACATCATATGTTCATCTACAGCCTTGAGTGTGCATAGAACCTCACCAGTGGCCATATCCTGCTCTGCACCTGAGGGCGGCATCTCCTCCTCTTCAGAAAAGCTGCTGTTATCATCAAACTCGAAGTGATCCTCAATGGCAAAGCTCTCCATCAGTCGGCTGACTGCCCGGCCTTTGCACTGGAAAAGCAAAGGCATGATGTATTCTTTTGCTGCACATGGGTGTGCTCCCATCATGTGTGATAAACAGTGGGTTTCCCTAGGTGAGAATGCATTAAATAGAGCCTCCCTTCTCCTAAAACAATCCAGAGTGTTATTCTGGCTCTTGCAGAAAGGGGTCATTATGCGTAAATGGGTTTCCAAGGAACACAGAGAAGCTCAGCCTGGACTTTGGGCTTAGCTGCTAGCCTCTTTTATAGCTGTCTAGGTGGCCCCATTTGTCTCTGCCTCACTCGGCAATAGCTGAGGGGGCTGACATCCTTCAGGTCTTCACGGAAGACGCTGGTCAACAGCGGTTGGTGTTTTCGAGGGAGTCAAGCACTGCCAGACCTCACCAAGCCCTGCCACAGAGCAGGAAGTCGTCAAGTCCCCTACCTGTTTGCTCACCACCTTGCTCTTGACCTTGGAGAGCTTCTTGCCCTTGCTAAGGATGGCCTTCGCATTGCGAGGAGAGAGTGCCAGGGTCCCATTCTTTCTCTGCCAAGAAGAGACAAGGAGAGAGGGAAGAAGGTCAGCCATGCCCAAAATTGCCTGGCAAAAATGCAGCGTACCTCGCAGCACCTGACTCAACACCCTTATGGGAAGGGACCTGCCTCTCCTAAAGCCTAGCAGCTCGACTGAGGGCCAGCCTGTTAAGGCAGCCACACTGCCTGCTGCTCCTGCCCTCTTTCTTCCCAGGAACACAGGGGCAGCTGTCCCATGTCACATCAACCCACGTGCACCATGAGCCTTGTTTCCTTCTCCCCCTGCTCACCCGGAGGGCTGACTGCAACACCTTGCTCTTGCGTGTGGCTTTCTTGAGGCGTTCGCTGCTCAGTTTTGCTGCGTCATCGCGAGCGGCAAACGATCGAGCCTGGCCGCTCGAGAAGAGCCCCTCGGTGGCGGCTGATGTCCCAGGACCGCACGGAAGCTCCTTGGCCTTGCTCTTTAACTTCTTCTTGCTGGAACTTTCACATGGTCCGCTCCGACACGCTGGCATCTTTTCCAACCTCCTTACACCAGGCTTTACTGGACGCTGCTTGATTTTGACTTGGCCATCAGGACTGGGGATTCGGCAGGGCCCTGGGAAAATCCAAAAGTGCAATATGGGGAAGGATGGGACCAAGCGGAGCCCACACCTTATTGCTGATGCTTACTCTCTGCCTACACCGTTTGGCTCCCAAGACACATACAGAAGGAATAAGCTCAGGCATCTCTCTATTCCTGGGAAGCCCCTTGCCCTCCATAGGCTTGCCTCATGTCTGTCTCTCTTTTGGGGCTGTAACAGCATCAGAACCTGGATCTTTCAACGTCCCTTCTATAGCTTTTAAGCTGAACTCAGAGATTCTTTGTAACAAGAGCTGGGTGCAGAGGGATTAGTCTCTGCTACCTGGCACACATCCTTAAGCATCAGACATGAGTCAGACCTCACCATTTGGCAGGACGGAATAACAAAACAGGAGGTCCAGATAGACTCTGACTCATATCCCCACCAAGCTTCAGTGCCCAATTCTTTGCCAGCTGGGGTGGATTTAGCATGTTAACAAAACATTTCCCTTACCTAGCAACCCCTGCCTCTCCTTTTTCTTCTTTGCCTTCTGATTGGCCTCCATTTTCACCACCGAGGAGGGAGAGGGGCCAATCACGGCAGGATTGACTGTCACATGAAGGGTGGAGCCAGTGTCACTCGTCAAGTCACCACCACCACCGTCATCACTTTTGTAGTTTCTGTGGTGATTGTCATCTGTGGATGTGGAGGAGAGCGGGTTAAAATGGAAGAACGCAGGAGGGGCCGGCAGGACATGAGGGGGAGACTGCCACCTTTCTTCACAACCCCCCCCCCAACCTCCTCATGCCCATACATCTTTCGCTATGATGATGACACATCCCACAAACCATCACCACACAGATTTTGAGGCCTGCATTTCAGAATGAGCAGGGGAGTAAGGACTTAGAACAGGCTTACCCAAACTTTGGCCCTCCTGATGTTTTGGACCACAACTCCCAGACTTAGAACAACGCTGCCCAACCTTGGGTGCCCAAATGTTCTTGGACTACAACCCCCAGAGATCCTGGCCAGCACAGCTAGTGATGAAGGCTTCTGGGAGTTTCAGTGCAAGAACATCTGGAGACCCAAGGCTGGGAACCACTGGTTTAGAGGCAAAGTGTTTTACTATAGCGGGTCAGTGGATCTTATCCAGGGCATTGGCCTGCAAAGCCTCTTTCCCACTCATGATTTTCATCCTGACTTCTCACCAGCCCCAACATTGGCAGTCACTGGTTGAAGCTACTGCAGTGAAGGCCTGAGGATATCATGTGGCCTGGCATATACATGGTAGGTAGGATGGTGCAGGGCAACAGCTTTTAAATAAACAAAGAAACAGAGCAAAGCAAACAAAGCTGTGAATGACTGGGTTTTAGTGGAGAATAACCTCCCTCTTGTGTTGACCCCATGGCTGAGCTGGCTGTGCATCCCCCTTCCGATCTTAGCTCCTACATCCTGGCTCTCTTGCCCCTCTGACAATGCGTCTTTGTTCTTTCGGCTTTGGGGAGTGGAAGCAGGATTCCTGTCTCAGCCTTGGCTTCCTGATAAGATGCCCCAGGAGCTCCAAGGGAAACCCGTAAGGCTGCAGTCAAATGGGAACGGACATTGGCCCCTGCAGAGGCCATCACGGGCAGCTATTTTTAAACCCCCATGGCTTCCTCTGCTTGCCAGCAGGAAATACACTTGTGCGGCAAAACTCTGGCCAGAGCGAATGATAATGACTTTGGGGGAGTGTGCACTTGCCCATGAATACCTTGGGAGAAACTAAATGGGATAATCTTCCTCAGTGGAAAGAGGCACAAGCGAATGGGGATTTTGCATCTTGGGAGTTCAACAAGCTGCTCCGAGGATAAGCTTTCCGTCACTCCCACGAGGAGGACACTGGCGTGGCTATTCTTTTGGCCACAGGGAGCAGAACAGCATGACTAACGTGACACCCCCCCCAAAAAAAAAAACATCTTGCACAGCCACGTTTATGTCCCTGCAAATCCCTTCTGTACCTGCATCCGCATTCCCTGTGCTTGGCTTGGCCTCTGAGGAAGAGAGATCTTCCTGTAGGTATTTGGCAGACGGCGAGGCCTTAGCGCTTTTGGGGTGAGAGAGTTTCTTCTGGATCCGAGCAGCAGGGGTTGGCTCTTTCCGGCGGAACGGGCCCAGGCTGGCAGGCAAGCCTTTGCTCTTGACCTTCGGCTTCAGGTGGGAAACCTTGTGCACCACATTGGAGATCAGCTTGCTTTGGGAGCTGCTCTTCTTGCAACGCACTTTATCCTGCTAGACCACAGAAGAAGGCATGTTAACTCAAGACAGAACATGCACCGAACACTCATCCTTGGGCGACTCTTTCTCCCTCCTGCTCGCCTTGTGGGACACACATCACAATTGTGTTGCGTTGTTACAGTCGTGGCTGACTCTTCGTGACCCCATGTCCATGGAGTTTCCTTGTCAGGAATACTGGAGTGGTTTGCCAGTTCCTACTCCAGGCACCTACAGCACCTGGTATTCCCTGGTGGTCGCCCATCCAAGTACTAACCAGGGCCGACCCTGCTTAGCTTCCAAAATCAGGCGAGATCGGATGTGCTTAAGGCATCTAGGCTTCACAATTAAGCCACTGGAAACAGCTGAGACACCTCTGTTCCTACTGAAGGTGGAATCTCTGCAGCCAAACCTTCTAAAATCCTTCAAGGAAGGGAATTCTGTGTTTTACAGGCACTCCTCTGTTAGAAGGAACATCCCATCTTCATTTTCTTCCTAGCAAACACAACTCAGGACCTCACTTTTTTGTCCTAATTTACTTACATCTGTTATGTATAATGTCAATCTTTAAGATATATGAACACAACGATCAACAATGTTCTGGTCTCCTTAAACCTCAAGTGTTATTTCCTATTATATTTTTAAAATATGTTTCGGTAACACTTGGTTCCCTGCAACTTGGTCTGTGTCTGTGTGTTTACAAAGTCATGAAGTTACTGTATCAGTAACTTAAAAGCGCTCAAAACACCCATTCAAATGGTACAATTGTTTGACCATATAATGCTTTTTGGTGCATAACATATTTCCTAGTTTTTTGAGAGTATTTATTTATTTATTTATTTATTTATTTTACATTTCTATACTGCACCGATTTTCCCAAAGGAACTCTGGGCAGTTTACATAGAAACCAACAGAGAAGCAGTAGTTAAAATCAAAAACCAAATGAATAATAAATCAAAAAGCAATAAAACAATAAAATAAAAAACAAAGACAAAGCGCCTGGCAAGAGGCACAAAAACTAAGGGTAATGGTAGGTAGAAGGAGATAGAAAAGTACCTATCATAGCATGCAGCAGCTGTGAATGTTTATCTCAGAGGTGCTAATATAGCATCCAATGATCCTGCTAGTTTGGGTACTGGCCCCTAATGCATCACGGCTGATGTGGTGAACATCCCTGTCTTGAACAAGGAGGAAAGAATATTGTTGCCCTTGGCTCAGATCAAGCTCCACCAATTCACAGAGCTGGAGGATCACTTGTTCACCTGCAACGGAGGCTCAAGAATAAAGCTGAAGTGTTCTCACCTGGGAGCTCTTGAGACCACTGTAAGCCGTCTCTGATATTTTCCGTTTTTTCTTCTTTGGCTCCCCCTCAGCCCGCAGCTCGGCACACAGCAGAGATAAGCTTGCCTTTACTGACCTGTAAATGGGGAAAAGAATGGTTTGGAGAAAATCCAGTGGAAAGATATTCAGTTCACTGTCTCCTCTATAAAACGTGAGCAGAGCTGAGGGGCAAATGAGGTGGAGGGGTGGAGCGCCCTGCAAAACCAGACCCTCAAGTATCATTTGGACTAAGCGGAAACAATGAGCACAGGCCTCTTCCCACATGCATACCTTGACTCCATCCCATCTTGGTTTTTTTTGTCCACATCCTGTAAATGTCTTGCCTGAGCCATTCTGCACAAACATCTTGCCCCCACCCTCTGTGTGTGTGTGTGTGTGTTTTAATGAAGCACTGGCTTATTGTCCTTTGGTTTCTTTCATGTCTCCTTGTTAAGTTTCCTTTAGTTTCTTTTGTTTCTTACCACCTTATTTATAAGTACAGCCAACCACAGTATGTGCACATCCCTCTCTGTGTATGGACACAGGCATACCAGACACTTCATTTTTTTCACTAATGTTTATTTTTGCAGTAGTTGTTAGTATCCTAGGGATCAATATCCATAATTTTATGGTGATCTTTCCTTTGCAGTTTCTTCCTGTCTGTGCACAAAGAATGGACCTGGTGTGTGGGTTTTTTTTTTTTTTTGAGTAAGAATATCTCATATAAAAACATATGTGCCTGTCTCTACCTACAACTCCTAGTTTAACTGCACAAGCAGTAGGCTCTTTCTGTTCTAGCGAAGCACGTCAGCCTTCAACTCTCAGCTCTGAATTCTGCCAGCCTGTTCTGCTCTAACGCTGTTCTTCTTAGGCTCCAACATACTCTACAACTTCTAAAAAGACAGGCACATAAATACAGTGAAATGGGTTTCCATAATTATTCTTAAACATCATATACAATATAGCCTCAGTCCCCTCCCTCCAGTAAAGGATCCTCTGAATTTCTAGGGTACTTTAGAGTGTACCCCCTTTCCTCCCCCAACCAATGTTTGACCACATGAAGTACTGTACTTTGTTTGTGAATCCCTATAGGTACACCAGCAAACACAATAAATTATCTCCATTTTCAGCAATTCTGTGCTGCATTGGGGGATATAAAATATTATTTATAACTTCATTTTTAGATTTGGTGGTTATATGTAAAGGTGCTGGAAAAATTCAAAATAAATAAATTTATGTTAAAAACTGATCAACGCCATTTCTTTTTAGACAGAAAGCTGCTTATTGCATTGATTCACGGGACCTGAGAGTGTCCCTTTTTGTAAAGACTAGAAGCATGCTGTACAATGACCACTATATTTCACAGACTCCAAAATAATGGTGGGCAGGCTTGGAGGCATGTAAGTTTGACGTTCTTGGATGTGCTGCCTCAGTGTTGGATGGTCACTAAAATTTAACAGGGATAAATGCATTTTTTTATCTCCAAACCCATAGTTAGAAGAAAAGGGCTACTTCACTCAGTAATATTAGGAGTGAGAACAAGCTTGGAGTGGTCATAGATCACAAGGTGAGTATAAGCCAACGGTGTGGTGCGGCTTCAAAACAGACAAATACCATTTTAGGCTGCATTAAGAGAAATACAGTTTCCAAATCCTGTGAGGTACTAGTTCCCCTTCTATTCAGTACTGGTTTAGGCCTAATCTAGAGTACTGTGTCCACTTCTGGACACCACAGTTCAAGAGGGGTGCTAATAAATAGGAACAAGTTTAGAGAAGGGCAATGAAGGTGACTGGGGATTGGAAACCAAGCCCTGTGAGGAAAGACAGAGAGAACAGGGCATGTTTCATCTTGAGAAAAGAAGATTACAGGGAGGTAGGCTAGCACTTTTCAAATACTTGAAAGGTAGTCATACAAAGGAGGGGCAATCTCTGTTTTCAATCATCCCAGAGTGCAGAGCATGTAATAATGGGTTCAAGTTATAAGAAGCCAGATTTAGGCGGAATTTAGGCTGAATATTGCTAACCATTAGAGCAATACTACAATGGGAACCAAATACTTTGGTAATTCGTCAGATATACTTTGGCATGGTTTCCTGCATGGAGCCAGGGTCGGACCAGATGGCCTTATAGATCCCCTCCAACTCCATTTATCCACCAACGACTGTACGATTTTTAAGAAGCTCAGAACGCTCCCCTCGCCTGCAAGGCAACCACATCGCTTGAGACCTCCTCCCACCTTTCCAGTGCAGGAGGAGGGCAGAACTAGGTGCCAAGACATCTGGGTTCTATTGAACTCCAGTTTCCTCAGGAAGCCACTTGGATGAAGACTGAATTGTGGCAGCTGTGTAAAACAGGAGAGGCCAAATTTCTTCTGACACATATGAAGGACTAGTTAGTAGTATTACTAGGAAGACCTCTGGGAGTGGGAGAGAAGAAGGTGGGGGCTTATACATTGCAGAGCGCTTCACGCCTGCGCATAAAATTTCTTTTCTGTTCTGCACCCATATGCGCACATTTAAAAACTCGTTGGTTAGGATTGCATGTTAGAAAGCTACACATCAGCTTTGGTATAAAAAATATTACATTAAGTCAGAATGCAACTATTATAGAATAAACAAAGTACTGTGCTGTACATAAATAGCATGCAATAAAGTTTCTTAATATGGACCAAAATCAGATCTTCTATGAAACAGAGTAGGAAAGCTTTGGACAGCTTCCTAAAGAAACCCA
Source organism: Phrynocephalus versicolor (assembly GCA_023846285.1). Classification (NCBI taxonomy): domain Eukaryota; kingdom Metazoa; phylum Chordata; class Lepidosauria; order Squamata; family Agamidae; genus Phrynocephalus; species Phrynocephalus versicolor. The sequence goes on along the minus strand of JAHTLZ010000010.1, from coordinate 15,488,798 downwards.
AGAAACTACCTTTGCTCTCCGGTACACAATTACCGAAAAGGCCCTTATGTGAGGGCTTAGGAAGTTACTGTCTCAGTGTAAATTAAAAGGGAGTTAGTTACTGTTACATAAGAGATAAAGTACTTGGTTTTTATTACTTTTAAAAACTTGGACTGCTGAGAGCCACCAACCTGTAGCAGAAAGCATGCTGTTCGCCCAACTACCAAGTACAGGCCGCTGCACAAAGGGTAGAATGAGCCATGGACGGGAGCGTATGAAAACCCTTCTCCACTATTGGTGAGCACATAGCTCAATAGCTAGAGAAAAACTCAGGGGGGAAAAGAAGGGTAATTGTCGTGTAATGTAGCCAGACCATGACTGGAGAACAGACGGAATTATTTACAGGTAACCCATCACGTGCAAGGAGTTACTTTCAGGCTTTGCCTAAAACGACCACCCTTGCCACCTGCACAGATGAATCTTGAAGCAGGTCCTTTCCCACAGATCCTAAATCCTACGCGGGAAGACTTCAGAGGGGCGTCCAGTAGGTGAAGGTGTACTTCTGGGGGACCTGGCTGAACAGTGACATGGTCAAGCTGTTACTGTATCCTATTCCGAATAGGCAAGGCTGATACTCGAAGACTGAAGGCCACTCCTGCACATGTCTTTGGGTGGGTGGGGTGGAGATGTGGTGGAACAAGATGGTATAATACCAGACCCCACCCTCCCCACCCCCATGTCCGGAGGCTGCTCTAGGAAAGGGAGGAGAGACATTCCAGGACTTTTTATGCCTCCCAGCAACATTCCAGAGCGGCTGCCACTTCTGCTGCAGCTCATTAATTCACCAGCTATGGAGGAGGCTTTGGGACAATCACCTCTTTCAGCGGAGCTTGTCAGAAGATTTTATGAGGGGAGGGGGTTGGGATTGCCCAGGCAGCTTAACTCCCTCAGCACCGAAAGGATCGCAACCCTGGTGGCAGCCACGCAAATTACGTAAATTAGGGTCTCCGTGCCACTCTCCCGTTCTGCTCTGAGGGGACAAGCTTCATGGGGAGAGGAAGGTGGGCCATGTCTCTTAGAAGAACCTAGAAGCTAGGAGATGCCTCACGACTTTAATGCATACAGAAAGGACTACTGTTCTGGATTAAAATTGCTCCCATGTGCCCATACGTCGTACCCACAGACCAAGCCATTCTCAAACAACGTGTTGTCTTGACGGGCCTCTCTTCAAAGCTCAGAGCATTTGTTCTCCTTGGTGGGATGTGTGGGGAAGAAGGAGGGCAGGGGCTTGTAGCAAACTATGAGGATGTCTCACAGGTCTTTGAGGGAAGTAGGGTGGAGGCTGGAAGTCACAGGGAAAGAACAGCGAGGCGCACCGAGTTCAGAAGTCTCCCTCTCTTGACGAAAGAGTCTCTGTTTTCTTAGGGCTGGAGTGACACTTCCACATGGATCAACCTTGCAATGTTTCTGTGTGCATGGACGAGCAGGAAGCTATGACTGGCCACAGCATCTTTATAGATACCAAGTACAGTACATGGCTATCAGAAGACCACATTAACACGAATTAAGACCAGAGTTTTCCCTATCTAATACTGTATACCATACCAACGTGATCCCCAGAGTTTATCAGAAATTGGCAGCATAGTGACTGCTTTTGCAGTGCAACTAATGCCAATGTAAGACACTACTACTACTACTACTACTACTACTACTACTACTACTACTACTACTACTACTACTACT
>JAHTLZ010000010.1:15469523-15487066 GCA_023846285.1 Phrynocephalus versicolor | reverse complement strand
CTACTACTACTACTACTACTACTACTACTACTACTACTACTACTACTCAGTAGCAGTAGTAGTAGCAGTAGTAGCAGCAGTAGTAGAATTTGCTGTTAAAGGTGATGGGAGTTCTCGGAAATTCTCCACCTGCCTATGAACTTCTGGACTGAGAGACCCTTTCTCAGCTCCACAGTGCAAGAGCAGCTGCATGCTCACTCCTACAGCTGTTGGGCAAATGGCTCCGGCATGCTTGGGCAAGGCTGCTAGCTTTTTGCATATTATGCACCGTGCAATTAAAATGCAGTGACCTACATGAATTACCCATGCTTGAGTGATTTCTCTTTGTTTTCTGCATAATATATTCAATTTATACTAGGTTATGTTAGTCCTGAGGAGGGCTGAGGTATTATACCGCACATGGCCAGCCCTCAACTACTGTTTCATTTAGCAACCTTTCTGGTTTCAGAAATCCCAGCAAGCGTTGTCCATGAACTCGTTTTCCTTACCAACTTAAAAAAAAAAGGTCTGGGAAGGGGGGATGTCTTTAAAAACATAATTATAAATCCACTTGTACATTCTGCTTTCCTTCTACACTCCTGTGGAATCACAGCACGTAGAAACCCATTGCTGTTGGAGTTATTGTAACTTCACATGCTGTTTCTAGTAGGCATGGCTGGGAGGGAACTTTCTGGTCTAGGATGATTGCCAATGTATGCAGGAGTAATCAATAGTTCCCACCTTCCTCTGCTTCAAAGAGAACCCCACATTCATGCGCTGTTTCCAACCCTCTCTGTTGTCTGTTGAAAACAGTCAGTGAGCCTATTGAGGCATGTTGCTAAGAGGAGTCATCTTGGTTAGTTTTATTGTAGATCTGTTCAATTCTTAGTATAGAAATGTGTTTCTATTCTTTCTCCCACTAAGGTCTCTAAGTGAGTTTCTGAGACTGTAAGTGCCAGTTAATGAGAAAAACGGGTGGTCTACTCTGGGGCACTTGAAGCTGTTCTGCTCAGTGAATCCCAGCACTTCTGCTTCACAGCTAAAGAAATTTAACAAGAAATTCAAAACTCTGCGAAAAATTCCTGAGGTCGTTCTGACCACAGGTTTATGCAGTCTGCAGCCAGTTTAGAGGAGACAATATGAGTAGAATTGGCTCCCTTTGGCACATTAAAGGAGCAACAGAAGGATGCTGAGAGAAAGACAAGAAAGGACATGAATACCATCATGCTCCATCTCAACTCGGCCAGATCCAGAATGGAAAAGTGACACAGGAGGGTCACCTTCTCCCCGTTCTCTCCTCTAACACCGCCCCCCCCCCAAGCAATAACTTCAAAGAATTAGGCCTGGCTGCATCGGGGTGGGTCATCCTTCGACACCTTCTCTAAAGGATCTTCTCTCCTGTGCTTTAGCAATGTTTGTCCTCCCAGCAGAGTAAGCACGAGATGAATGCGCTCCCTGAAGGCTTGGTCCCATCCCCCCAAAGCTGGCTGCCTGCCCGCTCTGATCTCTAGAGCTCGTTAGTTCTAATTGCTCCACTCCAGCACCCAAGCTCCAGAGAAGCTGCCTCTTGTGTGTTGCTGCACCCTGGGAATGCAGCCCAGAGCTGGAGGCCCCACCAACCCCGCGTCTTCCCAAGACAGCTTCTCTTCACACTCTCCTCTGGGGCCTTGCCCCAGCACCTCAACCTTCTGACCCAGTCTTGACCCTGAAGCTGGTGCCAAATTCCTCTCTGGGCCGCTGGGGCTGCGGCAGGAAAGGAGAAAGGGAGGGAGGGAAAGAGAGGCGGGGATTCCCTGGTTAAACGGGAGGGTGAGAAGGAAGCAGAGCACCCTGAAGCTGGCCAAGGGCCACGGGCGGCGGCAGGGAGGAGTGGGCTGGCTGAGGAACAGCAGCGGCAGCAGCAGCAGCAGCGGGCAATGCCAGGCTCCAGCTGAGGCCAAGCCCACCACCCACCCACCCACCACCTTAGCCCCTCAGCCGACGAGAGTAGAGAACAGCCGTGGCTCCAGGCCACCGCTCAGTTCCGGGGAGTGGCAGGAGGGAGGCCTGCTTGGCAAGGGCCTCTGTTCAGCGTGGGAAGCCCAAGGAACAGGAATGTTCCTGATAGGAAGCAGGCCAAGGGGCTGGGCCTGCAGCTGCCATTGAAGCATGTGTGGCTGTGCCGAAGCCAAAAGCCTCCGCCTGAAACGCAAGGGGAAGGATGCCACGATGGCTGGCAGCCCCGGCCTGGCACACAGCAAGGGAATCCTATGCCATGGCTGTTTGTTGGGGCAGGCTTATGAGGCAGACGCATGCAAATGAACGGAGCAGAGAGCGGCACAAGCTACGATTCCGGTTAAGTCTCTCTCTGTTTTCCCCTCTGTCTTTTCCAGGAACCTGAGCAGTTTGGAACCACACTGGTGATGCCTTGATCAGTGGGGGGAAGTTGATTTCCCATGTGTTTTTCCACAGGGGCATTCAAGAGATCGGATGACGCTTCTTAAATGGCTTTTTGGAGAGGCTGGCTGAGAGTCCTTTACAACACCACAGAACAATATCAGGTACCTCCATCCCTGAGCCCCTTGTGGTAAAGAGAGCCGGTCGCAGTTCTCCTCAGCCTGTGTAGCTTGCAATTCATGAATTTTACTTTCTAGGTACAAAAATTAAAAACTTGGAAAAAGAAGACTCTTATGTTCCAAACATATTCAGCCTTGCTTCCTGAGGTTGGTGAGAGTGTCACCAGTGGCAACGGCCTTGGAAGAACATGGTAGTAACTGCTGCCAACTGGGTTCATGGATGGAATGTGACAACCCTTTGGCAAATTGCTGGAAAAACGATGGAGCTTCTGTTGACCATATTTTTAGAAAGTAATTCCCAGATTCTCCAGTTTAGCATTCTGGTCAAACAGATTTTGCCAAGGTTTAAAATACTTCATTATAAATTTGCAAAACATTTGACCAGGGACCATAAGAGGACAAAATGGCTGTGGTACAGCCAACAGTGGAGTTACCAATTCCCTCCCTCAAGCTGTCATTCCCTCCCTCAAGCTGATGAGGCTGATCATAAACACCAGCTCCTCTCTGTAAGTGGCAGAATTTTGCTTCTCCTGGTTTCCCCTTCCCAGGCAACAAAGAACATGGACGACATTGGATGTCACGGAACTTCAAGGACAGAATTCTGTATCTCCAAAGGGAAGCCTAGCTGTGAAGATTTGATCATGAACTCACTCTGGTGGGAGTGGCTTCTGGAACCTACAGATGAGCTCTTCAAAGGCAAAGGGCAGTCATATTGCCATTTGCCGTCCTGTTTGTTTTGTCTTCCTATGAACCAATCCTCCGCTCCTTGGATGTCTCTGGGTAGGACCTAGTAGGGCCAAAGACCAAACTCCCTTTTGGATTTGACTTTGCATGAATTGGCACGATTTTAAAAAAAATGCCAGGAGAAAACAGGGATTCTGTTCACCCCCAGGATAAAACGATAAAAAGGGGGGCTGATGGTGGCCAAGGAGAAATGGGGAAAAAAGATGAGCAAGTTCTCCTGTGAGCCCTGGAAGGTTTCCACAAGCCATATGGTAGAGCCATGTTGCAACCCAAAGCCAACACTAACTGCTTTTTTTCCTCCTGTAACCTTCACTACATTTGCTAATGTTTTGTGACATAAAACCTAGAGATTAATTTTTTTTCTTCTGTCTTAATTGAAGGAACCATTTAGTACAGATTTAACTATTATTACCAAATCATCAGGATTGATGCAGCGCACACACGCGTGCTCCAATCATGTTTGGACTAGCTTGGAGGATTTATGCAAATGGGCCTGCCGGGAGAGGCAATTTGTAGCAGAGAAGGACAATTATACAGGGCCCGTGAGTGCGGGAATGACTGTGCCGGGCGGCTAATGGATAATCATAAAGCGCCAGCAGCAATGAACACCACTGCAGCGTGACCAATGACTTTATACAGCACAGATAAAGAGGCTTTTATGCAACGCTGCCTTCCTCTTCAAAGAGGGGCAATTCTTTTCCCCAGAGCAGTGCAGGAGGCAAGGCAGGCATGGGGTGGGTATGGGTGAGAAAGGTTTGAGGACAGAGAAACAGGGAACTCTCCAATCCCATTTGGTTTCTCAGGTCCCGATGTCCACTATGAGATGGAAGGGAATCACCATATTGGGGGTTGAAATGCATCCAGGTCTGGAGTGGTGGGAACAGTAAAAGCCACAAACAAGAAGAGACTTTGACTTCAAAATATTCCATGAACACCATCATCACTTTTACTCTCTCTTTTACTTTACTCTCTCTTTTACTCTCTCTCTCTCTCTCTCTCTCACACACACACACACACACACAGAAATGTATGTTTAGATAAATATCCAATGGAGCAATAGGGTGTATCTTCTTCTTGACAATTGTACTGGTTTTGGCAGTGTACAAATACACTCTCTTGCAACAGATAACAATTTTACGTATGGAACGCATGTTGCATTCTGTTTGATGTGGGCGCGGGGGTGGGGAACCTACTGCTTCCAAGACAACAACAAAACAGAACATTCCAAGGTCTAGGAAATAACCATTTGTAAAAACAAGCACACATACAGACATCTGAAAAATATACTCATACACCTTCTGCAAGACAGGTGTGAACACAGGGACTGGCTCTTTACTCTCTACTCCCTCCTTGCCTCACTCCCAACACTCACCTTTCTAAGCATGTGCAGAGTAGATTCCTATCAGCTAGGTGATGAGGGAATTTAAAGCAGAAAAGGGAGAGCAGATATGGGGTGTTGGAAACTCCTACACTTGTCCCTTTCCCCCCCCTGAAATAATCTCCCTGTGGCCACATTCCAGTGCTAGAAATTGGCCCAGTTGAGAGAAATAAAATATTGGAGTTTGGGGGAAGAATGGGTAGAAAAGCAGCAGGTGAAGCAACCTCTCAACTCCCTCCTCCCTCCACAACTTAAAGGAGGCTTGGTAGCAATTCACGTTTTGACTACTGTGGGCATTGTATCTAGCTCTGCTGGTATGGGGATGCCTTCAACGTTGTCTGTATTCACTGTAATGCCTGCATACTAATAGCTATGCCTACTCATTAATGCACACCCGTGTTCCTGGATTGCTTCCTGAGAGACATGCAAAGTTGTGCACATATAGTGCTACAGTGCCATTCCAACATCCCCTTACAACTGATGCCAGATCACTCACTTGACCTTCCTGCTGTCACTCTTGCTGACTGAGCTCTGTCGCAGGGAACTGAGTGTGCTGGAGTGCTTGCGTTTTCTAGGCCGTCCTGGTCCCCGTCGAGCTGGGCTCCGGGAGCTCTCATCTCGCCTACAAGCGGCAACCACAATAAACAAAAGGCAAAAGGATGAGAACTTCTGAGCTCCTCTGAGTCAAGATGTGTGTAGAAGGTGTGGGTGCATGCCTCCTTAACAACACTGAGAGCCTGTGAACCCCTTCCTGGTACAAGAGAGCTGCCTGCCTGCTTCCTCGCCCTGCAGATGTGATGCGATTTCACATCCTGCCCTTCTGTTCTTGGCCAAGTAGGCTTGGCAACTCCTCCTAGAAACCATTATGGAAGGTGAAAAGGCTGAGACACTCACTCGTGGTCATGCCGCCTCTGTAGCTTGGCTAGTTCTCGCTGCTTCTCTTTGTAGCGCCGTTGCAGTTCGGCCAGCCGCAGCCGCATCTCCACTTCCTGTGTGTCCAGGTTCTCAATGGCTGCTTTCAAAGGGCAAACCTGTGGAGTATGAGAAGCCTCCTTAGTCATGGCAGAAAGCAAATGGTTTTTGTGTATGTTCTTGGCTGTGTCCTTGTCATGCTTCACTCGTATGTGGCTTCTCCTTTCCTCTGTCGGGAAACCTGAAAAGCACGCATGTTCCCGGAGAGGAGGTGCTGGAGAAGGCTAGCTGGCTACACCAATACTCTAGAAAGCTGCCTTTCAGGTGCCAAAAAAATAATAAAGCTGTACCCAGTCATGGCCTGGTTCTATAGCTTCAATATGCGGAGCCCCCAGGGAAGAAATGTGACACACATACTTCTCAGTAAACCAAAAGAACTGGAGCATCCAATGAAGTCAGTAAGGGCGTTTATACACGACCCCTAAGCTCCGCTGCAAATGGCTCCCAGCTCCGGAGCTTAAAAATGTTTCCCCACCAGCTCCGGAGCTAACAGAAAATTAAGTGCGACCCCACCCACCTAAGCGCGACCCAGCGCACCTTTCAAGTACCTGCTCTGGGCGAGTGAAAAATTTTGATGCGGAGAGTGCTGGGCTCTCCTCGCTTCTTTTTGTTGTTGTTTTTTTGCCTCCCGCCCCTTTAAGAGGAACCAGGAAGTAATGGGGGTCGGAACAACTTCCACCGGCACTCGGGAGGTAAGAGTGCATTCTTTTCTCCCTTTTTTTCTCCCTCCCCTCACGCAGACAGAACAAGGAAGTGCGGAAGGGGTGGGAACGCAGGGAGAGCGACAAACCCTCAAGATCTCTGATCCGGATTTAAGGGACCAGCAGATCTTAGGGGTCGTGTAAAAAGGCCCTAAGTCAGAAAAGACAGAGCCTCAGGATGCTATCGCAGAGATATTTTTTATTTGAAAAGATGCCCAACGCGTTTCGGCTGAAACATGTTAAGAAGTAGGAATGGTGTTTACCTTTTGAGATATCTCTGCGTAACTTTTTGTGTGAAATACAGCCCCTGAAGAAGATTTTTTTCAGCCGAAACGCGTTGGGCATCTTTTCAAATAAAAAATCTCTCTGCAACAGCATCCTGAGGCTCTGTCTCTTCTGACTTACATACTAACACACTTCTCATCAAGCAGTACATGCAACCTGTAATTGTCGCGTGTTTCTGAGAAACATGAGCTCCCAAGTGGCAGCTGAGAGCCTTCTTCAGAGGGGAGCTTCATCAGATAAGAGGACTGAAAAGGCAGTGGGTTTAAAGCAAAAGAGCACCTGTGGCTCAGAAAGAAGAAAAAACCCAGAGTTTCTGATCGTGTCTGGCTGGCACCAGGACAACACCAGGAAGAAACGCTAGGGTGGTGGAATGCTGGAGGCGGCACATGCTACTCAATCAACCAATGTCTTTTGAAGTGCCTGTGAAGCACAACACTTACAGGCTTGGTCTTAGGGGTCCAGATGTACTTGCGACGGGAGACCCTTGTCCGAGGAGGCACATCCACACATGGTGCAGCTTCTGCCAGGTCGAGGAGGTCAGGAGGACTGCTTTCGGGGCCAGTAGCTTCAACAAGGGCCCAAGCTGCAGCAAGTGTGGCCAAGCTTTGCAGATTGAATGCTACCAAGTCTTCATCCAGCTCTGTGGAAAGCAGAAAAGAGGAGCGTTGCAGAAAGACAGCTCTCATGTATACATATATATCGATGCACATAACGTGTGCTTATAAGATTTCATGATACTTTTGCCAGAGTAAATGAACAAGCCTGGAGCTGAAACATCTTGCTTAAGTACTTCTGTTTATTCATCACTCTTATAAGTATAACATGTACTTTTGAACATACATAATACATCTAATGCCACCACCACCACCCCATCTTACACAGGGTGCTTCACAGCCACATATAAAAGAATTGTGTATAATCAGAGTTCCCAAACAATGGTGGTGTGAAGATGGACACCCAAACTATCCTCTGGGTGCAAGCATGCATGTGTGGGTCTTGTTTGTACCACTGGTTGTGTCTAGCAGATCTGTTTTTCTGGAATAACTCCATGTCTTCCCTTTTTTCCGTGATACCTGGCCTTCTCACTCAATGCGATGGACAGGAAAGTACACCATAACAGGACTCTTACAGTTAGAACAGTATCTCTGTTCTTGGTTGGGTAGTTTACAGGCAAGGCTCAGCCCTGTCTTGTTTCAACCCACCACACACTCCACATGTCACTGCCTGAAGCTAAAAGGCACGATTTCATGTTTATCTCAGGCAAATACCGCAGGTCCATCTAGGCAGAGGGGGAGGTGTTGGGACACCACATATCACAGTAGGGGATCTGAAAAGGCAATTTGAGCTGAGGGGCAGCAACCAGGAGCCAGCATTGTCTGAGCTTAGGGGGGAAATGGGGCCTCATGAGATAACATCAAACTTGGAAGGAGCCTCCTGGGGAAGCCATGATCAGAGGGGGATGATTTTAAGGGCAGCGTAAGTTAACAGGCTATGCATTCAGGAATCCCCGGAGATGTTAAGAGGTCAGAGAAAATGGAAGAGAAAGGCACAGATAAAATTTGCTTGCTCTGTTTGCATATATGCTTGAATGCATATATGTATGTCTATAGCATGTACCTATTTTACTCTCCGAAGTGGGCTGTTGCTCTGGGCCCGTGTAGCAGAATGTCTGCCTTACAAGTGAGCCTGCACACACACATGCATGGGAATCCTTGTGTGTGGTTTCCGTTCTACTGCGAGCAAAAAGCAGTTCTGGTGTGCGAGCGGCAACCGTTTGTGTACAGATGAAACGTACAGAGTTTACTTAGCCACAGGGGGTGATAACCATCTGCACATGTGGGTTGGTGCAGACCCCAGACGGGAAATGGAAGACATAAAAAAACAATGGCAGAAAGGCGGAGAAACTAAAACGAGAGAGGGAGGCAGCGAGGACTTTCACTGGTTTCGCTTTGCATTTGATTTTTAAAAGCTCCATTCTGCCAACTTGGGACACTCAACCTGATGAAGCATTTGGTTCTTTAGAAATTCTGAAGCAGAAGACACCAAAGCCTGGTTCCCCCTCCCCACTGAAAGATGTTGGCATTGGGTAGATCACCCTAAGTGACAGGGATGATGAGCGGGACTGGTTCATTCCCCAGTGGGCTGGGCTACGCAATGTTTTTATTAAGAGCCCTCAAGGCAAATCTCCCTTCTGCCTACATTCTGGAAGTAGAATCCTGGTTTCCCCCACCCTCTAATACACCTGTTGCCTTGTACACTGGGTCACAGAGTCACTCCCTTGAAGGTCTTTGTCTCCTGGACTCAGAACGAACGAAACATCTCTTCCCAGAGACAAAAGCAAGAGTTAGGCGGATGCGATTGCCAAAACAGCGACTAGGCAAGCATGCCACTCAACTACCCTCTGTGACTCTTGATTCCACTCATTCGAGATTTGTGTGCATCAAAGGGAAACACAGGGTTTGGTTACACTAGCAGCTGTTAAGCAATTAAAAAAAACCTTTTCCTTTGCCTTCTCTTAAAGGGCTGATTGAGAAACTGCCTGAAGACAAAACTATCACCCTGGATGCAACTGCAGGGGGCTCCAGTTTCTCGACTGGCCCATTGAGGTGAGGCAAAAAAGTTTTTTTTAAAAGATGATTGATGTAGCACATCAGTGATAGTCTACATACAGTTAAAAAGAGAGAGAGATGCCCACTGCCCCTACCCTCTGAGGAGAAGGGGAAGTGATTAATTTACAGTATCCTGAAGAGGCTTGCTTATGAAGCTGCTTCACAGCATTGGCAATTTGGAAGAGGAAGGTTTGTTTTGTATCTGTTCTGCTGATCCCATGTGGTGGAACCAATCCAAACCAGAGCGATTCTACCTAGCTATACTGTGAAAATAGATGCCCCTTGAGAGGCGCCAGAAAAGTGTGGGTAGGGATGCTCTGGGAGGGGACTGGTGCACTCTAGCCAAGACGTTGTCTGGTTGCCGTCTTTAAGAGTGGGCCATCCCATCCCTGTAATGCTCCAAACAGCAGACAAAGCAACCCATGTAGTCAGCCTCTCATTCTATCCCCAGAAATCAGCAACCTCGTGGACAGCTGTCTCCTTATCAAGTACAATCCTGAAACCCACACTTTCCCCCATTGTCAACCACTCTGGTTTGAGAATGCTTATGGCCCTTTCAGAACACTCTGAAACCACTGGCCATGCTGGCTGAGGAATCTGGAAACTATACTCCAAAAAGGAACTTCCCCACGCTCTGCATGCTATATACAACACTCAAGGCCAGACATGAGGTTCATTGTTCATCACCACCAACTTGCACAGTGGTTTGATGTGGTTACAACAGACTCTCCTCTGCTTCCAGATACTTGCAGCTGCAGTTATCAGCTTTTCCTACCTGGATTGTACAAGTCTGAGTATAGAAGAGCAAGACCTACAAGAAACACATTGCTGTGTTCTGGGTAATCTTTTCAACTAACTGCAGTTTCTGTTCTACAAGGCAAATTCTGTTCCACAAGGCAGTAGCAGTTGCATTTTCCTTCATCAGCAGGGAGCTGATGTTACTGGTGATCATGTTTGAGAGCTCTTCAAACTCGGTGGTTCTAAGATCCTGCATTGGGACGTTTAAACGGTGCAGTCCAGTGTTAAGGGGTGGACGGAGATGCACAGCATTCAGGAGGGTGAATTAGATTTGGCATTTGATTTCCAGCTGTTCAACGCAACATTAGATGGGTAACGGAAGACAGCAGGAGAGAGTATTCTGTTGCAATACATCTCTTTGCTGTGTCCCAAAGGTAAAAGCAGAACACATTTTCCTCCAAGCTCTGGGAGAAGATTCCAGGGCATCTGGCTTTATAGACCACAAATATTCCTTCTATCAATCATCAACTGGTCACAGTTCTTTCACAGCTCATCTTCTGTGATAGGCAAAAGAGTTGTGATCAACTCCCTGCTGGCTAGCTGGGAGGCAGGAACAGGTGTTGGGAAGCAGAAGCTCTTTATTCCTTGGCAAATATGAAAACCTCAGCCCTAGTTCAGATTCAACTGGGATACAGAGCCTGGGAAAGTTACCTTGGGGGAACTGCAACTCCCACCATGCCCTAGCCAGCAGGTAGTAAGAGGGAACGCCTAAAACAGTGATGGCGAACCTGTTAAGGATGGAGTGCCCAAACTGTGATTCAAAACCCACTAATTATTTGCAAAGTGCCAATACAGCAAATTAACCTGAATACAGGTGGCTGTGAAGGGGCAATGTCAGGTGCCCATAGAAAGGGCTCCAAGTGCCACCTTTGGTGTAGTAGTCTGAGCCATGGAAGTCTAGAGTCCGCATTCCACGAGAGTGAAAGCACTCCTGATGGGGACGCTCTGCTGAATCCACATGTTTGCAGACCCTGCTAACTCCCCAAGTCAGCTTGGATAAATTCCATTCACCGGGATTCAGCCTAGGAGGCATTTCCATCTCATGAGTGGGGGCACCCACCTGATGGGATTCCTCCTGCCTAAATCCACATGCTAGAGACTCCAGACCTTGGAATCCAACCCAGCCTGGGTTACCTATTATTTGCCTTCAATTTACTCAGCTTGTTTATTCCTGACTTGGCGCTGCCTGCTCATCTCCACTTATTTACTCCTGGTTACTGGGCTAATTCTGCTTACTTTTCATCCTCAGCTATTCTTGTCTCCTTGTCTCCTTCTCATTAACTCACCTTTCTCATCAACTCACCTTTCTCATTAACTCACCCTCTATCTGAAACAGCAAGGACATGGGTTATGGTAATTAATAACTGGGAAAAGCATGCTCTGTTCACGAGGCAATCCTAGCCAACCAGCATATGTGACGTTTCCCTTGTAACCAATCCTTGATTCTGTGCATACTCTGGGATGTACCCTTTGCCTTGTAACCAATCACTGATGCTGTGCATACTGTGGCATGTAAATGATATGTAATAAAACGTGCTGAATGGCAAGGGGTGACATCTTCGCTCCGCTGGTTGGACAACTGGACTCGAGTCTACGTTCTTTCATCCGGATCCCCCACACTTTGGCACCCGTGCCATAGGTTCGCCAACACCAGCCTAAAAGGGAAAAGGTGAGCTCTTGCTTCCTTACCATGGGTGACAGTGTCACAGGGCTGCTGACGGAGTTCCAGTTCAGCCAGCTCACTGAGAAGGGCGATGCCAGGAATCCCTGAGCTGTACGGAGTAGTCGAGGGAAGGGGAGCTGTAGGAGATGATGGAGGTGGAGACTCCAAGGCTGGGAGTTCCCCCAGGTCGATGCTGGCAGCAATGAGGGCATCCAAGCCGCACAGTGCTGCCTGTGGCCCAGCAGGCGTTGAGGAGGCCTCTGGTGAGCCAGCCTCACTCTCATCACCCTGGGAGCCATCTTCCACAGCTGCAACTGGACTGGCTTCCACGGCCACCACCTCTGGAGGCGTCCCTGGGATGGCTGCCTCTGGCCTCAGCTCCTCTGAAGGTTCTTGTGAGGCAGAGTCCAAGTCATCTGGGCTGTCCCCGACCAGCAGGGGGCCACATGGGGTGCTCCCCTTGGCCAGCTCTGGGGAGCTGGGCCGCTGAGGGTGCACAACAAGATGGGGAGGGCGTGGGGGAGGGCCTTGCCCTTCAGCCTCTCCAACCCCACTGGGTGGGCTCACTTCTGCCTCGCAGCGCGGCGGCGCCTCCTCCGGCGGGAAGGTGCGGGACTGTTCGGGCTCAGCTGCCGTGGAAACCGTTTGCATAGTGTCGGGATCAGCTGGGTCCAGGGGTAGTGGCGAGGCGTAGCCCAGGCCAGCCACAGGGTAGGAATAACCAGGAGGGAGATCTAGGGAGAGAGAAAGAATGCCAGGGTAAGACAAGGAGGCCAAAGGGGAGCCCAGCACAACCAGCCCACCGGAGCCACCTTGGGCTCTTCAAATCACCACAAAAGTGCACCCACAAAAGCCCAGATAAAAAAAGGTGGCTGATAAATCTCAAAATATAACCCCAAATTCTTTCCACATAAGCTGTCGATATCACATGAATGCTTGCAAATGCCACAATTAGAACGTACTTAAATTCAAACTCAAGAATTTGCTTGACCATTTTTACAGGCAATTGCTTCCTACCAATGGCCTGGAAGGAGTGCTGGGATCCAGTGCCTGAAGGAGTGATCACCAGGAATATGGACCAAGAGTTGTTGTGGTCTTGATCCCAAATGGCAGAAACTCTGGTCTTAGGCCAGAAGCCTTCCTAATTTATCCCCAGTCTCCAATAACCTCTTCCTAAACAGTCTCAGACTTTTTCTCTGCTACCCTGAGGTTGAGGAACTGGATAATAGACGAATGGCATTTTGAATGTACAGTATTTGAGAATGATTCCATGCAATACAATCAAATGGCACAATGGCCTTGACACTCAGACCTTTGCCTGTAGCAAGACACACACCCTAGTGTTTGCTAGTACAGAGGGCACCCATACCACACGCTGGCAGCAAATCCTCCATCAATAACCGCACTGGCTCAGGCAGCCACCCTAGTTGAGATCTTGCATAAATATGCCCCCTCTTTTGCCCACACCCCCTTCCCTCATCCACAGCCTGCCCTGAGTCACTACCTGGTTCCAGTGATTTGGGGTAGACCTGGGCCGCCCGCTCCTCGGGCTGTTTGCCCTCTGCCTCAGGACCCGTGGAGTTCTGCGACGGCACTGGGCTTGCAGCAGGGGAGCGTGGCACCACAGCAGGGCAGACCGGTAAAGTGCAGGGGGCAGGGCATTTGGGTGGGTGGCAGCACGGAGAGAGCTTGGCTGAGCAGGCAGTAGCAGACAACAAGCCCTTTGGGTGAGCGTTTAAGGCAACACCTTTGTGAGATGGTTTGAGTGGCTTCTCAGGACCTGGCACCTCCAGCTCAGGTGGTGGCTCTTCAGGCTTTCTCTGAAGAGGCAAAAGAGAAAAATCATCCATGAGTATCTTTCAATGATGGTTTCTTGCCATACAAAAAACTAAAGCATATGGGACATCATTAAGCGGAAGTGTGCTGGGCCCATAACCCTGTTAAAGTATTGTTATAGACTTTAACAGTATCTGAACCCCTCCTCTCTCAGTCCCTCCCTCCTTTCCCAACACATACAACCAGGAGGCCAGTGGCAACCATATATCTACATGTCAGTCTCAGGCCCCTCTGTGGTCCCAACACTATGAGCTCAAAGACAGGATAGCAGTCATGAGGCAGGCCTGCCTGTCCTTTCCACATCCACACCACTTCTTCATGAAGCTTGACCAGCCCACCAGCCCATGCAAAGCCTGGGCCCATGCCTATTTATTTCACTGGCCTCCCTATACAGCCAGGATGGACCAAGAGCCTGCCAGATGTTCTTGGACCACAGCACCCAGCCTTCCTCTCCACAGGCAATGGCAGCTCAGGGTGATGGGGCGACGAGCTCCAGCAGCAACTGGAGGGTGGCACTCTGCCCAACCCCACTGTATGGACTGAACTAGAAGTAGTACTGCATTGGGTTCAAGGAAGAGCTGGATACACACGAGGAAAACCCTGTCTTGCATTTTCTTTCCTAGGATCTCGTGTTGCTCTATGCCAGAGGGGGCTTCTTTGCTTAACTATGTAAGTGACTGCCCTTCTGACCAAAAGCCCTTCTGAATTCAGTGCCAACAAGAAATAAACTAATGGACATGATGCCAATATATCAGATGGGCAACTGAATTTTTTATGTATGCCTTTTACGCCTTCAAGTTCTTGCTGCCCATGCACTGAGACAAGGACCCCAGTGGACTGCAGAAAGCAACTTGTGGGGCGACTGGGGACTTAAGGTAGCCACCAAATTTTCACGACTTTATTAGGAATCAATCCCACACTTATTTTCTGAAGAACATCTTAGTACCTCATTTTGGGAAGCTGAACTTCAAAGAAGGCTGAATCCTAGGCATATGGTCTGCTTTCTCTGGTGCCCACACATAAATCATGGCAAAACAAAGCTCCAGTTGTGACCCTGGGGAGCCAGCAAGCACGTTCTTCCACATAGGATACTGGTTTCCATTACGATCCCACCACAGGATGTTGACTATGGTGGATCTGCAGCCAATATAACTTCCTTTGAGATGACTCAGGAGATAACTTTCCTTCTCACTCAGGATCTGGCCAAGGACTATATTTAGAGCCAGGCAAGAGTGCCTGAAGAATGTAGTGGGATATTGTGTGTATGTGAGAAAGCGAGCGAGTGTGAGTAACACATGTGTGCATGCCTTCCCTGCTGCATGTGGTTTTGGCTTACTTGGGCAAGACATCTGGAGCTGTGCAGTACCCTTTTCTGCAATTCTCATTGCTTTGCATGTGTGTCACCCTGTGGTCTGGACTGCATGGACTAATATGCATTAAAGCAGACTGTGTGGGTGGCCTAGATTTTCTTAGAGATGCTACATGGAAGTGAGCTGTGCTTAGAAGGCAACACTGGGCTTCATTCCTGAGCAGACACACGCAGTACTTTGGATGCTTATGGGGATCCATCCAAATGGGGTAAAACTTGCATCCGGGCCCACCCACTTTGCCACTGGATGCTTGGTCCCACTACACCCATTGCTGGAATGCAGCTCTTCCACAACACTTTCTCAGGCTGGAGTTAGCTCCCGGCCCACAAAGGGTTCCTCATCCCTGCTGCAGAAGGCAAGATTTGGTGATAATTTGCTCCGTACATCTGGCGATTACCTCCATTCCCCAAATGGCATGGGATTCTCTATCCCGGGAGAGATGCTTGTAAAGTAAAGGAGGATAAAGAAAGGAGGAAAGCAAGGGGGCCATCTTGGCCATGCCATTCCTTCAGGTGCCTACCTGGCTATGTGTGTGCCGCTGCACTTCCAGTGCCTGAGCTGCACGCTGCTGCTGTTGCTGCTGCTGCTGTTGCTGCAGAGCATAGAGCTCTTGCTGACGCAAGAACTGGGAGCGGGAATACACAGGGAGTTGCCCCGTGTGCTGCAGGTGAGAGCCAGGCCCCCGGCTAGGATACATGGGTGGCCATATAGACGCCTGATCCATCACCTCAGCTGCTGAGAGACAGAAAGGTTAATCAGAAGGGTAAATGGAGCCAACGCCTCGAAAAGAGGCCTCCCTCGGCTACAGAACCGCACCTTCCTTTTCACACCGGGGAGACAGGTTCACCACCACCACCACCACCACCACCACCACCTGAGTTATCCCAGTCACAGAGGATGGGGGCGGTATTCCCAGCTAATCCTATTCTAGCTGCCACTTACCCAGAGTGTGAGGGGCACCGTGGGCTGGAGGTTCAGAAGGCAAGATGACTAACTGGGCAGGCGGTTCCTGCGACAGGGGGAAGACCGGTTGCATGGCACTGGGCATAGAGGCCGGGAAGCCAGGAGGCAGGTTTTGGTGGAGAGCCGGGTGCCCAATGCCTGGAGCGTTAGAGAAGAAAACAATTTTCAGACACAACGTCACGCCCCCCTTGATGTACACTCACAACAACTCCATATTACTCTAAGGAAGTTCTTACTCCAAGGGGTGAATTGCTTTCCCCCCCACTGAGCGGAGCTCTTACTTCTGTTAATTTCTATCTAGCGATGAGCCCTGGCATTGCTGTCCTTGTTCTACAACAGTGTTGAGGTTTGCAGGAGAGAACAAATAAGGATCCTATCTGGCTCATTCGGGAGTTCAGCCCACCGGGGTACATTATCAGATTCCGTACAAGAAATCATCCACAGCCCTAGAATGTTCTGTTGCAGGGGCACACGTTTGGTCAGGAGATGTCCTCCGCATCACACTGGATTGTCTTCCCAGCAGGAATGTTGTAAACGAAGAAGCAGCCCTGAGTCTCAATTACCCTGGGCTTCCGACTTCCCAGTGGTCCCCACATAGCTATAAAGAGGCTAGAGGTCTAAGGTGAGCCCCTTCACCATCCTGACCCACTTTACAAAACGGGAAGAGAGCAACAGGTGTAGGGGGTGCCCTCCCAAGTTGTGAACAAGTAAGGACTGAAAGGAGACACGGACAGAATAGTGAGGATGCAAGGGAAGAAATGGAATGCAAGGAAGAAACTGAATTTGCTGCACCCTCCAGGTAGAAGGCCCTAGCTCTGGGGTGAAGCACATCAGGGGCAGGTCTCCTGTAAAGGCAGCAGCAGCAGCAGGCAACTCAGCAAAAGGCTCTGTCCAGCAGGAGGCTGCAAAGCGCAGAGTCGCTCCCAACTGTACTGACCGTACGAGTGTCCGCCCATCCAAAGCGAAGGGCTGCGCGTCCGGGGTAACCAGTGCGTATGAGCGGGATGGGGATGGGCCGTTGGATCTCCCCCCAGCTGGCTGGCTTGCAACGAGGAGCTGCCCGCGATCATCAGGTGGGGGGTCAGGTCTCCAGGGCAGCTGCTCGATGGGTGGATGCGGGCAAACTCCACAAGGTCTTTGTTATCCCTGGCAGGCCAAAAAGAGGGAAAAGAAAATAGAGATGAGCAAAGGACTATCCCACCCTCCTGGTGAAACAAGTAGGACTGCAACGCTGGAGTGGCCTCTCAGTGGCCCTGCAGCAGCTCACCGTCCTCACAGACAGGAAGGGCCTGGAGACGCAAGAAGTCTCACTTTCCTTAGAATAGGCCCACTGGGTAAGGCACCCAGGTAACCGACCTCATTTGCCTTTGCCTTTGCTCTTCTTTCAAGAGACCTCTGAAAATGAGACTCTTTAGGCAGGCTTTTCTGAGCTACCAATACTTAGGTGCCGGACAGCTAAACAGTCTACCCCGCTATCATAATTTTATTTTATTACAGTGCTGTTTCTGTTGTTGTAGCTGTTGTGAGAACAGATTGTCCTTGGTTTCGTTGATGGGCTGTTGTAACACTTATTTTTGTTAATTTATGATTTTTATGATGTTGCTTATTTACTTTGTTATTATTTTGATTATTGTAAGAGGCCCAGATAGATAGATAGATAGATAGATAGATAGATAGATAGATAGATAGA
>JAHTLZ010000010.1:15457344-15469513 GCA_023846285.1 Phrynocephalus versicolor | reverse complement strand
AGATAGATAGATAGATAGATAGATAGATAGATAGATAGATAGATAGATAGATAGATAGATAGATAGATAGATAGATAGATAGATAGATAGAGTGGTACCTTGTATAAAGGAATTAATTTGTTCCAAATGAAATTGTGTTAAGCAAATTTTCCTTTGCACAAATTTCCCATAGGAATATATTGAAAACAGAGTAATCCCTAATCATGAGCATTTTTATGTTGTATGGATTTCTGTTAAGCAAATTTCCCCTATCTCTGGAATTTTTTATGTTGTACAGATTTTATGGTATACAAACTGTTTGTTCCATGAGGGTCCACTGTAGGTAGGTAGGTAGGTAGGTAGGTAGGTAGGTAGGTAGGTAGGTAGGTAGGTAGAGTGAGTGAGTGAGTGAGCTAGCTTTCAGTATTTTTACATTTCCCTATCCTTTTATGCCTGCTTTCCTAATCTAGGTACTGGATCAGGCCCTTACTGAAGCAACAGGTCTCTTCCTGCAAGCCCCAGGCGTTCTTCACACAGCCGGCTCCGTTCCTCTTCCGCATCCAGGTCAATAACATGGACAGGCCGTGCGGCACCAGCTGCAAAGAACAAAGTGGGAAAAACAAGATTTAAAAAGTAAGATTAGTAAAGATTTCTGATAGAATTTCTTCAAGACTGCCACCCCCAACCCTCTGAAAATGCAGGCAACCGAACGACAATATTCATCTTTCATTGTCAACACTCAGGTAGATTTTGGCCCCCTAGAGTAAAGAAAAGGAATGATCTTCCTGTTCCGATTTTCCTCAGCTGAGTTTTAAGAACATTTTTGTGTTTAATTGCCAGGGAGCTAGAGGTCAAAATAAAAGACCCTGCAAGAAACAGAGTGAGAGAGGGAAGCCAGGATTTGGTTAGCAACTGGCTGCAGACTGTGCCTTCTTTTTCGTCTTGTCAGCATGAAGGGCCCACCATGCACTGACAGGAAACTAAGGCCAGGTCCTGACTTTGCAATAAGGTCCCAGCCCTGCCTCTGATACTCGACTATTTCTCCACACACGAAGTTCCCTTCACCAGGAGAATAAGCAGAGGGAGCCTGGGGTGGGGTGGGGTGGGGTGGGGGGCAGGCTACTGTGGACCTGCTTCTTCAAGGAGAACGAAGAAGATTCAGCACAGGGAGGTATCTTATAAATTCACCATAGGGAAAAGGATGCCCCTCCTCTCACTGCTGCCTTAGGCTCTGAGGTGCCTTACCTTTCAGGCCCATGGCAGCCCTTCCCTGCCGACTGGAGCTGGACCCATAGGCTGGTTCAGGGCGACTCAGTGTGTCCTTTTGACGAGCCACGGCCACAGCGATACCCACCGGAGGCTGGCGTACCTCACCGTCCCCATGGCCCAGCTCATGGTCTCGGCTGCGGGCACAGTCTGGGCGCTCCAGCTCCTGTTGCCCCTTGGCCCCTAGGAACTTGCTCCCGTCCTGGTGAGCACAGCTGCCCTTGAGGCTGCTCAGCCCCACAAAAGGTGCCTTCTGACCCACAATAAGTGCTTGGTTGCTGTATTTCAGCAGGTTCTTCATGGCCGACACCTCGTCCGGGGGGGTCTGCATGTCTTGGGTAAGCACCGAGCCCTGTGTCATGAGCGCGGCCTGCTGGAGGCTGCTGCTAAAAGGGTCCAGGTAGGAATTTTTCCTTTCCTCTGCCATAGACAGAGGAGGCCCCTGGCCTTGGACCGGCCAGGGTGGCAGGTGTGGTCCATTGTAGCCCAGAGAGCTCAGCTCCATTGATTTGCGCTTGGACTCGCCGTGGGACCCCACCTGCTCCATCTCGGTCTGCAAGTGCTGCTGGTGGCGGATGCGAGCCACTTTCTGGGTGCTGGGCGTTGGCGGCTCCTTAGGGGCCTTGTCTAAAGTGCAGCAGGACTGGCTGAGTTTACACAGCGTCTCTTGAGGACTGGGCCGAGCACAGTCTTGAGGGGACATCATCTCAAAGTGCCCACCCTTAGGTTGGTGAGGCAAGCTCCCAAAATGGCCATCAGAACCGGGGTTGTTCAGGTACTCCAGGCCTTTCAGACGTGCACTGGAGTTCTGCGGCCAATCCAGCCGCCGCTCGGCCTTGCCTTCTGCTTTGAGGTGAGAGAAAGGGTGGTTTCCGTAAGAGGGCAGGTGCTCCGGCCCCATGTCGTGGGGGCGCTCCTTGCCCTCACAGGGCTCAGAGGGCACCTGGAAGGAGCGGCTTTTGTCAGTCAAATGGCCTACAGAAGGCACAAAAGTGGCCCCACTGAGCCGTAACTCCCGGCCAGCCTTATCCTGCAGAGGACACATCCCTTCCGGACTGGAATGAAGCTGCAGGCAGGGGAAGCTGCTGGTCGTCGTGCTCAGGGCAGGGGGCCCAGCAGGCAGACTTGACGGGACCGTATAGGAGACCGAGTGGTGCAGCATCTGTCGTCGCTCCAGGCACTCGCTATAGGACTGGGGGGGAGGCTCATGGTGTCCAAGGTCCTTGGCACAACGACTCTGGGGTCCGACGTGGCGTGGGAGGATGCCTCCGCCACAGCTGGGGAGCACAGCTTTGCCTGAGTCCCCATTCAATACCTTGGAGCTCAGAAGGCACGAGGGCAGGTGTTTGGGGCGGTTGTCACAGGAGCCTCGCTGGAGAGCCCCTTCTTTGCAGTTCCTCTCTGATGACATGGGCATCACCAGTTTGTGCCGCTCCTTGGCCTCCTCTTCCGCCGGGCGCTCCTTGCCTTCACCCTTGGCCCCTTTGTCCTTTGACAGCACAAAGCGCTCATAGTCCTTGTGGCACTTTTGCCCGTGGCCAGCCTCCCGGTCCCGACTGCAGGAACCAATCGGGTGTCCAGGTGCGGCTCGGGCAATGCTGGGGAAGTTGTGATTGGCTGAGAGTAAGGTGGGCTGAGCCGGCAGGTTCCGCAGGTAGAAATTGTCTGGAGAAAGAGAGAAAGGCATCCCTGAGAAACAGGCCCCAGGCGGCTGCAGCCCACACGGTTCTCCTCGTAAACTGCCCAACCTATGCCCACTGCTGATCTCCGGCCCAACCATCTCTGTGGACAAAATCTTATTTGCTTGCATGGGGTACCACATGTGAGAGCAGAACCACCTGTATGACAGAAACCAAGATGGTGAACGTCTCAGGTCCAACTTGGAAGACACTGTGGGAAGGTGGCAGTGGCACCAAATGTATCTCAAGGCCTTTTCTTTCCCTTCCCCATTCCCTCTATGTAGCTACATTTTGAATCCATGTCCTTAATAAGATGATTTCACTCCCCTCGCCCTCCAGGGAGTCCTATGACAGGCCTGCCACCCATTCCAACCAGCCCATCCACCACACTTGCCTTTCTGACTTTCATAGAAACGATGCTGACCATACAGGACATTGCTGTTTCCATGGTGATCCAAATGGCTCATAGGAAGAAAAGTGGACGCTAAGCTCCCAGAGAATCTCGGGTAACCTGGAGCTAAAACGAGAGGCAGTGAAGAATGAAACACCAGTGTCACAACATATTGGTCAAGAAGCCAGGTCACTGCCTGGGCTCTTAAGTCCCCGTATCTCCATGCACGCATCGAAGCAGAATTGCCCTTTGTTAAATCAAGCTTTTACTATGGCCACGCTACAATAATACTGAGTTACACTGTTAGGGAATGATTTATTTTCAAGTAGACCATGGGGTACAGCAAGGTACTTGGACATGCACGGGAAGATGGCCCAGATTTATGGGTACCAAAAGGGGAAACACCTCTTATTCTAGCATAATAGAAGGACATTCTCAAAGGGCACTTTAGGAGAGAAGATGGCAAGAGAGGTGAGAAGGCAAGCGGAATAAAACATCCTATTGCCGAAGCATAGCTAGATTCCAAATGACATGAATTATTGGTTTCTTCCTAAAATTGGAGAAGACTGTTTTAGCTACAGTAGGACCCCAGTATCCAAGCCTTCCCGTAGATAATGAAAACTGTGGATAAGAGAGAATGCCAAAATGTCCCCAAAACTGCTGTTTTGTGATAGTAACTTGCTTTACAGCTGCTGTTTGTGATGGTAGCTTGCTTTACGGCTGCTATTTTATGATAGTAGCTTGCTTTACAGCTGCTCTTTGTGACAGTAGCTTGCTTTGCGGTTGCTGCATTATGTATTTTTCCTCTGCCAACCATGGATACTTGAATCAGTGGATACGGGGGTCCTACTGTATTACTCTCACAGCCATATGGAAAAATGAAAACCTCTACTTGTTACATAATATGGACTTAATCCCAAAGGAAATAAAATCCAAGATGGCCTTTACTCCTCTGCCTAAATTAATGCACGATGTAAATACAAAAATTGCACCGTAATTAAAACTGAACAAGAAAACAATAACAACACTTTTTAAGAGTGACAGGTCTATTTCAGTATAAGATTTTGTGGATTATAATCCACATATTTAGATACATAAACACACTTCCATGTGTTTGAAGATGTGGGCTGTAATCCAGGAAAACTCACAGTGAAATAAAATATGTTTATTATAAAGATGCCACAAGGTTTTTGCTTTCGTTTTGTTACTGGTAAAAGAGACTGACAAGATTTTTCTGTTTGAAAACTACTGGAATTGAAATGTGATTGAAATAACCTTACCTAATACTTGCAATAACGAACCCTTTTTCAAATCTTATAACTTACTGTACTCTGTTGGGGGGGGGTAAGACATTATTTAATGCTTTGACAATGCCTGAAAGAACAGACAAAATTCAACTGGGATGAGTGGAGGAGAGATGGGCATCCAGCAGTGAAGAGCACCATATGGTGGCTGAAGCCTCACAGATCCACATTTTGACCACTGCCAAGTATTTCTCTCAAATCTGCAGCTGTACCAGAATTTCTAGAACAGCATCCCAAAATCCCTAGAAATTTGGCTACTTCAAAATAGGAAAGAGAAAGTCAATATTCTGAAGAACTTGGTGCCACCAATACCCTGTTTCCATGCCTCGTTACTACTCAGTAGAAATACAGTACAGTGGTGCCTTGTATAAAGGTATTAATTCATTCCAAATGAAATGATGTTAAGCAAATTTTCCTTTGTACACATTTCCCATAGGAGTGCATTGAAAACTGATTAATCCCTAATCGCGACCATTTTTCCGTTGTACAGATTCGCCCCATAGGCGAGTCTGTTAAGCGATTTCCCCCTATCTCTGGAATTTTTTTCCTTTAAGCAGATTTTCTGTTAAACCAACCACTTGTTATATGAGGGTCAACTGTATGTCTGAAATATACACACAGCCAAGGACTTTCCTGTCTTCCACAGGATTGTCCCCTCCTGGCTTCCCGACAGCCGGAGTCTGGGTCAAGTGTCAAATGCTGCCACTAAGGATTTCATTAAGAAGGCAGCAAAGGAGAGTCAAGCACTTTGAGGGCTACCAAGGGTGAATGTGGAGAAATACCAGCTCAGCGAGCACCACCTCCGAGTTTTAGCACTTGATGCTCAGAGGAGTCGGATTCAATTCCCAGCTCTGCCACAAACTTCTGGGTGTGAATTCAGATGAACACGCCAGTCATGGATTAATCTCAGTCTCACCTCAAATGGTAAGATTCAGTCATCAATCACACTGAAACTGTAAAGACTCTAGCAGATATGTGGTCTTTAAAAATGTATATGCATGGGAGGAGCAGCAGAAACAGAACTAGACTTGAAAGATTATGCCAATACTGTACTGGGTATTCTGTCACTTCAGAAACATAGACAGCCTGCTGTAGAATTTAGGAGGAAGATGCCAGACTATAAAACTGACTAAAAAGATGCAATAATATTGGTAAAATTAAGCTAGAGTTTTACTTGTAAACATACACACACACACACAGAGCCACAGAGACACACACACAGACACACACACACACAATATATATGTATATATATATATTTCACAAAAACTGGTTTTCCTTCCTTAATTTCGGGGGAAACGAACACGAGCCCTGAGGAAGACAGAACAGTTTTGTTCTGAGAAACCAAGCTTCGTTACTAAATCTAGGGCTGTCGTTAACATAGTTTTGGGTCTAAAAACAAGAAAAGAAAATACTCTGTATATTAAAACCATGAAAAAGCACAAACTTTCTTCCATAGCAGAGATGACTAAAAGCAAGGAGATTAAGAGCTGGCCTAAACTCCACTAACCAGCCTCTCCTCAGGCACAAGACACAGTAGATTCCAAAGAATGGATTTCCCCCACATCTTTCATGTGTAACTCAGAGCTTCCCAGGCTGGAACCCAAGGGTGGCAATGTAAACAAATGGTGGAGTGCTAGGCGCTCAACCCCCTCCTGTATTTTGAGTTTCCCCATGCTGACTTTCCTTCATGCTTCCTCGCAGAAGGAGAATGCCGGCCTTCCCTGTGTATGCCCGACTAATCTCCCTAGTGAGTCACACACCCACACGTTCAACCCTGCTGCCCCCCCCCGCAGCCCCCAGACAGGCTGCCCGTCAGCATGATGCCGACAGCATCGCCCGCAACCCCCCCGCCCTACCCCCAGCAGCTCCGGCATGCCGGAAGCCAGCTGGCAGCCGTTCAAACTAGCAGTTGGGCCGGCTGCCAGGGCATGGTGCCAGCAGCACCTTGCCGCTCACACTTTTAACTTTCTACAGCTCGCACGGAGGGGAGGATGCTGGGGGGAAGGGCACAGCAAGAGCCGGTCACCACAGGAGAAAAGGAGAGGGAGGCCGAGCCAGTGAGCACACATAGGCTGAAGAGCCAGCGGAGTTGGAGAGCATGTCTCGGGAGGGGCACAGGGATAAGTGGGGGGCAGGCTGTACACAGCCAGCAGCCTAGCACATCTGGAGTGGGACAGGAGGAAACCGAGAAGAGCTGTAGCTGGGAAGCTGAGGGATGGGGAAGGAGGCCTGGCTTCTTAGGGGCGGTGGATTTCTTGGAGAAAC
This sequence comes from Phrynocephalus versicolor, assembly GCA_023846285.1. NCBI lineage: Eukaryota > Metazoa > Chordata > Lepidosauria > Squamata > Agamidae > Phrynocephalus > Phrynocephalus versicolor. Next base: position 15,462,626 of record JAHTLZ010000010.1, on the reverse strand, counting down.
GTGCTGGCCCCGGAACTCTGAATTGCACTGACAAGCTAAGAATGGAATGACGGAGGCACTGCAGCGCGGGAGGCTGGAGAGACATCAGCTGAACTGCGCTTGAGAGAACTTCAGGAACAGAATAACAGGAAATTTGGGAATAGGAGTGGGAGGCACTAACAGCGCTGGTGAGGGGGAGGCAGCACTCAGATCCTGGGCAGACCTGTAGCAAAGTCACTGTGTTTCAAAGGTCCTTGACAAAAGAGAGAGAGAGAGGGCTGCTTTGAATATCTTAGGGGATTTCCTGACTTGAAATAAAAGGGAACAGGCTCAATAGGAGTGAAGAGAAAAATGCAAACAGCCCTCCATGTTCTGGCCTTGTCTCCCATTTCCTGCCCTCCGCTCCCAAGGGGGGGGGGAGAAACTCCCCCCACCCCCAAGGTCAGTGCTACACGCAATTTGAACAGAGCAACTTAATATGTTCTAGAGTCTGAACATGATTTGGGGACAGCTGGTCTCACAGAGACTTCAAGAAAGCTTCCTTCGCACACCCCAGGTTGGCATGATTCTGCATACCAGTGACTTTGCATGCATTTACTGGGACATTTTTAGTTCTTGGCCTGCTGTCCTCCACAAGTACTGTATGAGGATCATCTTAGACGTGATCCTTTAATGATGCGGTGTATTGTTTAGATTCTTTTGCTTGCCACAGAGTATTTTAAAAAGCATTGCCTTTTTTAATAAAAGAAAAAAATCCCTTTCTGGTCGTCCAGCTTTTGATCATCAGCATAAAAGATGGTCAGGCCACGTCAATGGCTCTGCCCATTCTCTTTACCTTCATGGGAGTGAGAGAACCAGATCTGGGAAGTGCCAGAATGGGGGCCGCGGAAGGCCGGTTCTGATGGGGAGGATGCCGGGCCTGTAGGATGTGGGGGTGCTGCTGATCCCAAGCTGCTGCTGAGGAAGCTGCCCATAAAGGATGAGGCAGGTGTGTTTCCCATCAACCCGCTTCCTGCTGGATACACAAAAGAAAGAGAAAGAAAGGGGAACAGAGAGAAAGAGAACCAGAGTGTCAGCACACAGATCGACAGCATGGATCAACCCCACCACAATAGTAAGCATTTAATTAAATAACCTAGATTTGATATCTTGCCTATTGGAAATCAACTACATTGCAAATAAGATACATACGCATTAACCTGGAAATGCCCTTTGTGAACCAGTACCATCATGGAAATCCTTGTTTTTAAACCAACTAATCCCAACCTACTTAAAACCCTACCAGACATCAGGTAAACATTATTAGCAGTTGGATGGGCCAACCTATGTGCCTTTATATGCATTGTTTGGATGCACAAACCCAGATTCCCCACTTCATTTGGCAGCTCTGATGGGCATATATTGTCATGTTCCTGCTCTCTATTACTGTGATAAGGGTAGTAGTAGCGTGAGTACCTATTAGAGACAGGCAGGAAACGAAAAATGACACACTGTTTCATCGTTTAGTTATGAAATGCAATGAAAGAAATGCAATTGTCAGCTCAAACTGAACCACTTTTTTCAGTTCAGAAACCAAACCAGAGGAGTCTCCTTGGACTCTTCCCTGGAAGCTACCCAAATTTGAAGCAGTTTGGGTTTCAGTGATTCAGACGGTAAGGAGAAAGGTGGCGGGCTGCAGTGAGATCACCACCACCACCCAGCTGGTTTTGACAGCTTGGGCTGTGGGGAGGGGAACGGTGCGACTTTACTCCAGCTGGTGGATCTTGCTTCAGACAACAGTGGCAGTGGCGGGAGGTGCTTTGCTCCAGCCATGGGTCTTGCTGCAGCCAGCTGCCTGAAGCGAGACCTGGTGGCTGGAGAGAAGCTGCTGACTGCCACGAGTCACTGCCTCCCGAATGTAGGGAGGGGGGCAGCGGCTTCCCTGACACAGCAGGGGACTAAGAGGGTGAGTACTGAAGTCAGTGCTTGCCCACTCAGCCCCTGCTGTGTTGGAGAAGCCAGGATCCTGACTGCCCTGACACAGCACGGGGATCCTGACTCTGACAGTGCTTGCTAGCTCAGCCCCCTTCTGTGTCAGGGAAACCCGGATCCTGGCTGCCCCAACACAGCAGGGGGCTGAGAGGGCAAGCAGTGAAGTCAGCAACCTGCAGCAAGATCCGTCAGCTGGGGTAAAGCCATGCCCCACTGACAACAGCCTGAGCTGTCAAAACCAGCTGGGTGGTGGTGGCAATTTCGCTGCAGTCCACCACCTTTCCCCTTATCCTCTGAAACACAAACTGCTCCAAATACGGAGCTTCCAGGGAAGAGTCCAAGGAAGCTCCTCCTCAAAGAGTTCCGAATCATTTCATTTCCTTTTGAAGAAAAATCCATTACTAACAAAACAAAACAAAACTACTAAAGAAAGGAAACAAAATGAAACACTATACAGTAGTGCCTCATAAGATGAATTTAGTTCATTCTACGAGTCAATTCATCTTACGAAAAATTAATCTTGCGAGGCACGGTTTCCCATAGGAATGCACTGAAAGCCAATTAATCCATTCCGGCTATCTAAACCCCCCTCAATCAAGGGACAGCGGAAGGCTGTTCCCCTCCCTGCAGCTGACAGACAGCTGATTTTGACAATTCAGAGCTATCAAAATCAGATGTCTGTCTCAGAGCTGTCAAAATCGGATGTCTGTCTCAGCTGCAGGGAGGGAACAGCATTCCACTGTCCCTTGAATGAGGGGGCAGACACCTCCTCTTCACCCGTGTCTCTGCACAGAGACTCGGCTGAAGAGGAGGAGTCCCTGTTCTGCCCAACAAAGTGTGAGGCAGAGGAGGGAACGGTGGATCTTTGCCCAGCCCAGGCGCCTTGCAAGTCAAGCGGCAGTACTGATCTGCTGCCACTGCTTGCCTTGCAAGCCTCCTGGGCTGGGAGAAGATCCACTGTAAAATGTCCTGCCACGAGTGCTCAGGACATTTTAAAATGGATTTTCTCCCAGCCTGGGATGCTTGCAAGGCAAGCGGTGGCAGTGGATCGCCACTGCCACTTGTCTTGCAAGGCGCCTGGGCTTGGCAAAGATCCATCAGTCTGTGCTCTGCTCAGATAGAGATGGACCCATGGATCTTCTCCCAGCCCTGGAGGGCTACAAGGCAAGCAGTGGTGGCAGATTGCCACCACCACTTGCCTTCCAACCCTCCCGGACTGGGAGAAAATCCATTTTAAAATGTCCCACCATGAGTGCTCTGGCCCCAGCCGGAGCGCTCATGGCAGGACATTTTAAAATGGATCTTCTCCCAGCCCGTGCTGCTTGGAAGGCAAGCCGCGGCGGCAGATCACCACCACTGCTTCCCTTCCAAGCAGCATGGGCTGGGCAAAGGTCAGAGAATCCCTGCTGTGCCCACCAAACTGGTGGGCAGAGCAGGGACCCATTGACCCTCACCCAGCTTGGGCTGTTCCCCTGCAAACAGCCCAGGCTGAGCGAGGATCAATGGAACCTCATAAGACGAATGTAAACGGGAAGGAAAAATTCTTCTTACGAGTTTTTCCTATCCCTTATTACTTTGTCTTATGAGTTTTTCATCTTAGGGGGCATTTGTCTTACGAGGTATTACTGCAGTTTCCTTTCGTGCCCATCTCTAGTACCTATGGAAGTCCTCTACAAATCATGTAATTCTATCACAAAACCGGAGTTGTAGGATATGTGTCAGTGGGCCATGAGAGCAGGGTGGTAGCTGGCAGAGGTACAGAACCCTTGGGTGTACATGTCTGTGAGTGTGTCAGCACTCATGCAGCAGCTCAACACTAGCAGCTTTATTGCCAGCAAAGAAGCCCTGGAGGGTAAGCAAATGGGAACAACCTGAATGCAGCACACTGAGCTCTGCTATTTCCAGGTCCAGAACAGTAGCAGGATTAAAGCATCAACCCAAGAGAGATGAATGAGATTGAAGCAAATTCTCCACAAATATATTTTCAGAAACGACAAATACAGTAACACCCTAAACCTAGAAACTGTGAGGCCATGATACAGAAACGCTACCATGCACACAGATATCAGAGGAAAATATGCAGGTAGGGAAAGGAATACATTAGGACCCCAGTATCTGCTGGAGATTGGTTCCAGGCCTTCCCGTGGATAATGAAAACTGTGGATAAGAGAGAACGCCTGCCAAACCACCCCCAAAACTGCTGTTTCCTGACAGTAGCTTGCTTTATGACTGCTGTTTTGAGACAGTAGCTTGCTTCATGGCTGCTGTTTGTGACAATAGCTTGCTTTACAGATGCTTTCTGTGACAATAGCTTGCTTTGTGGATGCTGAATTATTTAATTTCCCCCCCCCCTGCCAACCATGGATAACTGAATCAGTGGATACGGGGGTCTTACTGTACTGTACTCTCAACACACTGAATCAAGTGAATCTCAGGTAATGGGGTTTCTTTCTTAGCTCACACAGTTGGTCCTCCATATTCCTTGGCCTGTGGTTTCTGCCTTATTCTACAATACCACTAAGTCTTCCTTGGGTGGCCATCTACACATCCTGAACCTACGTCCCCAGTGGAACAAACCTTAATGCAGTTCTGTATTTTTCTGCTGTAGTAACTAGGCCCCTGAGAGTTGGTTCTAACATATCAGTGGAGGCCGGCTCTCGCAGAGGTATGGTGTGCTCAGGCAAGTAGGTTGCAGTACTCCTGTGAGCAGCAAAACAGGAAGTCTGATGATGACTCCTGAGAGATCAGCCGGCAGTCCCTTCAGCGAAGAGAATGCAGTTCATGAAAGGGAGTGATGTAATATGGCTCCCCATGTTAACATTGCTCATGCAAGTAGACTGCTTATGTGAGCAGTATTTTTACACTCGTCAGCTGTTGATTTATTGTTGGATCTGCAATCCTGAATTATGGCAAAATACTGTATCTAGTGGATATTGTAGGAAGGCAGAGAGGGGGAAAAAGAAAAGAAAAGAGCCTTACACCAAGGCCAGCTTCTGGGCCGTTTGTATCTTCTGGTCGCTAATGTGTCTCCCTTGCGTGATGGAGTGGCACTGGCTATGTTGTATTAGAGGAGCTTCGGAAAGTGTGTGTGTGTTTCTTGAAGAGGTGTCTTGGTTCCTGCAGATGGCAGGAGAGTCTTCACTGTGGAGAATTCCTCTCTCTCTGGACCTGCACATTTGGCATCTCCCCCATTTCCAGATGATCATATGGGGCAGAAGCTGATCTAGACCAATGGTTCTCAACCTGTGGGTCCCCAGATGTTCCTGGACTGCAACTCCCAGAAGCCTCCACCACTTGCTTTGCTGGAAGGGATTTCTGGGAGTTGCAGTCCA
>JAHTLZ010000010.1:15443196-15457334 GCA_023846285.1 Phrynocephalus versicolor | reverse complement strand
GAAGGTTCTGGCTGGGCCTGCAAACAGTGTTGTGTGCTATCTTTGGGCAACGGGCCTGGACCTTTTAGTCATTATCCCTAGGTATTTGACGTGGGTGAGTGCCTGGTGAGGCATTCCGCCAAGAAGCAGGAAGTGCTCCTCACTTTAGGCCAGCCCACGCTCCCTGGCTAATCCCACGGTGATGCATCAGCGATGAGTGTGGGGATGTGGTTACAAGGGCAGAGCCAAGGCCACTCCCTACATCTGGACTAGGAGTGGGAGGCTGGGTACTTGTGAGGGAAGACCTTTTCTGGATATTGTATAGGAGTTAAGTCGTATCTGGAGTCAGGGGGAAGAGTGTGTGTCCAGGATGAAGCTTGGAGGCTTCTTCATAGGCTGAACACTGAGAAGCAAGGACCTCTGGAGCAACTGAACCTCCGCCCCAATTTAGACTCCCAACCAGGACCATGGGCTTCTTTTTTGAAGCTTTCACTCTACTTATACATAGACAGAACTCCTTCCTTTGCTGGACACTTACCTCATTTTCAGAAACCTCTCTACCTCTACCAGTGGTTCTCAAACTCCCGTTTATTGACTCTAACTTCAATTAAATTGTTTGATAAAAACAGCCTCATTTGCTTTCAGATGTGTATGAATGTGACACCTCCTCCGTCTACCATGTCCTCATGAAACATCCCTCTCTTTCCCTCTCCCTCCCTCCCTCTCTTTCACACACATACAAGGGTAGGTGCAAGATAAAGGCACTCACTCAACAGTGTCCCCTAACCTAAAAGGTAAGAGGCACCAACCAACTGACACAACAATGGCCCTGGAGTGCTGACATCTTTGAGGGTGGCTTGCTTTGTTATTGCAGACTGGCCAGTTTGGTAGTACAGGACAGGACTTTTGAGGATCCAAAACAATGATGTCATCTGCCACCCCATTCACCCTTCCTGACTTCTTCTGAATTTACCCGCAAGGCTTAAGATAATTTTGGGGGACAGGAATTTTCTCAGCAACATGATCTTGCTGTGAGCTATACCAGTTGCAGCAGAAAGTATTTTGTGAGGCTTGTTCTTGAATAGACAATGAAGACCCACTAGTTTTACAAAAAGGATGCTCCTGGTAGAGATTAAGATGGCTAGAAATGGTTTTGTAATTATGGTTCAAACAAGCTGCCAAGGTATGTGGTTTCCATACAGGGAACATCACAATAAGCATGAAAATTTTTGCCTCCCTGTCAGTGGCATCTAGCACTAGTTTCCACCACTAAGCATCTGCAGAAAGCTCCAGGCAAAATACCAACTCACTGCTTGTAGATCTGGAATATGGGAATGTGTGTGCGTGCACGCACCCATGCATGTGCAAGTATGTTTCCATGCTCTACTCACAGTAATAGGTATAATACTGCCATGTAGAGAAGGAACAGTTCTCAGCATACAGTTTATAATGTGCTATTTCTAGCAGTTTTAAAAACTTCCTTCTTGAATTTGCACTATTTAGGCACTTTTGTGTAATCATGACCATGGATTTTTTTTAAAAAAAATCCAGAATAATGGTAAAATCTTAAACTCATATGACAGTAATCTGAAGCTAATGTGTCTTGCTTCTAAATAAACATGAATAGGATTGCACTATGTTTTAATACTAATTAAAATGATCTAATTAAGACAGTACTAATGTGGCACCAAATGGAGCAGTAGCAGGTGTCCACCACCCCCACACACTATTAATGATTTTTTGCCAAAATTGTGTAATCTTAAGAACCACTCCTAAGAACCACATGCCCCTGTCCTAATTCTTGGATTTAAGTGTTACTGTGTACTTTCATTATTATTTTTTAAATTAAGTGATAATGCGTTTAAAGACAAATTAAAAGATCAGCTCAAATCCACCCTGGTAAAAAGGAAGCAACCAAAAAGGTAGCGGATGAAGTGTGTTAGAGAAGATGCATAGTGACAGGCATAGCTGCCTGATACGTGAGGGAACACATCAAAACCATGCCTCTTTAAAAGATGAGAAAGTATTGCTACAGTGGTCTATATTTGTGGGGAATATATGTCTCTCCTTTGCTTTCCAAAAGAGGGTAGATTTGCTGTCATCTCAGAAGAGTCTTTCATAGCAAAAACACAGGGCGATGGAGATGGTGATTTGACAAAAAGGGCATCAAGAAGAGCAGTATAAAGTGAATGAATGGCACAATGTGGCACCGCTACTCCGGAGTGATCATGAAAGCACCTCGAGAACAGCTGTGAAATTCAGCACCAAGCTTCCTTTTCTCTGCCCTGTCGTTCTCAGACTGGTGAGGACCAAATGCCAGTAGTCATATGTGCAAACAGATGCAGCTACTTTTACAAGGGCTTCAGGCTGAATAATAGGGCCGGGAGTAACAACTGGCTTGCTTGTATGAAACTCCACACATAACCCTGATCTTTCCTCCCTGCTCTCCCACCAGGCAACTATTGGTATATAAGGGGAGTCAGGGATCAAAGCGAGCCCCATGTCATCTTGGCTCAGATGCTTTGAAGCCCTCCAACAAGGAGCCCTAACCGCAGTCGCACCTTCAAAGCAGGCAGCTGATCCTTGGACAGGCCAGCATTTCCGCCCACTCCACCCCACACAACTCTCAGACCACACAGCACTCCCCACCCTGCAGCTCCCCAAATAACTGGCCCGTGTCCTTTCAAGGCAGCTGCAGCAGCTCCTTTTACCTTCTGCTGTTCTCCACCCACCTACCCACCAGCTGCCTCCAGCTGTGCAGGGCATGGGTAGCGCTGCTAAGTCCTCACGCAGCCCAGGCTCTGTTACAGAAGATAAATCACTTTTGCTGCTTCGGGCCCTGCAAATCCCTATGCCACCTCTGGAGCTAAACAGTTGCCCTTTGCGGACTCAGCTGCCAAGGAGACCAGATAAATCGGGAGGAGAGGAACAGTTGGGCCCGCTGGAGGGTGGGGGCTGTCTGTCTGTCTGGGGGAAGCTGCAGTTTTCGGAGCAGGCCTCTGTGAGCTGTGGCGCAGCTTCTTGGCTTGCCTCTCCCTGAGAACAGAGCCCCTTGCCTTGGTTCTCTCACGCTTGCCAGCATTTCCCAGCCTGTGACTCACAAACTGCTGGCAGCTTCTGCTCCCCTGACTCTGCAGCTGATCAGCCCATTGCTTGCTTCACACCCCTCCTCAAACAGCAGCCTCAGCCAGACCTCTCCTTCTCCCCGCTTGGAGATCCTGGGTCCCATGAACTTGGGGGCGGGGAGTTCTGGGCCACTCCACTTCCAAAGACATCCGTCCTAAGAAAGAACTCGGCCATCATACGGTCTTAAGCCTTAACCAGCCATTCTCAATGGGGGCCAGAAGGTTCCCTTGGAGAGGGAGGCTGGCACATTTGAAGAGGGCCACCAGCTGGAAACTATTCTTCAGAGGTTACCTTATAAGGTTTGTCTGGCCACTTGTACAACCGCCCTGTATTTCCCTCATTCTGCATGTATGACTGTGGCTAAGAAGAAGCACTAGTACTGTAGTTGAGAATGACTATGCAAGATCATTTATTTATTTATTTATTTATTTAGTTAGTTAGTTAGTTAGTTAGTTAGTTGTGACTTCAGCGCCTACTCGGCACTGTCGTCATTTTCCATGCTTTTCTAATTCAAACAAACCCAGCCATTCACCATTTGTTGACAAACTTGACATGCAATGAATCCCGGGTGCCACGCAGCCGAGAGAGTTCCCGCTGTTAACCCCAGCTCCTGCCAACCTAGCAGTTTGAAAGCATGTAAATGCAAGTACATAACTAGGTACCACCGTAAAAAGTGGGAAGATAAACAGTGTTCCGTGCAGCCATGCCAGCCACATGGCCATGGACCTGCACAACACTGGCTGTTTGGCTTGAAAACAGAGATGAGCAGCGCCCCTAGAGTCGGACACGACTAGCATATACTGTATGTGCTGGGGGAACCTTTACCTTTACCTTTTTAAAAACTATTACTACTGTATAATCGAACAAGCCATAAGTGGTAAAATCCTCTCCCACCCATCCTCCATCACCACTTGACACTTTGTAACTTTAAAAGAGGACATGACAACAAAGACTGAGAAAGTTTAAAAGGAAGGGGGGAGGTTCAGTTCTCAGAATCACTATGACCATGGTGGCTGGAAGGTTCTGGTCATTGCAGTCCAAAAAAGTATTTTTCCCAGGGTTTGCTAATGCTGCAAGTACAGTGGGTTTCCAAGCATTTAAATAATTTAATTGACAACATATTGATGTACAAACATTAGATACCAAGTGGTAATGTTCATTTCCATGAAGGTTTCATCCTTGACACCCAATTTCTTCCAACCAGGCTGGAATTCAAGACTTCAAACCAAGCCAAGTGGGTTTATTCAGGCTAGTTAGTAAGCGTAATAATGGTATCACCAAGTCTCTATGCAAGTGCCTATGTGTGGGTGGGGCTGAGACCTCTCTCAAAGTTACATTTCAGATGAGGGCAAAAATCTAGTTTTGTGGACTTCCTAAGCTGAGGCACAATTGCAGTTGTCGCACTTTTCCCCATCCCACCCACCTCCAACTGTTCTGAAGAAGTAAGTCAACCACGTAACAAGTTTTCTAGGGACTCTTTGATTAAAAGGATGGCCAACATCAAACAGCAGTTCAGCTCTGATCAAAATCCATTCCTAAAATTCAGTTTTGCTTTATGTAATGGGTTCACTGTCAGAAACAAATGCAAGAGGCAGAAAGAAGTGTGATTAGAAGAGCAGTGTTCATTTAACGACACGAGAAAGGCTGAGAGAGCAACCCTTTCCCATGTTTCCCCATTGCCTGGAACTCTCTTGTGGATTTGTCGGAGCAGAGCTCTCAGTGTTCTTCTCCATGGGGGGATTTCTCTCGGGCCACTGAAAGCCAGGAAAATTAATAATCAGGATTGTACTGAAATCCTACGAGAAGCAGACAGTATCCAACAACCATTAGGCTTGGGAGGAATGCATCCAACACCATCTGTGGAAAAGCTGGGCTGGGCTGGGCTGTCCATCCCCCGCCACGCTTCCTCCATTTTACCACTGAGGAAGAATTCTCATAAATGCATTCATGTTAAGGTAAGGAGTTTTTAAAAGGGGAAAGGAACAATTGCTTTCCCCAAAAATGAGTGTGCGGGCTGTCGGTGCGGCCAGGAAAGCTCTTCAACCAATTGCCTCTATTAAGGCAATTGCTGTCCCTTTGCTGTCCCTGGCAGGCTTTCTGTCCTGTCTTTGCATCTCCGAGTGGAGCATGTGTTGGCCTGGCCCCAGCAACGCAATCAGCAGAGGACATAGGCAGGGGAAAGGAGCCCCTCAGAGGGAGCCAGGGATAGCTGGGGCATGGGGAGCATACCAGTGGGATGGAGGGAGAAGAGCCAAGAAAAGCAGGGAGGAGGAGGAGGAAGAGGAGGAACAGGTGGAGGGCGAGAGGGAGTCATGGGCAGGTGAAGGGCTGCGGGTGTTGTTCTGTGCCTTGGCAGAGGTGTGCCTGAACCTCCCACGAGACCCTTGGACTGGTGAGTGGATGAAACTAGCTTGAGATGGAGGACATGGGGGGCGGCATCTCCACCTCATTGGAGCTACTGGTCACTCAACTGCAGTGACCTGAGGGCGGCTGTCTACTTGGACCTATGCCCAACCACCGAAGAGGCAGACAACGTTGCCACCGGCAACTGTGCCTCTCGGAGCTTATGTGGCCATTGGAGAAGTCCTCCCCTGCAGAAACAGTCCTCGGTCAGGGACTACTGCCTCTCCCTGAAGGGTGCTGTGGAACTAGGGCTAACGACAGAAACTCAGGCACAGCAAAGGGTGGCAGACAAAATGGGAAAAGGGTACAAGGGAGTACTCCATGGGAGAGGGAGTGATGCTGGGATTGGGGCAACCCTTGGTCTCCTGACTCAGGATACACGACCGAAGTAATAAAGATTTTCCAAAGGGTATCCTTGCTCTGGTGTGTCTATGGAACCAAAGCTACAGTAGCCTTTCCTGGCACTGCTCCACCCTTGCTGGCTTGGAAAAAGGAGTATTCAACTCACTTCCTAACTCACCCCCAGCTGGTACCTTGCTTGAACTACCCTAATCCACAGCATTCATTTTCTAGGCTAAAACATGTTGGCTGAACTCTGAGGATCTTAGTCAGGAGTGGCGTGAAAGACTCTAGCCCTTTGTCCCCGTCGTGGTTTTGGTCTACACACTTGCCATTTTCTTTTCCAAAATGTGATGAGAAAAACCACTTTACAAATATTCTGTGCCAGTCTATTTCTACTCTGGTTATTTATCATTTACCCAACACACCCAGTATTTTGTGATGACGCTTCTAGTCAGTGAGATATGGGTAAATTTGGAAGTGCAGGTGCAATCACTATTTGGAAGTCATCATGGCAGCACCCACAGGAAGTCTCCTATCCCTACAAACAAAAGCCCAGGCAGCTTGATCAATCCACATCAACAAAGGAGTTCTAACAGCTTTTGTTTCTCCCAGGAGCTGTTTTCCAGTTAAAACAATGCCATCCAAGACCTCATTCTCAGACATTTTGCATTACAACAAATGCAGCCTGCAAAAAACAATACACTGTTTCTGGGAAGATCTAGGTCTATAGTGAAGCCTGCACCAAGGTCAAGGAAATCAGGTGATGGTAAGATGATGTCATAGCCTCTGCTAAACAGAATGTCTTGGGCTTTCCATGTGAGTCCTGTCTCCATTAAACCGCTGCTTCCATGGTTTCCCATTCAGATTGCTAACATATTTATAGCTGTTGAGCTTTAGTTTCAGAGTGCAGCAGTTAACTGGTCCTTGCAGACCATTCACTTCGACCCATCCCTGGCATAATTCACTCTGGTTGATGTCTTTCAAAGCTGAGCATTAACACAGAAAATGGGTTGTGGAACTAAGCCCTAGCTGTGCTCTACTACAGGCTCTGGATAGGACAAAATGTTGCTTTTATCAAGGACAACAATCATCAGCAACTTGTCCCAAAGCCAGATTTCAGATGCCCAAAGCTACCTGGACAATCGGCCAGTCCCCCTGCCCGCCTTTGTGACTGGTGATTTCTTTGACTGTGGAGCTGCTTTTCATGGCTTGCCAGTGGCAGGAGGCCCTCAAACTGCATAATGTGGACAGATTGTGCTGCCAAAAAAGAGGTGGATGGATGACAATGGATGTGACACTTAACTCTTCTGCAGAAGAGGAAGCCCAGCCATGTTTCAGAAAGGTCAAAAAGGAGGTAAACACAGCTGCCAGGTTTTGACAGGCACACCGGTAGTTTCTACTTGCAAGTAGTAAAAAGGTTTGTTAGGTTTTCTGTGTGTTGAAGAAATAGGAAAACCCATTTGCATCCTATTTCCATAGGGAATTAAGTTAATAGATGTGCGGTCCCTGTTCCAGGGCAAGTAGGTCGTTACTCACCACAACTTACTGCAAACACTTTGGATTCTGTGTATTCCTCTGTTTAATGCAGAACACGGTGTGTCACAAAAGGGAGAGAAAGTTGTATGGCCAACAGATTGGCACCCAAGGGCAGCATCTCTCCATGTGCTAAGCTCCAAGGAGCCCAGTGGAAAAAGCAATAGCTGGGAGGACACCACGTAGAAACAGTGACTTGCTCATCTTAACCCAGCAAGGGAGCAACCCTCCCTAGGCCAGAGGTGGCGAACCTTTGGCCCTCCAGATGTTTTGGACCATAGCTCCCATAATTTCAAGCCTGTATTGCAAATGACAAAGGACTGTGGGAGTTGTGGTCCAAAACACCTGCAGTACTGACGGTTTGCCACCACTGCCACAGAAGGTGTTTCAGGCAACCAGCCCTGGTCAGTAGTCACTCAGACCAAGGGAGGGGCTTTCTCTGAGTGAGTTCTGGAAGGTTCTGACCATAACAATCAGTGAAACAGGGGCTTGGCCTGTTTGGTTAGTTTCCAATGGAGATTCATTATGCTACCTCCACCAAAGGATCTTCTCTTCTGTATCAGTGGAGCTACCAGCAAATCATAGATAAAGTTTTGCCAGTTTTGCCAATGCTTCTCAGCCTGCCCTATCGGTGGCTGCCTCCTCGACCCTTGGTTTATTTCTCAGCATCCTTAAGTATCCTTATATATCACTTAGGGAGCGAGCAGGGGAAAGCATTTTTAAAAACTGCAGCTCCCAGAACAGACATGCCATCTGAGAAATTCTAGGAGTTAACAGTCCGTAAAAGTAACATTTCCAAGCTCTGCCTTATTCCATTGAACTTCACTCTTCCAAGAGGCTATTCCTTTTACCCATTGATCTCACGCCCTTGTTGGCTCCCAGTTAAAACATTCCAGTTGTCTCCCTAGGCCCTAGGCTCCGGTTTAAGCAGCTTCAGGCCTCTCGCCTGGTCACCACATGAGTTTACCATCGTCCTTTCTGACCCAAGGAGATACATAGCCCTTTGACCTTGAACCGGAGCCTCTCACTCTGAATCCAGCTGCTTCTGCCATCTTCTTTCTTGTGTGAGAGGAGCATGAGTTTGGTGAGGGAAGACCACAGAAAAATGAACGAGGGGAGATTCTGTGATGCTGGTAAGGGGAAGAGATGTTCACGTGCCCTGGTTTAACACTCCTCTCACCAGATAACTCTGCTTCTGTCCTTGGTGTGAACAAAGAATGGAGAGAGACTAATTTGCATCAAAGCTCAGAGTCAAAGAGACAATTAGTTACCAGTTGTTGAATAATGTGGTCACCAGGTGCTTCTTATCTCAAAGGAAATGCCCCTTACGTAGGACATCATCATAATTATCCACTCCACCTCTTCACCTATGAAATATCCTGTGCCCTTAACTTGATAAAACGCTGTCGCTTCATTTTGAAGCCCCAGCTTTGAAGCTCCGATTCAGCAACACTAATGAGGCTCATGCCAAAAAGGGAAGGGGTGTCATCTCTGTGGCCGGATCACTGGTGAATCCAAGCTGGCTTCACCGGATCCAAGTCACAGAGGTCATGCATCTCTCCTAGAAGTGGCACTTCAAGCAGCAGATGACTGAAACGCCCTTCATGGGTGTGTGTGGTTTGCCTGCCTTGGACTGCTCTTCTTGCAGAAATCAACTCTTTGTCCCTGTCCTGTTGCTGAGAAACTGGAAACTGATATTTCTAACATAAGTGTGGGCCTCTTGCATCTTTGCCCACCTCTCCTTTGATGACTCAGCCACCTCCCCATCCCCACCCCCATCTAATTTCAGTGGCTCCCAGAGGTTCAAGATACAGCTTCAGTCTCAACCACCCATCTTGTTTGGAAGCCTTCTTCTGGCACATTTTCACAACTTTCACTCAGCTTTTGCGTGAGCGTACAATAGTTTTTGGCAAAAGGATAAATGAAAGAATACTTCTGCCTCCTGGATAAACAGGAAGTAGAGTTAGTTATAAAAGCAATTGCTGGTTTTAAACAAATGAGACAACAGTTCATCCAGGAGAATGGAAAGCACTCATTTCATAATATGTATACTATGTTCACATACCCACCCAGCACAGCTCATATACTCTAAAACTCTAACACCTACCGCAGGGTGAGTTTTATTCACCTTTAAAAGTCATTGGTAATAGTGTAGGTTCTGGAGTTCCATCAGTAATCAAAGGTGCTGTATAGATGCTAAGAATTCTGTTTAACTACTATCTAGCTATACAGTGGACCCTTGTATAACAAACAGCTTGTATAACATAAAATTTGTACAACATAAAAAATTCCAGAGATAGGGAAAATTTGCTTAACATAATTGCCTATGGGGAGAATCCATACAACATAAAAATGGGATCACTCCGTTTTCAATGCATTCCTATGGGAATTTGTATAAAGGAAAATTTGCTTAACACAATTTCATTTGGAATGAATTAATTCCTTTATACAAGGTACCACTGTATTTCAAAAGCCACTTGGGCGGGCTAAAGATGCAACAGGTGGTGAAGATACACTATTATTCTGATTCTCTCCTTCCCGCCACCCTCACAGGTATGTCTTGTGGGAACCCATGAAAGGGCCTTCTCAGCTGCTGCGTCCAGACTCTGGAACTCCCTCCCACTAGAGGCCAGAACTGCCTCATCTCTGTTGTCCTTCCAGAAACAGGCAAAGACCTTTCTCATTCAGGCAATGATGGACTACCATTATGTTTCTTTTATATGAATCTATAGGTTCACATAGACTTTGTGTTTATAACTACTTATAACCTTGTAACTTTAATGTAATGTCTATTAATGCTGTAAGATGTCCCTCAATTCCTTGTTCTCAATTACTTGAACATGTCTTAATTGTACTTGATTGTATATTATCCCTCATTAGTATAAGCCGCCTTTGGTCCTTTTCCAAGGAAAAAGGAGGGGTAAAAATACTCTAAAATAAATAAATAAATAAATAAATAAATAAATAAATAAATAAGGATCTGTCACACATTTTGCTGCCCGAGGCAAAATATAAGTCATCAGCATCCCCTCTGTTCTCCTTGTACAATATGCCACGTGGAGTGCAGGTGAGTCTTGGCAATAGGATAACATCCCCTGCTGCACCAGAAGTCACAGACTAGTCTGAAAGGCTAGGGACCTGGCCAGGAAGCACACATGGCTTTATCCAAGAAGAGGGGGAAATGTAAAGGATTCAGAATGAACAGCAGAAGGGGGGACACTGGGCAATGCATGGTACCACTGCCCCTGAGCATCTGTTCTGCAGGGTGATTGCCTCATTTGTCCAATGGCAGGACTGGGCGGCCCTGTCTTTAAAGGGCTTAAGCAGCAGAAAGGCCCTTACATGAGCCTCTTATGGGAGGGAAATTGTGACTGCAGGGGTGTATGCATGAGAGAGTGACGGTGTTTGATCAGAATAGGGCTGAGGAGAAATGATGGCCAAGAGAAAGAACGGATATGAACACAGCCTTGGAAGCCCAAGTCAAATACTGTAGTCATGTCTGCGGGTGTGCAGACACGCTAGGATTGACCGGAAAATAGTTGAGCTGCACTCCACTGCTGCCAGGGGTTTTCCCACTCCTGTTTCAGGTTCATAATACCGAAAAGGAGGCGGGCTATTCTGGTGGGTGGAAAGTTGCAGCCGAGCCCAGGAGACAGATCACAGGCTGAACTTGACCCCTTCAGAATAGCCATGTGAGGGAGGCCTCTCCCGGCCCCATCCTCTGGAGGCCATGTGGGAAATACTCAGACAAGCATCTGTTCCGCTCCCAGTCAGGTTTCAGTGGCTGGGAGGCGGGAGCCAAGTTCTGTGGGAGAGGCCCAATCCAAAAAAAACCAGCCCCTCTGAGGAGGGAAAGGTTCAGCAGCTAGAACTGGCTCGGAAATATTCCCTAGCGCCAAGGCCAATGGCAAAGGCAACGGCTGCCATCTCAGCCCACACCGACAGAAGAAGCCCGCATTGTTCAACAATGGGAGCCTCGCAAGTTTGAGAGAAAGAGAGAGAGAGATTCCAGAGAGGTGCAAACGATCCCAACACCATCTTATAGATCAAGCTCAGAGGAAGATTCCTTCATTACAGGACTTGTTTTCATACTTCCTCAGATGTCATAGTTCACATGTCAGAAATGTTGAGGCTCAGGCCTGATTAAAAACACTGCATCCTTTTTTATGAGTTTCCCCTTCATCCCAGTCCCATCTGGGCCGAGTTTAGAGATCACAGGCTCCCTGCACATGTTCAGATATTATGGTCATTCTGCTTTTTCAGCCCTGCCCTGGCAGTGAAAGCAAGATTCTGGGGCTAGGCCCTGGTATAGCTCAGCTTGAATTCAACCTTTTGCAGATAAATCGGCGGCCTTTTCTTGTCTTAAAGAAGAGACAAACATAACTAATATTTCCTTTGGTATCTTCACAAGCCACAGCCCCCACCCTCCACCCTGAGGCGTATCCATGAGTACCAAACCAGGTGAACAGCCAACCATCAGTTAGTTACTCCTGTGTACAAAATGCATACCCAACAATGCCAAGAAGAGACACCAAGAATACATTTTATGTGTACAGTATGCTGCTGATTAACACGAGATGTAATGTTGGTTTTTAACTGCATATTGGGAAAACAACCAAATGAATGCCACATACTCGTGACTAGGCATACTTGGACATCCTGAAAGCACTGCCCATAACTGTGTACATACACAGCACTGTAAAGGAAAATAGATGTAACTGTTTGGGGCATTAACTATTTTGCTAACTTTTTTTTAAATGAAGCAAGAAAGGAGTGGGAGTGACAAACAACATTTTCCCCACTGGCTAGCTAACCATCATATCCAGAAAATGCACCCACCTGGCTGCCTCCCAACCATTTCATACCTAGATTATTAATTCCTTCCCACCTCTTGGTAAAAGTGAGTAAAGGAAAAGTCTGTGAAAGGGAAAATTGACCCAGGGTAACTATTTTAAGACATTAGGCAGCAGCAGCAAATCTGCTTAGTGATTTCTGGGTCCACCTCCATGCTCAGTCCAATCAGAAGCTGCTCGTTAAACTGCTGGGTACTGTACCTTAAATTCACTACAACATGAGCCAGGGAATGACTATGGATGTGAGGGGAGATGGGCGGTGACAAATCTAAATAAAATAAAATAAAAACCTGGCTGTAGGGCAAGAGCTGCTCCATGATCTGGATTTGGGGAAATTCTGAAAATAGAAGAGTTCAGCTGAAAAGTTTTTGTTTCTTTGTTTGCTTCTGTTTGTTTTTTTGCACATTCTTCTAGCAAGAAAGATCTGGAGAAAGGTTTCAAACAACATCTGGAACAAACTCAAGCCAACTCAGAAGATAATTTGACACCCAATACACAGCCCCAATGCCATCCATGAACATATTGCACAATTCTGAAGCAGAACTGGTGGCTTTGCTCTCACATCATGTGGAGTGTCTTATGTAGAGTGCATTTCCTTTCTTTGTTATGACTAGGATGTTTTTTTTTTCCTTTTTGGCCAGGACATAGAGTACGTTTTTAATGTCATGGCAACGAGTTTTTGAGCATACACAGAGTCTCTAGCAACACCACTGGGTGGTGAAAATACACCTATTCACACAAAAATGTAGATCCACTTCCAACAGTAGCACATGTCTTTTAGAAGGTCAAAGAGTAATAATATTCTAAGTAGTTAGCAGCCAGACTCGTGATACTGTTTTCTGGAGGAGAAGGCTCAATGACGAAAAGTGCGGATCTGAAATCTCGTTTTCATTTTTAATGGGGGAAAAACATGAAGCCATGCTGACAGAATATTTAAAAACAAATGCCCCCCCCCCAAAGATTGCAAAGCAAATAAGATTAAAGGAATGGGAAGTTATAATCTTGTTTACATGGCACATCTTTTAAACATTAGTGGTGAGGAACTGACATATGCCATCTACATATCTGGGGATGTTTACCAGGGCTTCTTGGGAACAACACACAACTTTCTTTACACAAAGTTTATCAGCTCTCCTTTCTTTCCAGGAAAAAAAAATGGTTGCTGCATGGATTCACCTGGCTTCAAAGGACTGGTCCTTTGGCAATTACTGACATTATCCTTGTGATCAAGTGGGTGATGATGAGATATCTGAAGTCCCATCTGTGAATCCTACATGTGCAGAGCAGCAATTCCCAAACAAATGGCCTGGGGTCCAAGAAATATATAAAGTGAGGCTGTGGGAAAAAGTGGCCAACTTCACACTGGGAATGGACCGTGAATTGCTAGTAACAAAGTAAGGTGAAGTACTAAGAGTGGATTGCACCAAGGCTATCAAAATTGAATTAATCGGCTCAACTCCAACAGGGAGAAAATTTAACTGGTTGACTTTCCACAGCTGAAGGTTTGGGACCTGTTGCCTCAGAATACCTGGACTTTGGAGTCATTCAAGGTTGACCTTTTGGAGAACAAAACAGGCAAGTAACCCATCTAGTGCTGTTATTTATATTATGCACCCCTGGCACAGCAGAATGCCGTGATTCCCAGGTTGTTTGCACACACAGATGCAGAGGCAGCTGTTCTGTGGCCAGGTCCAGATCCCACAGCCAGCCCCTGCATCCAAGGGACATTAAAAGCTCCCATCCTTCCAAAACAAACAAGTCGTAATGAATCCCTAGGCACCATCCTGCTTTCCCAACTTAGACCATTCCCACCAGCACCTCTGTGTGTGTGTGTGTGTGTGTCTGTATAAGTCCCCAATCAATCAATCAATCAATCAATCAATCAATCAATCAATCAATCAA
>JAHTLZ010000010.1:15415506-15443027 GCA_023846285.1 Phrynocephalus versicolor | reverse complement strand
ATCTATCTATCTATCTATCTATCTATCTATCTATCTATCTATCTATCGACATAGTCTAAGATAGCACCAGAACACTATATATAAACATATGGCGTCCAATTTTATCCACTTTCCTTCTGCTACACAATACTTTCCCTTTTGTCTGTTCTCCACCTCCCCAACCTGTGATTCTCATGAGGGAAGGTGTCTGGGTGAGACCCATAAGAAACATCCAACCTTAATAGCCAGCAGTAGCAAACACAAGAGGAAAAACAGTCTCACACTGGTCTAAATTACAAGTAATTAACTGTAATTGGGTATAAGCTTTCACTGTTATTTTTCCATACAAAATACCGGTTTGTGTGGAACTGTGATGTATACATTTCAATATTCTTCCTGACCGCATCAAAGGACACAAAGACAACCTTGAATTCAGTAGTAGTATGGCCAGATCCTTCTATAACATAAGGGGTCTCTTGGTTAGGTTAGGTTTGGTTTTGCTTGCAAGCAAACTGGAAGCCTGCATGATTGGGAAGAGGGTTCTAACTCTAAATTTTCAGCATTGTTGCTCTTTTCTTTCTTTTGGTGGCCTCTGGCCATAAATACTGTAGTGCTATCTACGTTTCAATCTCAACTCTGCTTTCCCTTCCCACCCCAATCTGCAGCAGCATGTAACTCAGGAGTAATGGGATCACATGATGCTGAGGAGGGGGATAGAAGCTGGTTGAACATGAGTCCAGAGAAATGGTGGGTGATCCCAGATCACCTTCCTCTATAGCTAGTGGAATGTAATGGAGGGAGAGGCCTGCAACTGATTAAGTGCAAATTGCTTCTGTCCACCACTGCATTAGCTTTCCTCATAGAATCATAGAATCATAGAATTGGAAGAAACCTCAAGGGCCATCCAGTCCAACCCCCTGCCATGCAGGAACTCCCATCAAAGTACTCCCAACAGATAGCCATCCAGACTTTGCTTAAAAACCTCCAAAGAAGGAGACACCACCACCCTCCGTGGCAGCATATTCCACTGCTGAACAGGAAGTTTTTCTTAATGTTTCAATTGAATATATTTTTCTGTAGTTTGAAACAATTGCCCCGCGTCCTAGTCTCTGAAACCATGGAAAACAAACCAGTCCCCCTTGCAATATGACATCCTTTCAAATATTTAAACACAGCTACCATATCCCTTCTCAGCCTTCTTTTTGTAAGGCTAAATGTTCCCAGCTCCCTAAGCCATTCCTCATAAGACATTTCTTCCAGACCTTCAACCATCCTGGTCCCCCTCCTCTGTACCAGCTCGAGGCTGTCAACATCTTTTTTAAATTGAGCTGCACAGAATTGGACACAGTACTCCAGGTGGGGTCTGACCAGAGCAAAATAGAGTGGTATTCCCTTGATCTAGACACTATGCTTCTGTTGATGCAACCAAGAATCGCATTGGTTGTTGAAACCCATTCCGCTAGCTTTGGCCCAGCACTCTAGTCTGTCAAGGTCACTTTGGATTTTCATTTTATCCTAGGGAATTAGCAACCCCTTCCAATTTGGTATCATCTGCAAATTTAATCAGCCTACTCTCTATTCCTTCATCCAAGTTATTAATAAAGATATTGAATAGCACCAGACCCAGAACAGAAAACTGGGGCACCCCACTGGTCACCGCTCTCCATGCGGAGGAGAAGCCATTCATGATCCTCAACAACTATATTGTCCTCGTATGGCTCAAAGTTGCTTCTGATGTTTGGTAACCCCAACAGAGTCCTTCAGGCATGTGAGATACTGTATTCAAGGAGAGATTTACCATTGCTACACATCTCCCCAGTAAAGATGGGCACAAACCACTGGTTCATCAGTTCATGCCAGTTCATTTATTGGCCGAATAAGTGTTTGGTGCTTCAAAGTCCTGGCTCTTCTGGCAGGCACCCACTCACAAGCAGCATCCGGAGGAGGTGGGGCAGGGAAGCCAGCCTGCTGCCTCCAAGTGCGTGTGTGCCAGAGGAGGTAGGGCATCTTTGAAGTGCCAAATACCGATTCAGCCAATAAAAGAACAGGCACAAACCAGTGAATTGGTGGTTCATGCCCACCTCTACTTCCCAATGAGAATCATAGAATAATTTAGTTGGAAGGGGGCCAATGAGGACATCAAGTCTAACCCACTCTTCAATGCAGGAATCCATTGTGCTTCCATTGTCAAATGGCGGTTTTAACACAGGTCTCCTGGCTACTAGTCCGACCATCTATCCACTATCCATATTGGCTTTAAAAAAAGAAAAGAAAAGAAATGTTGCCTGTACTTTGCTCCTTCATCCACCAGCAATTACAAACCTTATAATTTGATTTAGCATGATTTCTTGTGAGTAACTCATACTGAACTCAATGGACAGTACATCCACACAAACGTCTCTAGGACTACATAATAAAACATCATTTTCCCCCTTCAAACCTATACAAGATGTTCCGACTCCATTTCAGAGTCATTGGGATAAGGAAGCCTGCAAAAGAAGAAATCCACTGGCTACCTCACTGTGACCTCGCTGTCAGGTGGGCAGTATAGAAATCCAATAAATGAATGAATAAATGCCTCTAAGCAGAGAGGGATCCAATACACAGTGCAATGAGGAGCCATAGACTATACACATTCACACAGTATAATCCCCCGCCAGCTCAACAAAGTGTCAAATTTTGTGAGTGGGCAGGTGAAATCCTGTGCATTTAACAGTCATGAAAGGCAGAAACTCAGCAACCTGTTGTTTTTTTCCTAGGTGGAGACAATGGGCAGAGTCCAATGGCATGTTTTTTGGTGGATTCCCACCAGGATGGACAATTCCCTATTCTCCTGGGGCCACTTTTGTGTAGCAACCCCCTGATAACCCTCTGGAGCAGGTGTTTCAGCCCTTTGGAGGACCACCGGAGGATGTGACAGGGAAAGAAGTCCCTCCTCTGCTGACACTGAATACCGAAGTACAACAAACTGGACCCCAGTGCTGGGACCTACAGAGGTTCCCTCAGGCTGCTGCCAACGATTGAGGTGTGGTAGGCATGGCAGGTTTGTCTAGAGCAGGGGGAAATTTAGCAATTGCCCCAGAATTAAAGCAGCCTCTTCAACAGGTGGTCATCCAGACCTTTCTCCTCACAGCCTCACATACCTCTTGCAAGTCTGCCTCCCACAAATAACATGGGCATCTCAGTTCTACTTTTTCTCCTCCTCAGCAACCTTTCTTTTCATTAAGAGCAAAGGAAGAATTCTACTCCACCTCCCCCACCTCATCTTCAGCACAGTAAAAACACTGGCACTGAAGGCTAACACAGAAAATCCACCTCTCAGGGTCCCCTCCGCCCTGTTGCTTCCCTGGCTTTCCTCTCTTCCGTGGCCTCAAATATTCAAGCAGCCAGAAAAGCCTCTCCTCCTGGCTAGGCCCACGATCCCTAGAGCAGGTTCCTCCCTCACAAACACGATGTTCCTTGGATGAGTAATGATTTTAGGCCTTGGTGGAGTGTGTGTGTATCTGGTGGTGGTGGGGGAGATGGAGGGTAACAGCGAGTGGGGGAGAGGTGACAAAACTACGGGGAGCTTAGACAGAGAGAACATTGTGCAAGTGCGTGGAATGAGGCAGGGTGGGAACAAGAGACTGCGGAAGGCAGAGCCTTTGGCTGGGGTCGCCCTCAGCTCTTCCCAGATTTCATCATGGAGGAACGACTGAAGCCAGCGCAAAGATGCTTAGCTGGCTCACATGGGAAGCTCCTATCTGGGCAAAAGGTTTTGATACATACAATACAGACATGGCCTGATGTGCAGCAATTCTAGACTCAATTGCTGAGCCGACTAAGGCTCTGAAAACTGTCGGCTGCAAAGTCGGCAGCTTGGCGGTTCGAATCCCAGGTGCCACGCAGCGGAGCGAGCTCCCACTGTTAACCCCAGCTCCTGCCAACCTAGCAGTTCGAAAGCATGTAAATGTAAGTAGATAAATAGGTACCGCCGAAAAAAGAGAGAAGGTAAAACAGTGTTTCCTTGCAGCCATGCCGGCCACGTAGCCATGGACTTGAACAACACTGGCTCTTCAGCTTGAATACGGAGATGAGCACCGCCCCTATAGTCGGACACGACTAGCATGCATGTGGGGGTGGGGGAGACCTATAACTTTACCTTATCCACTGGCTTGGCCTGGAACAGACTGAGCCGGGACAAGACACTTGACCATTTTATTTGGTACTGTGGTGGCAGCAGAGACCAAGGCTGGGCTAGCTTGTGGGGGGCAGGGGGTAGGTGGGGAGAGAACCTCATACTTGTAGGAATTTGAGGCAATGTCCAAAGGGCCAGACTGGTGGATAAAGAGTGTGCACAACACAGAGTGTGGAAAGGTTACTAATTAGCACTAGAATTGCCAGACAGCGCCCCCCCCCCCCGCCCCAGGCCACTATGCAAGGTGGGAATTTCTGGGTGTTGTAGTCAGGTAAATTTTCTACATATTGAGAGAGGTCCTGGTTGAAATTCCAGCTTGATCACTTTCATGGGACTCTTGGGCAAGTCGCTTGCTTTGCAACTATTTCCCATCTTATCTTTTTTAACAGGAATGTACAGACAGTCCCAATGAAAACAGCAATGTCTGAAGCGGGTAACATCCTTTTCTCATTTTTTTCAACCAAAGTCCTCTGCAAGGAGCGACATAAGGCTGCTGGCTGCTGTTTGTTGATGTGCTTAACTTTGTTTTAAATATACATTTGCTCAGATGATTCCGGTTTTCACAGGTACACCGCTGCGTGAGGCTGTAATATGTACCTGTTATGATCCCAGAGTGCCAAGTAGCCCAAAGGGAGGCAGGGATGGCAGACCATTTTGAGAGGTGACAAATAGTTTGGAAGTGAGGGATAACAATCTTGGAGTTTCTACTGTTTACATCACACCATGGCGTGCATGAACCTAGCATCAATCGTGCATAGCTCACATTAGTTTCAGCAGGACATGGCCAGAAATAAACAGGGGTTGCAGAAGCTCCTTGAGTCACCTAGATCTCCATATCAGTGCATCTAGTTTTGCATGTACATTCCTTCCTGGAAAGGTGTATCAGCAAAAACCTCTTCTCAAAAAATAAGATGAAAGCCTTTAATTAGTCATTTGTGTTCCGCACTATTCAAGTTTTGTACCAAGAAAACTTGAATTCGTCAGGCTACATAAAGTGTGTGAATAGAACAAAATGGTAGATTTTTGCTTTCATCGTTTTTTGGCTAATTCTGCACAATTTATCTATTCAGAAATGAGGCTCTGACACCAAAGTTTCATTACTAGCCACTGAAAATCTGATCTAGTGGATAACTCTCCAGTTTCTGAGATTTTAGCAGGCACTCTGTACAGGTATTAAAACCCATTATTAGCCATATGGCCTGAAAACTTTAAAAACAACAAAACCTTGGAGCCAAGATCCTCAAAAGACAGGCTCCTGTATCCACTGCCCACAGAACTGAATCTCACAGAGAATAGTGCATCTAATCCAATATTATAAATCAAAATTCTTTGTAGACTGGGGGAGATTGTGAATACGTTGTTCTGGAGGAACATAAGTCTTTGTATTTCAGCTTCTTTGCAGGATCCATGGAGTGCTGGCTATTTTCAACAGAGGACAAGCTGTAGTACAGTATGTAAGAGAAAGAAGCCATCAGAAAGTTAAATGCAAGTCATTTCTTTTCCTGGCTGTTGAAAAGGAGAGTTGTCTTTCTCAATTTTGATTAGTTACCTATGGGATAGTGCCCCACCTCTTCATGGAAAGGACTGGGACTTTTTCATTTTATCCCAATGTACTGTAATTAAAAATACTCCAAGGATACATTAAATATGAGCCAAAGAACATGAATACTTATACTTCCCTGCCTTTGGGAGACAATACACGAGGCATGCTTGGTTGCTACATTTTATCCTGGAGAAAACCCAGGAAGCTACATAACCCTGAACCCCACCTTGAAATTATTTATTTATTTTTATTTTACAGTATTTTTACCCCGCCTTTCTCCTTGGAAAAAAGGACCCAAGGCAGCTTACAGAACGAGCAATAATATACAGTCCAGTACAATTAAGACATGTCCAAGTATTGAGAACAGGGAATTGAGTGCCCCAAGGTCTAGCTGTCCTGGAAGTACTGAATCTTGCATCTGGAACCAGCTCAGTTTCTAGGTGTGCGATCCCATGGTGCTCCCACAGAAATCATAAAGAAATATGAGCACACAGAAAACCGAGGTGTCACTCAGCAGGCTGGGCTTCAACCGTCATGCCTGAATTTTAATTCTTCACCTGGTGAAGCAGTGACTTCCATGGAAGAGCACCACCTCACATGGTTCAAATCTCCACTGAGCCATATGGTGCTGGCTAGGTGACCTCAAGCCAGTTACACTGTTGCCCCGACTCTTGACACCGGCACGATTGTGCCAGAACACCAAGAGAAGAGGAAAACCTCGTAAGCCTCCCCGAAGGTCACTGGAATCAAGGCAGGGTATGAAAAGGAACTCATGAACAAATGAAATAAATAATGAATGCCAAAGTCATGCTTGCCATCTCAGTGAGTGCTAGATGTGCTCCGAGGTCAATATTTGTCATGAAGGGAAGAGTTTATCAAGTTAATTAGGGGATGGGTAGTTGGTCTCTCTAACAAAGAACAAAGAGGAATAGCTCCATCAGACCGTTATTCCGCCCTCATTCTTTTATTCCTCTTTTCTCTACTGGTATGTATTATTTTCTCCCAAGATCCCAATTAAAGAATTGTCACATAACACTCTCGCAGAACTGAGTTCACTGGCACCATTTTGCAACAGGGCAGGCTTACACAGTGTTCCATTATTATATGTAAACATGGATTTTGATCTTCAGCACAAATCCAAAATCATTCCTTCCCCTCTGCTCCCTTTTCCGGCTCTAGTGGCCGCAAAACAGTGTTGACAGTGTGATGGACAGTGTATTGTAAAATTAATTTCCAGCTGGGGGATGTTAAGGAAAAGTTGTTTTTTTTAAAAAAAAGACAAAATCACAATATGGTGTGTGGCTTTTATTGCCCCACTTGCATATTTGCCCCTTTCGATACCTAGAAGAGTCAAAAACAACTAAGCAATACTTTCAAGACTAATATGTTTTGTTTGGCACATGTTTTTTTGCGGACTGGAGCCCATTTCTGCTGAGTAAAGGGTGTGAAGTAAGCAAATCTATACAAATATGCTTGATCTGCATGCACGAATAGAATTTGGGGAGGGGGAATGGAGCTTTGGATGCAACTGTGTCTACGTCGATTGCAGCAGAAAATAATGAACGTGCACTGTAACTGCCAAGGACAAAATAGAAAGCCAGAAATACAGCACAGGTCACTTCTCTTCCATGTAGCAATAGGCAGCTTGATCAAAATATGCATTCAAATAGTTCTGTTTTGCAACACAGCAAATACTTGCCTGATAGGGAACCCAGGTGGTTGATGTGGAATCTGTCAGTTATTTTTTTTAGGAGGTTTATAGATCTCCAAGTGTGGGGAGAGTTGGAAATATGGCATAAAGGTTTATTCAAGATGTAAAAAGCTGCCAAGGATCGGGGGCGGGGGGCGGGGGGGGGGAGAGGAATTTATGTTTCCTATTTTCCTTCTTATGCATCCTGACCCAAAGCATATGTTTCTCTCCACAGTGGCTTGTGCATCTTTCCCTTTTCCAAACCTTCTCTCCAAGTTTGCAAAATGATATAAATTAACCAGATTGTGCTATTTAAAATTTTGGTAATTATTTCAATACTTGGCCTTCATTTTCGTTTGCTTAGGTAGGTATTCAGCTGCCTGGATAGGTCAGGGAGTTAGGTTTCCAGCTGCAGATCCAGAGGTTGAAAGTTCCTTTCCACTCTGTGCATCCCAGAACAGCCAATCTGTGTGGCCTTGGGGAAGCTGCAGAGTTCCAGAGTGCCAACCCCAGGAGAAGGGGGTGGTAAACCACTTCTGAGTACTCTCTACCTAGAAAACCCTGGACGGGGTCATCAAAAGTCAGAATTGACTAGATAGCACACCTTAACAAACTAACTAGATAGGGGTCCACATTCCGAATGACAATTGGTTTTGCCAAATAAGTATGGTTTAAGACTTTAGGGTACTAGTGTGGGATTTTAGCACCTGTGTTCCTGGTCTTGTCACAGACTCCCTATTTCGCTTAAGGCAGTGGTTTTCAACCTTCCTGATGCCGCGACCCAACCATAAAATTATTTTTGTTGCTATTTCATAACTAATCTTGCTACTGTTATGAATCGTACTGTAAATATCTGATATGCAGGATGTATTTTCATTGTTACAAATTGAACATAATTAAAACATAGTGATTAATCACAAAAACAATATGTTAATTATATATTGTGAAATATGTTTTTCCAATTACAAATAAGTGAAACGTCTTGAAGCATGGTGTAGCATGGGCAACAGTCTTAATGTAACAACATTTTATTTTATTTGTTAAACTTTTATTTGTTAAACTGTAAACTACATTGCTACATTGCTAACTTATAGTTAGGACAAGAAGCTAATGTTAGGACAGAATATGGAGAAAAAGGTTAGTTTCCCATAGACAGACATGTCAGATAAAGGTGCATTTTAGTTCCTTATCTGTTCAGTCAGTAAGCAGAACATATCCTATTCTGGACCAGATTCAGATAAAGAGAGAGCGAAGATTGGTGGAAAAAAGATCACAAATTTAATATATGCAGATGATACCATATTACGGGTAGAAAGCAGCAATGACGTGAAACAACACCTGGTAAAAATGAAAGAAGAAAACACACAAGTGGGAATGCAGTTGAATACTGAGAAAACAAAATCATGATTTCAGAAGAGCTATATAATTTTAATACTGACCATAGAAATTGTGAAATATTTTATTTAATCATCAGTCCAGAGATTGTAGCCCTGAAATTAGAAGACTGAGACATGGAAGGGTAGCTGTGAACAACAGGCAGCAATCTTGGGGAAAGATATACCACTGGAGACCAAGGCCAAGAACACCAACATTGTTCTATTTGTTATTACTGGGTAGGAGGAGAGCAGGGAATGAAACACACTGGGGGGGGGGGGGAAACTGGTTCATTTGAAATATGGTGCCGAAGAAGAACATACTTTGAACTACCAAAAAGACAATTGGATCCTTGATCAAATCAAGCCATAAATTGTTTAGGGGGGATATTAGGGAAGGCCAACTTGAAAAGGGAAGATGAGAGAGCATCAGATGTATGAGGTAGACTGACTCCAACAGGCTTGACTTTGCAAGAGGTATGCAGGCTGAGGGCTGCAAATGACAGGACAACCTGGAGGTCATTCATTCCCAGTGTCGCCACTAGCCAGAGATGACCTGGCAGCAGCAGCAGCAGCAGCAGCAGCAGCAGCCACCACTCCATCATCCTCAGCAGTGACAGGGTAAAACTGATGCACCTCAATTGTTGATGCCACGTTTGTCTTTATACTCCAAAGAAACTACAAAGACAAAAAGGGAGTATTTTTAGGGAAGACTGGTAAGGCGGGGTGGGGGGGGGGGGGGAGAGACAGACCAAACAGCATAGGAGTTAAATGTTAAACCTGTCTGGCTGCTGAGTATAGACATGGGTTCCCGTGACCCAATATTCCTTCATAAAGGGTGGGTGGGTGTGCCAGTGTACCGGGGAAGAAAGCTGGCACAGAAAGAGAAAGGCAGACCTGTCCTGCGCCTTTCTTCCACCTCGACCAACAGCTCTCTATGTGGAAAGGTTTTCCCTTTCTTGGGGGGGGGGGAATTCTGTGCTGTGCTCACCCTCTCCCCCATGATTAGAAGTGGTGCAGAAGGGGAACAAGCCGGCCTCCGCTTACTGGGGACAGGGCGACAGAAGAACCGCTCACGGGGCAGTGGCAAGCTGAGAGCAGCTGGAAGAAAAGGTGCTCATATTCACTCAGGCGCCCAACCTACCCACACAGCCCCCACCTCCGCCTCCGCCCCCACAACCCCTTTCTGCCCGCCACTGACCAGACTGTGCCACGAACCCCCCGGCCTTCCTTCCTGGGCACTGGCCCTCATCTCCCAGATGGATAGCA
Source organism: Phrynocephalus versicolor (assembly GCA_023846285.1). Classification (NCBI taxonomy): domain Eukaryota; kingdom Metazoa; phylum Chordata; class Lepidosauria; order Squamata; family Agamidae; genus Phrynocephalus; species Phrynocephalus versicolor. The sequence continues at coordinate 15,432,996 of JAHTLZ010000010.1, read as the reverse complement.
TGGAGTTGATGGGCTCCATGTTCTGATGGGGCAAGCTGGGTGGTGCCTGGGCAGAATGGTAAACCACTTCTGAGTAGGAATATCTAGGAAGCCCTGGGAAAGCCACTGTGAGTCAGAATCATCCTGATAGCACATAATTATTTATTATGAGAGGAAAGAGCCCCTGTCCCATCCTAATTCCCAGAACCCAGGAGTCAGGAGGAGAAAGTTTAACCCAACCCCAATGTGCTGAAACATGTGTGCCTGTGTGCAGAGAGCCCCAGATCTCTGCCCTAACACCAGGTAAATGCCACAGAGGACAGCATCTCATTGTTGCACATTAACCCCTCTTAAAGCAGTCGATTTCTGGGAAAAGATGAACATATAAAAAAACAAGTAAACCAAGGTGGCTTCCTAGGCTTCGGACTGGCCACAAACACATGTATAGTGTGTGTCATATCCAGCCATTTGCATTAAAAAAAACTGTAATGTGAGAGGCAAATCGATCACCTGCTGTCTCCTTGTCTTAATTCCTCATTTTGAAAATCACGTTAAGTATACCCTAGGAAGCTAATCATTGGAAAAAAACAATTTCATTTCCCCAGCAAAGGCTCGGGGGAAGGATTCCTCCCATCTATGGATGACGAGGTCCACTTACATCCAATTGAGTCCGTTCAGAACTCTTTCATATGAACCGAGAGCTTCCTAAAGTCAAAAGTTGCATATCTGAGCCCTTCTTTCAGGCACACATGGCGAGGCCCAGTTCTGGGCTGCTGCCTGAGGAATTCACACCATTAAAGCAGGCTCCTATTTGGGCAGGCATGTGAACACCTCAGCAAAACTGAAGTCTGGACGTTAGATTAAAATTTAGCATCTACGACAGCATCTACAACAAGGGTGACCCTCCCTGAGATTTTACCCTATACAGTACATTTCTTCAATCCTTAGTACCCAAGCCCACAGCAATGGGTTCTGGGGACGACTGGCCAAAAACCTCTAAAGGACCACAGCTGCCCACACCTGCCTATGTGTCAAGCCATTTCCCCTGGAGTTGTATATTTATTTCCATAGACTTAGAAGTCCCGTCCTCCCTGTGATGCATGTCGTGTATGTTGCTTCCTCGTCAAGAGCGTATGTGTGGGGTGGGTGTGGGCATGGGGGGCAGGAGGGAAGAAAAGATGAAGAAACAAGAAGAAAAGATTATAAGAACTAAATGAAAACACCAGTGGCTCAACTTATGGTTAGGACGTCTGATCTAAGCCAGAGATATACTGCTGCAAGTAAGATGGTGGGGAGATTGCATGGGAAATTTTCAAAAAAATTACACATAATTAAGTGCTGTTTGTAGGTTGGGGGAGGCATAACCTCAGTGTTAAGAAAACCGGTTCATTTCAAATGATATTGGGATATTTTATAGAGACAACCCAATTCAAGTTTTGGCCCTAAAAAGTGTGAAATGGCCTGCAGCAAAACCCACAATCTGGCAGCTTGCTTTTGCAAACAGTTTAACAAGTACAGTAACAGGAACGGAAAAGCCAACGGTTACAAATTAGCACCCAAGTAGCATTGCAAGACGAGCTTAAAAACTCCCCACTCCCACACACACATACCCTCCTACCTTTAGTAAGGTCTTTTACAGTATTTCCTTACAAAACTGCCTTCACCTGATGTAATCTTAGGCCACTCTTGCTCATCCATCAGATTGCCCCATAAAGTCCCCTGAGACACCAAAAACATATCTGAGAAACTTCAATTTCATCAGTTTATGCAAACTGAACAAAAAGAATCTCACCAGGCTTCTCCAAATATTGATTATGTCTCCTAATCTATACCAAAATGATAATGACAATGATGATCACAATAATAATAAAAACAATTAAAGTAGGGAGCTGCAGGGGGTGGCAGGGGAGGGTCAGGTGACTAGTGTGTCTGGGTGTACAGAAAGGGAACAAGACTGGGAAAGCAGCTGGTGACGGAAAAGCAAATTGCGACCAATTCGGAAAATGCAGTTAATGTTTTGTGGTAAGTGAGGGATGAGAAGTTAGAAACACCAAGAGGTCAGAAAAAAGAGGGAGGTGGAAGGTAGAATCATTTACAGAGACCTTTATTCAATCGCAGCCAACCTGGCACGAGAGGTGTGTGTTTCTCTGGAGGAACACCTCTTTCTTCCTAGGTGTTTCTAGCTGGCCAGCTACAATTAAACCCTTGTTGTTTCCAGTGCTATCCAGCGGCCAACCCAGCTTTCCCATCAAATGCTACAACCCACCGCGAGCCACAGGCAAATCACAATCCCTACCGATTTATTATGGGTTCATTTATTATTACACTTGTGCCCTGCTTTTCAGCCAACAGAAGAATTTCAGCAGCTTGTCTTAAAAAAAACCTATCACCAGATAGAGCGTTATGCATTGGGTAGGAGTGGGAGTGAAGAAGAGTAAGAGGAGATTCTACCGGTGAGGGGGCCTGGATCAGTGCATCCATATGGTGGTAACACAGGTATAACATACATTTGTTACAAGGACAATAAAAGTGTCTCAAAACGGAATCCATGAAGAGGTGTGACCAAAAGCTCATTTTAATCATAATAAGTTCATGTACTCAGTTAACAGGCATCCCTATCTCAGATCATTAGGGAAATATGTCGTCATCATCATGAGCTGACAAGTCAACTCTAACTTATGGCAACTCTTTTTAAGAGTTTTTCAGGTAGACCTCCTTCTTCTGGGTAGGGGGGTGCCCTGGGACTCTGCAGCTAGCCCAAGGCTACATGGGCTGGCTCTCCTGGGAGTCACAGTGAGGAACTAAACTTGCAACCTCTGCCCAACTCTCACTGAGTTAGGTCTCTGAAACACAGACTCTAGGAAGAAAGTGACACTTATGCAAATAGAGAAGGGAAAGAGATGAAAACTGGTTCTCCTGTTCAACATATTTCTTCAACGCGGTAGCAACTTTTTACTTCAGGTTCATCCTCTAAAAAATGAAATTATTTTTCCCATGTGGAATTCATTTATAAAGAGCTCTGGGGGGGAAAGCAAATTTGTTTGTAAACAACATCAAGCCCATAAGGCTTGAGCAGTGCTGATGGGGCACTGCAACTCCCATCATTCCTAACCCACTTGGTCAATGGCTATGATTGTGATGTGAGTTAACAGCCCAGCTCATCTGGAAGGTGACACGTTGGGGAAGGCTAATTAAACTGTAAACCGCCCAGAGACTACTTGAAGTGGTATGGGCCGGTATAGAAGCAGAATACTTTGCCTCTTTTACACACACAGTCCCCTTGGCACCAACAGGCAGTGACATTACACAGATGTCTCTGTCTATCACCAAGCCAGGAAGAGAAGCTTCTCGCTGGCTACTTGACCTAGCAATTCATTTGCAGCACAGGGACCAATTTAGCGCATCCACCAGGGATGTCTCTCTCTGCAACAGGGGCTATTGTCCCCCAACACATGCAGGCTCCCACTCTGCAAGGGGAACGTTTACCAAAATGTCACACAAATAGGGCTGCTGCAAGTTGGGGTAAGCTGGAATCACAATCACCCAAGTAACCCCCCTCAGTAAGACACATGGTGAACTCCACTTCTCATCTCCCAAGCAGTTTCCTACTGACTTCCACTTCCAGCTGTATCCACGCTGGTTAAGACAATTGCACTAGCTACGGTACAGCGCTACCATCTCCTCAGAGGACAGTTTCTGAAATGCCTGTCTTCAATGACGGTCATATCCCCTTCAGGAGGGGACTGCTGATGACCCTCCTCTGAAGTGACATCCCACTTCCTGTGTATAGATGTCAAGCTTTAGGTGGTAGCGAATGGTTCTGATTTTCCTCATAATTACCTGGGGTCTGCCTGGCTCCTGGCCAACAGTTCCCTCAGCCAAGGTTTCTCTTTGTCCTAAAATAAACTCTCAGGATGAAACTGAGAGGCAAGGCAATCACACTCATCACAACTCTCGTTTCCTCTGGCACCATCTTCCTGCTCCTTCAGAACACCAGGAAGGCGGTGGTGGTGGGGAGTTTAAACTATCTTTCCTAAATCATACATTAATGCAACTATCCAATACTGAGGGGGAAAACCTGTCATCATTACAGGATTTCTAATTTTCAGACCTCTCTTTTCCTCCCAGTGTTGGTAGAAGAAGGAAAAATGAAGTGATTTTCTTAAGGCTGGGAGGAATGAATTGGACTAGAGAAGCATCTGTCACTTGCTGTTTTTAAGGTCTTGAACTTTCACATATGGAGAACATCAAAACCTTTCAGTAAAGCATCAAAATACAGGATGCAGTCAAACTTTACATGAAACTACATTTCAGCATGACTTACAGGGAACCTCAAGCTTGTACACCCTTCTACCCCTCTCCTCTGACCCAAATACAAGGAATTTGGAAGTGTTTTTGCTTCCGGTTTAGAGTAACCACAGATGCTTCATTCATTCAACCCTAACAAACTGTGATTGGTATCTTGGGCATTTTAAAAAAAGCCTTGTGGCGCAGTGGTTAAATGCCTGTACTGCAGGTAAAACTGTGCTCACGACCTGGGTTCAATCCCCGGTAGCAGGCTCAAGGTTCACTCAGCCTTCCATCCTTCCGAGGTCGGTAAAATGAGTACCCAGCTTCCTGGGGGGGGGGGCAATGTGTAGTCTGCATTCTGTAATTAAAGTTGTAAACCGCCCAGAGACTACTTGTAGTAGTATGGGGCGGTATATAAGCAGAACACTTTTTTGCTTTAAAAAAAAGCAGGGGTGGCATTTAATTTGAAAGCATGAGCCAGGAAAAGGCCCTGCCCCAGACTGTCTGAAGAGAAAATATTTTGTTATATGTGGAATCTTTCCATGAAATTAGAGAGCCTGAAAAATCAGGATTCCCAATCGTGTTGAGAATCTCTACATGTGGCAGACTACCTCTTCTTTGGATTGTCTTTCTTCAGATGGGGGAAACGACAGGCAGAGGTGGGGCTAAAATTACTGTTCACACTGTTAAATAAGCCCATTTATTAAAGGCCTGAATAAGGTTCATATTTTGTTGGAAATAACCCAATTTCCAACCAAAGGTTATGGACCTAGCTTGTTTCAACAAGCCACGCCAACATTAAGAACAGCTGAGGGTTCTGAAAATATGCTATAAAATATGGTTAATTGCAATAGGAAGCCAAATTTGTTTTGCAGTTGCATGAAAGAAAGAGAGGGGTGAGCAAAATTCAAAGCCCCCAAAGCATCCTGTGGCTTGATCCTATCCCAAACCAATAGTGCATTTTAAATTGATTTTCTTATATTTGTTACACCATCCTTCTACCAGTGTGTTCAAAATACATAGCGCTGCTTCTCCACATTGGATCCCTCACAACATCCCTGTGAAGCAGGTCAGACTGAGTGAGAGACGGGAACATCCAATTACAGTAATTTCATGGCTCAGTAGGGGTTTGTACCTGATATCCCAAGTCGCAAATTTAAACAGCCTGACCACCCCAATCCTTGGCATGACACTCAAAAGTAGCCACAGATTCCTAAAAAGGCACATTCTCAGAAACTTAAGAAATGTGAGGAAGGCCAGATCTCTTCCAGCAGACAAACGGACAAGTGATAGAAGCAGGCTGCAATTATGCAGAAAGTGCTATCCAGGTTTACTATTTCATTGCACTTTTGGTCACCCTGCCCTGCATCTGGAAAAGGGAGTACAGTATATACAGTACGTATTTATTTATTTATTCTTGAGTATTTTTACCCCACCATTCTCCTTAGAAAAGGACCCAAGGTGGCTTATAGTAATGAGGGACAATATACAGTCCAGTGCAATTAAGTTATCTTTACTATAAGGATAAACTTTCTCATGCCAGAATTATATTTTATTTATTTAAAAGCTGTTTACATCTATCTAGCTGATGTACCAATCTAACCTTTCTAGTCTGTCTTTACCCCATCATGCTTTAACCTGTGAAGGATATTGCTACCGGACTTTGACCTGAAATAGCATGTGGATTCTCTTTTTTAAAGGAGAGATGAAGAAAAGATCACCCTTAAGGTTAACCAGTCTAATTTCTGTACTTATTTGGGAGTAATCCCCTCATAACTCAGTTGGACTCCTTTTTGAATAGACATGGACAGGTTTGTGCTTCTGAGTCTATGTTGGCTGCACAAAGGAAATGGATTTGATATTGTTTATTTGCTACGCCTTGCTCTCTGTGATGCATGCCCTACTGACCATTGTTGGGTATCTGATAGCAGCTTTATAGGGGCTATTGATCAAATTCAGCAGGTCCATGTGGTAAGCTATTTGGGGCCATATAGCCCATAGGAATTATTAAAATATTAGTATATAAAATAACAGTGGAAAAAAGACCTGAATGTCATTCAGAAGAGATTCATATAATGTTCTATAATACTCAAATGGATGCTATGTTCAATTTAGTGGTAGTTGTCTTTGGAAGGAATTGAAGCCAGAAAACTGGCAAGAGAAGCAGCCCAAGCATTTCACCTCTTATAGTCTCTGTTGGTGCAGAACTGACCATCGTTGGGATATTGCACCAATGTAATCTAGAAACCATATGAATATGTCTGGAGGCCCTCAACCATAGTTGGACTGTGACTACTGGTTTAACACTCTGACAATCACTGGGATGGCTGTAGCCCTTACAGCTTTATGGTATAATAGTTGCTGGAAGCGTTACAATTGCGAGTCTGCTCTTTTTCTTTTTTTTTCTCTTTTTTTAAACCAATGGAGATTCCAAACGGCCTTAGACATAAACCTAGCTGTGCAATAAAAGTCCTTAATTTCACTGCAGAGTGAAACAAAGTACTTTAAGTCTAGATGGTGACTTATCATTGCCTTGACCTCTACTGCATTCTAAAGAGAGACACCAAAAAGAGTGAAACCACATGAAGAATGCTAACTTTTATTTACTTCCTGCTTCATAATGACAATTGCTGCCCACATCTTTAATAAATGTGTGTCCTTTTCCTCTTGTTCTCCTCCGTCCCATCTGTGCTTTCATAGTGGTTGGAAAGGTTGTTTCCTTCCCGCCTTTTAATTTCCTGTCAGGACCCCATTTTTAAATATTTGGCAAATAGGAAATAAGTGCAACAGAATTCTCCCTGTATTATAATTTAAGATTAATCCATATTGTTATGGCCCTAAATAAATGTTGTAATATTGAAATGCAGTTCAAATTAGCTTGACAGAGTGCCAGAAGCACAATTAAAATGTTATCCAATGGGTAATCACAACCTAGTCTGTACGTTATAAGTGCCACTTGCAATCTGTCGCCTTTTGACAGAGAGAGAGAGAGAGAGAGAGAGAGAGAGAGAGAGAGAGAGAAAGAGAGAGAATGCAAAATAGATATCCTGATCATTGCCAATGGTTAAAAGACCAAAGCTGAACTCCTTTTGGCAACCAAACTATAAAATGTTCTCAGGAGCCTGATGAGGGGAAAATATTTAAAACAGGATGTACCTAATCCAGACAGGCTACGTATTAAAGCTGGCTTCAGACAATAATCTTTCCAAAATGGTGAAAATGGTATAAAAACATCACTGTTCACCCTGTACACCTGATTTCCCCAAACCTGGTACCTGTAAATGTGTTGAACTTTAAACATCCCACTCACCCAAACTCAGCATGGTCAAAGATCGTGGTGCCTGAGGTTAAGGGGTGTTGTTGTCTAATATGTGTTGTTTTCTAACATCTGTAAGACATCAGGTGATGGAATGGCTGATGCATCCACTTATATTCTATTACAGTGCTTCATATGAAAGTTTGGAGAATTGTTTTTTTAAAAGTAATCCACCACCTGATTTGTTGCCCAAGCATTATTTATTTATTTATTTGTTCCTGGATGTATATACCACCAGGTTTAATTCAGAATACAACTCCAGCTGGTGTACAAGGAAAGTTAAAACAACAAAATAAAAATAACATTTTAAATATATTAAGTAAACATGATAAATACATAGAACAAGCAAATCATACTAGGGAGTCAGGTAGGTGGCGAGTAGCAGCCTGCCAAAAGCCTCACAGTAGAGCCAGGTCTTCAAAGAACTCTTAAACGTTGCAACAGATGGAGCTAAATGAATGTCAACTGGCAATTTGTTCCAAAGAGTAGAGGCGGTTTCTCCTAACAGTTTTTTTGGGCTTCCCTAGGGGTGGCCACCCAAAGTGCCAACACTAAAGAAGATCTAGTTGGATGGGCATTTATATCTACGGGACAAATGCTCCATCATAGTTATATGATTTATGTACTTTAAGTGTTAAAGTAAAATTAGTTACTTTAAGTGTTACAATCATGGCTTTTAAAATAGAATGAATATGTCATGATATTCAATTGTATTGCTTGCTGCCTTTTTGTTACTTATAACTCCTCTTATTTATTTTTTTGTGGGGGTGGGGAATCAAAAAAGATAAAATAGATTTTTTTTTAAAAAAATCTACAAAATACTCTCAAAGATCCAAAACAACTGGATTGGAGATAACCTCTGGGTTGGAGAGATAGGCAGGATCTCTCTCAATGCCATTTGCAGGGAATCGTAAGCAGGTGAAGACATCTGCTTGGGAATACCCTGAAGCAAATGGTGAGCCAGTGTGTGACACAGAATGCTGGACTGGATGGGCTGTGGCCTGTTCCAGCAAGGCTGTTTCTTATGTTCTTATGTAGATGAGCCTCCTGGATTCTAAGGATAGAACTCGAACCCTCACCCTTCAAAATATGTACATGTTGATTTTCAGGGGAATTAGGTATGGTGGGGATCACTCCCAAGGGAGAACCAATGATATTTTGAATTACTGTATATCCCCATGATCTGTTATTGTCTGCTGTGTTGACAAGGGTGAATGGGATATGGGGTTCCAATAATCTTGAGGACCCCAAACGGCCTATCCTATCCCACCTTGCATCTACCTCTGTCCTCTGAAAAATTCAATTCCCGCACCCCCACCCCCCCGCCATTAGGTTCCATCAGAGAGAAAAGGAGGCAGAGTAGTATCTGGGAGGCCTCGTGGGCTTCCTGTCGGACAGAAAGGGTTTCTGTGGAAACCAGCCTCACTGATAACTACGGGAAGGCGTACGTGTTAGGGACAGTGAGCCCATGCTGGAGCCAGTGTACTGGCCTAGTGCTCCTTCAGAGCTGCCCAATAATATGGGTCTGTATAAGGTTTGCCTTGCATGGGCTCTATAAACAGACTCATATTCCGGGATACAGACGGGTCCAGGTTGTTCCTGGATGAATGCCAATGGACTTGCAACAGTTGGGGATCACTGCTACTGGAGCCACCGGGACCAATGGAATTCTACAACAACATTTCCAGTGTTGCCATGCAGATGTCTACTGGTGGCATAAACCCAGGCACAAATCCTATTCTATTCCGGATTAAAGATTCCCCCAAGGAGGCTCTGCTTGTCGTTCCCCTGAGAAGTGTAACTTACAGGGATGCTACATTAGACATGGTTTGTTTGGTGATGGCATCCCAGTTATGGAACTACCTTCCATCGGACATCTGCTTGTTCCCTAGACGTAGGGCTTTCAGAGGCCATTTATAAACATATTGATTTGTACAAGCTTTCATGGAGCAGGCAAGCTTTTTATGTCTCTCCCACTGCTTTTGGTTGGCATTGCTTTCATTGCCTTTTAGAAGTCATTTGTTATTTTACATTCTTTTGCTCGTGACTGTAGAGAGAGATCGTTTTAACTGTGCGTCTTCAGAAAAATGGTTAGCAGCTCTGAAGCCAAGACTGCCAAGTGCAGTCCCTGTTTAGCGGACTTTGTGTAGTTGTGGTCTAAGAGAAGAAACCAAGGTGCACTATGTGTGACAATATGTTCATACTGTCCTCCTTCCTCTGTCCCCAGGGGCTCAAGGTGACACGCAGATACACAGTGTAGCAGTAGGCAACAACTATCTGAAACAGGCTAGGATGAGAGTTAACCATTGGCCTGTGGGCATGAAGAACAATAACAGTTTAAGCTGAACTGTGGTCTGTATTTGGTCTGTCCAGCACAATACTATACCTTTCCTAACTATCCCAGCAGAACTAAGGGCGCTTTTACACAACCCCTAAAATCTGGGGCAAAGGGCTCCCAGATCCAGAGCTTAAAAATGTTTTCCCCACCAGTTCCGGACTTTAAACAATATAAAGTACGACCACGCCCACCTAAGCGCGTCCCAGCGCATTTTCCAAGTACCTGGTCTCCGAAGGTGAAAAAATTCTGATGTGGATGTAAAGCAGTGAGTGCAGGGCTCTCCTCGACTTGTGTTTGTTTTTTGTTTTTTTGCCCCCACCCCTTTAAGAGACTGAGAGACTGGAATGGTTCCCGGAGCAGTTTGATGGCAGAGCGGAGGTGAGCCTGCATTCTTTTCTCCCTTTTTTTCTCCCTCCCCTCACGCAGACAGGAGCAAGGAAGTGAGGAGGGGTTGGGAACACAGGAAGAGCGACAAACCCCCAAGATCTCTGGTCCGAATTTAAGTTGCCAGCAGATCTTAGGGGTCGTGTAAAAGCGCCCTAAGAGCAAACACTGATCCTGTCCTTTCCAAAGGATATAGGATATATCAGATGTATTTGTCCTGAGCAGTGTGTATAAAAATCAACTTGATTTAAATCATTTTTGAAAAAAATTAAGTCATCTATTTTTTTAAAAAAAAATTAAATCCAATTTTTGAAAAAATAAAAAATTGTGATTTCAATCAATTTGATTTTAATCATCATTTGAAATAAATTGGTTTTAATCAAATCCATTCTTGTGCTGAACCCCCAGTACAGAAGGAAATGGTTCAGAATGGGCTATGAGGAAAGTTTGTGGAAGTTACTTTTCTAGGACAGCCTTACCAAATGACAATTTCTTAGCTGTGCTTTGCTTGGTTAATGGAACCTCAATCAGCAGGAAGAGGTTGAAATTGAGACTAAAGCCCATGAATCTGATTTATAGTGGGGGAAAATGAACCATGCTGTGAACAGTCATTTCTGTCAGACATGGAAGAAAAATCTAAAAAGAGAAAGAAACCCCAGTATATAAGTAACTTTTCTGAAGCATTCAGTGTTGTGTGTATGGGTGGGATCAATTCTGGTTCACATGGCCCAAGATATGGGAGTTTTTCATTTCCTATCCATCCGCTCTGCTTTCAACAGAAGCAACATCTTCTACTGAAGCTATTACATTTGTAGCCTTTCCAAATTAAACCTCACTGTTCCAAATTTGGTTACATTTGATTCACTTAGGCTTTTGCTTTTTGCAGGTCTACCTGTACATAATCAAATAACAGAGCAAGGAAGAAGCCGCCCTCTTAAAGCTGAAGTGGGATTCACAGAATAAAACCAATATTTATCTTACCGGTGGTTGGAAGGCATATACCTATAAATTTTGCTTTATTGCATGCAGCCTGTTTTGGTAACTCCTTCTCACCCGCCCCTTTTCTCCTCATGTAAGGTTTTGGGTGAGATTTTTTAGAGCAACCAATAACCCACTAAATGTAAGTAGCTCTTTGCTGTGAAACCCTTTCAGAGAAGTTTAAAAAAAAAGTTAGCCATTAGAAGTGTCTGCTTCTAGCCTTCAGAGAGACCCTTGTTTATCTGAGGAGGTGGCAGGGGGCAAAGACAGGCCTTGGACAAAGTGTTTCTTTGTCCCATTTTTTTTAAAAAAAGCCAGGTGCTAGTTTAAATGTAGGATCCTTCTTGATCCCAACACTTTCTTTCCCTTGAAAAAGTGAGTTCCTAGCCTTTGAGGTGGTTGAGCCAACCACAGAGATGCAAGGACGGTATAGATGGGTCACACGTCCTCTGGCAGACCTGTAAAGCACCTTAACAAACAACACTGAGCGTGCATTAGGAAAGGCGTGGCGAGTGTCTGGCCTTCCAAATGTTTAGGAATATAGCTCTCACAGTCTCTTGCTGCCAGCTATGGTGGGTAGGGATTAATGGGAGTGTAGGCCAAAATCTCTCAAGGCCTCCAGGTTTTCCAGTAATACAGTAAGAACTGCTGGATACCTCTGTAGTTTAGGTACGAGCCAGACGTTGGGAGTTCGATTCCACATTGTGCCTCCTTATTATAACCTACACTAAGAGTACAGTGGTACCTCTTAAAACAAATTTAATTTGTTCTATGGGTCAATTTGTTTTAAGAAAATTTTGTCTTACGAAATGCGGTTTCCCATAGGAATGCATTGAAAATGGATTAATCCATTCCAGAGACTAGAATAAGGACAAAAATAACCAGTGGCGGTGTGTGTGTGTTCCTAGGTACATGTGGAATTATTTTGTCTAGTAAAGCATCCCATAGGGAATTTTTTGTAATGCGAAACATGCCTATTCCTGGAAATATTTTTCTTCCTATGAGTTTTTCTGTCTTACAAGGCATTTGTCTTAAGAGGTACTACTGTATAGCCAACTTCTGCCTCTGCAAAAGCTACTCTGTTCTTCAGAATAATGGGTGAGGGGTATTATTCTATCTCCCAAGGCGACTGCCTCACCAGTAGTCAGACTTTTCACAATATGGCACGGCAGGCAGGCTTTTTTCAGTGACTTACTACCTAAGTGATGGGCTGTTGTTTTTAATTACTGCTTGTTCATTTCCACCCCTTCCCTTCCAGTTTTATTTGTTTTGCTTTTAGTATTGGGAAGCCACCACCTTGGGCCCACTTGAAGAGACAACCAGGAAATGAATGAATGAATGAATGGTTGTGGGAACAAGGTTGACTACACCTAGATGCAAATTTAGCTGAGCCACAAGAGAACAAGCATTTCAGGGACCTTCTGCTCATTAGCCATTCTTATACCATGCACCCTATATACTGTTGACTTTCTGGCATGAATAACTACAACCAGATGAGACGGCTTGTCTGCTTACCTCATCTAACTAAAGTCATGTGTACTTTGTGCTTAAGCAGCAACAAAGGTTTTGAAAAGCCAGGTTTTACAACTTATTTGCATGCAGACATGCATATGGCTGGGCTTTGCACATCCTGTTCTGTTCCTATTGGCTGTAGGCAAGGGCAGGGAATTCAGCACTCAAGCCCCACCCTTTGCTCAGCCCCACTTCTGGCTTTTCAAATTTTAGGAGATTCCTTCTCAGATAACGTAAAGCATCACAAAAGGGCTGGAAATTTGGGTCCCAAACCGAATTGCAGGTTTGTCTGTGCCTCTGAATATTCAGTGAAAACTGAGATTCTGCAGCCCTAGGTGTTTTTGCTTTCTGTGTCCATTTCTTTGGGCAACATCCGTGGAGAAGTCACCTCACCATCCTGCTTTGCTTCTAGCATTGGGGGAAAGAGCAAGAACACTTTATTCATCTGAGATAGTCCTGCAAAAATTGTGACCCTCCACCAAGCTGGATATCCTTCTGACCAAATATTTTGGCATGCTATCTCTTCACAGACACACACACACACACACACACACACACACAAACACCATCCCTACCTCTTGCAGTTCCTCAAGGGCAACAAATGTATCCATGGTCTATCATAAAAGGCGATTGGGCAGCATTTGCCCTGATATTATGAAAAATAAGCTAATTTATTAAAGCAATCTTTTAACATGTCTGCAGAATTTAATAGTTCACTGGAGAGAACATAGCAATTTAAGTCATGCTGAAGAGAAAGGAGTCTCGTTATCAACAGAAAAAGAAGAGAAAAACATCCTTTTTTTCCTGCTCAGAGGCAATCCTTACTTCACTACCAAGAACTGTTGGTTGACAAGTATGCACTGATCTACTTCTGGGGTGGCTGGAGTTGCAATATTCTGCTTATTCAAATGAAAGGAAGCACGACCATTTACTGGCCTGATCCAATGGACATTCCTCTCAACATCTCCTCTTCCACCGGGACCCTGGTGACAATGAAAACTTTATGGCAGGGAAGGACTGCATAATTTCCGTTTCTGCTGTAATTACCACAGCTCCTGTATACTGGGGGTTATTTACTGAAATATGCTTGTATCCCTGCTCTTCTGTGTAAAATATTCAGAACAATTCAACGAAGACAGTTTCAAGCTCTATGGGAGAGATAAACCCCAGAGTGGGTATCAAAGCACCAGGCTGATCAGCACCATATAACCCCAGCTCTATATTTAGTTCAGGAGTCTTTCTGGAGCTGGGTCTCAGTTTACCTACTACACATATCATGCCTAGATGCCCTAAGCACATCCAATCTTGCCTGATTTCGGGAGCTAAGCAGGGCTATTCAATCCTAGCAATTATAAATTGAACATTTTGGGAGCCAAATTGAACTCTGATCAACAGATTGGCAACATCTTTGCATTATTAATAATTGCAATGTTGCTCTGGGTAAGACAAACGGTTCCTGAATAACCCATCCTTTTTTTCCAGCCTTTTTTTTTGAGAGAGAGAAAGAGAAAAGGAGAAAAGGAGAAGGAAAGATCTAAAAGTTTGTGTTTCTAAATTCAAGCACCATTTGCAACATGCTTGTCCTTCTGAACTTTTTGTGGTGTGGTATGACTTTGCTGAAGGTTAAGATGTACTTCAGCTGCCTAGATGTCCTAAGCACATCCAATCTTGCCTGATTTTGGAAGCTAAGCAGGGTCGGCCCTGGTTAGTACTTGGATGGGAGACCACCAGGGAATACCAGGTGCTGTAGGCGCCTGGAGAAGGAACTGGCAAACCACTCCAGTATTCCTGCCAAGAAAACTCCATGGACATGGGGTCACAAAGAGTCGGTTACCACTGTAACAACACAATACACACACACACACACATCCTACCTAATGAGAATGCGCCCCCTTCTGAACTGTGATGGCCACCAAAGGTAGCTCTTAGAGGCAAATGAGACACACCAGGACACATTCCTTTTTGTGCAAGTTAATCCCTTAAGAAGAGCCCTGTTAGATCAGACCAAAAGGCAAGCTAGTCCAGCTTCTCTTAGCCATGTAGCCCACCAGAGGCATATGGGAACCCACCAGCAATGGCCTTCTCTTACTCGGGTTCTACAGAAACTGGTATCCATAAAAGCAGGCTGTCTTGGAAGCTGGAGGTACTATCTTGTCATCACGAGGAAATTACATTGATGGCTGTGTTCTCCGTTAAGTTCCTGGAGCTCATTCTGCTGTCCACATTTTGGGATCCACCAGCAGAGCACCCAGTAAAAGATCTCTCCTCTGTACAGAGGAAAGAGATCAAGGGGGATCTGCCTAAAAAGATGAGTTCACCTCTTTCCAAAGACAGCTGAGTCAGCCTTGATGGAGACAAGCTGTCATGAATAGTTTTCTGAAAAGAGCCTTCTTTAAATGCTGTAATACTCAGGTAGTTTAATATTCAACTAAGCTATCACCACACTCCACATGGCTCTCATGCTCTGTCTGTCTGTCTGTCTGTCTGTCTGTCTGTCTGTCTGTCTGTCTCTTACATACAGATACACATACACATATGTGCACAGACAAATACATGGAACACTACGTAAGACTGAACTCTAGCTACACACCTAAAGCCTCTGAGGGCCTAGAGCAGTGGTGGTGAACCTTTGGCACTCCAAATGTTTTGGACCCCCAACTCCCAGAATTCCGAGCCTAGATTGCCAGTGACAAAGGACTGTGGGAGTTGTGGTCCAAAACATCTGGAATGCCAAAGTTTCACCCCTACTGACCTAGAGGGTGGACTTTCCCATCAAGTCTGTGGAACAGATGTTCCTCTGCAACTGCAGTTGCCCATCTTATACCCTTCTGGATTTCACAGTTTCCTATGAATAAGGCTTCACATACACCCATTCCCCATTGTCCAAGCACACCCTGGGATGAGGCGTTTTGTGAGGACAAAAGGGCCGTTTCCATGGAAAGCCTTCACTGTGCGCAAACAGCAGGGATAAATGACTTTGGGGAGGGGGAGTATATTCTTTGTTTGCACAGGAAGATCTACAACATTTTGTAGCCCAAGCATTGTAAAGAAGTTCATCTCCAAACCACAACACTTGGCTGGGGGCAATTGACATTTCAAAAAGAGAACATGGGTCATCTTTTTAATATGACCTCGATATCTGCATCATTTTAAGCCACACTTCTTTTTCACCAACTTTGGTGCAACCGTGGGCCTTCTGTGGAACAACTGGCACATTAACTGTAGCTCTGGCAATCTTGATCATAAGGACATAAGTGTTGCCTCGCTGGATCAAGACACAAGATCTTGGGTTACTGTTCTTTTTGTAACAGTCTCCTCTCCTGCCTCATGGAAAGCTCACAAGCAAAAGCAATATGGAGAAAGGCATTCTCTGCCACCCCCACCTCCATTTGTTACTTGGGGTAAACTGCCTCGGAACATGGAGGTTCAATTTTACTGTTCTGGGTAATAGCCATAAATTTCTAGACAAGCCTTCTCCAACTCCAGACCCTAACCAGGCCTAACTAGGAGGGGCAATGATGAGGGACAATGGTGGCAGTAGGACAAAATGTTGGCCAGGTAAGGAGTTGTAGAGGCCTGGCCAAGAATCTCTCCCTGAGGAACTGTGGTACTAGCTCCACAAATTGTGATTTTTTGCATGCATGCTGTAGAATCATTTCAGCATTTAGGAATCTGCTTTGCATGTTCTCCAGACCCATTGCAAAAGCTTCCGTGCATTCCCTCATACCACGCACAGAACCCCTGCACCTGCCCCACTTAAATGAATGGAGAATGTGCAGCTGAAGTAGCTGGTGGACTTGACCCACATGAGTAAGTTAGACTGTTTTCCCTCTGGCACCCATTGCCACCTGCACCACCAGGCTTCTTCTAGCACAGATACCTATCTGTCATTCCACTGAGAAGCAACTACTTTGAGAAAGCAGGTTCACACAGATGCAAACATTTCTTATTAAATTAAGAACCGCATACCCTAAACCCCCTAATCCTAATCGGGTGCTGCTGGTTCTGCTTCACTTTCTCTCTCAGCCACCGCTATGTGCTGCTTAAGATCACATGCAACTGCTTAAATTTGCACCTCTGTCTTTCGCATTGATGACTCACCCTTTGACAACAAACCCTAGTTACATCAAAGAAGGGCTGTTGCTATGCCAGTGGTGGCTTTTTGAAGAAGAGCCCACCCCTCCCGTCCCACCTGTCCCGGACTTCCCAAAATTTAGCTCCCCTGACATTGAGGATGACCACTGGGGACATAGCCTGTGGACAGGCCAGCCCTAACCCACCGGCCTGTCTCAGATTTAGGCAGGCAAATGGCATCTCATATATATATAAACTAATCAACAGATGAAACCGCTCAGCTGTAATTCTGCAAGGTTTTGGTTTCTCAGGATTCTGTTTTCTTTCTGTCTGACATACGTGTCTTTCCCCCCCTCCCCACCACCACCAGCACACCCATCCCATCCACTCTAATCTTCAGAAGGAGTGCCACTAATAAGGAGAAGACAAGTTAATCTCAAAATCTGTTTTAACTCTGACACAGACTTTTATTTTCTCTCTTTTTTTTAAGAGGGGGAAAATATACAATCCATGTTGTAGTGAACCTACTAAAGCATGAGGAGGGGGAAGAGAGGAGCAAGAGAAGCAGGGAAAGTGGTGTGTGTGTGTGTGTGTGTGTGTGTGTGTGTGTGTGTGTGTG
>JAHTLZ010000010.1:15382227-15395215 GCA_023846285.1 Phrynocephalus versicolor | reverse complement strand
ATCATCATCATCATCATCATCATCATCATCATCATCATCATCATCATCATCATCATCATCATCATCATCATCATCATCATCATATTAAGGAATCTACTAGAGGAGCCTAGAAGACCTGTCCTGAGTAACCTTTACCTTGAAATAAGTTTCCTGAAAGAATCCTTTTCCCCCAAGTTGGCCCATTTAGGAAAACAAAAGGCAACCTTAAAACACAGAGAAGAAAGTTCCAATGAAATCTGCTTGACTTCCAAGTACAGTACACAAGGGTCACTTGTAGGGTGGTGAGGGCGGAATGTAACGGGTGGTGAGGGTTAGTACTCGGGAAATAAGGGTTTAAAATCTCCATTCGGGCACAGAATTTCACGGGGTGGGGTGGGAATGGCATGGGCTAAAACCACTCTTTAAATTAACCACTTCCCTGGATAGTTCTGTTGCTTCTATTTTTGCAACACACGATACCTACATATACTCCCCATATAAGATTACTCGAAAGTAGGTCCTAGCGCATCCAGTGGGTTTCACTCTCTGTCCAGACCATTGCCAAACGGTTAGATCCTAGAAGATCTATAGCTGCGTCATAGATGTATTTTTACTCAAAAGTAAGTCCAACGGCGTGTTGGAGTGTACACTGCTCAAGGAACTTTTTGCCAGGAAGCTCTAACAAAATCGATTAGGAAAGGAAGGATAATCGGTGGAGGAGGGCAGCCCATAATTCCAGATATCTCAGCGTGCATGTATGTGCGCACGCATGAGGCCTTGTGTGCCATCTCTGGTCGAAAATGACTTAAAAGTAAACACCCCCCCCACTCCCAAGAAGGCTTTCAAGGTAAATTATTCTACATTTTACTTATGTGAGTACTGAGTACGGAGTAGTGCGAGTAGAGCACAATAATGTGAATTCACTAATTGGGCAATAAATAAATAAATAAATAAATAAATAAATAAATAAATAAATAAATAAATAAATAAATAAACTATGTATATGATAAGTTGCATGTGATATGGTATTGGATAATTAGGGACGTAATAGATAAACGCGGAAGTGTAAGGCAGCCCGAGGTTCCTTTTTCCTTTCCTTAAC
Organism: Phrynocephalus versicolor; assembly: GCA_023846285.1. NCBI lineage: Eukaryota > Metazoa > Chordata > Lepidosauria > Squamata > Agamidae > Phrynocephalus > Phrynocephalus versicolor. Next base: position 15,394,134 of record JAHTLZ010000010.1, on the reverse strand, counting down.
TCTTTGTTTTGGGGCTGGGCTGGGGCTAGGGGTATGGGGGGGGTAGCGGAGGGCTGCTGGCCCATTCTTTCAGGTGGTGTTTTGTAATGAATGTGCCAGGTCTCCGAGAAAGCAGCAGTTGCCCTGCAGAGGGGAATGGATGGAAGGGTAATTAATGCAAAGTGACTGATTGCTCTTGAAGGAGGCCAGTCCAGCAAAGGGGATTGTCCCTGGTCATTGAAGCGTCGCTTGATTGACACTTTCCTTTCCATCTCCAGCCTGGAAAGCCGAGTCGTGCTCAAGCCCTGCGTTTTGTCACCGGCTTCGGCCAGGGGTTGCAGAATCTCCAATTGTTACCCATGGCGGGCTTGTTGGAGGGGCTTGTTTTTAAGAAAGGATGCATTGGAGGGACCACGGAGGAGAGAGAGTAAAGGATTCTTAACGCAAGAACAGATTTTGGTTAGAGAATGACAGCAAATACTCCCAATGAAACCACTGGGAGAAACAAGGCAAACCTGGAATTGCCAAAGGGGAACAAAGGTGATCCGAAATGAAACCGGCCAAAATCTGCCTTGGATTGATCAAAACCACCACCCACCCAGAGGCTTCCGAGCTTAATGTTTTGGTGTTTTAATTACTCTGTACAAAGCAATCTGAAATATTTGACCTAAGTAATATTTTTTTTTCCTGTTAGAAAAGCAAATTTCTCCTCCCTGCTCTTCAGGGAACGGCCGAAGACAATTTTTAACATTTCTGTATCTGAAAAGCACTTTTCGGTATGTCCCCCCCCCTTCACTCCTTCAAGAGGGCTGGGTGGGATTGGTTTTTTTTTTTCTTAAAATCTTTTATTGTTTCAAAACAGTTGTTACAGCAAATAACTTTAGACAGGACTGGTGCATAAACCAGAGGTCTGTTGGCAAATTACCAGTACACTCGTAGTCTGACTGCTCACTTACACAATATGTGGTGGGGTGGGGGGGGGGAGTGGTTTTTTAAAAGAGATCTTTTTTATATTTTGCATGAAAGGAATGCTGCCACCAGAGATAGGGGTGTGCTGATAGGGAAATTCTAGTTACCTTTTAGACATGGCAGTGCATTGCCAGCAGAAATTACAGCCCCCTCCAACTTAAAAAAAAAAGAATATGTCCAGCGCTAACAAATGCTTTTAATTTAAAAAAGAGCAGAGCCTCAGTATCTTTCTCTGTAAGAGTGGAAAGATTATGAATCAAATAAATAAATATTTGGATTCAGGTACAGAAGGATCCCCCTAACAAATCCACGCATATATATGGTCAGCTAATTCCCAAAGTCCCCCTTAACTATCAGGTTTATCGCTGAGTTCTGAATTTAAAATAGTAATAACAATAATAATAAGAAGGTGGCTATTTAGAAGTCTCAAGGGTCACGGTAAAGATCCAGAAGGACGCAAAGGAAAAGAGGAAAAGAGATTCCGAGATCCACTGAAAGGATCCCGTGGATCATCCCTGCGCCCCCTCCCCACCCTCTCCCCAGTAAGTCGGATACGATTTAAGCAGTGGTCATTTACTCGTAGGTAAGCGGTGGGCAGGGTTGGATTGTAATTAAGCCACGTTTGCGGGACTCAGTTAATACAGCGAGACTCTTGCAAAGAATTAAGCTCGTTTATCTCGGGACACATTAAGGAGATTTAGTTCATCTCTCACGGCCAGATTTAAAAGCCAAACTGCTCCCCCTCCCCCTCCTCTGTAAGGCAGTTGCTCCAGCTGCTGTTTTGTCAGCAAAAAAACTGGGAAGTTTTTGTTTCTGTCCAGGAATCTGTTTGAAAACAAAGCAGTCCAAAAAATCTCCGCGAATCTCGGAATGAATTTGAAAGCGCGATGCATGGGGCCTGGTTTGCAATAACATCTCTACCGGTGAGCGTTTCGCGGGGTTCAAAGAGGCCTCCGAGGTAAGACCATCTAGAGCCCGGCGCATTTCCTGGGAAGCCAAATTAAACCCGAAAGACATTCCTCCCACACCCCACTTCATGACGTGGCTAGGATCGGACGGTCACAGAGTACTGTAGTTTTAAGCGGCCAACCCAACTTTCGCTTTCAGTTTTGAATGTACGTGTCGATGAGACAAGAGACTCGTCTTACCCAGATCAGCCCGTCGTATACAAGCCTATGTGCGCACGCACACACACACACACATATACAGAGGCACACGCCAGCGAGGGTATATATCAGGAGCGGGATCACGTTATGGCTCTTAAGAAAGTGTAATGGGAAATAGACGTTTTAAGTCCATCTTAGACATGCATGTTTCAGAACTCACTTCAGCTCTCACTGGGTGCGAGTGCACGGGATGTTACCCAGAGAGATCCATCTGAACCGCTCTGACCGTTTATTCTCTTCCGAGTCTTCCTCCGTGTCCAAACGGGTTATTGTAAATTCATTGGGGCAGGGATCTCTCCGATTTACAGATTGCTCTGGTTTTGGCTTACCTTAGAGTGCTACTGGAGGCACCTTACGTATGGCCCTATGAGTTCTGTGGTCAATGGTTCGGTCTGTTCTGGGAAGAAGCTCGCTCGCTACGCCCTTGGCTCAGTATTTAACCTGGTGAGCGGTTGGGGATGCCCTCCCCACTTTTATTAAACTTTAGCCTCTGACGGAGATAGCACTGGAGGAATCGGCCCATTTCCCCCCTCCCCTCTTTCCTCAAGGTAGCCAACAAGAAAACATCTCCTTTCATGTCCAAATGAATATGCAATCATTTTAAATTCTCAGACCTCGGCTAACCTTCACACTCTGGGGAAATGTGCTAAAATATTGCAATTTAATATCTTTCCATCTGGAAAAAGGGCGAGAGAGAAAGAGAGAGAAGAAGGAAAGGCGGAGGACACCCACCCCCAGTATGTTAAATAAAATTATGGATTAACGCAGCACGCTAAATAATTGCCTAATAAGGGCTTGGAGAGGCAAATCTTTACATTTCGGTAATTGTATGTTGGGTGCCGCACTTAATGCAATTGTTTGGGCCCGGTTCATTGTTCCATGTGCTATTTGGTCAACGAGCAAATTAGAAACAATTTCTTGGCTAGGAGGAATTATTACCCTTAAGTCTTTTAGCACGAAACGCTCATTGGGAATCGTGAGAAAGTGGCGTGGACTGAGAAATTGGTCCACACGGCGACTCTGACCCTAATTTTAAAGCCACATCTGCGGAACAGAAGAAACTTGAGCGGCTACGATCTTACGGGCGAGTAAATCTATTTGATCTCCACAATGGGAAGAGCAGCAGCAGCAGCAGCAGCAGCAGCAGCAGCAACAATAACAACAGGAAGAAGCGGAGCCGAAGTTGCACCTCGTCTGTGGGGCCAACTGCAGAAAAGTCTAAAGGCTGGTGGGAGCTCCAACTCTGTCCTGCTTTATTTGTTCCAACAGGCAACACCGATCTCGTTAAAGCCCTGAGCCACCTCGCGGTGTGTCCCCCCCCTCCGCTCCCTCCCTCCCCACTATCCTTCTCCGGGTGGTGGTGGGGGGGAAGGGGCTCGAGCACGTGCTGCGCCTTGGCTGCCAATAGCTCCGCGCGAACATGCCCTGTTTTATATTACTTGTTAAAAACAGACTACTGGAGGATTAAAAAAAAAGTCGACGACGAAGGCGAAAGCGGGGTGGGGGGAAAGAGAGAGAGAGAGAAGAAGAAGAAGAAGAAGAAGAAGAAGAAGAAGAAGAAGAAGAAGAAGAAGAAGAAGAAGAAGAAGAAGAAGAAGAAGAAGAAGAGTCACACACACCAGATCCAACCCTTTCGGGACAGAGACGCCCCGAATCCTGTAGCTCTTTGCTTTCCGCCAAGGGGGCAAGCCAAGGGGGCGACTAAGAAAAATGGACGCTGCTCTCGTCCTGCTCTGAGACGAACAGGGCTCTCTCTCATCGGGACTGAAAAACACTTTAAGCGGACCCGCTTTCTGGAGGCAACTCCCCCGATCCCCGAAACTGAACCTGGTTTTAGTCCCAGGAGACAGCGGCGGCGGCTCCGCAGCCTTGCCGTCGGACTTCGCCACCGGGCCAAGCCCCGTGTGACTAGGGAGGGACCTCCTCCACTTGAAGCGAGGTGGTGGGTCTCCCTCCCCCCGAAGGAAGCAGGGCCGAGGTGGAGGCGCCAAGCGGCCCTCTGCTCGACCGAAACTGAATGGCTGCAGTTCTGACCCCCCCCCTTCCCGGCCCCGTTGGCGGCTCGAATCACCTTTTGTTGGGCGGAACCGGTGGTTCCCAATTTGCTCTTGCCTTCTCTGAGCAAGATAAATGGGAGACCGGAGAAGTCCCGATTTTAGGGGGCCTTCTTCTGTTTGCTCTCCTCAGGAGCGCCGGCGGGTGAGGAGAGCGCTGGCCCCGTTCCTTCTTGGCTCAACCCCGCTACTAGGACAGTACAGCGACACACACACACACACACACACACACACACACACACACACACACAGGCCTTTTTAACCCACGCGGAAATAAGCGCACTTTCCCACTCCTTGCCCTTCTCCTTTCCTGACCCAGACTAGGGGAACCCCACCTCCCGTTGCCACCAGACACACACATCCAACAAATCGGGACCCAGACCATCTACCAAAGAAGAAGCTGGCTTCGGGGCACGCGCGCGCGCACACAAGAGGACAGCTCGGGCGACCCTGTGGGCCTGACCACGGGGCTTCGAGGGGATCTATCCCCGCTTGCTTATGCCTTTGAAACCCCCAGAAGAGAGTGTGGCCTTACTAATCTCTCTGAGCCAGGATGCCACCCCAAACTTGAAAGGGTGCGCCTTATGCCAGAACCGCTCGAGACCTTCCGTCTCCTCCCCGACCTTTCAGCCGAAGCGCACGGGAGGGTCACCGATTCTAATTCTTTTCCTGTCCTCTTCTTCCCTTTCCCGTTTCTTCCCCCTTTGAGGTGGTCTTGCAGGAGCCAAGAGACCTGGCTGGGCACGGCCTTCTCCAGGTCCTGCCCCTTCAGCCTTTCCACAACCCCTGGTCATCCCCGAGTCCCAAGAAAGATGCGATCCTAAACTGGGCTTTAGATTTTCCCCCATGCAAGCATCCCAGAGGCACCGGAAGCCAGCCCCAGGCTGTAGTGTTAAACATAAAGCGGGTAGGTCTGGGAGGCCTGAAACGGCGTAGTCAATATATCGGAGCCTCATTGGCCAAGAAAGGTCACTCGCCCTCCCCCACTCCCATTTGACCCCTTGGCCCAAGGCGGGATACTAACTGACTGGACGCCGTGGGACTGGGTCCTCTGGCTTCATCTCACCCTCCCCTTCGTTTCTACTCCCTCCGGACGAGGAAGGGTCGCCCACTCGCCCTCAAAGGGAAAACACAGACAAGGACCAGGGGAGAACAGGAAGAAAAAGACCTGGATTTCCCCGGCAGCCCTCTTCCAGGTTTCAGGGAACTGCGCCGTCTCAGGCTGGGTGCGCGTGGCGGGTGGCGGGTGGCGAGTGGCGAGTGGCGGGTGGAGCGGAACTTTTTTAGAACGACCCTCCTCCCCATCGACCATCTATTTCTAAAGCCGGGAGAAGAAATTTAAGGCTGGGAGAATTTAGGGGACTGCGTGTTATTTATTAGGGCTCCTAAGAGTCCGATTGCCAGCGAGAGAAGGGAAAAAAGGAGAGCAGAGTCTTGTTTTTTAAGGAAGAGGAAAGGTCTGCGTTGCAGTAAATTCTTAGAGGACTGAACTGAAATTGCCCAAGATCTGAAGCCGTCAAACCAACTAGAGACGAACTTGTGGAAAGATGCGCCGGAATCTAGGGATAACTTTGTTTCTTCCAATCAAACCAGGTCAGAGTCGCTTCCTCCTCCTATTCCTTTCTTACCACCACCACCCCACCCACAATGGGAAAGAATGAAGGGGAGTACGGACATCTTTATGTTTCTCAGGACTGAGATACCCAGGCGAAAGCAACACGGATTCTACACACGGGGCAAGGATCATCTTCGCCCCTATTTATTATGCACGCACCGCGAGGAAACTGACAAATGCGTTAATCAAATAAATCTACATAAATAAATTTTAGAGTGGCAGACAGGCAGAAATTGCAAGGAGCTTACGACACATTTCCAGTCTGGAAAGAGTCTCCTGTAGTACCTCCAGCACCAATGGTGGGAGTGTGTTCCGGCGCGCCGAGAGTAATTTCTAACAAATAAGGGGGTCGAGCTTTGCTCAGAGGTAATGAGCATTTATAAACCACCGGGAACGTTAATGCATGTATATTGCACTGACACACACGGACACACACACACACGGTATGTACACACAAACACAGTCTATCTTCACAGAAGCATTTCCAGCGGGTTATCCTGCCTGTCTCGATAGAATAAATGAACTCGCCGGCACAAATACCGGTCTCTCCCGTCCCGCTTTTAAAGAGATTGCTGGGGAGAGGAGAAATCGGTCGACTGGGTGTGGGTGGGTGTGCTGCCCTGTTTTTCATGAGATTCTTCCCAAAAGGAGGCTGTTGAGTGTTTTAAGGCGCTTCCTTTCCGACCTTCCAGCCTTTAGTTCAAGCCCCGTTAAATGCACAGTTGTAATTTGCAGCCAAATATATCTCAGTGTGTCCGCACACCGACGGTATAAATTCAATGTGTTTGTTGCGTGAGGTTATCAAGGAACCAGCCCATCTGGATTAAGTTACAGTATAGCGAGTTTAATAAAGGAACCCAGGCGGGTTCCTGCTTGGCAGGGGGTTGGACTCGATGGCCCATGAGGTCTCTTCCAACTCTATAATTCTATGATTCTATGATTCTAACCAAAAATCTCTGTTTCCCCGTCTAGGTAGGACAGATATAGAGAAGCCCACGAGTAAAAGCGTGAGATAGTTCTTAAGAGCGGAAGAAAAGGTATGGTTTCTGCCGGTTCCAATTGAAGGGGATGTTGAGCATAGGCTACTAGGATGGAAGAAGCTGAGAGGGTGTGTGTTTGAGAGGAGTGTTTAGAAGTGTAGAAGCGACACCTTAGCTCACTTTCTGGGCCAGCTGGAAGTCCCTCCACCTTGACAGGAAATCACAAGTCTACTTCTACAGAGAGTTTCTCTGTCAGGCTCTCCCACCCCGCCGCGCTACCTGCAAATACAGAAATAATATTACACCCAGATCAGGCTTGTCATCGACCGTCCCTCTTTATCGCCGAGACAGCATAATCCAAGCAAGATTTGGAAAAGGGGCCTGGTGGGGTGGGATTGGTGGTGGGGGGGACGTGTTCGGTGAGGAGGGGGTAGGGGTGGGGTTGGGGGGGGGGAAGGAGAGGCCGTTTCCCCGCAAACATGTTGTGACATGTCAAAAGGGTGCCTGTTTTGATAAACACATAATTAGTGCCAGGATGTGTGTGCAGCTGGGGAGAAAGGCAGAACTCAGATAATAGCCACTGCGGCCCACACCCAATCCGAGCGGATTTACAAAAACGGAACTTTTAAAAAAAGCGACCATGAGGGCCCCTTGGCTTGAAAGGGGAGCGTGTGTGTGTGTGTGTGAGAGAGAGAGATGGGTTGGTTGGGTGCGCGGGGGGGGGGGCATTGGAGGAACCCAGCCTCCCAGCGCAGAGATAGACACACAGACACAGGAGGGGCGCGCACCTCCAAGCACAAAGAAAGGGTGACGGAAAAAGAGGGAGATCGGATGGCTGGATTCCGCGCTCAGGCTCGGCGGGACAGGATGCGCGGCCGCTGGAAGGATGAAACGTCTCTCTCTCTCTCTCTCTCTCTCTTGCTTCCCTTTGGGGTTAAACGGGGTGGGGGAGGGGCGAATCTAGCCGCGGATGCTTAAGTACTTTTATTGTGTCAAGGGGGAGCACGTGTGTGTGTGTGTGTGTGTGTGTGTGTGTGTGTGTGTGTGTGTGTGCGTGCGTGCGTGCGAAACAGAGGAGGGGGGGTTTACAGCTTCCCCTGCCAGTCTGATCTCTCTGTGTGCAATAGACAAGAACGGCAGCCACGTGAAAACTCTGCTCCACGGGCTCTTTCGGCGGTCTTCCTTGAGGTTTCCTCTGGGGAGCTGCCCACTCCTCCTCCCCAGCAGGGTTTTTGGCCCTAGGAGTGTGGGAGAAACAGGGCCTCCTCCTTCCACCGCACTTGGATGATGGACGTAGGCGGGGGGCTCCCCCAGGGCCGGCACCCCAAGCCAAGTGGAGGCCGCCGCTCTCCTCGCCGCCGGGGACGAGCCGACCCCCAGCCCCACTCCGGCGGCCTTCTTGGCCCTCTTCCGAAGCCCTGCGAACGAGCTGATTGGGCGAGGGAGGCCTTGAATGGGCTTCTCGCTCCACAGAGCCTTTTAACACCCCCCCACCGCCACCCCTGTCCACCCCCCCACCGCCACCCCCTTCGCCTCCAGCGGCGTCTTTGGGGTCGGAAACCTTTTGTAAAAGAGAGAGCATTCGGAACACCAGGGTCCAGAAGAAGCCGCAGGAAGCCGGACCAACAAGACCGCTGACCTCGGGATCCCCGTTTCTCTTCCCTAGCTCCCCCTCACCTTGCCTACCCCAAGCAACTTTTAACACTTTGAACTTCATCGCTCTACCTACTATTAAAAAAGAGGAAAAGGTGGGGGGTTTGCACCAGGTTGCTGGTGAAAAAAGCTTAGAAGTCAACAGAGCACTCTATGTGTCTGTGTGTGGGGGGGGAGAGAAGGCGAGGAGGCGTAGGCACACACACACACACACACACACACACACACACGGGAAGGGGGGGGGAGGAAGCACACAACATATCTGTCCAAGCTCCATGCATGACTAGTACTATTTCCCCAAGAGGTCAATGGGTTCTATGGAAAAGGCTGTGTTTTTTATAAAGAAATCTCTCTCTCTCTCTCTCTCTCTCTCTCTCTCTCTCTGGTGGCATATTCCTTTTCCACGCAATAGCCGCTCCCCACCCCACCCCCACCCACGCAGCACAGCCATTGTTATCACGTTAAATTGTGTCATGTAAATCTCAACCTCTCCGTTAAGTGAAATTCCATTTTCGGTTTTGCACGTTTCTTTTACTTCAAGATGGAACGCGCCGTATTACAGCCCAGGTTTTGTCTTAGCAGGGAGCGCGCCGTTTTAGATCCCTCGACCCCCCCCCGTAAAGAAAAAAACAAAAACAAAACAAAAACAAAGGGGAGCGGAGAGAGTTATTCTTAATCTGGGGGCCTTCTCCTTTTAGAACCCAGGTAATCAAATGAATGAAATATCATCTGTAATTATGCCAGTCGAATCAGATTCCTCTCAGTATTCAGGAGAGACAAGGACGATCATTTCTTAAGTTCTCCTCTCTTAAGTTCTCATTTCTTAAGTCCAGGGCACCCAGTATTACAGTATTTCACACAGGCATTATGAAAACGTCACTCTAAACAGAAGTGAAGAGAAGAACCAATATGTTCGAGGGGGTTAAAAAAACAAACCCGAAAATTAAATAATATTTTTAATCGGGGAAGGGGCGAGAGAAAAACAATAGGACGCCTCCTCCCTTAAAGGATCCCGAAGGTAGCTTTTATTACTTTACATTTCTGAATTTACCAGAACCGCCACCTCATCCAGGTTCCCTCTTATTTTCAGTTGCAAAGGGCAGGAAAACGGGGTGGGGTGGGGTGGGAGGGGCAACCGCCCTGCTTTCGGCTCCCCTAGAAAGAGAAGGTAGGGGGAAGCCCGTCCGTTTCAGGCTACCTTTTGTGCTCCTCCTGCCTCTGCAGACCAAGCCGATCTCCAGCTCCTCCGTCTCTGCCTTCTTCGAGGGAAGGGAGTGGTGGTGGTGGGGGATAATCATGGGGCGAAAGCGCCGCCAACCCCACCAGCCTCCACTCCGGCTCCCTACAAAGGTTAGGAGGAAGGACGGAGCGCGAGGGGGGGGATCTCCCTTTCTGTCTTCCAACGAACCCACCCCCCGCGCCGCCGCCGCCCCGCGCGGTCTCCCCGCTCCACCTCCTAAGGCAAAATCCAAGCGCGGCTTGGGACACCGAACGCGGCCGGCCCGCGCCTGGACTTCAGCTTCCAGTGGAAAGCACCTCTTCTCTCCCCCCCTTTCTCCCCCTTGGGCGAAAACAAAAATAAGAAACCGCCGCCGCCTCTCTCGGGCTTTGTTCCGCAACAACATCGGCAAAGCGCCCGCCGCTTGAAACGCCCGGAGGCCGGCAGCAGGCAGGCAGCCCCGCAGGCTCGGAGCTGGCGGGCGCGGAGAAGAAGCCACCCGGGGGCCGGCTCCGAGGGCGGGCGTCCTCCTGGCCGGCCATCTTCCCGGCCTCTTCCCCGCCCAGACCCACGCCATCCTCGGGTTATCCCGCTAGCTAATCCTCGGGTTCTTTTTTTTTTGGCGGGGGGTGGGGGAGAAGGGGAACTGCCTCCGGTCCTGTTTCCGGGGATCCAGGCGTTCGGGGATCCAGAGATCGATCTGAAGGCTGGAGCGGGGGAAACGGGGCTGGCGAGAGGCCCGGATTTTCCCCAAGGCTCGCGCTTGGGAACAAGGGACGGCGTGGTCGCCGATTTCTTGCAATCTTTGCATACCCCACACACCCCAGTGTTTCTTTTAAAAAAAAACCCGGAAACAAAGCCCAGGGGGACATTTTTCCCTCTGGACAAATCCGGCTGGTTGAGCGCATGGTTACCGAGCAAACCAACACAAGAAAGAAAGAAAGAAAGAAAGAAAGAAAGAAAGAAAGAAAGAAAGAAAGAAAGAAAGAAAGAAAGAAAGAAAGAAAGAAAGAAAGAAAGAAAGAAAGAAAGAGCGTCAAGTGTAAAGGCCCTCTCTTTACACATTTTCCTTGGCCTAAGAGAGTAAATGGATGGGAGTCCAAAGATGGAGACAGACGCCAAGTCTTGCTGGGCCGGTGAAACAAAACAGAAAAATGAAATAGCCTTCCGAATGACCCAACGTTTCGCGTGGCGAGCGAGGAAGGGGGGAGACGGGACGGGGCGACGACACGACAACAACCCCGCGAGAGCCACCCCTGCGCGCTGCGGAAAGAGAAACGATAAAAAACCGAAGAACAACCTCGTCCCAACAAAACCAACACGGAAACTCGGGAAGGTAGCAAGAGAGGCCCGCAATGTGCAAACCGTGCCAGGGATGAGGATTTCGGGATTTTGGGAGGGTTTCCAAGAAAAGGATGGCCTGGCCAGGCCTCCCTCCTAGAACTGCGCCTTAAGAGCTCGAATCTCGCCAGCCCCGTCGTTTCACTACCTCTTTTGTTAACAGAAAAGTCAATCCCTTTAATTAAAAATCGTTAAATAAATCTATCTCTTGACTAGCACAAATATACTTTCTATACCGAATTTGCAAAGATATCGATAGAAACTCGAGCGGCAGGGTCCTGAGATAATTTGATTTGAAAGAAAAGGAGGGGACAGAGTAAGAAACAAGGAAGACTTTTCAATACACCCCCCGCGCGCGCGCACACACACACGTATCTACACTCTTCAAACGAGAAAGGAAAGGCACGTCCCCTTTCACACGCGTTTGCAAAGGATTGCTGTCGAATGTACTACTGACTCTTTTATATTTATCCTTACAACACATGCATGCTTACTCGGGAGTAAGGCTACTTTAAATAGGCCTATTCCCAGGCGAGAGGGCATTGGATTGTTACAGAAGGACGCGCTCTCCTTCTACCCGGGGAATCTCCTTCTAAGTAGACCTGGCTCGGGCTGCCCGGTGAATTACTCTCCGGCTTTCAGCGGGAAACAAAGCGGGGCCTAAACAAGGCAGATGAGGGAGCAGGAAGTTTGTAAAAAGTACACAGCCAGATGGGCTGGTAGCAGTATTTTGGCGGCAGCTGAGGACCAAAGTTTTGACTGAAGAAAGAAGGCCAGGGCAGGCGTGGGCTTCAAAGACGACCTTTAAATACAATATTTCACGCGAGAGGCTGGCTACAAATTCTACTTAAGGTGGACATCCACTTTGCTTTATTTCTTCAGATATAAGGGAAGGAGATATCTTTCGATCTCTCTCTCTCTCTCTCCCCCT
>JAHTLZ010000010.1:15329727-15377227 GCA_023846285.1 Phrynocephalus versicolor | reverse complement strand
CCAAGATCATACTGTGTCATCAGGAGAGGCCCTTCTCTCCATCCCACCACGCTCACAGTCTTGTGGGAGCCCATGAAAGGGCTTTCTCAGCTGTTGCGCCCAGACTCAGGAACTCCCTCCCACTAGACGCCAGGATTGCCTCATCTCTGTTGTCTTTTCAGAAACAGGCAAAAACCTTTCTCTTCAGGCAAGCTCCCTGAATCATGGTCTACCTATTATGTGTCTTTTATTTGAATCTACAGGATCAGATAGACTGTGTTTATAACTAATTTTAACTTTATGGGTTTACATTGTTTTCAATGTTAGTTTCCATCACTCATAACTTTACATGGAACTTTACTCCCCTTTAACTGCTCACATTCTCTTGTAGCTTTAATGTAATGTTGTCTATTAATGCTATAAGAAGTCCCTCAATTCCCTGTTCTCAATACTTGAGCATGTCTTAATTCTACTGGACTGTATATTATCCCTCATTACTGTAAGCCGCCTTGGGTCTTTTTTCCAAGGAGAAAGGCAGGGTAAAAATACTCTAAAATAAAATAAAAAATAAATTAACAGGACAGGTTCCACTCAGAACAGGCCTCACCATGGTCAACCAACGAAGTTGAATGCTTGTGCTCAGCATCACATCCAGAGGTTGGCTTTGGAAAATAGACATATGAGTGCTGCCAGCATTGCTGCAGAGGTTGAAGGGGTGGGGGATCAGCCTGTCAATGCTCATACCATAGGCCGCACATTGCATCCAATTGGTCTGCAGGGCTGTCATCCCAGAAAGAAGTCTCTTCTAAAGATGATGCACAAGAAAGCCTGCATACGGTTTGCAGCAAACAACCAGACAAAGGACATGGATTTCGGGATCCATGTTATGTGGTCCAATGAGACCAAGACAAACTTATTTGGTTCAGATGGTGTCAAGTGAGTGTGGTGGCAACCAGCTGAGGAGGACAAAGACAAGTGTGTTGTGCTTACAGTGAAGCATGATGGTGGGAGTGTCATGGTCTGGGGCTGTATGAGTGCTTCCTGCACTGGGAAGCTACAGTTCATTGAGGGAACCATGAATGCCAACATGAACTGCAACATCCTGAAGCAGAGCATAATCCCCTCCCTTTGGAGACTGGGCTGCAGGGCAGTATTCCAACATGATAACGACCCCAAACACACCTCCAAAATGACCACTACCTTGCTAAAGAAGCTGAGGGTAAATGTAATGGACTGGCCAAGACTTAAACCCTCTTGAGCATCTATGGGGCATCCTGAAATGGATAGTGGAGGTGTGCAAGGTCTCTAACATCCACCAGCTCTGTGATGTCATCATGGAGGAGTGGAAGAGGACTCCAGTGGCAGCCTGTGAAGCTCTGGTGAGCTCTATGCCCAAGAGGGTTAAAGGCAGTCCTGGGAAATAATGGTGGCCACACAAAATACTGACACTTTGTGCCCAATTTGGGCATTGTCACTTAGGGGTGTACTCACTTCTGTTGTCAGTGGTAAAGACATTAATGGCTGTGTGTTGCATTATTTTGAAGGGACAGCACATTTACACTGTTACACAAGCTGTATACTCACTGCTTTACATTGTAGCCAGGTGTCATTTCTTCAGTGTTGTCACATGAGAAGATATACTAAAATATTTACAAAATGTGTGGGAGTGTACGCACTTCTGTGATATGCTGTAAGTCCACATGGCCCTACCAAAAATGCACAGGGCTTTTGAAATGGATCATTCCTCTCTCCCACCCCACCCTGGCCCTTCCACTGGAAACCTATTCACAGTTTCCTCTTCCCTGAAACGAAGCGGATTGTCATAGTGTGGGAAGTGTTCAGAAAAAAATGCTCAAAGAGAAAAGGGAAAGTGGTGGGGAGAATGACAAATAAGATGTGATCCTGAAATAATTTTGATCCTCCAGTTTGGGTATGCTCCTACTCCAGCACACACCACACCAAAAGCATGGGTTTTATTCAGCTCTCTTGGGTAGATTCTGGGCTCAGGATTGAGAAGGGCTGTGCTTTTTCAATTCCATCCAATGTTTTCTCTCTCCTTCACTATCTACATCCCTGAACACTTCCCCCAGTATTTTTTCTTCCAAAGAAAGCACATACAGTAACTACTTCTTATGCACATATGCAAGACGGAATAACACAAAGGGATGCAAATGTCTCCAGTCAGTTTAGTCTGGCTTTGGAATCTGACATTTTGGGTTCAAAATTTAGAAACATTTGCAACAATAGCTCCAGTAATTGACATAATTTTCCAGCCATTTCCCCCTTTGATTGTACAATCTACCTGGTAACAGCCAATCCTATGGCAGAGAGTACTACCAGCCTTATACAGGCTTCTTTGAAGGGCAAAAGATGATTCTTCGACTCGTTTTAAAATTTGCCGTTTTTAAAGTGGACAAACAGCCTGAGCTCATGGGGTAGAGAAAGACACTATCAAGCTCCACGGAAGCCAGCCCATAAGGCTGAAGCCTGTTTACTTTGCACTGCTGTATCAAAAGCTCGCTCAAACTGCCCTGGAATGGAGTGCATTTTCAGGATGGCATGAACCAGTGCATGCTGGGACCAGTGCATGCTGGGAAAGGCATGCACATGTGCACTCTGCTTGGTAAGGATCGTCACATGCGCCTCAGGATAGTCCCCTACCTAGGATCTCAGCCTTGTGATTATAGAGCAGGACCTGACCTTGTGGCAATGGAAAAGGGACTGGATTGTGTCAGCCTCCAGCTCACAGAACAGAGCAGGGGCCTTCCTCCCATTAAGGCTGCACACTGTGCAACTGACCTTCTTTTGCAAGTACTCTGTGAGTGTCCACATGCTGGTGAAGGCTGGTGGGAGAAGACAGTGGTCGGGAGCGCCGGAGACAAAGAAGTGTAGGACTGTCTCAGCCATCCTCTTCTCTCTGTGTGTCAACCCCTTCTTGCTTGCTTTCTGCCACCCGTTTCCCTGCTACCCTTTTTAGAGTCTGATGCAGACCTAAGGCAACCAACTGGCCCCTCTTCTTCACACCACTTTGGCAAATAGCACTGACCCAGCCTCCAGCCTCACTGTCTCCTGACTCCTTTTTCTTTCCTACACTGACTGGGTTTCTGGCTCCTCTGCCCATACCTTGCTTTACCTTTTATTTATTTATTTATTTTTATTTTTAGTTTTATATTTTTCTACCGCCCGTCTTCCAATGGAACTCCGGGCAGTTTGCACCAATCAAATGCAGGAACAATTTTAAAAAATCAGAATAATAATGCTATAAAAATAAAAATAAAAATAAAAATAAAAGTAATAAGAGTAATTGGCAAAGATGGCAACAATAGTTCACAAAGCAGAACAAATCAAATAAAAAACAAATAAAAAACAAATACATACACACACTAAAAGTTGCCAAATGCCTCTCAGAAAAGCAAGGTCTTTAATGCTTTTTTGAAGACAGGCAGGGACTGTGCTAGGCGCAACTCACTAGACAGCTGGTTCCAAATCACAGGGCCAGCCACAGAGAAGGCTCGGTTTTGGGTTACCAATTTCTGGGCCTTCCTGGGCGTGGCCACCCGGTGAGAGCGCCTGCAACATTCTGGTGGGTCGGGCCTCAGTTGACCTCTGGAAGATCCGCTCTGCCAGATATTCTGCCACCCCTACCCCTTTCTTTCCAAGCGCTACCTCACCTCTAATTTTCATGGACTTGTTATCAGAACCCCCAAGAACATTTTTTGGAATGTTTGTGAGTGACAGAGTTTGCATCCTCTAACCATCTGAATTCTAGAACCTCCTCCATGCATTGGTCTCCTGTGCCTGCCCAAAAATGTCCTTTTATCACGCACTCCAAGGCTCAGCAATGAACCCCAGGGCAGACCCCTAAAGGGATGCCCCTGGCTCCATAAGAGGGCTGCTGACTTCTCTATTTATTTATTTATTAAGCTTGTATACCGCCCGTCTTCCCGAAGGCACTCCGGGCGGTTCACAACAAGAAATGTAAAATAGCATCACAACAATTAGATATGACAAATACTTAGACAATAAAACTAAGCAATGGCTAGTTGCAGATGGCGGGGGGAAATAAAAAAAAAACTAAATTAAAAAAACTAAATTAAATCACCAAATGCTTCTTGGAAAAGCAAGGTTCTCTAGCTACAAAACTGGAAGCCAGGGTGAAACCAAAAAGATTTCCGTTACGGGGCAAAGCAGCAATTTATGTCCTTCCCCATGACAAGGTTCAGAGTAGAAGGCAGCCAAATTATTTTCGCACCCAAGGAAGAAAACCTCACAGTCTTATCCCTGCCTGTACAATAACAGCAAAGCAATGGCTTGTGATCCTTTCATAAAAGTACCTGAAATCTGCTCCCCGAGGCAGTCCCTTCACTCTGCCGAATGACAGAGCTGGCCCCGTTGGAAGCTACCATGGACTTCCCTTGGCATCTTACTCCATTGATGCAACATATGTTCCACCAAGCCAAACATTACCTGTCTACCATACATGGCAGCAGCCTAGCCTTTGCACCCGTTGCCTGCTAAGGCCTGTGCAAACAGTGGTTTGTCAAACACCTGGCAACACCTCAATGTTTAATGGATGGATCGAGCTTGGCTCGACAAGTCCTTGAAATTGCATAGGCCAGACATACATAAATGATGTCTATTAGTGAGGGGTCCCTCTACCCCACCCCAAATAGGTGGGGCATATTCTTTGGAGACCTGCACTGCATACCAGCAAAATATCTCCCCAGGGTATTTATCCACCACTTAAAAAAAAACCTGGTATGTCAGATAAGTTCCCAAATCTCCTATGGGGGAAAAGCAAGGATGTTCAGATCAGTGCAGTAACCAAGGCTAAGACTGACTGTGTTCTGAACCCAGCAGAGAGCACAGCCCACTGAGGTTAAGGGAAAAGTCCCAGAGTACACTGTTTGTGAGCGGCAGCTTGAATATCTTCTCCATGTGGAGAAGAAGGCAGGCGTTTGAACAAGTTCAGTATGGAACCTTTGCTCTAAGGCTAGTCAATTGGGATAAGGAGCTTTTCAGCCACTCTGTTCCTCCTGGAAGACAGAGCGGTGGTGTGGCACATATTCCACCCAGCACGCCCTAAGCTGCCTTTGGCTGCTAGTCTGGATGTCTTCTGTAAGAGGAAGGGGACTGGGTGTCACTCTTCACCTTAGGCTGTAAAGCAATGTGGGCTGGCCTTGGATCCCAGACTCACGGGCCCTTCAGCCCTGCTGGACAGCTGCATCCAAGCCTTTTGAACAACCTTTCTCAGGGACTAATTTTAGACTCGATATAGCCCACACATCCTCCTGCTGACACTTCCACCTGAACTAAGCCAGATCAAATTCCTACTGTGTTCAGACGGGTTCCAAGTTTAGGTGACCATTCGACAGATCCCTACCTATCAGTAAACTTACCGGGTCCAATAGGGCGTCCTTCTGAATAAACATACACAGGACTCTTCTGGTAAACAGCCTCATGGTGCAGTGGTTAAATGCCTGTACCGCAGCTAAAACTGTGCTCACAAATTGGGGTTCAATCCCAGTGTGAGGGTTCAGACTTTGCCCAGGCATCCCGCCCTTCCATTTTTAAAGAAGGCATCTCACGTAAAAAAGAAACAGAACTTTTATTTTGTTCACCAACAGCAAACGAGGTTTTTCTTCTAACAACAGAGTCAACTTCTTTAACATCAGAAATAAACGGGTTTTTCCTCCGTAAGTGGGGGTCTCTAGAAAGTGATCAAATTCCCCACCACCACCTGTGGCTGTTCGGCTCTACCACGGGCCTCTTCCCCCTTCTCCGCTAACTTCAGCCCTTCCACCTGTGTCCCAATCTCCTTCAAAAAGGCTTGGGGGGTTCCCACCTGTATCCCAACTTCCAAAGTGTATCTGGGCCCATGTGGTCTCGGTTTGGTTGGATGGAGGGGGTAGTCGGGCCTCTTGCTCAGCTCCTACCGAGGGTCCAAGGTCCCGGCCTCGATCTCCTGCCGAATCTTTACCAGCCATCTCTCCAACTCTAAGTCCTTTCGTATCTCTTCCAGCTTGCGGTTATATTCTCTATACTCTTTCTCTCCCCAATAAGAGCACTTTTGACGGTGTGCCCTGCGTCGGTAACTCTCAGTTTCTTTGTGTGGCATCATCATCTGTTCCCACTCTCCCGTCCATGGGTTCTCCATCCACACCCATTCCCACCCTCATGGGAGCTCTCTCTTCCCTCCCTTTTTACAAGCTGCAAACCCCACCTCCACAGAAGCGGATTGGCTCCCCTTTCCTGCCAATTCTTTCTTTTTCTCCTCCTCCACCCTCCGGTTCTCTTCCTTCACCTTATCCCTAAGGGCATCATAATACCTCTTCAAGGCCATAAACCTCTCTACAGGTGAAAGGTTCATCAGGTTCTCGGGCATCTTTGGTTCTTCCAGCAGCTTAGCCGGACGTGCAGGGTTCCCTCTCTTCCCCTCAGAGAAGTTCCCCTCACACCCAGGTAGCAGGCTCATGGTTGACTCAGCCTTCCATCCTTCCGAGGTCGGTAAATCGAGTACCCAGCTCACGGGGGTGGGGTGGGGGAGCAATGTGTACCCTGCATAAATAAATTGTAAACTGCCCAGAGAGTGCTTGACGTGCTATGGGGCAGTATATAAGCAGAACCGCACGTGTCTTTCTGTTGACTCAAGAGATGCCCAGAGTCAACCTAGATATGCCCAAAGTTGCTCTGGGAACCTTTGGCACCACAAGGAAAGGAGCCCGAGTTTGTCGTCCAGAGTCGCAGCCCAAGGCGACGGCATGCCTTTCTAAGGCAGAGCTGATCGCAGAGGCAGACACTCTTGTTTGGGTGTTTATTTTTGGTTTTGCTTTACAGTAAAGCATCTGGGAAGACAGATTGATACAGGCATGTCAGAGGAACCCAGAAAGTGTGTGGGTGGCATGTGGCAGCGGTGGCGGTGGCAGCACGGGGGGTGGGTGGGGGTGGGTGGGAGTAGGGTATTTGCAATAGACAATCTTGAAATCTTTAACAGATTATTTATAGCATTTGGTTTTAGAAGTGACAAAACATGGCTTTTCTTTGCTTTCTGTGTTTCTGATACTCATCTCTATGAAGCCAGTGGAGGCTAATGATTGGAGGGGCTGTCCTCAGGCAAGGCAGATTCAGGTTCAAACCTTGGCTTGAATAGAAAGTTCCGTGGACAACCTTGAGACAATCACCCTCCACCTCACCTTTGATACTACTGATAACTGACAGGCCCTCTGTTTTTAAGCCGTTAAATTTTGTAAGCTTTTAAGCCTATCCCTCAGATATGGTTATTATTATTATTATTATTATTATTATTATTATTATTATTATTATTATTATTATTATTATTATTATTATTATTATTATTTATTGTGTCATCTTGGGTTTTGTACATCTGGGATATACACAGGCTGGATTATAAACGGGTTTGCTTGGTGGTTTTTTTTACATGGCTTGGCTCATTTGGCTGATGTATCGCTTAATTTTTTTGTTTGTCAACTTCTGAGCTGGACCACAGTGATTATTATTAAAGGGGATATATTTAAAGACTTTTGCTGGCTAGGAAGCTCAGTGGGTTAGAGATGTGGCTGCAGAGCCAGAGAAAGTTAGCTAATTCCCCACTGTGCCTCCTGGGAGAAGAGCTGGCCTGTGTGTCCCTGGGCAAGCTGCATATCAGTAAGGAGGCCAGGGCCAGGGAGTTCCCAGGAGCCAGATGGGGTTAAGATGGAGAGCGTAGTCAGCCAGTCTGAGTTCAAGATTCACCGAGATGATAGTCAGCCAATCCAAGTTCAAGATCGATACAAAAACAGTCCAAAAGGGAAACCAAAAAGGAACAGGTATTCTCTACCTGGAAACCCATTAAAAAGGTCACTATCAATCACAGCTGACTTGACAGCACAATTATTATTATTTAAAGACATTAATATGTGCACATACTTCAGTCCCTTCTCTTTTAAAATGGTGCAAACCTTGACAATGCGAAGAAGAGTTGCTGTAAAAAGCTGCCTTTATATCCAGTTTGCACATTGGGCTGGGAGGGCTATGGATTTGTCTGTTTCCTTTTTTTGCTTTATATGAAGTCTCCCCACTCCCACCTCTGGGGACCCAAGTCAATTAAAGCTGCACAATTATCAAATGTGAGAGTTTTTCAAGAAATTAAGCCATGGGGTTTTGTTGGTCATTTTGGGCCTTGAGTTAAAAACATCTAATGTGTGAAATGGGATTTATCAAACATGAAGCTCTTGGACCAGGATCTGAGAACATGTGACTCTCCAGATGCTTTTGGATTTCACTCCCACGGTTCCTCACCATTATTCTCTGCTGAATGGCTGGATGGGAACTTCAGTCAAACAACATCTGTGGGTACCAAACACCCCCATCCTTAATTTTGTCCCAGTGCTTGCTTTATGAGGTAACTGAATGTCTCCGTTCCTATGGCTGGTGAAATTCCAAAGATCAACTGGTGGGGCGTGAAAATATCCTTTCACCATACCAAGCATAACCTGGTTCCTAGCTGTCTCCCAATTTATCCCTGATAGGCAGAAAGGATGATACTGAGTCCCTGATATATAGTGGAAGACTTACAATAGACGGAGAAATTACTTGGTCCTGACATGTTGCCTGATCTACAAAGAATCAAGGAGAGCAAAATTGAAAGCTATATATCCGTCAAACACAGAATTACAAAATAATCTAGGTAAATCATCCAGCTTTTTTCTGGGTTGGTTGTGGTGAGAGTGAGGTGGGTTTGCGCATCTAAACATCAAATCTTTTGCTTTTTAACCTAAGTGGAACACAATTCTGTTAGAAGAGTTTTGAAAGAAGGTGACAATTACATTTGGTCAGGTTGGCTAGTGGTGAGCTCAGCATTGTTTGTTAGGCCACAGATATAAGAACACCCCCCCCCCTAAAACTCACTACATTTGACATTTTAAAAACACATAAATTAATTTCAAAAACACACAGTAGACCAAATGAGAAAGGCAGACAGCTGTGAAAACTTTGTAGATCTCCAGGTCTTCTATCTTATCACGAGTGAAGCCATCTATCCAGCCTGGTTTCTATTGACTTGCTTTATCTATTTAATGACATAAAATTATCACTAGCCACATCAGTAGAAAGCTGGCATAGTTACTTACTGTATGTTTCTCACCAAAAGAGCATCCTATGAGTTTCACATGGCACAAAGACACTTCTGAGTTTACATTGGAGCTTTGTATTTTTCAAATGGGAGTATCCAACTTTTATGGCTTCTCGTGCTCCCAGCGAACCTAATGGGGGCCATGCTGAGTGAATCGCAATATACTTGCATCAGCTGCTAATTCCCCTGTGAGAGTCTGCAGTCCCTTCTTACTCATTATATCACGATAACATGCAGAGTAACAGCCAAAGATCGTGTCTTTTCTGATAACACCTCCCTACCACCAGTTTTTGTAACTTCCTCCCTGATAAATCCCTGAAGATTTTGAAAGAGTACCTTTTTGG
This sequence comes from Phrynocephalus versicolor, assembly GCA_023846285.1. NCBI lineage: Eukaryota > Metazoa > Chordata > Lepidosauria > Squamata > Agamidae > Phrynocephalus > Phrynocephalus versicolor. The sequence goes on along the minus strand of JAHTLZ010000010.1, from coordinate 15,367,774 downwards.
TTGGTTTAATAAAGATATCTATTAGGTATCTCGCCTATAACATAGATTTTGGAAAAGCACAGGTTTTATTTTCCTGCTTTGGACAATGATTTGAGATCAGCTGTTCTAATATTTAACTGTATTTCTGGGATATTCTCAAAATACATTAAGAGACAAAATATTAATATGCTTTCCTTTATTGTGTTTCAAACTTTAGGAGTTCTGTTGAAAAGTCTAATTCAATATAAATTTATTGCCAGATTCTTGCAAGCAGATAAAGATCTTTTTTTTCAGACAGGCTTTCTCTAAGTGACACGTGGTCCGATTGCTGTGCTTTGTAGCTTTTAAATGTGTTTTAACTATTTTATTTAATGTTTTCAATATAATACTCATTTAAATCTTTAAAAATATCTGCATGCTTGCTGTTTTCAGTTTTGAAATATTGTCTTTTTAATCATGTAATAAGACCGCTACCGCACTTCTGATTTAAAACGCCTTTTCCTTAAAAACAAGGCACCTTGAAAATCACTGTCCAGTTTTCTAAATGATTTATCTGAGGAACCCCCTCGGCCATGCCCATTTTTGTCAGCTGTGGCTCTTTTTCTTGCGACTGCCACTGGGGGTGGTGTTTTTTTACATCACTTCCTGCATCTCCCTTTTAAGAGATTTGAATTTGCAGCCATAAGTTGATCCCCCCCTTGCCCCATGTTCTTAGCCTTTTTGCTTTCAGAAAACACAGAAAACAGAATCCTACCACCATTCCAGGACGGTTACCAACTTCGTTATGCCAAACTTTTAGCTCATTGTCACAATTTTATTTTCTTGGTTCTTTAAAACCAAGTTTCAAAGCGGTTCAATAAAGTGAGAACTGGAAAACTGATGGCTAGCTACCCGCTAAAGTGCGAACAGCAGAACCGCTATAACAACCACGTGAACCACGGGAGGAGAAAAGGCGATCCAAAATAAGAAGGGCCTGCTCGTGGAAGTGCGGAGAAAGACAGGGTAAAAAATAAATCAATATATCAATATATAAATAAATAAGGTTAGAGGCTTGATTCCCTGCTGTGCTTTCTTGATAGGGGATGGACTCAGTGATCCAGTGATCCAGTTCTACAGCAAGAAGATGATGATGAAGAAGATTTTGCTTCATTCAACTTGAAGATCTACTCAAGTCTTCCAAGGAAATCTTCCTTTTCTTCCTAATTAAGCACTGGTGTTTGTATTAATCATATGGCACCTGTTTGGTCACTCTAAAAAGCAGGATATCTACTTGCCCTGGCAGTCTATTGTGGAATGTGTGGTGCCTCTTTGATGTCCTTTTTCGACACTATGAAAGCACTTTTTCTATTTCTCCAGGTTTTCCAGTCCTCCACACAATGCTTTTAAGCAGCTTTGTTTTTAATTCTGCTGACTTTTTACACTGCTCCTCAGTAGTGTTATTGTTTTTTCTCTTTTTCTGTTGTCAATAGTATTGTTATAATTTCAATGTTTTATAAACTACTCTGGGAGCCCTTGAAGTGTAGGGCACCAGCCGATCAGCCAACTTGACAATGAAGTCAAGAAGGCTTTGCCACGTATAACTTCCTGAGATATTTAAGTATTTCCAGCACTTCTTAGATTTTAGACTTTTCTTTCTTTCTGCTCACGTTATTGTGGAACATTACAGGGGATTTGATTAATGCTTTTAAATAAATAACACATTAAAGAGCCTCGTGGCGCAGTGGTTAAATGCCTGTACTACAGGTAAAACTGTGCTCACGACCTGGGTTCAATCCCCGGTAGCAGGCTCAAGGTTCACTCAGCCTTCCATCCTTCCGAGGTCGGTAAAATGAGTACCCAGCTTGCGGGGGGTGGGGCAATGTGTAGCCTGCACACTGTAATTAAAATTGTAAACCGCCCAGAGACCACTTGTAGTGGTATGGGGCGGTATATAAGCAGAACACTTTGCTATTTACTAGCACTTCTTTTCGATTTTTTAAAAACTACTGACTGAGTGAGAACCTTTAGAAGGGTGACATGGAACAAAATGTAATGGGCAGATATAGATGGGGTGCTGTCTGGAGGGAAGGACAGAAGGAATGGCAAAGTAATCTGAGGGAAAACCCTCTAAAGAACGATAAGGAAGAAGACGTGTTGATGTTCCATAATGGTGGCAGCATAAGTGACAACCAAAACCTGGAAGCATGGTCATGTTCTTCCTCTCTTCCATTCTTCCACAATCTGGATTATAAAATAGATAATTCACAAGGAAGCCAATGCATTTAAATAAGATCTGTTGGCATAGTACAGGCCTGCACAACAGGTAGACCGCAGGCTACTGGGTTCAAAAGTAGCCTGCCTGCCATGAATAAAAAAGTGAGGGGATAAGTTTTCCACCCCTCCTTTCCACATCCTAAGGACCACTACTGCCCCAGCAAAGTTCTGGGTCTGCCAGCTCACTGTCTCAGCTGAGCAGGGCAGTTCAAGGACCATGGCTGGTCCCCTGCTCCCGTTCCCCACTGGCCAGATGATTGAGGAAGGGAACAATGCAAGGGAAGTGTGTGCATGGTCAGCCTTCCCATAAGAATGCATTGAAAATCAATTAATCCATTCGGGAGGGAATAGATTTCAATGCATTCCTATGGGAAACCGCTGCCCTACTTATAATTTTTTTTTAACTTACGAGCATGTGCTTGGAATGAATAAAATTCATAAGTAGAGGTTTTAGTGTAGTAGCCCTCAGGCACTTTGGGCTGGAAAAGTAGACCTCAGCCTGTTCAAAGTTGGACAGCCCTGGCATAGTATATTCTGGGTAAAAAGGGCTAAATCCAACTTTAGTTCTCCCTAGAGGCAAACCCACTGAAATTACGGAATTGTTGGATGCAACTAACAAGTCACATTGTTGATTTCAATGAGTCTGTAAAGATTGATTAATGTTCCGTTTAATCCCAAATGGGCCTTTTTTTGTTACAATGCTTTTGAAGATGGGTTTGCAAAACACACATAGCCCCGAGTTAATAACCAGGGTGATTCCTTTTAGGGAATGCTACATAGGTGTATAAATGTACATGTGTATGAAGGCAACATCTGTTTCCTCACTGAGTTGAAGCCCCCGATGCAATCTTGATATTTTTTGCTTATGGCTGGAGAACTGATAGGAATTAAAAGATACCAGAGTAGATAGAGATCATTTCGTTTCATTACGGAAGGGGACTGTTTCCGAAATGAAATATGCCAGCACATCTGGTGCTTGGAACCCCATTACACCCTCTGGAACAAGATCAACCACTGTCTTACTTTGCTTTACCTTGTGCTGGGTGAAATTCCAACCAGGAAGCAGCCTCCAATGGGTCATCTTTGCATTTCCCTGATGCTGGCCAATCAGGAGCTGTGCAAGGACATGCATCATCCTGCCTCCTTGACTGACTGGCCAGCACCAGGGAGACAGAAAGATTATGCATTGGAGGCTGCTTCCTGGTTGGAATTTCACTCAGTGTGAGCTACAGCAAGGTAAGGCAGTGGTTGATTTTGTTCCTGAGGGTGGGACTGGGTTCCAAGCGCCAGCTCTGCTGGCATGTTTTGTTTCAAAACCAGTCCCCTTCCAAAAAGAAACGCCAATCTCTACACCAGAGTAGTTTAATCAATGGTGTTTTAGGACATAGGCTTTATAGCAGTTGTTCCCAACCTTGGGTCCCCAGTTGCTCTTGGGTCCCCAAATGGACTGCAGTTCCCAGCAACCCTGACCAGCACAGCTAGTGTTGAAGTCTTCTGAGAGTTTTAGTCCAAGAACATCTGGGGACTCAAGGCTAGATCCCCAGATGTCCCCACTGCTTTATAGAGACATCCCTCTCCCATTTTTGGATGGAATGGAAGCTATCATTCAAAGTTGACTCTCTTCCTTTCATCTACATTTATGTCACTGCAAATCTATTCCCTGACAAGGAATTTCTGAAGGACACTTGGCATTTTGGCAAGAAAGATCACAGGAGATTAGGCAACTATATGTCCTGTATAGCTTCCCATCTCAACCTGCCCCTTGCTACCCTGTTCCCACACTTTCCTCTACACCGCTTGTATCTCCCTCATATACGCTTTCAGTCAACACAGCCCTGTCATAATATTGGAAATAGGGGAAAACTCAAACACTGCAATTAGGCAAGATTAGGCGAGTCACACACTCCAATTGTTTCAATTGACTCTTTGCAAAACGAAAGAGAGAGAATTAGGAGCTACCTTAAAAGGTATGTTGAACAGAAATGATTGGATGGAACGGAGGCTGCAGTTTCTGTGCATATTTACCTGGTGGTGAGACCCGCTGAAAGCTGAAACCCGAAGCATATTCACAGGAGGCTATTCATAAATACTTACTTCCAGGATTCATGTTTGTAAGGCCAGGATGCTAAAGTATCAGGCAAATTACTCACAAAAGCAAATCATTACCATGACAATAGCTGTCACGCTGTGTGCAGTTAGGTAACCTCCACTGAAGTCATCAAAATTTAAGTAGCCTTACTGTGCAGAGAGATCAGAATTTTCAGTATAATACGCAGTGCAATGACCCTTTACTGCAGGGAGGATCTCACCCTCAATCTGGCAGGTGGAAAACAGAAACCCAGAACAATTTGCCCGGTGAAGTCTGCAGGAAAGGAAACCAAGGAGGAGTAATATTCTGCCGTTCTGCACAAGAGTCCCAAACCACTGGCCTCTCTCTATGCCTGCTATCCTGATTAGGCATTTCCTGCTGACAACATACACAGATTTTAGCAAAGTCTGTAATTTCTGTTTTGGAACAAGGGCTGTGGCCCTGAGAGGAGGGGAAGAGAAAAAAACCAACTTAACTCCTATTAGCCATTGCCATTGTATCAGATGTGTTAATAATCGGGTTTGCTAATGCAATTGCTACCACGATGCGAAAATCCGACTGGAAAATGTATTAGAGCAATTATCCCTCTTACTACCTCAGCCTGGTATAGCATTAATATTCAATTTTGATGTGGAAGTCCTATTATGTTAATGACTTTTGTGACAAAAGTCGTTAATGTAAGACTTTTTTTTTAAACAGCACAGCATTAGCTGGCTTGAATACCAACGTGACGTCGGGTAAGTCTAACAAGATAAAACAGAAACTTGCTATCACTGCGCCACGCAGTTCCTTAACGTATTCCAAGTATGTTCGCGAGAGCTGCCATTACCTTGCTACAATGGGGAATGATACACACTACAAAGTCAATAATTCGACAAGACTGAGCCTTGTCTAGTGAGCGCTCTAGTTCCTCAAAACCACCGCCTGTTATTAGAATCTCAAATAAAATCCTGTGGCAAAGGGAGTTTGTCGCAGCTCTGTGATTATAGAAATTGTCTGTCCAGCTGCACCAGAAGGCCATTTAATTCAGTGTCCCTTGGAGCCAAGCCTACAAATTGTCCCTCATTACAAGGAACATCACTCATTTCTTTTTTTAAAAAGCTGAATTTTCGAGAGTAGGCTGCATTAAGCTGCACTGATTGGTGCTCTAAATTGCAGGTGTTCAAGCTTGAACAGGAAAACCAAGGCATAGATAGGAAACTTTGTAGTGTAGCTTTGACAGCATGGCATTGGATTGGTGGTGGCTACGATGACCCACACATACTAGGGGTCAAATCCTTCAAACGGAACTGGGCCTTGGCTTGGGAGGATGGAGGGATGGGATTCCATTTGGATGTTGCATCTCAAGTGTAAGTCTTTGGCCCCAACAGCCTTAATTTCCCTGAATGATGGACTACCTATTATGTGTCTTTATATGAATCTACCATACATGATTACCTAGAAGACTTTGTGTTTACAACCACTTATAAGTTTATGCTTATGTCTCCCCTTGTGTGATTGCATTGACACTATGTTTTCAATGTTAATCTCCACCCCCCACTAACTTTTGGATGGTCTATCGTGCACGATTATATGGAATTTTTACACTCTTTAACTGCTTGCATTCTCTGATAGCTTTCCTGTTGTTTTTTAATGCTATAATATAAGATGTCCCTCAGTTCCCTGTACTCAAACTTGAATATGTCTTAATTGTACTGGACCTCATTTTTTAATTGTATACTTAATTGTTATTGTTGTTCAGTCGTTCAGTCGTGTCTGACTCTTCATGACCCCATGGACCAGAGCTCGCCAGGCCTCCCTATCCTCCACTGCCTCCCGGAGTTTTGTCAAATCCATATTGGTTGCGTCGATGACACCATCCAACCATCTCATTCTCTGCCGTCCCCTTTTCCTTTTGCCTTCAATCTTTCCCAACATCAGGGACTTTTCCAAGGACTCCTCTCTCCTCATGAGGTGGCCAAAGTATAATGTCCCTCATTACTGTAAGCTGCCTTGGGTCTTTTTCCATGGAGAAAGGTGGGGTAAAATACTTTAAATAAAATAAAAAATAAAATAAATAGTATTGTACCACCTTAGAGATGGTTTTCTGGGATCAGCCCTGAGCACAGGTGTGGTGCAGAATTTTAACAGCAAACCCTACTGTTGCCCCAATTACGATTAAAGAAGAGAAGCACTGGAGGTCAGGGAATGGCCAAGACTCACTCCCCTGATCTGAAAGATGGTGGATCCAGGGGCAGCTCATGCTTTGAATGCAGTCTGAGAGCCAAATTTGGTCTGAGTAAAGTTTGGAAGGGTGTATTCCATTGGTGAGTGGGGGGAAAACCCACCCTAAAACAGTGATACTAAAAACGGAAACACATTTTAGCTTAAAACGTGATATTTTAGCAGAGATAGTTCAGCTTTTCATAATGGATAAAAGGCTGTATAAAAACTAAGAAACTTTAAAACAATGGTGTCATGGGGAAAGGGTCACAGCGGCATCTGCAAGGAAAAAAAACCCAACAGCAACAAAGAAAACAAAAAGCAGAAAACAAACAAAACAACAACAGAAAACTGGGAGGTTTGGATGCAGACTCCGGGAGGTCTGGATTTGGCCCCAAAGCTTTGCATTCCATCTGCCTAGCCCAACTACTGTTTCTAGTGGTGCCAAAACTCACACCGAGTCTGTGGAATGAATGGCAACAGGATGATGATAGGAAAAAGAAATCAGAGGTCCTCGTCCGGATCAATATCAGTGCTCACGTTATGGTTCCATTTGCTAATGTAATGAAATGGAGAATCTGATGTCTCCGTCAACTGTCCCTGACTGCCTGGCTGTCTTGCTTGGACCATGCCTCACCATGCATCTTTGCCAGACATTCTAAAGGTCAGTGTCACCCATGCAGGTCTGGGAAAGTTCTAAGCAGTGTGACAGAGCGAGGATAATGTACCCTATTCATTATTCTGACTCAGGCTCTTTTCATTTCTATACCGAATCACCTCTCTCTCCCCCTCCGTTCCCCCCACTTCCCATCCTGCCCAATGCTTCTCCCCCAATGCAAGAAACAAAACACACACACAAGCTTGGGAAGATAAAGTGCTGCTCGCTGCTAAGGTCCGCCTGTGATTCAGCCCAAAGGGCTTGGCAAAGAGACTGCACAGAAGATGCTGCGAAGTGAAAGAACGCAAACGAGTTTTAAGAGACACCTTGATTTATTTCTGGATCAGAGGCAAAGGGTGGGCTCAGGGTTGGGAATACAGGGTGGGAGATTGAACTGCGTCATTAAAAAAAAACAACCTAAGATGTGCAGATGAGGGCATTTTTCTTTGCTGGAAATATATTTTCTTAAAGATGGGGTTGGTGTGTGTGTGTGGAGGGGGGCAGCAACAAGAGAAAGAGGAATAGAAACAGCAGTAGCAACAACCTATGCTAACACGAGTCCCATATGACTTATTTGAGTTTTTTCTTCTTTGTTTGCTTGCCTGGGCTTCCACAAATGACCCTAATGCAGACAGACCAATCAACTCTGCAGATCATTCTCTGCTTTCACCCCACCCACCCACCCTCTGCTGCTGGGATTTCCTTCTGGTCTTGCTATGAAAAAGTTTATCCAGCCAAAAGGCAACAGGGGTTCTGGAGTGAGAGAGTTGAGGGAGTGAGGGAGAACCCGACAGCATCACTTCTAAGGGACAATACAAAGCTATTTGTCACAGCCCGTGTCTACACTGTGTGCTTGTGTATTCATGTGCATGTGCATTTGTGTGCTTTCGCAATGATTTGGGGGAGCAGTGCGCCGTCTTGGAAAGAGCAGCTGTGTGTCAAAGGGTACTCCTTGCTCAAAACTGTTCATTTGTAATATGATGATTTTAAGGGCACTGTTTTTCCATCCAGCCCATTGGTTCTGCACACAGAATGGCCACTGCCATTAATATTTGGGTTTGCTGACTTCATGTCCATGGCAAAAGGGAGAAATCTCTGGGGTGGCATGTCTTGGTCACACTGCTGGAGAGGTATTAAGGAGACAGAACTGAGTGGGCCAAGAAGCATGACCTGTGTCCTTAAGCCACTTGCTGAGTGCCCGGGGGGGGGGGGGAATCCTGTTAACTCCCCAGAATCGAAATGCAACCAAATCCTTTAGCCCATTCAGCTTCTGCATGGGGAATACTGTCTTTAGCCTCAAGCTGCAGACTGCCACTACCTGAAGTCTCCTTTCCCTCTGAAATCTTAGGAAGAGGGTTGTGGGGAGGGACAAAGGGGATTGCTTATTGGCAAATGCTCTCCAGAAATGGTCTCTGGAGTGCACATGCAAGCAAAGAGCTCTATGGAATGCCAAATCGTAAAACCAAGCAACAGTGGACTGCTTTAGGTACAAAGCAACAGTTCTCTTGCAGCCGTAACACTACCATTGTTCCCATTATCCCTGAGCTACCTGCCTCTGGGCTAGTCATGATCCAAGATATTGATCGGTAGCCTGTCTCTCTGTAGAGTCTCTGGCAACGCTTCTGGGGTCTGTTTGGATGGCAGAGTCTTGATGCATCAGTTTGACCTACAAAGAACAGGGAACAGGCAGAGGCTGGCTGCTATTTGAATCTCAGTCTGCAACGTTTCTGATGTCAAGGAAACTCGCAGAGGAAAGGGCCACAACATTAAAGTGGTGTAGCGCTGATGTGGGTTTAAATTACAATGCCAACTGAGTCATAACCCACAACAGGAGCGTTTCCCCATCAGGCAAAGAAGAGGGTGGGAGAGACTGTTTCCCATGCTGTTTTCTCCCTCCGTGATCATTTTTATCTCTTATTTGTCAGCTAATAGACAAAAGAGCATCAACAAAAATATCTTAAGTTGTACAAATGAGGCACTTACTATTCACAAGGAATGGTTTTGTTGTTGGTTTTACAATAGATTTATCAGTGAAAATACGTGGAATCTCACACACACACAAATAATTTATGCCAGTCTTTCTGTTTGGAATAATGCCCCTGCTCTCTAATATCATGAAACCAGACCTACACATGCTGGCTGACTCCTAGGGGACAGCGGGACAAATCCGGAAGCAGTGGGAATCGGGCACGTAATGGTTCTTGCGCTCTGCTTTTGAAACCAAGTGGGATTCTCTTAAGATAATAATCACACCCATCGGCATAAAAAGAGGACCTAAGGAGAAGAAGAGAAAAGACACAAATCTTCAAAACATGGTCAGAGAAGCAAATTTAGAATATCCCTATAATAAAAGTACAGTACACTTAGCATAGTATGAAGATTTGTGGCCAGTTGCTCTATGCATCTGTTGCTCAGTACGTGATGCAGATTTGAACTGCTGCTGGGCCAATTCAGGATCCCAGTTCTCCCTTGTGTGAGTTCTTTAAACTGGAATTGGACAGGGCCATCCTTGAAATGAAAGACATCTTCAAACAGGGGGTGGCTTTTGAGAGCTCCTCTCAGTAAAAGAGGACATCTTGTTCTAAGCAGAATATGGTTGTGCCCTGAATACTGTCCGGATACTACAGGATGTCTGCATAAGGCAACATTTTTCAAAGTGATGTGCCATTACTTTAACAGACAGAACACTGGCAAGTTTGTATTGTTTATGTTAATAATTTACATTAGATTTAAAGAACAACTATGATGTTTTTCTTCTTTGTTTTTTTTATAAAGCTTTTTTTTTTGAAAAGCTGGGAAATGCCTTACGTCACTTTTGTGATTTTTCTTCTCTCTCTCTCTCATGTTGGGTTTTTATAAACCCAAAGCAAAAATTTCATAATCCCTGAGGATGTGTTCTAAAGCATTGTCAGCTGTACTCCCCCGAAAAAGCTTAGCAGACCACATCAATCCTGCAAGGCTTGGTTAAGTGTCCTCTTTTCATATGCTCTTAACTGCAGACTCTTACCGCAGCACATCTTTTGTTTTCTGAATAATTTTTACAGGGCCTATTGTTGTCCTTTGTAGATGCTGCATTAACATTTTATAACTTTTCAATATGGGAAATAGTGCCACACAGAACCATCTTCCACTAGCAGTTGTTCCCCGTATCAAAGCGAGCCATCTCACTTTAAAGACACAGAAGAGTTTAACTGACCAATTCTTCTTGGCTGGTAGTACGGCCATATAGGAATGGAACTGTACCTACCTCAGAGAAGACCTTTACAAGCATCTCCTTGAAACAGAAAGCATTCCCTTCACAACTGAACCATGGCATGTAACACTGAGGCTTCTTGGGTTTGCCCCTTAGTGAGAGAGTTCTCAAGCATCAGTTGCTGGCACGGATTTTATTTTATTTTTTTCCTTCTGGGACTGAGCTTCCTCCCCAGCATGTCTGTCGAATAGAGGTCTTCACAAGAATATACGTTGATTCATCTGGTCTCTGGTGCACATCTAGTTTAATGCAAGCGTACAAACTAGAGATGGGCACAAAATGAACAATTTTTCGTTTCTGTTTTAGTTTTTTCGTTTCGTTACGTAACAAAACGACAAACGAATTTTGTCTCAAAAATGAAACGAAACGAACAGAAACACCAGAAATTTTGTCGTGCGTTTCATTTCCGTTACCGCAATATGAGTGAATTGCTTAAAATCCTAAAAAAATCACAAAAAATGAAATAAATGGTAACGAAATGGTAATAAACAAACGAAAACGAAAACGAATTTTTTGCAAAAATTCACGAAAAACAGAAACAAACCGAAACGGACCCTCCAAACGACAAACGAAATGCCATTTTTTGATTCGTGCCCATCTCTAGTACAAACAGTAAGACTCACTGTATTGCATGAACCTCATCGCCTCCAGCTGCTGCTGCTGCTGTAGTTCCGAATGGCAATACTCAACTGGATGACAGTATATTTCAAACCTAGATTCTCCTGGAGGGTTTTAAACCAGCTTAGTCTAGGCCATTATAGATGAAATAAATACAGAACATGGTCAGGAAATGCAGCCTTGCAGAGTAAGCAAGGGCTTGGGTCCACAATGAGGCAGAGTCAGGTGGCTACTTCAGGCGGTAAATACTTGGGGGAGGGTACAGAATAGATGCAAGAACAGTCACTCTCCAGGTATCCCCCATGGAGGGGAGGGGAGTGAGACTTCAGGTTTGAGTCTTTGGGCCTGAAGTCTCAGGGAACAGCTTGTTGACACGGTTTTGGGGTTCATGTAAAATATTTCAAAACACTCAGACCTTTTCATTTTTTTATTTTTTATTTGCCCGTGCTGCCTCTTGTGGAGGGTTTCCCCCTCTTTATCCTATTAGGTTTTTTCTCTCTCCCTTTTCCTTCATTTGTTATACATTGTTGTTTTATTCTCTTCTGTAAACTGCCCAGAATTCCTTCTGGAAGAAGGGTGGTATAGAAATGCAATAAATAAATAAATAAATAAATAAATAAATAATTAAATAAATAAAGTCACTCTTGTTCCACTTCTGGTTTAGAAAATAGTTTTCCCTCTTTGTTCGAGTAATGCACTTGCTTCCCATTGTGCATTGTCACCTTCAGCCCTCCAGTCTCCCCCAAGAGACTTTGTGAGACAGGCTGTTTGTAGCAGTACCTCGTTAGCCATTGAATTCATCATCTCTACATTATTCCTCTCTTTCTTTCTCTCACTCACACACCATTTCCCAATTGTTGCTGAATGCTCTGCCCCTTGGCCCCTTGGTTTTGGCGCTGACACCCCAGGAGATAAGCAACCTCTGAATTGGCATTCCTACTGGAGGATTAGCTGGGTGGAGTTACAGCGGACCAAAGGCTTTCATGTCCTCTCCCTCACAAAATCTAATGGCAGCAACTGCCATTTTTGGAGAGGGCGACCTTTTTATTATAATTTATAGCTGTTATGTCCTGAACTTGCAGCTTTACCTCTCTCTCAGGCTACAAGCTCTACTTGAAGTAGAGCTTGAAATCTGTGTTATGTCTAGGCCTTCTTCCTGAGCTGAAAATTTAGATGGCCTGTTAAGGAGAAAAAATTGTGGTCTCTCATTCTCTTTCTTGGGTAAGGCTAGCTTTTGGTCCTGGAAAATGTCCGATCCCAGAATGTGTTTCTGAGGGAAATTTTGAGGAGAATGCCCACTGTAGCATGAAGGATCTCTTTCTTGAAGACAGTGGTCATACTTTCTTTAGAGTTCCAGTTGTTTGGCACAAGCTGGAGCAATCAGATGGTGGTGGTGGTGGTTGCTGATACCGCCACCACCAATTTCCTTTATTTATATGGTGGTTTAAAACACTTTCTCTTGTTTCAAGTAGTACAGTAAAGACAGGCTTTCTTCTCCCAATATTATGTACCTACATTTTAGAAGGCAGGGACATTCTCCAAAGATGAGGAAAACACTTCCTTTAAAAACAAAGAGCTATATTTGAGGAAGAAGAGAACACAGACCCAACTTTCCTTCATTCAAAGGCCCATGAGCTGAGTGAGGAAGAGGGTTGATCTATAATTTGAATTCCCTTATTACAGCTTCAGCTGTAATTATTTTGTTTTATACTAGTTTTCTGAAGTGGGTGGGAGAGTGAAACTGTGTTTGCTGTGCCCTCTAAACTTGCATGGTGTCATCAGGTGAAGTGGAATAGAGCATCACCAGTCAAACCTTCAGCTGATTCACACGTGTATGTGAACTGGAATGGTGTGGCATCTTGCCTCTTCCTTCAGGCATCCCTGGTAGTAATGGAGAGAGTAGGGCAGGCAAAATGATGCTCGCTGTGAAAGCAGAAGCCACACATTGCAAACATCCAGACCAGGACACCTTAAATGCCTGAGGTGGAGAAGCAAATGGTACCTTCTTCTATGGATCAAGACATATGAGTACCCAAGAGTGCTCAGGTTACCATTGCCCTGAGGCAGAAAACCCATCAAGCCTCTCCCTCTCCCTGGCAGGAGAAAAATGCAGTTAGAATAAATTTGAAAACATACCATATGCTGCCCCTTTCATGCCACGTAAAGCCGGTTCCCTGAGGCAGCTACATGACTGGGCTTAAGGTTGGGCCCAGACCTTAGATCCCTATTCAGATCCATGTTCTTCTGTTGTCGTTCTCTTCTCCCTCACCAAAAACATGGTTTTACATCTTTACTCTTGAGAACGGGGAGAGGAATCCCATGGATTATAAACATATGAGATGAATATCTGCAGCTCATCTTGGTGGGCAGAATGATTGTCCAGAGTCCTTGAGGTTTTTGGAGCCAAATAGGGACAGAGCTCACAAGGAGATGGGGAGACACTTATGCTTTGAGCAGCAGATTAGATTATTGGGCCAGCATTAGCATTTGCACAAATGTGAGTCATAGTGACATAGAGCTCACATGTATAACATTGTAGCCAGTAAGGTATGAATCAGGCTATGGTAATGGAATGGATGGGAAAATGTTTATTGATTGGTTGATGCAACCATTACTAAGGCCAATTTTGCACTACACATTTAAACTAGACTTGTTGCTCAAACGATGAAATTCAAAGAACAGCAGTGAAGTTTGAATGAGCCCAGAAAGGAATTCTCAAAATGTTCTCAACCTCATGATCTCAACAGTGAGTTGGAGGAAGAAGTCAAGGTGCAGAAACTTAAGTTTCATGCTGCTCTGACCTTGCAAGGTCAATGTATCCCTAATCAGGCCCACCTCCCATGTAACATCCACCCACCAACATTCCCCTATGTGCAGTTGGAAGTAACCAAAACAATGTTTACAATAAAAGCCCAAGGAGGATACATTTTGAAGGAAATGTTCTCTGTTGTCTGAATGGATGACTTGAAATCAGAATGTTTTTGAGAAACAGCTTTGAACTTCTCAAGATAGGACTGTTGGTCTTAAATTCTCACTGCTTCGTGTCACATGTTGCCATTCATATCTGCCTGAGAGAATGCTCATAAAATAATGTTCTGGAAGGAAGCACAGCTGCATCCTTGTATCATGTTGCATAAAAATAAATGATAAATACATCACAAGGAGAAAGACACAATCAACATCCTTTTATTTTTATAAGACACAGAAACATAGATTGATCATGGGTGTTGTTTTTACCAGTCAGGGTTGATTTAGAATAGACCAGTTCCTAAGTAGAATTTACCTCTAGTGTTCATGTTGACAGGGTAGCACCAAGTCATGGCAGCAACATCCTCTACATCACCCAAGTGGTCTGCATGATTCAGTTTCTTTCACAGAATTGGAAATAATTCAGTGGATCAAAATCACAACATGCTGCTCCAGACCTCAGAGCAGAACATTTAAGTTGGCTTCATACCTACATTTTAAGACCAACCTAAGTTCTTACAGGAACACATATATGGTGCAAAATTTTCTGGAGATACTGTCCTGTTAAAGTTTCATATGCAAGGGATTTTGATTAATTTTATGTAGATTATTTATGTATTTGATATATATTTATACTGTGTTGCTGCTAGAGCCACTAAAGCAGAATATAACCAATAAAAAGTTAAAACAGTGGTGTCCAAACTGTGGCCCTCCAGATGTTTTGGACCACAACGCCCACAGTCCTTTTGTTATTGGCAATCTAGGCTTGGAATTCTGGGAGTTGTGGTCCAAAACATCTGGAGGGCTGAAGTTTGGACACCCCTGAGTTAAAACAATAGAATCCTGCTTTGTGGTTCATATGACAGAGTTATGGAACTTCAGAAGTCGAATTTGCTGAAAAATAAAGCACAGAAGCTCAGTATTATTTAGTTGTAAGCCTGCTTAGAAAGTTTTTCCTCATGTTTTCCCCTTACCTTTCTGCATGAACAAAGTATACCCAACACATGCATACAGGTTTGCGGAGTTCATGGTGACTTTTGTTTTCGGTATAGCTTATATTATTCAAAATAGTATAGATCCTTACAAGACTAAATCTGAAGCCAAACTGCACCATTAAAACATAGAATCATATAATCAGAGAATAATAGAGTTGGAAGAGGGCCATCTAGTCCAACCCCCTGCCATGCAGGAACCCCATCACAATATTTCCAACAGATGGCCATCCAACCTCTGCTTAAAAACCTCCAAAGAAGGATACCAAAAGGATACCAGAAGGATACCAGAAGGATACATTTTTATTAGAGGCTAGAAAGTCTCAAAGAAAAGAGAAAGCACAAGTGTTTGCCTAATACTGAAATACATGTGTGAGTGTGTTCTAAATGATCCTCCCTGTGGAGAAAGTTCCACAGGCAGGTTGTCATAACCGGGAAGGTTCGCTTCTCAGCTTCCATATGCTATCCACACAGCCTGAGGACAATGGGAGTAGCTCCTTTTAGAATGATTTTAGTTTTTTTAAGTATGTCATCAAGTTGGAACCAACTCATGGTCACCCTAATAAGGCTTTCTAAGTGAGGACCTGATCAAACCTGCCAAAAGAGCTCAAATGATATTGATCTAACCATTTTAAGATCATTTCACAAATCTCTAAGTACATGCCACATAGCCAAGTTTGACTCATTTTCCTGGCTAGTTCTTTATTTCCAGTTTATTTCCTCCTCACCAGGAGTGTTATTTTATTTTGTACTGATGATGAATTACTTCATTCCTTATCATTTCAGCCTATCTGAACTTTGCCATTAAATTGTTTTCTTTGCAAAGGGGACAGGTTTCTGGGTACTGCAGCCACTTTAGGGCCACCGTGCTTGTATCTTTTATCTTTTAATGATATTTTGACAAATCGGCAGTAACAAACTCTGCTTCTAGCAAAAACAACATGAATACATTGCTCAGAAGGGGACAGCTTGGATATAGCCTTCAACCCCCCTCCCCTTGGGGGTGAAAGAGGAAAGGTATTGAGTAGAGACATGACCTGCTTTCAATTGTAAAAGGAGCATTGCATCCCGTTTCTCATGATCTTTATGATACTTTGCAAATCTTTCAAAACCTGCTTCCTGACTTCTAAGATTGTGCTGTTGATTTATTTTCTTTGCAAAGGGGTCAGGTGAAGGAGGGAATGGAAAAAAGGGAGGAGGACAGAAGGCTCAGAACTTTCTATTGCACTCTTGATTTATTAATGTTGTTATTTAAAAAAAGACGGGGGTGATGGCACCAAGAAATGAGAATCCCTTTCCACCTGGTAGGTATATCAGTTAGTTTTTAAATAAATAAATAAATAAATAAATAAATAAATAGGTGCAGCACTGCTCCAGCAAACATCAGAGTAAAATAAATAAGTTTCATTGTGTAGCTGACAACAGTGTTTAAATAGGAAGAAATGAATCAGCATCATTAAAACCAATGGTAACATTCCTGCTGGTATATATCCCACATGATTGTAAAAATGAATGTATTGGTACAACAGAGGTATGGAAAGAAATGATAGAACTGGGGTTCTTTTGGCAAGTGTGCTGAGTGAGCTATTTAAAGAGTAGATTTACCATTTCCTAGACACCGCTCCCCTGGGAATTTCCATGACCAAGCAGGGATTCAAGCCCAGGTCTCTTGACTCCTACTCCACCACTCTATCCAGAATGCCATCCTGGGTACTCACTTTAATATTTGGTATATGCCAGGCCTGCCCAAAGTCCGGCCCGGGGGGGGGGCCAAATCCGGCCCGTCAGGCCATTCTGAGTGGCCCGCGGCTGGCCGGCCCACCCCTCCCTCCCTCCCCCTCCTTCACCCCGTTTTTTAAAAATCTTCCACCAACACTGACACCGCCGGGAAGCTTGAGGGGCTGGGCGGGCGGGTCGGCCAGTGAGCACAAGCTTGTGGGGGGGTGGGCAAGGGGGCGGGCCACCACCACCAGCACCGTCGGGAAGCTTGTGGGGCTGGGCGCACGCACAGGCCGCCACCGCCGGCATAGTCAGGAACATTGTGAAGTTGGGTGCACGCGCGGTGAGTGGGTGGGGCTTATGGGTCAGTGGGTGGGGCTTGCAGTGGGGTGGCAGGGTCAGGGAGCAACCGGCCCCTGACACATTTTCAGCCACCAAATCTGGCCCTCCTTACAAAAAGTTTGGGCACCCCTGGTATATGCCATCAAGAGCCTAATGCAGCTTTCAAAGCAAGTGAGAAATTTAAGGAATGCTTTTACCCATATTACCAAATTTTACCAGTTTTATCACAATGGGCATCTCATTTTATATACCGGCACGTATACTAGCATGTTAATGTTTGCTTCCACAGTTCCCTTTGCAAGGACAAAGTGTAATACTGGCCCACGGTTGCTTTGTTGAAAGAATCTTCAGCTCAGTTTGGCTTTATTGCTTTAGCACAAAGACCATGGCAAATGAAAGGAGAAAGGGGAAAGTTACACTGCTATTTGTTTTAAGACCTCTGCATTAAGAAACAGGGGAGTGCTTGAGCAGAAAACAAAGGTAAGAGAACATTATTTCCAATGTTGCTTTTTAAAAAAAATGCAAAATGAAAATGCAGCTGCTGAGGTTCTATCATTAGCATGCTCAGGAAATAGAGAAACCAGATCCAGGCCTTTATCAAGCGAGCATATTCCACACACAAGCAAGAGAGTGCACTAGCCCTGCCCACACTCTCATTTCTTTAAAGCAATTGCATTATACATGTACAGTAGCCAGGAATCCAGGCTGGACTGAAGCTTTCAGTTGAACACACTCCTGATGGAAGCCTCCTTGTTTGCTCGGTGGAGAAAACCGTCTCAACAAACGTGGATTATTTATGAAGTGGAATGTGCAGAAAGGTCCTCAGTATGCCTAAAACATCATGCACAGTGGACACAGAGAGCAGACATTTCCTTTCTTCCTTGTAAGAAAATGTGTCAGTAATGAAAATGACCAGCTTATTGCCATTGCCCCCAACTATGTTTAATTTCTTGTTTCTCCGGAAGGTTCAGCATGGTCTGTTCCTTCATGCCTTTCACATCGAAAACCTTTTCCAGGGTCTTTTATCATTTCTGCTGTTTTTTTGCAAGGCCTTTCCAGTCTGTCGACTCCCTTCTTTGGTTCATGGTCCCACCAGACTAATTCAGGGGCTCTTTGTTTGAAGCAAAGAGCACGCCCACGCAAATCTTTCAGTGAGTTGTGCTTACATGTCAGCTGAACCCTCCCCAAGTAGGGGAATGTTTCATAGAGTTATGGGAAGGCTCTTCCAGATGGGACATTTATATGTCTATTTACGGCTTCCTGTTTGGGTGGAAGCTACTGGGATCCCTCAGTCCGGTATTTATTGGGAGCCATGTCCTAATGGGTGGGTAGTCTACCTCTTCTGAGCTTTGGCACCATTGAAGTGGCAGCTGCATATTCCACAGAGTGGGTTGCCACCTTCCTTCTTACTTTCTGCTTTTCTTTTGTCCCGTGTCTCTCAACACAGTTGTGAAAAAGTAAAATAAAGGCTTTAAAAGTGTCCTCTTTTGCCACTACCTCCCTGGCTTATACAGGGTACTGCAGTGTAGTTGTGCTGCTGCTTCTTCCTCTACCTTGCATCTTTTGTTTTTTTTAAAAAAATCATTTTCCCCACCCTCTTCATTGAAAAATCAAAGATGGTGGAATTGTCCCAATACAAACTTTCGAATGCAGGATGATTTTAAAAAGAAAAAGCAAAGCATAAAGTAAGCCAAGAGGAAGGAAAGAAACAAAAAGGTGTGTGAACTCATACAGAAGGAAGGAAGGAAGGAAGGAAGGAAGGAAGGAAGGAAGGAAGGAAGGAAGGAAGGAAGGAAGGAAGACTGTACTTTCATATTGTATATTTGGATAAGAAGAATGTTACCTGGGCTGTGGAAAAATCAGAGTCAGAGCTCTGCTTGATGGAACACAGGAAGGGAGCAAATGTCCTGTCTGAAAGAGTCAGAACACTGTTTTCAAGAAAGTATATGCTGTGGGAAAAGCAAGATATTCCTGAGGGTACCAATGTCTCCAATAATTTATTACATTCTCTCTCTCTCTCTCTCTCTCTCTCTCTCTCTCTCTCTCTGTGTGTGTGTGTGTGTGTGTGTGTTTCTAAGTGAATCACACGGCATTGGGAAAGCTGAAGCATTTTCCAAAATATTTTTCCCTTGTTTCCCATTCAGTACAATGGATTAAACTATTTGCTGTAGGCATACTGCATAACATTGTTAGGTGTGAGTGAAGGGGAGTGGAATTAAGGCACAATTACTTTAGAAAGCATAAACAGGGCTTGTGCCTTGGGCCTGCCTGCTTATTCCAAGCCTAAGCCTATGCAGCAAAAGTAACACTATTTGTACACGACCCCTAAACTCCGCCGCAAATGGCTCCCAGCTCCGGAGCTTAAAATTGTTTCCCCACCAGCTCCGGAGTTTACAGATAATTAAGTGCGACCACGCCCACCTAAGCGCGTCCCAGCGCACTTTTCAGGTACCTGCTCTCTGGAGGTGAAAATTCCTGATGCGGATATGACGTAGTGACTGCTGGGCTCTCCTTGCTTCTGTTTGTTCTTTTTTTGCCCCCCGCCCCTTTAAGAGATCTGAATGCAGTGCCGGGATGGCAGAATGGAGGTGAGCGACATTCTTTTCTTCCTTTTTTCTCCCTCCCCTCACGCAGCCAGCAGTCAGGAATGCGGAGGGGGTGGGAACGCAGGAACAGCGACAAACCCCTAAGATCTCTGGTCCGAATTTAAGTGGCCAGCGGATCTTAGGGGTCGTGTGAAAAGGCTCCTCCTTATGAGTTTGAGCCTGTTAATCCTCCTTAGGATTAACAGGCTCAAACTCAACCCCGATAAGACCGAGGTTATGTTCTTCGGGGCTACCCCATCCAGCTACGGTGGCCCATTTCCCACCTTGGAGGGCGTTTCCCTCAGGCCATCGGACTCAGTCCGGAATCTGGGAGTAGTCCTGGACCCGGCGCTCACCATGGAGGCCCAGGTGTCCGCCGTGTCCAGGGCTGCCTTTTTTCACCTTCGTCGAATCGCCCAGATTCGTCCGTACCTGGATGGGGACTCCCTTAGAACAGTGGTCCAGGCGTTGGTGATCTCGAGACTGGACTATTGCAACGCGCTCTACATGGGGTTGCCCTTGAATCTCATTCGGCGTCTGCAGCGGGTCCAAAATGCAGCGGCCAGACTAGTGGCGGGTGTGCGTCGATTCGAGCACATCACCCCAGTTCTGGCTCGCCTGCATTGGTTACCTGTTGCAGCCCGAATCAGATTCAAGGTCATGGTTTTGGTTTACAAAACCCTCCATGGCCTAGGACCTGGTTACCTGACAGAGCGGATCGACCAGCGGTCAACTTCGGCCCGTCCAACTAGGTTGTCGCGGGCGCACATGCTGCGCGTGGCCACGCCCAGAGAGGCTCGGAGGACTTCCACCCGCTCCCGAGCCTTCTCTGTGGCTGGCCCGACGCTGTGGAACCATCTACCAGCAGAAGTGCGCCTAGCAGAGTCCCTGCCTGCCTTCCGGAAAGCTCTGAAAACCTTGCTGTTCCGGGAGGCATTTGGATGATTTCCCCCCCCCCTTTTCTCCCGCCATCGCCATCTTTGCAATTGTTGTTTTATATGTTTTATATGTTTAATTTTTACTAGTATGTGCAATTCCGTTGTTTTCCCAATTGTTTGTGAACCGCCTGGAGTTCCCCACCAGGAAGATGGGCGGTATATAAATAAATAAATAAATAAATAAATAAATAAATAAATAAATATATAAATAAAATGGTAGGGCTGGGAAACAGGTAAGGATCTGGGTTTGTTGGACTCCAATTCCCATCAGCCATAGCCAGAACAGCTAAAAGTGATGATGATTACAGTCCAACAGCACCTGGATAGCCACACATTTCCCATTCCCATTCCTCATAACTGGCTTTCTAATTCCTGGAAGGTGGGTTCTTGGGACAGTTCAAGCTAGTGCTGAGTGAAAACAGGATTTGTGTATTCCCTGAACAGTGGTGTGGCTGGCGGAACATCCATAAAGCTAAGACTTTTCTGATGCTGAAATACAGCTAAGGGAAAGCATAAATCTGTTGATCTCTGTCAAGTATTACTTTTTGTAGCCTCTAATAGATTTTCCCACTGTGTCGGTTGGCTGTGTTAGAAAACTGAGACTTCTTACTCCCTCCTAAAATGGGCATCTTAAAAGGGGGATGTGGTTATTTCACCTGGTTATGGGCTTCCCCTCTGTGGGGGGAAATAGATAATAGTTCTATCTCTGTGGGGAAAAAATGTGTCAGAACGTATAAATAAACATGCGGAGATGTTGTGGTGGAGGTACCAAACCCCGCCTCCCTCATTCTACCATCTACCAGAAAAATCCTGTTGACATGCCTGAGGAGACGAATGGCGGTTTTCAGAACAGGTACCACATGACAAAATCTGCCAGGATATGGTCGATTAGCCCCTTTGAGAGAAGGAAGTTTCTCTATGCTCTCCGTGGCGGTTCTTCTCTCGCTAGTGGGTGGCAACTTATTGGGGAAGTTACTACGAGGTTGTTCTGAAAAAGCAGAGCAAAAATAGACAAGAGAGCAACGGCCAGGCTGTGGTTAGCTTGCCTGAATTTCTATGATCAGGGTCAGGGAGGCAGCAGCAGAGCAGTTGACTGGTTACATCTCTCCATGGAAAAAGGCGGACGATCATTTATTTGCGTATGTGCTTTTAAAAAAATGCAGATGGAAAGTCTTGGTTGAGTAACAGTAGAGCTGCATTTGGAAGGGAGGCGTTCGTTTAGAGGCGTAACAAACCAGCAGAGCCAAAGCTGCCAACATGATGGTTTAAAATTTAGCATAATCTTTGTTTACTTTGGGGACGTGGATCAGGTTTTCTTCCTGTCTAGCTTGCTTACACCATCAAAGGGGCCAATGAACTGTCTGTTGTCATTTGACCTCTCTCTGCAGGTTGAGGCTCATTTTCTTTTGGAATACTCTCTAGCTATATTAAATGCACTTCCCAGTATTCCATTCTAATATTAAGTCAAACATAAGTAGGGCCAAGGCAAAGTACAAACTCTAGGACAGTGATGGCGATCCTTTTAGAGACCGAGTGCCCAAACTGCAATTCAAAACCCACTAATTTTTTTTCGCAAAGTGCCAATACAGTAATTTAACCTGTATACAGGTGGCTAGGAAGGAGCGGTTGGGTGCCCACAGAAAGGGCTCTGAGTGCCACCCTTGGCACCCATGCCATAGGTTTGCCATCATTGCTCTAGGAAAATGCTGTGGAAATGAGATGGAAGGGGTTTTGATCTCAATGATTGAAGTCACCAGGAAACGGAGGTAGCTTAGGGCACAACCAAGTGGGGTGGGGGTTTGGAGCAATCCAGTTCATGTTTAAAAGGTTCTCAGCTTTCTCAGTTTATTTTATCTTGTACTTCCATTCACATGGGTGATACTTCTTTCCCATTGAGAAGGATCCGGACAGCTCTTCAATTGCTCCAATTTGTCCCCCTTTTGATGACTGAAGTTCCAGCCTTGACTTTTTCAAACTGCCATTCCACCAGCCATGGCAACTTCTCCCCTTTTTTGTTAAATAAAGCAAGTGACATAATACTACAGCACTACATACATAGCATGGTATGTTTATTAAGCACATTGTACCAAAAGACACTTCCACAGTATTACAACCGTGCTGTGTCAGAGGTGCAAAATAGCACATCTCTCCCAGGGAGGGGGAAATGTTTCGCAGTTACACCACTGTCTGGTGTAACTGTGCCCCCCCCGGGGGGGGGGGGGGGGAAGCAACAATCTAACTGGCGTATTACATTTAGAGAACATATCTGTTGTGTGACCAGGTCCTGAGGATACCATAATTTGCAAATACTGTATAGTGAGAAAACAGAACTTAGCAGAAAAGAAAAAATATTGGAGAAAGTGTTGGAGAAGTCAGTGGGTGGGGCAAACAGTTCTGTTTCAGGATTGGTGTCTTCAATTTATGTGAGCTATTTTACATTTAGGGTAGCCGAGGGTTGCCTATTCCTAAATGGGGGAGTAAATTTGTCCAATGTTTCCCAAATTTAGCACAGAGCAACAGGAGACTGTCTGCTATATCTGTGCCAAATTTGGTGCTGATTTGATGTCTGGTTGCAGAGGTATACTGTTTGTTTGGCCTCATTATTAGAATTATCTTATAGAATGCTGATTCACACAATATCAGAGGCACAACTCTCACATACTTCTAATAGAATTTTGATGTTTGCAATAAAGTGAGTGAACCTCTTGGTTTCGTGCATCTACATGCTGGCATACAATTCCTTCTATCTCTCCTGCCAGTGGCACTTTATGGAGATGTTTTTAATTAGAGTTTTGATTTGCAGTAAAGTGCCATTTTAATCTAAATTTTACATTATTAAAACATGCAATAGCACTCCCACAGAAAATTCATCTTAGCACATTTGTTTAGCACATTCTAATGAACAGTTATTTTTATTTTTAAAATGCTACATTCCAATCTGAATCATTTTACGACCAAGTTGATTCCCCCATCCTGTCTTTTAACTATGGCTAAAACTCTTTTTAGTCTATTGTACTTTAAAAAATGTTATTCAGGCAAGCATATGATAACTCTCATTGCAAATCATTGGCCCCAATTTCAAGGAAATTTTTCTACACAGAAGTGAATGGCAACTTTCTATTTACATTGGAGAAAGAAAGGGAATGGGTTAAAAGACATCACTGGATAGGGTCTAACTAAGGCCGTTACTTCACGTGCCTTTCATCACGGTTCATGTTCCCGCTTGGTACCGGTACAAAGTAATCTTACCGCACGTCCATTGCGTGACAGTGGGAGTTCGTCCCGACCACGCCCCCTGAACTGCGATTTAAGCGGGATGAGGGATTCCCCTCCCTGTCCTCGGGAATCTGCTCATCTCGCTTCTCGTTCCGAGACGAGAGGCCGTGAAGTAAGCCTTGTCGTGGAACGAGTGCCGATTGTAGCTCCTTGCCATCTAGTGGCAGGAGTGCGAAGTGACATTCGCTAGTAAATTCCCTATGGAGTTAGCAATGCAGTGCTGAGATTTTAAAAGACAAATGCCTTGAAGTTTGCTCCGTAACGCATTGAAAGCAAAGCTTCGGAGAATCGAAACATCGAAAAACGGAAGGTCGGACCGGGAAAAAAAAGAGAACGAAGGCATAGAATTTCACATCTCATCACAGAACGAGGATGTGCGGTAACAGTGATCCCAGTATCATCAATCATGCCCGTGGGTACACGGGAACAGGGATAGAAGCTGGAGAAGATCACGTGACAGTGACTGATGTCAACACGCAACAAACTTCCTCCCAGAACGAGAATGGACGTGAAGTAACCATCTACGAGGGCAAGCAGATGGCCACAGAGCTCACGGTTTAGTTTGCTTCTGATGCTGGTTGGTTTGCCCTGTTTTCCAGCACACACACCCTGTGTTATTAACCATATGTGTGATCCATGCCACCTCTTTTGCAAGCTATCCTGCTGCTATATCCTGCACAGTGCTGGAGATGCAGTTTATTTGGTAGAACTGGGAGCACCCTTGGTTATCGCATTCTACAACCCATGCTGATGGTTAATTCACACCCAAATAGAACTGTGGATGGTGCTATCTGATGCAACAGCCTTGTGATGTATTCAATATAAAAAGGAGGATGGATGAAAAAAAATTTAAAAAAAAATATTTCTTTAATTCACATGGCACAATTGCAATACAGTGGGAATGTCTTTATTTTTCATGGCTGGTACATTGATAAGTTGATGTATTCATTGTAATTTTCGTGTGGCTATTTTAGCCTTTGTAAGTTCGCGAAGAAGATAAGCGGGGTATAAATGCAAAAATAAATAAATAAATAAATAAAAGTATGTCATGGTAGGAGTACTGCCATTATTCATTGGAGGATAATGCACTTTTATATTTCTGTTGGAAGATACATTGAAACATAGGTATACCAACACCACTGGTGTGTGGTCTTCGTTATTGCCATGCAGATATTGTGCAATGTGAATCTACAGGAGCAGCCAGCACAACAGAGGATAATTTCCCAAACAGAAGCTCCTTTTCAATGCACGCGCGCGCGTGCGCGCGCACACACACACACACACATACACACTTTGGTGGGGTTTTTTTTTGCCTTTTATAGCTTTTCCTCAGGCTGCTTACCTCAAGAAAAGGTTTTGGAAACCAGAGGGTAGCTATCCAGTCAGCATTCTGAGGAGTGGGTGTGCCAATCTTAATTTACCTGAACGTTAAAGCAGGGATGGGATCTCTTTGGCCCTCCAGAGGTTTTGGACTGCAACTCCCAGAATTCTACATTGCCAATGATAAAGGACTGTGGGAGTTGTCCTCCAAAACATCTGTAGGGCTGAAGGTTCCCCATAAAACTCAGTGCTTATGTTTATGAATGTGGGATACTGTGCTTCTGTACCCATGGGTCAAAATGCCAGGAAATGACCCTATATTTCTGCACAATTGTGTGTGGGAGAGAAGTGAAATGAAAAAAAAAAAGGAGCCAGGTTCTGGAATTTTCCCTTGCTTGTTATCCCTTTGTGAAAGGTATTGAGCACAAGAGAGTATCCTGTAGACGAGGCCTGCTCAACAGGTAGACCGTGGGCTACTGGTAGCCCACGAAGGGTTCAAAAGTAGCCTGCCAGCCATCAATAAAAAACTGAGGGGATAAGTTCTCCACCCCTCCCTCCCCCATCCAAAGGACTACCACTGCCCCAGCAAAGTTCTGGGTCTGCCAGCCCATTGTCTCAGCCCAGCGGGGCAGTTCAAGGGCCATGGCACATTGAAAACTGTTCCCTCCAGAAGAGATTAATTGGTTTTCAATGCATTCCTATAGGAAACCGCTGCTCTACTTACAAAAGTTTTTACTTATGAGCATGTGCTCAGAACGGATAAAATTCGAAAGTAGAGGTTTTAGTGTAGTAGCCCTCAGGCACTTTGGGCTGGAAAAGGTAGACCTTGGCCTGTTTAAAGCTGAACAGCCCTGCTGTAGACCTATGGGGCATAACCTTGGGCAACCCAGGAGTTCCTGGACTCTAATTCCCAGAAGCCTTCAACATCAGCTGTGGTGGCCAGGGCTTTGGGAGTTGTAGTCAAAGGACACTTGGGTTACCTAAGGTTGGGAACCACTGCTGAAAACCTTCTTGACTGCTGACATTGGTGTCATTAACGCAAAGGTTGTCCTTTGTTAGGTAAACCTTGGCATCCGTTTCCTGTTGACAGCACAGGCACAAAATCGTGTAGCAACATTTCCTGCCATTTTGAATAATGGATACAGAAGCACAATATTCCATGGTCATAAAGAATATTTAAATAATCGAAACTCTTTAGAAAAGACAGAGGAGTATCATGAGGAAACTTTCCCCAACCAAATGCCCTTCATATATGTTGGACTGAAATTCCTACGACCCCCAACCAGATTGAGGAAGCGTACGCTATGGCAATAGACAATTGCAGAGCCTGTGCTCCTCTGCAGCCTGCAGCAGCTCTGAAAAGAAGACACAAGACACATGGGGAATACACGAGGCAACAATGGTTCAATGGTGACATCACTGACATACTCTGTACAAGATGTGTGAACAAAGCATGGCTATTCTACAGCAAAAACTCTTAACATGAAGTACCTTTAGTGGATAAGTACCATTGCTAATCTATGGCTACCAATATCAATATTTTGTGTGTAAAATAAAGCTCGTTTAGTGGAACACAGCACTAACACATGCAATGAGTACACTACAGTAATCTCACCAGGGGAGGAGGGGTACAGATGCATGGAAAGTCAAATGCGCCCCCATTGACTTTTCTAGGTCTATATTTACATTACTGTTCTTGGGCCTACTCTTACTTCACCTTTCCATCTCTGAAGTATTTATTGTTTCTTCCTTCTTCTCAGTAGAGCGAGGCAAGCAGCACAGCTCTTCATAATGGCTGCCAGCAGACCTACAAGAACAGAAATCAGGTCTAGGAGCTTTTGTGAAAAACTTTAGTGAGCGCTTCCTTCTGCAAATATGTCAAAGGGGTAGCCATATTAGTTTGTTGCAACATAAACAAAGAGTCCTCTTAATCTTAAAATTACCTGTTCATCTGAAGAAGTGTGCTACAGTCCACAAAAGCTCGTATCAAATATAACACAGTAGTTTTAACAGTGCTTTGTTGGTTTTCTTCAGCTGTAACAATGACTGAATTTCTTGTACAATTAATAGCAGGCTTCCTTTTTTTCATGTCAGTCTTTAGAGTGATTACTACTTCTTCTCAATACTCATAAACTGAGTACTATCCTAATCTTAAAATAGTGTTTGTCTCGCATGCTTGTTACAGAGA
Organism: Phrynocephalus versicolor; assembly: GCA_023846285.1. Classification (NCBI taxonomy): domain Eukaryota; kingdom Metazoa; phylum Chordata; class Lepidosauria; order Squamata; family Agamidae; genus Phrynocephalus; species Phrynocephalus versicolor. Next base: position 15,340,395 of record JAHTLZ010000010.1, on the reverse strand, counting down.
TGCAAACAAAACAAAACAAAACAAAACAAAACAAAACATACAACATAAAGGACTTTATTGCTTGTTGTGTTTTTACCACAACTGTACCATGTGACCATGAGAATTAATATTAAATTAGTCTTCCTTATCCTGAGAATCCATTTTTATTTCTTTTAAAAAAGGATTTTAGGATTTAAGACAGGTCTTAATGCTTATTGGAAAACTGCATTAAAGGCAAAGATGTAGAGGCAGAAAGAGAGGAGGGGGGGAAGAGGGAGACTGAGAAAGATATAAATTGAACATGGTCAGGATATAGAAACATTTTGTCTCCTCTATGATTATTCTTCTTTCTTGTTGTTTATTTTGTGCAAAACCTGGATGTCATCATGGACACATTGACTTTGGAGTTGGACATGTTAGTGCTTCACACAGTTATGTTGTGTTGTCTGCATACTGTTCTCCCCACTTCTGCAATCAGTAAGTTCTCTTTCCTGCACTTACTTCATTTTGAATGATTAGCCATCACAATCTATACTTGTCCTGTCTCCTTAAGCAGTCTAGCTTTTTGCATTTTATGTTTTATGACTTCTTGCTCTTTCTTCACCTGCTTTAGCATTTCTGCATTGGGCATCCTCTTGACCAATTTTTTAAAACATTCTGCTCTAAGTCTGTATTTCAAATGTTTCTGCTTTTATAGTAACCTGTATTAAAATTGACATTTTTATGAAATACAGGAGAACAAAGACTACATCATATTGTACAATATTTATTTTTGGGGGGATTTATATACCACCAAGATTAATTCAAAGAACAACTCCAGGCGCTGTGCAAGTAAAGTTAAAAAAACAAAATAAAAAATAACATTTTACCTATATTAAGTAAACATAATAAACACATAGAGCAAAGAAATCATAATGGGGAGTCAGGTAGGTGGTGAGTAACCTGCAGCACTGCCAAAAGCCTCATGGTAGAGCCAGGTCTTCAAAGAACTTTTAAACATTGCCACAGATGGAGCTAAATGGATATCAGCTGGCAATTTGTTCCAAAGAGCAGGGGCAGCTACTGAGAAAGCCCGGTTTTTCCTAACAGTTTTTCAGGCTTCCCTAGGGGTGGCCACCCTAAGTGCCAACGCTAAAGAAGATCTAGTTAGATGGGAATTTATTAATCTAAGAGACAGGCGCTCCATCATATATTCAGGTCCCAAGCCACAGAAGGTTTTATAGAGTAAAACCATCACCTTGATCCTGATACAGCAGATAGAATGGGGGAGGTGCCGTCATATTTGCTCAGCTCACAGCAACCACCAGCCTAGCCACTGCATTATACACCCACTGCACTCTATGGATCAGATTCAAGGGTAACCCCATGTAGAGTGTGTTGCAGTAGTCAATCTGGGAAATCACCAATGCATGCACAACTACTCTTATTAGGAAGGTCTCATCAAGAAAGGGGGCAAATCTGGGTGATGAGTTGAAGCTGACTGAAGGCTGATTTGGACATGGCTGCTATCTGGGAGTTCCAGGAGAGAGCCGGGTTCAGTACCACACCCAGATTCCTCACTCTCTCTACCAGCTGGAGGAAGATCCTATCCAGGCTGGGGAGAGGACCACCATAACTCTCCAAGGTACCCCCTAAGAACAGAACCTTGGTTTTATCAGGGTTCAACCTGAACCTATTCATCCTGATCCATTCCATAACTACGGCCAGACAGCATTCTAGGATCTGGACAGCTTCCACTGCAGAGGTGGTAAAGGAGAGGCAGAGCTGTGTGACATCAGCATACTGATGGCAGAAGACCCCAAATCTCCGAATGACCTCTGCCAGGCTCTTCAAATAGATGTTAAATAGCATGAGGGAAATTGCCAGATCCTGGGGCACCCCACAGTTGAGGGTCCAGGGAGCTGACATCTCGTTCCCCCAGCTTCACTCTCTGAGCATGGCCCTCCAAGAAATACCGGAACCAGTCCAAGGCTGGACCTTCGATTCCTAAGCTGGGGGAATGGCGGTGGCTTGTGGGCTCCTTCGTAGCCCCAGTTTACTTTCCAGCCACGCCACTCTGGGCATCCCCAAAGTGGTGTGGCTGGAGAGTAAACTGGGGCTATGAAGGAGCCCACAAACCACTTCCTCCCCTTCACCTGGCTCTCTTCACGGAGCCATTTCGGCAGTCTCAAAATAGCTTTTGGGATGCCCAGAGTGGCATGGCTGGAGAGTAAGCTGGGACTACAAAGGAGCCCACAAGCCGATGCCTCCCCTTTGCCTGGCTCTCTGCATGGAGCACAGTGGCATACTCCAAGCACAAGGGGAAGTGCTGTGACTATGAGGGGGCGATGTCGTGTGCCCACACAAAGGGCTCTGTGTGCCACCTTTGGCACCCATGCCATAGTTTGCCACCACTGCTCTATGCCCTTTATCATTTGATCTTCAGCTGCCTTTGCATTTAGCACAAGTAAAACAAATAGAACAGCAGATATAAACAAATGCACGATAGTGGCGCAGATTGGATATTTAGGCAGGTGAGGTCCTGTTAAAGATCTATGTGCATCATTACCACTATTCTATTGTGATTAAACTGGAATTTTGTTAATGGTAGCGGAGAGCTTATTAAAAGGTAGATCTACACCATTAAACCAGACTTTTGGGGTAGATATTGCCATCCAATTTGTAAGCTCATGCTTATCATCTTGTAGGCTAGAAGCTTTTTTAAAAAGTGAATGATGGATTTTGTGATCTGTGTAGGGTTAAAGATCATTCCTCTGTTACCCTTTGTAGTCCTTGAGCCAAGCTTGCCATCAACTTATCTCCAGTATCTTCAAAGGAAGTGTCCAGTTACTAAGGAATAAAAGGGAGGGGGTTGGGCTGAGTGCAGGTGCTCCATTTGCTTTTGGAAGAGACCTGATGGGTGTGTGGGTCATTTGATAATCACACTCAGGAAGCAAAAGAGCTTGGAGAGAAGATGGATCTGCACCTAAAGAGTCAGACCCAAGCAGAAATGTACAGCTATGGACACCTCCTATGTCTGGACAATGGGAAATGTTGACAGAGGGTGGGGTTCCCATGATAGAGGAAGGGTGTTTTTTTCTTGTTACTTTCTCCCCCCCCCCACACACTTTTTTTTTGGAAGAATGTGGGTTGAGTGGTTGCTCCAGTGGGTGGGATCCCCTTGGGGGATTAGCTGCTGGACTTCAGATACTGCTGTCTACCTTCCCATCTGGGTTTATTATCATCCCAGACATTGGTGACATTAATTATCTTCTCTAACATCAAAAGCTTCTCCACTTGTTGAGCAGCTAAACAGAAGGCCTTTTCTTCCCACTGCCTCAGGGCAATTCTCCCCCCTTGCCCATTTCAAGGGCAGTTTTTGTCTTCTTCCAACCAGACCCCACCCCCTCCCCTCCCAGGACAAAGTGCTGACACAAGTGCTTTGTCTCTCCTCCTTCTCCTCCTTTCAAACAGGCTACATTATCTTCTATTTCAATTGACCAGCTTCTACCCATTCCTCCTCCTTTACCCACATAGAGTGCAGAGGCTCACTATCTGTTCACAAGGCTGAGTGGCCTGCAAACTTTTATTTAGGTAGAATGACCTATTCCCTATGTAGGAGTTGACAGGAAGGGCAAAGAATGCACTACAGTCCAAGGATTAAAGGACCACAGGCACAGGAAATACCCATCCCTATCAGCTTCCTGTCTTTGGTTCTGACTTCATAGCCAGCATGATTCCTGCAGAGACAACACTGGTAATAATCCATCTGTCTTCTACCAGGGTAGGTGTCCCATCACATCCAAAACCAGAGGATTGTGCTCCATGGCTGCAATACCAAACAACTTTCCCTGGAAGAAAACCCCATTAGACTTGGGAGGACTTATTTCTGAGGAAACATGTCTAGTGAGCAAATCAATTTGAGTGTCGGAATGGGTGCTCCATTCACTCCTCTTTGGGTCTGATGGCCATGCCCCCACTGGAGTTGTCAGCCTGTACTTAAGCCAGGGTGGCTTCACTTGCCTTGTGCTTCCCCACCCCCCTACAATGAGGCACTGGGGGAGGTAAAGCATGGCTAAAGGTTATTCCTGCCGTTTCCTTTTATCGCTAGGAGTTTAGTGGGGTTCTCTGGCCTCCCCCAAGTGGAAAGCTCAGCATATGTTCCTCTACACTTGGATGCCGGCTTGTACAAGATCCTTCGGGGCCCAGTTTATGAATTACTGTGGGCTGGAGAGTCCACTTCTCTGAAGAATTATAGGGCTGATAATAAATAACTGCATGTCTTCAAGTCAATTCTGACAGCAACCTTTTCCAAGATTTTCTAGGTACCCAGAAGTATTAGGTACCTAGAAGTGATATACCATTCCCTTCTTTTGGTAGTGCTCTGGGTTTGTGAAGCTTGCCCAAGACTATACAGGGTGGTTCCCCCCCCCCCACACACACACTGGAAAGCACAGTGGGAATCAAATTCTGATCACTAGCCCTACAGCCAGGTAATCCAACTCAGTAGCATAGTGCCCCCACCCAGTTGGTCTCCCCAGGCATCAAAGGTTTAGGGGGTGCAGAATTCATTCACCCCCTGCCTCCATAGCTTGCCCTCCTCTCCCTTCCCACTGCCCCTGTTGCCTCCTTACTTGGGTCCAATCGCCTCCTCCACTCCATTCCCCACGTCTGCCACCATCTTGAGATCCAGCATGGAGCTATCAACTACAGGGCTGTGCTCAAATATCTGGTAACTTTGTAATAAGAAACTCTACCTAATGTGTTACATGAGAGAAAGATTTTGAAAGGTCAATATATATCACAGGTATCGGCTGCAGAATAGAGACACTGTGAAACTGTAGGAGAATTTCTGTCCAGCTTTCCTAGGAAGTATGTCAGTACACCTGACTTAATTGTCATTTTAATTCTATTGTATTTTTCCCAATGTGTGGATGGAAAAGTTGCATCTTTGGACCAAAGTTCCCAAAAATATCCCAGCCAGTATCGAGTATGGAACTCTTGCGGCATCTTAAAGCTCAGAATTGTTGTGACCCATCCTTTAAGTCTGTTTTGTATAGCATTCCATCAGCATCTCTGGTGCTTTACAGGGGAAATGTGACCTGCTCACAGAAGCATGCGGTCTGAAACTTCACACAGGAGAAACAGAAGGAGAGAGAAATAGAGTGACAATTCAACCCTAGTACAACACATACTTGACCATTAGACATGTTCAAACATGGCAAGGCACCAGTAGATAACAACAATATCTGCGCTGTTACTCACCAGAAGATAACTGTTCCTCTTCACCACCACCCCTGCTGCCCCATGACTTATCCTTTTAAAGAGGCAGGCAGAAATCACCTGAAAAAAAGATATCTGATCAAAAGTCACCTCACTGACTGCTCCTAAGAGCGTAAGAGGAGGCATGCTGGAGCAGACCGTGAAGGCCTGTCTAGGCCAGCATTCTGCTGAGGTAACCTCCAGGACAGACCCCAGCCTCTAGGCAGAAGAAGCTACTTCAGTCCTGGAGAGAGAAAAGGGGAGGTTTTTTCTTCTTCTTTTCCTTATCTATTTTTTTCACACTAGGCAGAATTGTACAGTCTTTTTATCACGTCTTCCCTGATTCACCTTTTCCCTCTGTTAAATTTTGAACTGCCCAACGTATTTCGAGAGTTTCGCAGCTTCTCTCGAAGTATCACTGGCTGTGAAGTCTTGCTTGGCCTTCACGGTTGAGAGCTGAGAACCACTTGCCTCTCTCCATCTGCTGAATTATATAGGTGCCCACCCACCACCTACCAGCTGCTTCGGCAAATTGCTCTTAGGGTGTAGGTTCCTGATAAATAAGCTTTAGTTAGCTAAATTCTGTGTTTCATTTTATTTTAAAAAGCAGCTGACCATTTCTGAAACTCTCTGCTTGGTGCCTACATACATACAGCATACCCAACAAGAAACCACAGCTGATTATAAGTTGCGTTGCCTAACCTGGGGCTGGTTAGGCAACACAACTAACACAAAATACATTTTGCGTCATAAACACAGTATTTTGAAAAGTGACATTAAAAGAGGCTATGTAGAAAGCGCCTCTGTTTCTCTTGTAAGTACTGTATATCCATAAATCTGAATTGTCTACATGTTCATGCTAAGAATTATTAATACACAGGCTGAAGAGTCCTTGGGACCAGCCTGGCTTCACAAGCATGGCAATGCAGATGCAAGTAGATTTTTTTTTTACTCAACGTGTTGTTAGTCTGTGGAACTCTCTGCCACAGGATGTGGTGATGGCATCTGGCCTGGATGCCTTCAAAAGGTGATTGGACAGATTCCTGAAGGAAAAGTCCATCACAGGTTACAAGTCATGACTGAGATGTGTAATCTCCAGTCTTAAAAGCAGGGTACTTCAAGGGCCAGATGCAGGGGAGTTGTATTAGGAGACAGATATCTAGTCTCATGCGCTCCAAGATGCATCTGGTGGGGCCACTGTGAGATACAGGAAGCTGGACTAGTGGACATTTGGCCTGATCCAGCATGGCTCTTCTTATGTTCTTATGTTCTTATGCCTACTCATAACATTTGTGCAATTTATTTATTTATATTTGTTATTTATGTTCTGCCCTTTTCCCAAAAATAGGACCCATGGTGACCCCAACATTAAAAAAAACAGGTGCAGAAAAAATACATTTTTTAAAAAGAAGTTTAAATGCCATTAAATGGATTCAGTATTAAAAAACACATTGATACATGATAAAGCACTCATCTGTAGAACACCAGATCTTCAGCAGCAAATGAGTTGCCAAAGGCCTGCCTAAATGGAATGGCCTTCAGCACCTACAGAAAGACAAGCAGGAGACAAGCCTAGCCTCCTAGGGAGGGAGTTCCCTAGTCTTAAAACAGAGGCAGCAAGCAGGTCTGACTTAAGCTTTGTTCCAGCAAGATACGGGTTAATATATGAACATAAGGGAATGACATTAACGATAACACCAACCCACACCACCCCCAAGATGCATATCTGGCACTATAAACATTCCTACTTAATAGCATCTGTTGTTCCATTGTAGTAAACAAGAAACAAAAACTTACTAATCAGGGTAGGGCTGCAATGGTCCAAGTCCACCCTTCTTCTGATTCTGTTAAGGTTTTTCTGACCCTGTTCAGTGGCCCAGGGTGAAAGGCGTTTCCCTTTGCCCGGCATGAAGACATCTTAGAATCTTGGAACTGCTGAGCTGGAAGACACCTGGTGGATCAGCAAGGCCAGCCCTCCTCAAAGAGGCACAGCCGGGAATCAAACTCCTAACCTCTAGGTTTCTTTCGTGCGCCATTCAGTTTCCTCTTAGTGAGCATGTCCAACATTTGGAAACAGGCTACAACTGACCCAGCCTTCCTTCCCTTCCCATTCTTACCTGTCAGATGTCACCACTTTTTTTGGGGGGGGGAGGGGGGTTCAGGTTGAGCAGTCCATGCTCTGGCCTTGTAGCACTGTGGAGGTGCAGCACACAAATACTTCTATTGCCTGTCCATCCATATTACTAGGCTAGAAAGAAGGCAGCCTTTGGCCATTTAGAGTTGCTGTCTCCCTTTAACGCCCACTGCTGACACTGAGCACAGCTCCACACGGGAACTGGGCGAGCCTCAGGAGCTACGCTTCAGCCTGAGCCCTTGCCACCACAGCCCTCCCTCCCATTGCTCATTTCATTCTGCTCTGGATAACAGTCGATTTAATAAGAGATTTTAAAACAATATGTGAAAAGACCGCAGTTACACAAAACATCATTTAAGTAAAAGATAACTTTTTCTAGATGACACCTTCAGCAACTTGTGTGATAGTAGGTTCTGTTTGAAACATACAGTGGGCCCTTGTATAACAAATAGTTTGTATAACATAAAATCTGTACAACATAAAACATTCTGGAGATTTGCTTAACATAATCACTTATGGGGTGAATTCGTACAACATAAAAATGGGATTACCCCGTTTTCAATGCATTCCTATGGGAATTTGTATAAAGGAAAATTTGCTTAACATAATTTCATTTGGAATGAATTAATTCCTTTATACAAGGTACCACTGTGTTACTTCTGAGCAGAGGAACAGAGAGAGGTTGTGTGCTGTCCTGTTTTATGTCTGCTTGGAATTAAGTCCCACCAAGTGAATAATGATTTAATCTGAGGTGAAGAAGGTACTCAAGATCACCGTCTGAAAAAAAAAAAAGGGAATAAGGAAGGTAGAGGGAGATAGAATAACAGAAAGCATTGGATAATAAGTGTTGCAGAATGCTGGTAGGACATTTTATCATGTGTAAAGGCTACAATACATAAATAAGAGAAGGAGCACCCCAAAAAGCCTTTCCTTTATGGAACCGCTGCTTTGGCAAAATAGTTCAGTATTTGAATAGCTTTTGGTGGTTATTTGAAACAACCTGCCCCACCTCCTTTTTAGAGCTGTGCTGCTCCTATTTGGCACAGCAGCAGCACTACAAGATTTTGGGGTGTTATTTAGAACACTCATAATTTGCCCATTCCGTCATCTGTGTGGATGGCAGAGGTGTAGCTAGGGTTTTTGTGCACCCAAGGGATGGGGAGGGGCTAAGGTGCCACATAGAATGCAGAAGTGGTGGCTGGGGAGTCCTCCACTCCAGCCCTGGCAGGTCACCCGCGGCACACCTTCCCATGGCTCATGGATGGGGAGCTGTTTGCAACCCAATTTGGTGCCCCCAGATGCTGTGCCCGGGGACAGATGTCCCCCCCTTGCCCCCCCAATAGCTACGCCACTGGTGGATGGTCAGGCTTCACCAAAATAAAGCTGTGTGTCGTATTATATGAAGTGACAGCTCTGACATATTTAGTGGGTTGTGGCATTGAAATGGACAATAGAAACCTCCTTGCCTACACTGCCGTTTGTGTTAAATATACTATTGGCTGATCCAGTGCTATTCTACATAGGAGAGATACATTGGTAGGTATTACGTCTACCATCCTAGGTAGATCCATTGCCTTTTCACAATGCCACATCTGTTGCCATTGATGTGGGTGGAGGTAGTGGTGCTGCTGCTCTTTAGGGCTGATCTGGGACAAAGAAACTTGGGACATCCATCCTTATCCCCCACCTCCCCTAACGCTAGTGAATTGCTTGACAGCTGTCCTCCTCTTCTTCCTCCTCCAGCTCCATCTGGAGATGACTGTGAGTTGAGGGCAAACCTTGGCAACATGAAAGCCCACACCAGAGGGACCACTGTCCAGGCAGCCACCACCCAGGCTTCTTCCTCTTCCTCCTCCTCTTCCTCCTCCTGGTTCTCATCCCCAAGGCAAGGGTGGTACAAAACTGGGGAGAAGGAGGAGGCCGGGAGGGTCACCTTGTTCCGGACTTTTGCAAAAGAGAAGGAGGAGAATCCAAAGCCAAGGTCTCTCTTTCATTTCTTACCCTCACCCTGACAGCCCCCCCCCCCCTCAATTAAACATAGCTCATCTTGCCCCCACCCCATTACTCATTTCATTCTGCTCTGGATAACAGCTACTTGTCTGCTTCCTTGTTCACGTTTCAGGGCTTGCACATGCACAGACAGATAGTGGCAGAGCATTGTGGGGGAGGGCATAAGAGCGGTCGTCTCGGGCACAAAATTGTTATGGTCTCATGGGCTACCTCACTTGGTGTGCTCCATGCTGGCAAGGTGGTGGTGGTGAGGAATGGATTGGCTGGCCAAATGAATCAATGCTACCTGTGTGTTATGTGAAAGGAAATGTATAAAATAATTTAAATGATGGCAGAATGTATATAACTCGGGCTGTTTTGGCCTGTGCGATCGAGTCTGGAAGGCTGAAACTAATGTCAACAGAGTCAAGTTGGACCAAAAAAACTTGTTTTTCATTTTTTAAAAAAGTCATTGCCATGTGATGGTATACTTTTGTATAGAGATGGGCACTTACTATGATCCAACAATGCAGAGAATCAGGCACCCAGATGTTGTGAGGGCACCCAGGATACTTCATTCCACTTCCTTCTGCAGGTGCCCTGTCAAAAACAGCACTGTGGACTTCCCTTGCCCTGCCACCTCCTCTGAGTGGATGCAGAATCTGGGGCACCCTGAGGGTCTGATCCTCTACACTGTGCCACACCACGGTAAGTGCCCATCTCTACTTCTATAATGATTGGCTCTAGTTTGTCCCAGTACACCCTCTGTTTGTGTGGACTCTGGTTTTGCATTGACACATCTGATCCATGCATTTTAAAGGTGGATGCCATATGATATATTTATGGGCATTTTTCTGTTGATTTTTCAATCTTTCCCTGTCTTTTTGTCATTTCCATTTAGCTTTCTTGGAATACCAGTAATTCCTGTGATCTGCTTTTATATTTTTTCCCCTGCACTGTCATTTTTGCACTATAGAACAAAAGTGAAATCTAAAGATTAAAAAAGAGAGCTGAAGCTTGAAGCTTTGAGAAAGCGAGGTGCATAAAAACAAGGAGGAAAGGAAGGAGAGAGCGAAGTGGGAGGAGAGAGGGCAGATAATATACCAGCTGTTCCTTCTTTCTGCTTTAGAAAAAAACACTATCACTTTTGCAACATAGCATAAAAATGAAAACTAAACATTAAAAGAGTGCAGTAGGCAGGGAGAGCCACAGAGGATATCAGCAGTTCCTGTGTTCTTAGATAGATAGATAGATAGATAGATAGATAGATAGATAGATAGATAGATAGATAGATAGATAGATAGATAGATAGATAGATAGATAGA
>JAHTLZ010000010.1:15312228-15327639 GCA_023846285.1 Phrynocephalus versicolor | reverse complement strand
AATAATAATAATAATAATAATAATAATAATAATAATAATAATAATAACTTTATTTTTATGCGGCCTTTCTCCCCGGAGGGACCCAGATTCAATAGTACCCAGATTCTCTGAACCTCCCCTTTATGAAGATGGGGTGTCATTTGCCTGCCTTTAGTCTTCGGGGATCTCATCTGTTCCCCTAGATTTCTGAAAGATAATAGACAGTGGCACTGAGTCAACATCTGCAGGCTTCCCTTCCTATCCTTGGATGCACTTCATTTGGCCCAGGAGAGTTGAATTCATTTTAAGTAGTTAGGTAAGTGTTCCAGTGTCTTCTCTTTACTTATTTTGGGCAGCCTTCTCCCTTCCTCCCTCATTCTACCTGCACGAGGTTGAACACTGTTTGCCTTTTGGGAGTAGGCAGAAGCAAAGTCAGCATTCAGCAGTTCTGCCTTCTTTCTGTCGCCCCATTAGTTATTCTCCATCCTCCCTCAACAGTGAACCTATCACATCCTTTTCCTTTTGTTTGCTTCAAGCATAGCTGGGGTGTGTGTGTGGTGGTGGTGGGGGGGGGGGAAGAGAATTCCTTTTTGTTATTTTTAACCTCTCTTGTGAGTGTGACTTCATTCTGAGCTTTGGCCCTCCTGACCTTCTCCCTACAAAGGTCAGTTAACCATTAATACTTTTTTCTTGGTGATTTATTCTGCCTTCCATTTCTTATATTCCCCCCACCCCTTTTAAAATACAGCTCCCACAAAAGCTTCTTATACAACGATCCCAGTTTCCTTTCCTACAGGAATTGTTTGTGATTCTTGAGAGGGCTGTCTGTCCTTATAACTTGTTCCCACTTGGAACAGAAGGAAGGAATGATGGTTAGTGGACTCTGTGTGTGTGTGTGTGTGTGTGTTGTGTCGTTACAGTCGTGACCGACTCTTCGTGACTCCATGTCCATGGAGTTTTCTTGGCCGGAGTACTGGAGTGGCTTGCTAGTTCCTACTCCAGGCGCCTACAGCACTTGGTATTCCCTGGTGGTCTCCCATCCAAGTACTAACCAGGGCCGACCCTGCTTAGGTTCCGAAATCAAGCAAGATCGGATGTGCTTAGGGCATCTAGGCAGTAGGCACCATAGTGGACTCAGTGAGACTTGGCAAATACTGGACCTTTGCCGGCAAAGGGGACAGTGTATCACTCGAACCAGTGGGGAGTCACCAACTAGCACCATCACACAATTCCACCTTCTCTCATAAGTGGCAGGAATCTGTCCGGCACAGACTCCACCGTGGCCACTTCCATGCTCTTTTTTGGCCTTCTTCCAGGAGTTCAAAATCCCTGTCTGTGGTGAGCGGCTGGTATCAATTCTGTAGCTCAAAAGACACAGCAGGCAAGCGTCCTCACAATCCTGTTTCTCTCTGTCACATTCCTCCAAGCATTTGCCTCCTGTGTGAGATATTCATCATTCAACGTGTGACCTGTAGTCTGTTGCTCATTTTCTCTGTACACAGACCATGTGCCGCTCTCTTTCGGAAGGTAGTACAGCTATAGCTTACTCTGAGTTATATTGATCTGGGCTTGCTTTCTTCAAACAGGCCTTCTGATAGACTCGGCTCTTAGCATTCTTCACCATTGCCCACTGTGCCTGGAGCTGAGCTTCAAAACTTCTTTTATTTAGTGCTTATTTCCAACTGGTCTGGAAATTGAAACAAACCGGTCATTGACACTTCCTAGGGGAAGCAAGGTGACATTAATCACACCCTTCTGATAGGGAAGAGCCTGAACAGGTCTTGCCCTGGAGAGTGAGGTGAAATGCTGGGAGGGTGGCAGGCCACAGGTCCTGTCCAGCAACACTGGCAGCCCCCTGGCTATTCCTCCTGAGTCTTGTGGTTTTTCCCTTCTCTTGAAAGACAGAGCTGAGTGGGCCCCAGACTCTGCCTCCATCCCCTTGAGTGGCCTGTTGCTGTCAGAGGTGATGAAGGTTTTCCCACAGCACACGCTCAGCTGGGAGTCCCGTCAGCTCCTCTGCATGGAACTACAGGTGAGGAACAGATATTTTCTCTCACTGCAAGCAACATAAGAACATAAGAAGAGCCATGCTGGATCAGGCCAAAGGCCCATCTAGTCCAGCTTCCTATATCTCACAGTGGTCCTACCAGATGCGTCTGGGAGCGCATGAGACTAGATATCTGTCTCCTGATACAACTCCCCTGCATCTGGCTCTTGAAGTACGCTGGTTTTAAGCCTGGAGATTAAACATCTCCATCATGGTTTGTAACCTGTGATGGACTTTTTCTCCAGGAATCTGTCCAATCCACTTTTGAAGGCATCCAGGCCAGATGCCATCACCACATCCTGTAGCAGGGAGTTCCACAGACAAACAACATGCTGGGTAAAAAAAAGTTTCTTTTGTCTGTTCTCACTCTCCCAACCCTCAATTTGAGTGGCTGTCCCCTAGTTCTGGTATTTTGTGTGAGAGAGAAGAGTGTTCCTCTATCCACTTTACCCATGCCCTGCATTATTCCCCCTCAGGCACCTTTTTTCCAGACTAAAGAGCCCCAAATGTTTTAACCTTTCCTCATGAGGGAGATCCACCAGCCCAGTAATCATTTTAGTTGCTCTCCTTTGCACCTTTTCCAGTTTTTGAGATGCGGTGACCAGATTTGCATACAATACTCCAGGTGCAGCCTTACTATCGTCTTGTACAATGGCATTATTATGTTGGCTGTTTTATTTTGAATCCCCCTTTTTGATATTCCCTACCATGGAATTGGCCTTCTGCGTCAAAGGCCTTCTGAAAATCAAGATAGACAATATCCGCCAGTTCACCCAAATCCACATGCCTGTTGACCTTTTCAAAGAATTCTAAAAGGTTTATCAGGCAACACTTACCCTTATAGAAGCCATGCTGATTCTCCTCCAGTCAACGGAATGTCTTAGCATCTTCCTAAGCACAGTGCAGTCCCTATGGATCTTCCCTTCATCCCCATTCTGTTTTCACAACAATCCTGTGAGGGAGGCTAACCGGAGAGATAGCAACTGGCCTCAAGTCACGTCATTTCATCTCTACATAAAGATTTGAACCCAAGCCTCCTACAATAATTAGCCATTTCTGTCCACATGGTATTCTGGCCTTCTTTCCTACCTAATCCCTCTTTACAGAATGGAAGGCATGCAGATGTTCTGTTGCTGGAGAGCCACTTTCTGTGCCTGTGTAGGATACAGACCTTGAATCCAGCATTGTTTGTGCTATAAATTAATCTTGAGGTGTCTTTTCCTTTGTTGTTGACTCGCTTTCACCTTGGACACAGTGCCAATTCATTTAACTTTGAACTGAGTTTGCAGCACTTCAGCTTCTGCCAACTCCCCACCCCCACCCTCACTCCAGGATTAAATTTATATCTGGCAAAGTGATCACATAAATTAGTTGTTTGATCGCAAAATTGCAGTGCGCTTGCATGTTAGACACAAGATGGATGCAGTTTGCGTGAATGAAACCTAGTCCATGTTGAGTTGAATTCAGTGCTTCAGAAATGTACTTTTTGTGGTGATGTCTCTCTGAATGTGGGGAAGAAAACTCCTGGGAGTTCATAAAAAGAAACCTTTCCAAACTCAAGCTGAAAATCTAAGGTTCAAGTTATTTTTGAAGTCAGCAGCAGTCTTCAGCTGTTGGAGAACCAGGATCCATTTTTAAACCAAACCGGCATCTGAGAATCCATTTCCTAGTTTACGTCCTCCCCCGCTGCCACACAATCAGTGGATTCTGTGACTGTGGTTACCTGAGATGTCTTGAAGGAGCACGTGGAACTAAAAATCATTGCATGCAGGCATTTGCAAGCTGTGATGGTGCTGTTATAGGTTGAAAAGTTTTTGTTCATTATGGGAACATTCTAAAAGCAGAGGCCATATTTTCCCCATGTAATGTAGTTACTGCCTTCCTCTCACTTCACTTTGTACACACTTCATTATCAGTTAGGAGATCAGGGCTTATAAGAATAAATAACAATAACCTTTTAACTACATAGCTAGAAGGGATCCTATGGATCATAGAATCCTGTCTCTGCACAGTGCTAAACTGAACTCTCCAAACCAGAAGTTCTATTATAATTTATATATACAACTCTATGCACATTAATGTGCACAGACACATGCATGCATGCAAAGGAAAGCTTCTTCTTTATATGCTCACTGTGTTAAATATGAAACTGGAGATCAGTTTGTAAATCTATCAGTTTTATAAATAAATATGGAGAATGGAGAAGGTGGGTTTCTTTATACAGAGAAAAGAGTATCAAGGAGACGGGTTTTGACTGACTATGAACAATTTGCTTTGGAACACAGCATTTAATGCAGCTGCATTTTTTTAGTCACATCTTAAAGTCTTCCTGGACTGATTTAGTTTGTTTCACTATTGTTTAATGGGCAATATAAATGTTCAGACTTTATGTATTATGCGGTATCGCTGATAGTTATTGCATGCCACTTTGGAATTCCCAGGCAGAGGTTTATATTAAATGGGCTAAACTTTTCCTCAATATGTTAGATTGCTATGTGCAAGAAAATTTCAAGCATGTGATTCTTCAGCTGTTGTGTGAGCTGGTACATTCCAGAAAATGTATTATCACTTTCAACTGTTTAATGTATACATCAACCACCAGTCCCCAAATTCTGAATGATCTTCAGAGCTCAGCATTGAATATCCTATGTTTTGATTATAATTTACCACTATTTGGCATTGATGAGCTTCATTTGTTATTTGGAGATACTATTAAGATCTCTTGAGTTCACTTTAGTCATGGAATTAGTCAGTTTGATGAGACAAGAAAACAAAAGGAGAAACAGCAGGAAAACACAAAAGAGTAGTATCATAAATTACCATGATAATCCAGAACTGCAGAAAGTTTAAGTGATATCTTTTATTGGGCTAGTCTCTTGCATTGGTAGTACACAAGCCATATAGCCTCTTTAATCTATCAGATAAATTGTGTGAAATTTTGTAAATTGTGAGCTTCTGTAAAATCATATATTTTTATGAAAACAGTTGGCCATTGCTGTCTCAGACTCCAAATGTTGTCTTTCGCCAGAAAAATCAAATTAAATCAAAACCACTGTGAATGGCATTTACAATACAGAAAGAG
Source organism: Phrynocephalus versicolor (assembly GCA_023846285.1). Taxonomy (NCBI): domain Eukaryota; kingdom Metazoa; phylum Chordata; class Lepidosauria; order Squamata; family Agamidae; genus Phrynocephalus; species Phrynocephalus versicolor. Next base: position 15,322,531 of record JAHTLZ010000010.1, on the reverse strand, counting down.
TGACATTTTGGGAACCTGTAAAACAGCTTTACACCAACAGAGGAAGTCTTAATAAGCCTTGTGGTACAGTGGTTAAACTGCTGTACTGCAGCCAAAGCTGTGCTCATAACCTGGGGTTCAATCCCAGGCAGTGGGTTTAAGGTTCACTCAGCCTTCTATCCTTCTGAGGTTAGTAAAATGAGTATCTAGCTCATTGGGGAGGAAATATGTACCTATATAATGGAAGTGTAAACCACCCAGAGAGTGCTATGGGGCAGTATTTAAGCAGCACACTTTCCTTTGATGAATTGCAGACTGTTGTGTAAGGCAGATTTTGTTCATTACATGCTTTTTTAAATGTATACAACCAAGTGGGTTTAATAACTGTATTCTGATAATCGCAGTGTGTAAAAGTAACTCCTATAGGTCACAACAGAAAAAGAAAAAAAAAGACTTCATTGGCTGTAGCACCCATTTGAATTGCACCTGGTAGAAAACCAGGTTTAAGTCTGTGTAGTTGTGAATGGACACATGTAAGGGGTGGAAGTCAGTGCTAGCACATAAAAGATTTCTGTGTGTTTAAACCTGCCTGTCAGGAGCATAGCCTTGTGGGGAAATTAAGGCAGGAAAGCCACTCGTCATTTTCTCCTGAGTTGTCCGGGAGCTCCTCCGGGTCCAGATTAAAGGAAGTGACCCTTATGTGGATCAGGGAGCCCCATCCCACTGGAAGCCAATTTCCATACATGACTGGGAGTTGGCAGAGTGAGGCTGAGCTCTCCGTTTGACAAACAGACCATTCTGGAGCTCGGAAGGGGATTTGAAAAGTCAAACACAGGAGTCAGGCGTTGCCAATAATGGCAAAAATTACATTGCCCTTCACCTTTTTTTAAGCAAAGGACTCATTTCAAACAGCAGTAACTTACAGGGTCTATTCTGTAGAGAATTATTTCATATATTAGCTTTGCTTTAGACACGCTACTGTGATAGGCAGCTGCATGAAGTGCGCAGCCACTCAGGGGATTTCGCTCAGGTTTTAGCATTTGGGTTTCAGTACATTTTGCCAACAAGGAGCCTGGGTAAGAAAAGTGATGGAAATAAATGCATAAACCCAGCATGAGGAAAAGAGGAGGACTATTTTTGCTTCCTCAGCAAGACGACGGGAGCACCAGCAATTCTAATCTGCGGTGCGGTAGCTGCCGCTGCTGCTGCTGCTTGCTAACAAAAGCTACAGGTTTTATAAGCATGTTATGCTTCAAAATCACAATATTAATTCAAGGCTCTCAATTTTAAAAAGAAAGAAAGAAAGAAAGCACATTTCCCAAGTTCCAATTTGAATCCCAGATTGCTCAACTAAGGGTGTCAGGAAGAGCTACCAGTGTCTTGCCTGAGCTTCCATTAGTCTTCAGAAGCCCAATGGGAAGAAATTGAGCAGGCAAAGATAATCTGGGGGACAGAGAGAGAGAGAGAGAGAGAGAGAGAGTTGGGAAGAACAGCACCAAAAGATACAGAAGCAGGAAGATGGGCCCTGAGATCTAACTCACCACCCAGGCTGCAATCCGATTACGACAAGAGAATTGTGACTACATTGTACCTATAGGTGTCTATATAGAACTTCATTTCCCTGTAATCTATTTACCTATTGATCATATCTTGGGAGATTTGCTAGAGCCCATCAGAAGCAGTGTCAAAGCAAAACAGAAAACATTTTAAACCTAAAGATGCTATTCCAGGTTCTTCTCCAGAACTCCAGTTAAACCAGAAGATGCAGTTACCTAGAAGGGCTTGCCTTTCCCCAAGCAGCATCCTCTGTCAAGAACTCTGAGGCCCGGGGTTCCTATTCCTACCTTATGAAGGCGGGGGGGGGGGAGTCAGGAATACTAATGCTGTTGATTTGCACATGTCAATTATATATGAGGAAATGCCTAATTCATATCCACACTGCTATTGCCATACTCTGACTACAATATTCAAATCAAGCAAACAGAAATGTGAGGAATTTCAACAGCTGCTGAGAACCCCTGTGTACATGAATAAGAAATTGACTTTTAGAGGACAGTTAATGGTTTGCAATGAAAAGGACCAGAAGAATTAAGCTTTAATGTGAAGTGGTCCGTTTTATTTGCAACCATGTTGTTCTGTCAGGATCTTTTTTTAAAATGTCAGACTATTGACAGGATACATTCATTTACTGGAATCAATGAAAAAGTCACATAGCCAGGTATTCTTTACGTTGAATATTATGCTAAAATTGTAAGCCACCCAGAGACCTTTGGGTAGTGGGTGGCATATAAATTGTATAAATAAATAAATAAATAAATAAATAAATAAATAAATAAATAAATAAATAGAAAGCAGTGAAAACTGGGAAGGTCCATGGATAAAGCAAGCAGTGAACAAACTTGTGTGGTAATAGAAAGTCAGAACTTGGAAAAGTTACTTTTTCTTTACCATAGCTCCCTCTATCTTCCTGCTTTGCTGGGCGGCACATTGTGGCAGCCACAGTACCCCAAAAAAGTAACTTTTCCTATCTCACCTTGCAACCCACACTGGAACAGGCTTACAGATGGCACCAGGCTTCGCTGAGGGGACACTGCTGCTGCCAAGAGCTAAGAGGGCTTGACCACTGTTTGACCTTCCCACATGCTGATCTCCTCTCTTACCAGGTAAGCAGCTAGCTGCCAGCTGCTCAATCTTCTGGAATTGATTAAATGGGCCACTTGTCCCAAACAAAGGTGTCGTCTTTCATTGGATGCTCCGAGCAAATCTCTCCCCTCTGTCCATCTGTGCTGGCTGAAGCAGCCTTTTGGTCCAACTTGTAAGCGCAGAGAGTTCCTTGCTGTACTGCAGTGTTTACTTTACCGTCTGCCCTGATGAGTGGGCAGGCTTGGGCTGACGCCATGGCCCTAGGGCTGCGATATTTCCTTAATGACACCTTGTGAGCCCGTCAATACAGAAATGGAAAGATATGTTTTTAATGAGATGCAACTTCAGGCTGGGTCACGGGTCGCCTCCTCCGGGGTTGACCCGGCAAGGCTGCCTTTCATTGTCAAACATGTCAGAGGAGTGTCATAGACTTAACCTCTCAAGACAAGGAGGTCAGACTCTGAGTCTCACCACTGGGCCTCCTTCCCTTCTGGCCAGTAACAGGGTCTGCCCCATTGTCAGTCTCTCTCTGACCAGCAGAAGTAGTATTGTTCGCTGGTGACACTGGGCTTTTTCTCTTTCATGTAGGCTCATTTGTGTTCTTTATGGGATGTTGACTAGAAGAAGAAGAAGAAGAAGAAACCACCTCTCTTTCTATGCCTCCATCCCCATCTTTAGCTCTCCAATCTTCTCTTGTAATTAGTGCCGGCATCTCTTCCAACTCCTTTATGAGGGAGTTTTCCCTTATGTAGGCAACCCTTTTGAGACAGAACAGCTCTGAGTCTGTTAACTCTGGGCCCAAAATGTACCTGGCGGAATTAAAGATTCCCCATGAGATGTCACACCTTTGATAAGCCAGCAACTTATAAGACAACACTGGGCCCTTGTTTTCTGGAAGCCCTGGCTAAGACTAGCCCTTGACAAGCTTTGGCTGGGACAGCTTTTCTTAGTCACCAGAAAACGAAGATACTTTGCTCCCCGTTTCCTGATCCACCACCCTCTTCCATGCTTTGGACAGCATCTTCCTTCGGCCATTGGCCCCTATAAGCCAAGTTTGGAACAGTCCCTTTTTGCATTACAGCTCACGGAATCTCTCCTGTTTCCTTAGAAATACAGCTGCTCTGAGACATTTTGCCAACTGAAATATTAGGATAGGTTCCCCCTGCACATGTGTGTTAGTCATGTCTGACTCTAGGGGTGGTGCTCATCTTCGTTTTTAATCAGAAGAGCACTGGAAGGTGAAAGATAGCTTAATGGGTGTGGAACAGGGTATGTGACACCCCCAGGTTCATGCTCCAAAGCAGAGGAATGACATTGCAGCTACCACTTCTGCCACCCCTCCAGCATTTGCAACCTGAGGATGTAGACTAATCTGCCTAATGGTATGAAGAAGCAACCATTTATACAAAATAATATTATATACAATAATACAACATGTATGTTGCTGTCCATCAATTCAAGCATTTTTAATTTCTTAAGTTTTGACTTTTATTTGGCCAGTCAAACAATCAATCACTTCAATCAATCATTAGACTAACTGTTGCAAAAATGTGCATAGAACCCTATGCACAACTCTCTGGCAGAAAGCCTCCGAGAACTCATATTTAAATAAATGTGCATATACTGTAGTGCCTTTTCTGAGAAACAGGAGCACAAGATAACTTACAATTTAATGTACACAAAGTGCCACTCCCTGTTAGAGAGAAAGGCCGTCAGTAATGCTGTACTTTCTTTTGAGTTCCCTGCTGCAGGGAAGAGCCAAAGCAGCCTCAAAAATTAAGCAAGCCGGCCTTTAGCTCCTCGTTCCAGTGTTCAGAATTGTTCCTCTTCATTAATCAGTGAAAGCTTTACTTGCACGTTCTACCAATTAAACTGATTGAAGCTCAGAATCCAAAGAGCATGACTTTTTATTGCAAAGAAATAGTTTTCTTTCTTTTCCTCTTTTGCAACTGGCCCAAGCAAGCACTTGGCTCACAGATTGTTCTGGCCGGCCCCTGATGTGACTGTTGTTGTTTGTTCCTGTTATTTTAACAGCTGGATCTGGTTTCGTTGGACTGTCTCTTGCTCTCCAGTCTCTGAGGTGAAAAAAGGAGCAACATTTCGCTGGTGTGAGTCCAGTTTCCATTGGGGAATGAGCCCCAGCCAGGCTCTTCCATCTTCTAAAGGCTGCTGCTGTTCCTTCTGTGTGGCAGCCCTGGGTTTCTGCAGTGTGTCGTGTGGTTGGTTGTGAAAGTTGCACTGAGATGTTGCGGCAAGTAGTGATGCTTTAGCAGGTGGCATGCTGCCATGGCTGGAGGCGGTTTGGATGTCACAGCAGTTGTGGCGACTGCTGAGGGGGCGTGGTGGATTGTGTGGGACTTGTGATGTGGTGTTGGCACACAAGCCAGGCTGCAGCAGAGGGCCGGGAAGGCTACTGCGGTTGGTGGCAGTGGCGGCTGCTGCTGCTGCTGCCACCTCGTTGCCTAGTGGAATATTGAATCTTTCTTTGCCACTGCCAATGGGAAGAAGCCACTTACTTCATTTTTAGAGTGTCAGCGTCCAGGGAGGATCGATGGGAACACTGTGTTACACGTGCAACAGAAAGGGCCGGTTGTCAACTGCTGTAAATCTCAGCCCCACTTGCACAGATCATTTGCAAGGAGGAATGGTACTCAGTGCACAGCAGGGAGAATCAATGCAGCCAAATAAGATGTCAGCAGCAGGCCTAGGTGTGGGCTAGATCTCTTTCCCACATACTGTACCTTTTGAAAACAACAGCCTACGCGTGTTCACTGGCTTTTAGAACCATGTTGCAAAAGAAGACCACGCTTTGGATCTGAAAGACTGGGAATAAACAGAACACATGATGTGGAAACCAGGATTCAGATAACAGTACTAGCTGGGATCATAGATACTAATGCTCCTTCCACCGGGACATTAGTAACTTTGGAATCTCTTGGGTCTCCTTCCATTCCCAATATTCCTCTCCCCAAAATGCAAGGCAGCTCTGCTAGTCTAGGCCCAGCGGTGGTGAAAGTTTGGCACTCAAGATGTTTTGGACCACAACTCCCACAGTACTTTTGTCACTGGCAATGCAGGCTTGGAATTCTTGGAGTAGTGGTCCAAAACCTCTGGAGTGCCAAAGGTTCACCACTAGAATCAAAATGATGTGACACACAATCCAGATTCTTGGTAAAACAGCAGATAATTTGTCCATCTCTTCAACTGTTTTCTACTAATGCCCAAGTAGTAGAACAAATGGGTGCTTGGGCAAATCAAGTCTCAAACTATTTTTGGAGGCAAACATGATGAACCTGAGGCTCCCTACTTTGGCCTCATCATGGGAAGGCAGGATTCTCTAGAAAAGACTATCATGCCATGAAAGGTAGAAAAGAGCAGGAAAAGCGGAAGACTAAATACAAGATGGACTGACTCCCCAAAGGAAGCCACGGGCCTGAGTTTACAAGAGCTGAGCAGGGCAGCTGAGGACAGTCCATCATCCATTCATAGAAATGCCATAAGTTGGAAGCAACTTGATGGCATATAACAACGAGGACCAAGCTAAGTCAAACCTGGTGGTGAGACACCCTCCATTGTCCGTAACAGCATGTTTCACACCAAATGTATTAACTTCCAATAGATACTTCTACAAATAAGAATAGCTTCCTAGATGCCCTAGGCCTAACCACATCCAATTTCGCCTGATTTTGGCAGCTAAGCAGGGTCAGCCCTGGTTAGTACTTGGATGGGAGACCACCAGGGAATACCAGGTGCTGTAGGCGCCTGGAGTAGGAACTGGCAAGCCACTCCAATATTCCTCCCAAGAAAACTCCATGGACATGGGGTCATGAAGAGTGGGTCACAGCTGTAATGACGCAACACACACACACACAAGATGTACTTCAGGGTAGCTGTGTTTGGAAGCAACTCTGGTTCAGCATAATTTGGAACAAGCCACGGCAATGATAAACTGCCACACTCATGAAAAAGAAAAGACCACAAGTCTGTGCTTCTAAATTCAAGCACCATTTGGAACATGCTTGTCCTTCTGAACTTTTTGTGATGTGGTGTGACTTTGCTGAAGGTTAAGATGTACATCAGCTGCCTAGATGCCCTAAGCACATCTGATCTCGCCTGCTTTCAGAAGCTAAGCAGGATCGGCCCTGGTTAGTACTTGGATGGGAGACCACCAGGGAATACCAGGTGCTGTAGGCGCCTGGAGTAGGAACTGGCAAACCACTCCAGTATTCCTGCCAAGGAAACTCCATGGACATGGGGTCATGGAGAGTCGGTCATAACTGTAACAACACAACACACACACACAAATAAGAATACAATGACATGTCTGTGCAGAATGTTGTAGCAGTGGCAGGGATTTAGTGCCCAAGATTTCCATAAACATGGCTGTGATTATTCTCTGTAGTAAGTACATTGAGTGCATCAGCATCAGTAAGTGAGGGTGTGTTAGATCAACTGGGGTGGGGGACTATCAAGTCAATAGTGTAGTGGCAAATTGTGAAGTGCAGGCACCGATCATGACAGTTCCCAAAGCTATCCTTCTAGAGCAAAAAACAAACAAGCAAGCAAAAAACACCATAGACACTCATTTTGGTTCATGCAAACAAATCAACACTGGCTGTTGTTGTGCCCACCTGAAGCAGTTCTTTTGTAAAACTGATGGGACTTAATAATCCATTCAAGACCAAATACAGTACACTCAAAATGCCTCATATACTACAACAGGAGTAATGTTCTTGCTAGAAAAATTCATTTTCCTCCTGTTATCCTGAGGACTGAAGCTATGCACACTGGGAACAGGGAAAGCTGAAAAAAGTGACAAATTACAATGTTATCCTTAGTAACCAAGAAGTGATGCATTTTGACTCTGGGGTCCCTGACTCCACCATTTCCTTTACAAAAAAGGCATGGAAGATGATGCCTCCTTTTTGGGTTTGAAGAAGAAGAGAGATCCCTTCTTTCTTGCATTTACTAAACTGACAACATGGGAAGCAGAAGCTGGTTTTCAATACATAGGACAAGAGGGGCACGGATTCCTAGAAGAACCCATAGACTGAAATCTGGTGGGAAGTCACAATCGAGGAGGCCCACAGAATCAAGAGAACTTAAGCATTAAGTCACCAGATCCCCACTGGTTTAATGGGCCTGCTCCAGTTCTGTTTTCAGCCACTGCGCAGTTGAAAAATGTGCCTCAGGTGGTAATATAGGATAGGAGCCTCGTGGCACAATGGCTAAATGCCTGTACTGCAGCTGTAAACTGGGCTCATCATGACCAGGGGTTCAATCCCAGGTAGCTGGCTCATGGTTAACTCAGCCTTCCATCCTTCTGAAGTTGGTAAAACGAGTAGTGTACTCAGCTTGCTGGGGAAGGGCAGTGGCAATGTGTAGCCTGCATAAAATAAATTGTAAACTGCCCAGAGATTGCTCGAAGTGCTATGGGGCAGTATATAAGCAGAACATTTTGCTTTTTTGCTTTTTATATGGGAATTGTGTTGCAATACTGGAATACTATTTAATTTGGGATAAGTAAGAGATCTTGAAATTCATAAAAAGATGGTGTTGAATCAAGCAGCTAGCTACTATGATGGATGTGTTTCTCTTTATCCTTTTGAGAAGAGCCCCAAACTCATTTTGCCTCTCCCACCATTCTTCGCCTAAGCAGTGTCCAGTGTCAGAATGTTCCACACACTACATTATTCTTACACGTCAAAAAGGCACTTCTTTGTGAAGACTTCACCATCTTTCTGATTCAGTCACACTCTTGGGCTACAGAACAGAGAACACATTATCTCCCAACGTGCCTTCTTGATACCATACACTATTTTTTACAGTCCTTTAGCCTTGCCACTTTTAATTGTCTCATCTTTAATCCAGATCTTCTTCTTTGCTGGGTCCTTCTGGTCCTTAATCATTTTTTCCAGCTGTCCTTTGAACACTCATCAACTTGACAATACTGTACCCTTTCAGAGATGAGCTGCCTAAGTGCAAACAGTATTTCAGGTGAGGGAGAACTCTCTGTTTGGATAATAGGACATAAACACTCCCATCTGACAGTGTAAAGTTTCACTGCATATCACAGAATTCTAATGTTAGCTTAAACTCTATCACCCAGTCACAATTGTCCCTCAAATTTAAGATAGCTGGGATTGGCACTGAGGCCCCGTGAGAGGAAGATAAAGGCAAAAACTATATCCAGGCCCACAGATAGATGCTATTCATTCAGCAAAAAATGGGCTGTTAACTTCAGTGCGACGATGTATGTAGACACTGGGAAAATAAAATAAAATAAAAGGAATATCCAGCTCTCCATGAAATATCCTACCAATTTGAATACTAATGAGAATAGTAAACAAGCTGCAATAATTGTTTAACTTTTGATAAAGAAACTTACCAGATGAATAATCGGTAGGATTTTTAAGTATTTCATGTTCTTTACATCTCTTATCTGTACTTTGTACAATGAGGATTCTTATGTAAGCAATGTCTGTATTGCTCCCATTCCTTTGCAGGCAGGATAGGGTCTACTGCTCGCATTCTCTTGTAGCTTTAATGTAACTGTTGTCTTTAAATGCTGTAAGATGTCCCTCAATTCCTTGTTCTCAAATGCTTGAACATGCTGGACTTTATATTATCCCTCCTAACTGTAAGCTGCCTTGGGTCCTTTTCCAAGGAGAAAGGTGGGGTAAAAATATTCTTAAATAAATAAATAAATAAATAGTAGCTTCCTCACAGCTAAACCATATGTGTGTGTGCAGACTCACACTTGTGCATCCATAGTGAGATGGTTCAAGATAAAGCTTTATCTCAAGTTACAAGTTTGTACTCTAACTTTTTAACATAACAATTACATTTAATTCTACCAACACAATTTTAAAAATCTGTTTCTCTCTCTCTCTCTCTCTCTCTCTCTCTCATTAACTTGGTAGCAGGTGGGGACAGGGATGCGTTGCACATGTGTGTGTGTGTGTGTAATATACATTATTTCCAGTTCCTTTTTTGTTTTCTCACACAAGATAAACATTAAAAAGAACTTCACTTGGTGGCAGGTGGGGATAGGGATAACTTGTGTATGTGTTGTGTGTAAGTTGCGCACACACCCATGTACAATGCATCCCTGTCCCCACCTGCTACCAAGTTAATGTTTATCTTGTGTGGGAAAACAAAAAAGGAACTGCAAATAATGTATATTTCTGTTCTAGAAAACAATACAGAAATATCCATGGGAGGGAGAGAGCAGCAAGGGTTACTCCATTAGACATCCTTTCCGGAGGAAATACTTATTCGTGGGCTCAGCTACATATTGTAATATTCCTGATTTTTGCATTGGGTTTAGCATGCTTAAAATCGATTTTAAAATGTCCAGCTACATGACATATAGCTAAGTAGCAGGGTTTTTTTTGCCCGGAAAGCGAGATTAAAAAAAAAACAAAAACACATTAGGACTAGGGTGTTTATTTTATCTCAATTCTGGTCACACTTTTTGAAAAACTCATTTTGGCCTGCGTGAATGCCTGTGTCAGAGTAAATAGCCATCTGTGGGAGTCTGAGGGGGTTTGCTGAAATGGGTGCCGTATCCATTTCCATTTTATCACTGCATTGATCTAATACTATGCCAGTTCAAACATTGCTACTACTACTACTACTACTACTACTACTACTACTACTACTACTACTACTACTACTA
>JAHTLZ010000010.1:15289119-15312218 GCA_023846285.1 Phrynocephalus versicolor | reverse complement strand
TACTACTACTACTACTACTACTACTACTACTACTACTACTACTACTAATAATAATAATAATAAAAGATGTGAAAAGAGTGGCAAGAGGCTCATGATTCTTGCTTCCCCAACCACTTCCTGGGACTTTCCCCTCACCAAAAAAAAACCATCTGCACTCTCTCTTCTGGCTCAGCAAAACTCCCAGCAGTTGGAGAAAGAGGGTGGCTGGTCACCCGCCACCTACCCACCCTCCCTCAACAGGAGAGAAGCCTTCACCAAATGGAAAGCTGGGAAGCACTTCCCCTCCCAGTCTACTGACAACATGGCAGCAAGACACTGGGATGCAGCTTAGACACACCCCAACACAAAAACCATGTGACATTGAATAGATTCTTTAAAAAAACAACAACCCCAAACCAGTTCCTTATTTAATGCAGAGTCTCTCTTAAGTGGCCATTATTTTTTAAAAAAGAGAGAGAGGGTAAAGTAAGGTTGATTTTTTAAAATCTGGCCACCCTTGTCATAGCTCCCAAGGATGAACCAATTTTAGAAGGTGATTATGTTTTGGAGTGCAGGGCACATAATAATGGACTAAAATTACAGGAAGCCAGATTTTGGGCGAATATCAGAAAAACAACATTGGAATTGTTAAGAGCAGTGAGAAAACGGAACCCATTACTTTGGGAGGTGTTGAGTGCTCCCCATGCTGGAGGTATTCGAGAGAAAAATGGACAGTCGAGAAGGAAGTTTTTAAAAAGTTGGTTCATTGGTTTAGGGCGGTTCAGGTTCATCAAAAGAGACAAACCAAAACAAACTGAACCAATAAACCTTTGTAGTGATTTTGGATCGGTTTGATTTGTTTGCCCATGTTCTCACCTGCTTTGGGGGTGTATAACTCAGACATCCAAAATCTAAACTTCACCAAACTTGGAAGGGGTGTAGAGAAGAGTCGGGGGGTGGGGGAACGTTTCTGTGATTTTGGTTCTCTACATGCTGGGGAAGGGAGCATTCAATGCTCCTGAACATCCGAACCAAAGCAAACAAGTGAAAGCAGCATGCAGGCAAACACCCTGTGTGATGCTTTGGACCGTGGAAGTTATGATGGGGAAATGGAAGAAGAAAGAGAAAATGCTGAATTGCCTTTGATGATTCACCACTAAGGACTCACTCAGAAGCCATAACAGACCTAAAGATAAGAGCAGGTGATTTAATTTTTTTAGAAGCCGTGGTCCAATAAAGCTATCACCCACTCTTGTTTTGCATTGTATAACGACCGCATCACTTTTCCCCCCCAGACCTAAAGGTTATGGCTGCAAGTCGGAGCTTCGGGTGACTGCAGTACATACAGTACATGGGAATCATAGAAATTATTGATTACATTTAGATTCTACCCCCCCCCCCGCTCCGTGAACTCAGGCAACATACAAGGCTCTCCTTTTCCCTCCTCTGTTTTCAAACATAAGCAAAGTGAAGTGTTCTGCTTATATACCCACCCATACAACTTCATGTAGTCTCTGGGCGGTTTACAGTTTTTAATTACAGTATGCAGGCTGCACATTGCGCCCCCTCCCCCAGCAAGCTGAGTACTCATTTTACTGACCTTGGAAGGATGGAAGGCTGAGTCGACCATGAGCCTGCTACCTGGGATTCAACCCCAGGTCCTGAGCACAGTTTTACCTGTAGTACAAGCATTTAACCACTGTGCAGGGGGGTCCTAAGATAGAGGTCAGGCTGAGGAAAAAGTGATTGGCCACTAAAGTCACTCTGTCTCATGGGGACTACAGAGACTAGAATCAGGATCTTTTGTCCCAGCCCAAGACTCTAACCATAACAGGAACACATGCTTTCATTATTAGTTGTCACTTCACGGGAAACAAGAGACCTGGATCTCCACATTCAGGAGTGTGATCACAGCATCTGTTCCCTCTCCAATGCTACTGAAAAAAAATATGTGTAGAGGGAACAGGGTATTGGTACGTGTCTTTGGGAACTAAATGTTCTTGGTAAAAATTCCTGAAATATGGCACATTAAGCTAGACTCTGCAGATGAGAATCTGCTTTGTTACATATCTGTATCTGATACCTGCCTCTTGCCCTAGCAACAGGGTTGAACCTATCTTGTCTTCTTTTTCCTAATTAAAATGGTATTTGTCCTCTAAAATGTTATCCTCTCATTTTGTCCATCAGATCATAGCAAATATTCTGTGATCTTTTAGCAAAGCTGGGGAAAAGGACCTACTTATTATGATGATCTAGGCAGTTTTTAGTGTTATATGATCCTAGAACAGTGGTTCTCAACCTGTGGGTCCCCATATGTTCCTGGACTGCAACTCCCAGAAGTCTTCATCACTAGCTGAGCTGGCCGGGATTTCTGGCAGCTGCAGTTGAGGAACATCTGGGGAACCACTGTCCTACAGCTTTGCAATCTGACCGGAGACCTGCCATAACTGTTACTATGTGCACTGTCTTGAGTTGCCCAGCCAACCCTGCACTCCACCGAAAAAATAACATTCTTCTGACCTCATTTTCCACCTCTCTCTACCAGACACTCAGGATTTGTGGCCATACACTATTCCCCCTTTGGAATTCGAGAGTTCTTCCCTTAAAAGTTCTCCTCTGCAATTTTTCTGTACTTTTGAAAACCTTTGGATCCTCCTTGAAGTTACCAATAAAATTGCACACCATCTTCTTTCACTTATATGGAGTTATTTTGATTAAGTAAGGCTGGGGCACTGGGCAAGCATAAGTGGGCTTTACTGGGTGGAGAAGAAACAGCTCCATGGTTAAAGTTGGCAAAAACTCTCAAGAGGTGAACACTTGTTTCCTTAGATAAGAAATCTCAAGACTAGCAACATGATCATGCAGGAACAGGATCCAGATGATCATAGAACAGTGAAGTTGGAAGGGGCCTCCAAGGCCATGGGGTCCAACCCCCTGCTCCTTGCAGGAATACAAATCAAAGGCGATCAGCTGTCCAAATTTCTCTTGAATGCCTTCAGTGCTGGAGCACTCACCTCCTTTGCTGTGCTGCTCTAACAGTCAGTAAGTTTTTCCTGGTATTTCAGAGGAAAACTGGGCTCTCTTAACTCGAGCCCACAGTTGTGCTTCCTGCCCTTGGGGATGATCGAGAACAGATCCTGAGATGGAACTTGGAAATAAAGGCATGGCCTAACTTCTACGCAGGTGGCATGTTCTGGATTAAAAACGATCCTGACGATGAAATGACCACTGAAAGTCACGGCGAATGAACACGGGTGTGTTTGGGGGTTAACTGGGGGGGGGGGGAGAGACAGGGGGTCCTCCCAGAACCGGAATAACGGCGAGCTGCTGGAAGCAAGCAGTCAGCAAGAATTACCTTGCAGGAATCACGCCTCGCCTTCTATTCCCCTCCCCCCGCCGCCGCCCCCATCCCTAAGTGCAAAGTTTCCCGCCAAACGGGGGCTACTAAAAACAGCACGGCTGTCACCCGCAGCGTCCGCCACTCACTCTCCCGTTGGAAGAAAAGGCGGGGAAACCTCCTAGCAGCCGGGGAAAGGCCCGCGAGGGGAGGGGGAGAAAACGGGGCGCCTCGCTTCCTCTCTCTCTGGCGCGCCAAGGGTGCCTCGAAGCGTGGCAGCGGAGGTTTCCCTTCGAGTCATTTTTTCTGGAGCTCTAGTTCACACAGTTCCGCATCTCGTGAACCGGCTCTCCTTCCTCCTGGCTGCGAGTTCTCAAATATTTACCCATGCCGAGGCCCGCCACGCCCGGACTGGCTGGGAAGCCGCTGCTCGGCAGCCAAGAAGGGGAAGGCGTGTGTGTGTGTGTGTGTGTGTGTGTGTGTGGGCGCGCGTGCGTGTGTATGTGTGTGTTTGGGTCTATAAATAACGCCGCGCCGTGTCTCCCAGCTACCTGGAAGAGCTGATCCCCGGGACGTTTTTCTACCCCCGCTAGGGATCCGCGAGGGCCCTCCGTCCCGCCCTCCCTCTTTCCTTTTTTATTTTATTTTTTTGGCTCGGCTGCCAAGGAGCGCTGACGACGGACACTCTCTCGGCGAACCTGCCTGCGGTTATGTTGGCAACCGGGCGGGAGCAGCAGGAAGTGAGCATTGTAAACTTTGGGAGCCCTTTCAAGTCCTGACAAAATTCCGCAAACAAACCACCGAGCGGAGAGCGGAACGCGCGCCTGCCCGCCTGCCCGCCCGCCCGCCGGCGAGAAGGGCCTTTCCCGGATGCCCGGCCGCGCTCGCTAGCGCCGGGGAATGAAGGCGGCTTCCAAAGGCGACCCACGCGGGTGAAGAAGACGTCCCCAAACCCTCGCAAGGGGTGGTGGGTGGCGGTCGAGTCACGGCCACGTCGTTATTGTTCCCGCCGCTTGGAGATCCAGCGTTGTCATCGTGGCGTCCGGGCAACCTTGTTGGCAGGCCCAAAGAAACAGGGTGGCCAGAGAACGCTTTTCGTGTCTCCTGCGAGCTTTCGCGGCCCCTTTGGAAGGAAGCGGTTTTGCCGCTGCCACACGTTTTTCAGGGCTCCTAAAAATAGGTCGTGGTCATGTTATAGAGGAGCACCTGAGAGGGGTAGATGTTGATTTCCTGTGTGTGTGTGTGTGGGGGGGGAGATGGCAACCATGGGGGAATGGCACGTGCAAGACCATCCGGGCGCTGAGTAGCGTTCTTCTCCCTTTCCAGGTTCCTCCTGCCCTCAGAGGGTCTGGGTGTTCTTCCAAGCCATCTCCCTGCTTCAGTCACAGAACTGTGCAATCCGTTTCCAGGTGCAACTTTCTATTGGTTTCCCGCCATTTCTTCCATTCTGGTTCTTTACGGAGCAAAAGACAGGAGAGCTGTGTGGTGTCTTTTAATGGGTGGCTCTAGGAGTTACATCGCTGGCTGGAGGCAACTGGCTGTCCGTTAGGAGCTCAGTTTTCCATTGCTCATGACTTAGAAGAAACATCCTGTGTGACCCTGAGCTAGCTGCTCAGCCCAACTTTACCCCCAGGAGAAAGGGAGGCTAAACCACATGTCTTAGAGATGGGCACAAACAAACAAACAAACAAACAAACAAAAAACCGAACCAGGAGGATTGTAAAAAAAGAATAATTTATTTTGGTCAGGTTAGGTTCCTCAAAATTGATCAACCAAAACAAATTGAGCCATCAAATATTTTCAGCAGTTTTTCGGTTTGGTGGTTCAGTTCTCCACCTCCCCCCCCCACACACTTGGCCTCCCACCGCCTGTACTCCTTCCCACTACCTCATTACCTCTCTATCCTCCTCCTCCTCCTCTGCAGGTGCTGCCTCCGTGATCAAATGATATGTAGGCACATGCACAGAGACAGCAAGCCCAGATCCTAGCAGGAAAAGTAGCTCACCAGCTCTGAAGATGGACAGAGTGGAGGAGGAAGAGGCAGCAACAACACAATATAGGGAGGTGATGGGCGCCATGGGAAGGGGGTATGTGGATGCCAGAAGTGGTGGTGGGGTTATTTTTTTCCCTCTCCCCCCCCAGCACAAACTTAAAAAACAAACAAGCTAACAAACTGGTTTGTGGTTCTTTTTTTTTAAGTTCAGGAAGTTCATAATTCATGGGCAGCCACAAGCCACAAACTGCCATTTTTTCTGTTCCGTGCCGATATCTGTACCTGCAATACCCTGGAGAGAGGATCACCACAAGTCAGAACTGACTTGACAGCACACACTTACTATCCAGGAGCTCTCCCTCGGGAGGCACCTCAAGGAGGTGAGATGCATCAGGGGGATCCTTACGCCCGGCTAGCATTTCTTCTGAGGAGGAAGTTCCTTGCTGAAGAGAACTTCGGTCTGTGCGAATAGGAAAATAGATAATAGGAAACACACAGAGAGCAGCTGGGCTCCATGTGTTGCCCCGGCTCCTTCTCTGCCTCCGCAATCTCTTTCATCTTCAGCCGCTTGCAACAGTTTCGCCCCTAGTTGCTCCATCCAGACCTTTTGGAATCTGAATCCCAGTTTCCTCCTCTGTAGAACACAATGTTGCTGACAGGCCCACATTCTTTTGCAGTGGGGCTGGCCCTCCAAGATAAGAGGTGTATCTTCAGCAGAGCCGTTATTGGGAGTGGAACTAGCCAAGGCCACGGAAAGATACCTTTAGAATAGCTAGGATAACTCTGCCTGAGAGAGGGCTCAAGTGCTCCATCTAATTCTTGCTTTTTTTTCCTGAATTGTTTTCCCCATTGAACCTGAAACTCGATGACCTTGCAGCTAATATGTGATATCTCTTTTATTACTGAAATTCATCTTTTAACTGAGGACCCTCCCTTGCCAGATGACTTCCTTGCCCAAGCTGGGTTATTTGTTCTCCAAAGAGAGAAAAATCATGCAGCGCAACCTTGGATCTGGAAGCTCTTTGTTTGCCTGCTGGTATCCTCTCATAATGTTCTCTGTGAAAGCAAAATAAAAAAAAAAACTAGTTGCTTTACTGGAAGGAATTCTTGAATAGAAGATACAACAGTACAATTGACCGGGCCAATATGTTGATGGAAAATGAGATGCTGAAATTTGTACCAAAATGAGATGTCGTAGCAGCGCCACAATTTTGGTTTGGAATTCAGATTCAGAATTTTTGGTTACAACCCTTTAGATTTAGAATTTTAAAAATTCAGGATATTTGGAACTCTGTTTCAGTCAATATGACTACTTTATAGTCATTATTTGCCCCATTTAAGAAGTACAAACTAGTAAAACATTTTAAAAGGCTTTCTCCATGTCCTCTGATACCTTCCCGGTTATTGTACCAAACAGGAAGTGCACATACCAACAGCCAGCACTGCTTAGCTGCTAGGAAATGACCGTAATGGTGATATTAATTTAACTTTGAACAACAAGAATGCCAGCAGGAAATTCCAGCAAGAAATGGAGAAGCAGAGGACATACTGGGGAGTGGGCAGATGCACTGTCAGGCAGATTGGAACATCAGATCGCCTGTCATTGGGAGGGAACGGTGCCAACAGCATGGGCCACAGCACAGTTGAGCAAGTGAGCACAATCTTGGAGTAGCACTTGGAAGAATGAAAGTGGCAGGAGGGAGGGGGGCAGCAGACGGAAGCATGGTATACCTGTGAACAGAGTGTACCATTCTCTCTTACTTCAGGGAAAGCCAGCAGTGCTAGGTTGACCTTAAGGAAAAATACGTTTCCTACTGATCCATGTTCCAAGAGAGCGCTGTGTGGCCTGAAAGAACATTCTCTGACTGGGCACACTAGAAGGTGGGCAAGATAGCAGAGGGACTTGGTCAGACCTCTCCAAACAGATTGCTTCTCATCCCAGTAAAACAGAGAGCCCTGGCAATCCCCATTTTCCTTGCCTCTGCAGCAGCAGCTCACTGCTCCGGATACGATGGGGAACATCCTCTAGCACCTTTCTGGCCCATTTGGTTATCCTGCAAAGCACCCTGAACTTCTGCGTCAAGAATGTGGGCCGTCCACTGCCATCCACCTTGATATTCCCAGCCTTCAGTGCTGCCACCATTTTTACATTATTGTCTGTGATGTAACTGGGCTGCAGTGCTGCAACATGTTCCCCAGAGCCTCTCAAATGTTGTGACCCATGTGGCTGCCATCCAGAACAGCTTCTTTCAATAGGATCAACCTGTCTCTTGCCCTTGTGTGTTGCCTTATGCCTCCATATTCCACCTCTGTCCCATCAGGGAGACATAGGCACCTTTGGCGCCACATGTCACTTGTAAAATGCACCACATGTGCCCTGGCCCGCTGGTGTTCTACTGGTTGCCTGATACCCCAGTATAAATCTGGCACTACCCTGGGGCTAAAGGTAATTTGTGATGGCAATCGGCAATGGGGTGCCAGTTCTGCCAGAAATCTACTGAAACCAGTGTTTCCCACCAGTGAGAATGGCTGATCACGGCTGACATTTCCCATAGGTAATTCTGGCATTTGTTTGTTTGTTTGCAGACGCCCTTTCACTGCCCCTCTCCAAGCTCCGACAGAGTAGCGGGAATTTATTCTTCAGGTGAGAGTCTTACAAGACCTCTTGGTAGTGGGGCGGCTAAAAAATCTGGTAAATAAATAAATAAATAAATAAATAAATAAATAAATTTGCTGCCTCCCACCTCTTGCTATTTGCCTCTCTCCCTGCTTGCTCTTATGGGCTGGTGCCGCAACCTTTGCCCTCTGATGGATTTCATTCCTCACCATAAGGAAGCCACTCACTCCCAGGGCAACCTCTTCATTCACCAGCCGCAATGCCTTGCACTGAGACTTCAGGCGGCTCGGCATGACGAGGTGGCCCAAATTCTGCCCATGCTTGAGCTCCTTCCAGTGCAGGCCCCCAGTAGGAAAATATCTCTTGCACACTGTTTAAAATGCTTCCAGATTATTGACATATTGGGAACTCCAGTCCCTAACAAGAGTTGCTAATTTGTCATTACTACTAGTTCTGGCAGCTGGTGGAGCAAACTGCATTTGCACAGGAGAGATTTGCTGGGACTGGGACCTGGGGGCAAACCTTTCCTTGAATATGAGGGAGCTGCATGGTATGGATATGGAAGGCCATGCCTGGTGCTCTTCAAAAGACTCTTTCCAAACCAGTGTAAGTTGAGGGTTTGGAAAAGGAAAACAAAACCCACGGCAGTGCAGGCTAGCACCAGAACATATCCTAATATCAAATGCTCAAGAGATTTATAAAAAGCCATGCCTACCTTTCAATTTGATAGAAATAAGGTGGAAAAAAATACTCTGGTGTCTGTGTCTGCTTCCAGATTTTATTGTAGGCAAGCATTGTTTACAGGTTTTGTTCTTACCCCTCCTCCCCTTGGGAAACACATGGCAATGCAATCAAGAGCCACACAGCACTCTGTTCTTGCTACCTTTGATGTCAGAGTGTCTTTAAGTTTTGTTTCCCAAGAAATCACTCCGGAATGCCTGAGAAATAGGTTTCCCTTTCATTTCATCCCATAGCAAGTAGAAATCTAGCCTTTTGCTTTCTGCTCTTAATTCCCAAATATGAGGAACTAGAGATGGGCACGATACCCAATGAACTGCTTCATATGAAGTGGTAAATGTAGTACCACAATATGTCTGTGAAGATTCCCAGTCATCCAGGTGAGTTTATCTGGAAACTGAGTCACGGCATCTGGACTTCTTTTCTTGAGAGATCGAAACATTTTGCTGCTCATCCAAGCAGCTTTGAGCCTTTGTACACGACCCCTAAACTCCGCAGCAAATGGCTGCAAGCTCCGGAGCTTACAATTGTTTCCCCACCAGCTCCGGAGTTTGCAGACAATTAAGTGCGACCCCGCCCACCTAAGCGCGTCCCAGCGCACTTTTCTTGTACCTGCTAGAGGAGGGTGACAATCGCCAGGTCCGGATTTAATCTGGTGAGTGCCCGGCTCTCCTCACTTCTGGTTTTTTTTTTTTTTTTGTGGCCTCCTGCCCCTTTAAGAGAAGGGGCGGGAGGGAAAAAAAGCAAACAGAAGAGAAGGAATCAGCAGGAGCTCTGGCAGAGATTTCAAGGTGAGCCTGCATTTTTTCCTTTCTTTCTTTCTCCCTCCCCTCACGCAGCCAGCAGCCAGGAAGTGCGGAGTGGTGGGGAGGAAGGAAGAGCAACGAACCCCTAAGATCTCTGGTCCGAATTTAAGTGGCCAGCGGATCTTATGGGTCGTGTGAAAAGGCCCTTTGTCAGACTGTTTGGATGAGCAGCAAAATGTTATCTCTCAAGAAAATAAGTCCAGTTGTCATGACTCAACTTTCAGGTGGTACCACAATGGGCTACACCCTGTCTTCTCCTAGTCTCTGGGTCAGCTGGGCCTCTTACTGGGCTCCATGTGCCAAGAGGGTCCTTCTGCTCCTGCAGTGCTCCACTCCAGGCAGCAGCTCAGCTGGCCTGTTCCCACTTCTTCCTGCAGCTGACCACTTATTGGCTATCCGGGGAGAATCCCTGTCTGGCTTCCTCATTGGAATGTTTGGTGGCCAGAGGAAGCAGAAACAGGCTAGCCAAACTCCTGCCTGGAGTGGAGCACTGCTGGAGTGGGAAGAGCCTGGTGCCACATGGAGCCTGGTACGTGGCCCAACCAGCCCAGGGGTTGGTGGGAGGCAAAGTACAGCACCAGTGGTGCTGCATTTGCTGCTTCATGTGAAGCAGTTCCTTGGGCTTCATGCCCATCTCTTTTAGGAATTGTTATTGCAGATGTGTGGAACTATCAAATTCAGATTTGGAGATATTTGGAACAAGACAAATATGCATTGTTTGGTGCATTCCAAATATTTCCAGATCTGAATGCCTACTCTTAGTTGAAATCTTTTTGATGAAGGTACCAGTTGCTGAAGGGCCATGTAGACTCTTTGAGCTCAATGGGACTTGGAACCATCTGCCTAGCCTTGCATTCTGTAGCTTCAGACCTTAAGGTCTTGGTCCACGGAACTTTCACTATCACTATATGGTGAATCTGTGTAGACCAGGCCTGCCCAAACTTCGGCCCTCCAGATGTTTTGGACGCAACTCCCACAGTCCTTTGCCATTGGCAATCTAAGCTTAGAATTCTGGAAGCTGTAGTCCAAAACATCAGAAGGGCCGAAGTTTGGGCAGGCCTGGTGTAGACCTATTAAGAAATGGATTTATCAAGGCCACAGGAAGACAGCTGGGAGCAAAGATAAAGAGCAGAGCTACGCATGGCAGACGGATGAAAAGATGCATTTCCAGCTGCTGGAAGGAGATCAGTTTGTCTGTATGTACAGTAGGTACAAGGAATGGCGAAATGCTCTTGCTGGTGGAGCTACAAGTGTAAAACTGAAACCAGGATTCAAAAAGGCTGAGTTTTACTGCAGAGATGCTGGTATGCTGTCAGCCATATAACACTGCTAATGGAAAGCAGAGATTTGAGTGACAATTGCTGCCTTCCTTGCACCAAAAACCATTTCAGGCAACCTTCATCTCCAAATCCCACTGGATTTGTGCTGCAAGATAGCAACAGACAGAGAGGGTGGGGGCTGGGGTTAGGGTTGGGTTTCTGATTACTTCTTCTGTCTCTTGCCTTTCCATTCTAGTCCATATGTGCTGTCCCCAAAATGGGGAAGCCAAGGGTTATTTCCTTGCGGGCTCAGCGCTAATCCTGGCAAGGGTTTCATTAAAGGCCAATTCAGCTTGGCCCAGTGGACTCATCCCTCTCCAACCTAGTGCTTGGAAACTTAGCAATAGGGCTTATTTGTCAGACCAAAATATCAATGACAGAAGAAAGACTTTTTAAATGGAGAAACTGAGACCAGTGTTCTTTGATTCCATCCCTCTTCCCCCCCCCCCACATCTGCTGCCCCCTTTCTGTTTGGCTGATCAAAGGGTCTGATTGTATGGGGCGGCAGGGAGAGAATAGCCTCATCATGCAGCTTGCTTAGGGGTGGAAGGAAGGATGCCAAAAAACTGAGGGCAGGAAATGGGACAACACAGGGAGGACTGTGCAACAGCTGATCTAATATGAGGAAGCCAGGGGAGATGATTAAAGAATGTGTGCATAACTTATTTGCTATCAATGTTATGCTGCTACAGTCATGCCCAGCTGCATGTATGTTGCTCGTCTTGTCTACACATCCATAAATGTGCCCAATGCCGATAGACTGTATATTCTGTACATCTGCCACCTGAGAGATAATACCTGCCTTGAGGTATTGTCTGAGAGACTCCAAGCAAATACTTCTATTTTACGGATGAGAAGCCATGGGAGAAAGAGATAGAAAACAGGTTTGATGGGGTGGAGGTACCCTTTGAACTTCTGTACGCGCCTTGATTCTAGGTCAGGGATCAACAGGTGCTCTGCAGCTTTTTAAAGAAACATTTCAGATGGGAGAGTTCAAAGAAAAGATATGGGAGAAATAGCTGTGGAATTGGAATGAATGAGCTATCTGTACAGAAAACTTGGGGACCACGTTATATAACAATAGTCTGATTTGGGAGCATATAGTTCTGTTTCTTCCACAACCACTTTTAGAATTATAAGTGCACTGTCGTTATTCATTTGTTTTTAAGGGACCCAGATGTCGTTCTGCAAAAAATAATAATAAGAGAGACCTCGAGATGCAGGTGATCTCACAGATCATTCCAGACCTATCCTCTGCCATTACAGGAAAATCTCCTCTCCCAATCTTTTCTTAAAGGCTAAAGAAAAGGAGAGTTCACCACATTCTGAGCCAGCCTTTCCATTGACAGATGACTTGTACCATCAGGAAGTCCTTCCCAAGGTTTAGCCAATACGATTCAACAATTGCAATTGGTCCATCCTTCTGTCTCGAGAGACTATAGTATTGTGCTCTGTATAGAAGACCTAAAGCAACATCTAGTGTGACGAAAAAGGCCAATTCGAGAGTGACAATCCTTTCCACACTGAGGACAGATACAGTCTATCCCTTTCCCAGCCCCCCAATTTTGTCCCCTCTCGCAGATATCCTTATATTGTAGCTGGGGTCTCCCTCTGGGGCACTTTCCCTGCACTAATTCTCTGTACAAAAAAATCTTTCGGAACCCGACCATTAGCCATTCTCACGACATATCCAAGCCAGTGTAGACATCACTGCTTCAATAATGTATACATGCTAGAGCAGTGGTTCTCAACTTGTGGGTCCCCAGATGTTCCTAGACTGCAACTCCCAGAAAACCCTTCCAGCACAGCAAGTGGTGGAGGCTTCTGGGAGTTGTGGTCCAAGAACATCTGGGGACCCACAGGTTGAGAATGACTGTGCAAGAGATTCCAGCTTGTTCCAGGACTCTGCCACGTGGAACTTTATCATGCCCAGTGATGCCAAAGTTACGTCAGAGACAGCGCATGTAGAAGGTGTTCATCTTTCTTTCCTGCTGTACCCAAAGAGTCCAAGACTCACTGCAGTACAACAGTGTGTTCAAGACACAAGCTCTATAAACCTGGATTTTTGTATGTTCTGTCAGCCTCATGTTAAGACTTCTTTAGATCTTAAAAAGGGGCTTCCGTATACTACTTTTTAATAACCTCTTCTCTAGCTAAGCACACTAAAGTCCCTCAAACTTTCCATAATAGACTAGCCTATAACATCTTTGCCACATGTTCTTGTAGGCACGTAGCAGCACATCCATGAAGAGAAAACCCTGTGTTCAGGTTGCAATATCAGTTGATGGGAAATCGTGACATTCTCCCCATGCATCTATTTTGATCACAAGAACTGTGTAGAATTGGACTGCAAAGTCAACGAAATTGATGGGCTTTTGTGCCTGTGACAGTGCGCATGTCGCCACAAACAGGGTCACCAACTTTTTATCTATTTCAGGAAAATTATTCCACTGTGCAATGGGGGAAAAAGAATCTCAAAGGTTAAATGTTTCTCTCTCTCTCTTTTTAAAGATATCACAGGGACACATAACAATACGTCATAATTCTTTCCAATGTTTTGGGATGAATTATCACAATTTGGCTACATAATGTGCTTTGTAGCTCCCCTGGTAGATCTGGCAGACATTGGAAGCAGGATGCTAGACTTGGTCTGGGCCAACAAGGCTTTAATTCAAGGGTAGAGGCACTCACCGTAGGAGCACCGGAGTTGAAAAATCTAGCATTTTTAGAAAGTTGCATCTCCATTTCTTCAAGATATGTTACCAGCAGAGTAGTGACTAATATGAGTGGTATATGGCAAGCAAGAAAAGAAGGTTCATCCTCTTTATGTGTCCCTAGACTTAAATTATAGATCTTACACTGATGGGCATGTCTAGCTCCCTACACCCACCTTCACACCCACTCACCCACTTACATCTGTAGAGAGATGGCAGAGCGGAGAACTAGATCCTGAGGAAAAGGTTTACTTCCACCTTATTTTGTTGGTTAACTCCCTTCCAAGCAGTTCTGGCTGACCGCTGTTGGAACTGAAAGCCTGTATTAGATAGACCATAGTCTGATCCACCAAGGTTGTTTTGTTCAGTCTGGAGGAAAGCTTTATTGTTGTTTACTCAAGCATTATTATGGGTGCTGGGAAAGCAGCAAGGAACCTGCCTCCATTCATTTATGCTATCTGCAGTAATTTTCTCCCCCCCCCCCCCGAAACAACTGGCCTGTATAAATGAGAGAAGCCAGTCGCTGAATATTCTAAAGACTTGCTTCTGTATTTTGCTGTCTGCTGGGAATGTGACCAAGGAATCATCTGACCAAGGCCACTCAACCAACAAACAATGCTCCTGCTGAAATGTAAATGCAGGTGTCAGAAGGAAGAAACTAAGCATTCAGCATCTTCCACTTGCTTTCTCTGAATTGTGACTCTTCAGTGCTTTGTGGGAACAGATACAGTTGGGCACAAAGAAGACAGCTATGCCGCAGCCACAAACAAGTACTTGCTAATGATTCACACAGGGCCTTGTAATCAAGGACTAGAATTTAAAGATGCAATCCTGTACCTGGGCAAAAACCTTATTAAACTCAATGGGACATCACTAAGTAGACCTATAGAGCTGCTACTTGTGTGTGCATGCATACATGTGCACGTGCAACACAAGGGTGGGTATTTTGAGCAGATTTGGGGACCAGTCTCTTAGTGCCTGGCTCGAGTACCCATCACCCTCTCACTGTTCCAGCACGCTAATAAACAAGGTCAAAGGGTTATTGTTTTAGAGGAGAATCATTGTTCCCAGAGGCCTTCAGAAACACGAGTCTTCTTAATTTGTAGAAATTGACTAATTAATTAGTTTGACAGCGGTAGTTGTTCCATTCGTGCACCATTTCACTGGAGACTGTCCAGCAACTCACTTGTCCATCAGTGAATTCCAATATTGTGCCACCTTACAAGGCCAATGTCCAAGTGCCCAGTCCAGTGCTCCTTCAGATAAGTCTTCCTAAGTGTGCTAAGCTCTAGTGACCCAGGGAACAAGCACATTGTACCGTCCAGTGTACTGGCTGAAGGTGGCAGTCAGAATGGGCAAGGGGATCTGGATATGCTGCATGATCCTTAGCGAACCATACTAGGGCACTCAATGGCTGCAGTCCTGTTGCACAAGTGGCAGCAAAGTTCATTCTAAGGGGAAGGCATATCCAGTGAGCAGTTCTGCAGGTGTGTTTGAGCAACTAGTTGCATAGTGAATTGTGCAATTAGTTGCTCATCTGAGTATCCAGTTCAGTACAGACTACCTGGGCATAACCCCCTGTGAACACCTGCAGCCATAGATTTATGCTACACCAAGTGCAATGAGATTTCAATCACTACATCATCTCTGAGAGTCTATTTGTTATGACTACTTTGGATTTCAGTGTTCACCTCCCCATGGAAGGAGCAACCAATCTAACAATAGTGGAGAGTGTGGGTGGCAGGATGGAAGGGCAATATCCTGTAAGAAAGTCTGATTAATCCGTTTGTTGAGAAAGTGAAGCAGATGTTGAGAGGTGGCCAATCAGCAATCCCAGATCCCCAAAATGCTCTTTGGGGGCCTCTGTAGGAGACAATGCTTTTTCAAGGGCCAGCGTTTCTGGAAATTTTGAAGCCATGGAAAAATCTTTGGAGAAAAAAAAGGGAAAACATATCTCCCCCCCCCCAATTCTTTTTCAAAACTTCTAGAAATTTTACATTTCTAGCCACCATGTAGTCACATGAATGAGATGGGATGCTCCGATGACCAACAGGCCATTTTGAATACTTTGGGGGAGATCACCACAGGGTCACTCATTCCTATGCCTCACAAACATTATGCTCTTTGAATATATAGCCACTAATATAATAAAGCAAATGGATAAATTGGGTGGGGGAGCATGTGCCCATCCTAATAGTTATGGACTTTGAGAACCAATATCTAGAGATGTTGTCAGTACAAACCACTACAACAAAGGCCCTCACTCTGAGTCATTGTAGATTGCATCACAAGTCAGGTAGCCAGCAGATGTAGAATATGTTAAAGTTAATATCAGTGCATGTTTCCCTATACCAAACCCAGACAAATTGGTTAGCCAAGAGGTTAGTTCAAAGCAATGTTGCTAAAGTTCAAAAAAAGAACAATTCCAGCAGCAGAACCGGCTATTGGACCCACTTATGTTTGCCGTGAGGAAGCTTCTGCAAGCATTCATGGGGTTTCCAACCTTGAAGCTGCTAGTTGGGAGCATTCCCCAAGGGTTGAGGTGGGAAAGGAGAGATAAGAAGCCACCATATACCTGTTCCTTATGTCATGTGCTGAACATGGAGGAATATCTGTGGCATGCCTGCAGAAATGTTTGTGCATCGGAAAGGCAAATAATGTGGACCCTAGTTCACAGGAGAGGTCTTATTCTTGCCATCATCAACCTTGACATTTCGTGAATTGCAAGGGCCCCAACAAATTATGAAAAGACACCCTTTAGATTATGATGGTCATCTTCCAGTTGGGTAACAGCCCACCAAAATGACTAGGCTAATTTATGATGGCCTGGGAAGAACAAAAGGCGCTATAAGCAGAACCAGGGGCCCTAGGTGACTCTTTTTGGTGAAAGCCTCTGGGGACCTGACTCAAGGCGCCCAGCTGGCCCTGCAGGACAACTTCAAGGAGAAACAAAAGGGCCAGGCAGTGCGGATGAAGTAAAAGTATCCTGAGGTATTGGCCATCTCACTTGGCCATAGCCTTTTCATTTGGCTCAGATGTAGCAAAAGCTACATTTCAGCAACCCAGGGATCACAGGCTCCCTTCTGTCTGAGACGGTGAGGCTGCCTACACTTACGATGATCATTATCCTTAGCTCCATCCATCTCATTTACCTTGAGTGTGGCCCTGAAGCCTTCAGGCAAGTGAGATTAACAAATAACCCCAGAAATGACCAAAGTCACGTGCAATACAGTACGTGGAATGTACAGGTGAAGAGACTCCCAGGCCCAGCCAGTACTGGAGATCTTTCCGGGTAATTGCCCAGACAAAGCAAGAGGTGCAACAATTCCCAGGAATTCATGTCCTTGTTTGCCAACACTGAGCCTCTCTCGTTGATCCAATTAAAAAAAAAATTACAGAAGGCAGGCATTGAAGACTCTTCTAGGAGTTGCCAGTGTGGCTGGGTCAGGCTCCTGTGCTGCAAACCCTCGTTTCTCTGGGCCATTTATAGTATGGTTGGATACCTTGGAACTGGCAACAGCAGCGGTGCTCATCCAGCAAGAAAGTGGCTTTGACTGCCCTGTTCTTTATGTCAGTCAAAAGCTGTTGTTGCAGGAGTGCTGATACGCAACCATAGAAAAGGAGGCACTGACACTATGGCATTACTTAAACTTATGGAGAGCCCTGATGTCCTTGACAAACACCCGTTTGCAGTGGGTGTTATGCATGGAGAAAGACAGCAACTACCTTTTAATCATCTGTCTCGTTAAAGTTACACTTGTTGGATACAGTATGGCACGCATCAATGCAGACAGATTTTTTCCTGGGAGGATCCATGAGTGCAGGGCAATGGCCTTGCGGGTTTCCTCTTAGTGGGCTAGACTGTGTCACAGATGGAAACAACCAAGCATTGTTTCTGGAAATACAGAAATCTGCAAATACTAACCCAGACTCAGATCAGGATCAGATTAAATGGTCTATAGTGTGCCCTTCTTTGGGCATGGAATATCTTGGAGAATTACCAAAACGCATCCCTAATATGCATGTACAAACATTTCACACATTGCAACCTAGCCTTAAAGTAGCCTTAAGAGCTATTTTAATGATAGTGTTCTCTTCTCCTCTCTGGTGAGCAAAGCAATTTGTGCTTCTACTAATTTGGTTTCAAGGATGCTAAACATTTGCAAAAATATGTTTCTGTAGGGTTTTTTTTTAAATAATGCACATGGACCCTCCTTGATAGCAAAAGTCACATCGGATTAAAGCCCAGAATCCTTCTTCTCCTTTCCAACTGGCAATTGTAAAGACAAAAGAGGCCTTTGTGGAACCTAAATGTCAGCCAGAGCCTTCCAAGCACCCCTCCAGTGCTGAAAGAGTTAACCTGGCACCCACCCCAGTTCTCTACCAGGGAGTAGCTCCATTAATTGGGCAGGCCTCTCTTGTGTGATCCATCACCAAAGGGGAAACACTGGACGGATGGGGGGTAATAACAACAAAGTCTCTGCTAATTTGGGAAAATTGCTCTGATTTGGGGAAATGGCAGTGCTTCCCCCCCAGGTGATTGACGAGCTTTGGAGAAGGGAGGCTTTTTGGGCCCCATGCCTGTTTGTGTGGCATTCACTCCCGGCTTCGCTCTGTTGCCTTTCCAGGCGTTGAGTTGGCAGGGACTGGGCAAGGCTGCTGAGAAACCAAGGAGAAGCTGACGTCAGGCTTGGAAAAGCCTCTGTCCAGGAGCTGGGTTTGTTTCCCCTCTTACTCCATCTCTAACCTCAGACTAGTTTGGGAAGCTGAACATCCTTTTCTCTTCTGTGGCCTCAGAAGCTTTCTGGTGCTTCTGGAAGGAAACCAAACCAACGGAGCCTGAGCCGATCATTTCCAGCCTTGGGTAAACCAGGTGTGGATGCACTGTGACTCCAAGAAACCCTGGCCAGCACAGCTGGTGGCGAAGGCTTCTGGGAATTGCAACCCAAGAACATCCGGGTTACACGGTGGTTGGGAACCACTGGACTAAAGCAACTGGACTTCACCATTGATTCATGGCCAACTTTCCCCCCTGGCATCCAAGCTAGGACTGAAAAAAAGTCCCTCACCAGCAGTCCCATATGGACGTAGGTGTCCTGTCTCTTCTAAAGTGTCTACAGCAGGACTAGGAACATGTGGCACTCCGGATGGTGTTGTCTTATACCTCCCATCAGCCTTAGCCTGCTTAATCAGTGGTGAGGGATTATGAGAGTTGCAGTCCAAACCCCTGAGTAGGCCTCCATTGCCTGCCCTGCTCTACTGACTCTCTCGTCACTGTAAGGGCTCCTCCCCTACAACAGAAGAAACTTGGAAACAGGCAAACATGGAACCCTCCCACTTTCAGCATTTCAGCTTGCACAGAGGGCTACAATGATAGGGCGCTTTTAAACGCCCCCTAAGATCCGCTGGTCACTTTAATTCGGACCAGAGATCTTAGGGGTTTGGCGCTCTTTGTGCGTTCCCACCCCCTCCGCACGTCCTAGCTGCTGGCTGCGTGAGGGGAGGGAGAAAAAAAGGGACAAAAGAATAAAGACTTACCTCCCCGGTGCCGGTGGAAGCTGCCGGGAGCCCCGTGACTTCCTGGTTCCTTCTCTTAAGGGGCGGGAGGCAAAAAACAACAACAAAAAGAAGCGAGGAGAGCCCGGCACTCTCCGCATTAAAATTTTTCACTCTCCCAGAGCAGGTACTTGAAAGGTGCGCTGGGTCGCACTTAGGTGGGCGGGGTCGCACTCAATTTTCTGTTAGCTCCGGAGCTGGTGGGGAAACATTTTTAAGCTCCGGAGCTGGGAGCCATTTGCAGCGGAGCTTAGGGGTCGTGTATAAACGCCCTATGTCACATTCAATGAGTTTCAAATGGTAGTTCTTGGCTACCTTCTAAATTAAAGTTTCCATAACAATGCCTATTTTAGGATCTTGTGTGTGAATATGCTTGTGTTTCATCCCACCAACCTCAGGCCAATACAGAACAGTGGTTCCCAACCTGGGGGTCGAACGACCATTTCACAGGGGTGGCCATGAGCCAGTGAAGAAAAAGGCACCAACAGCTTGGGTCTGGAGGAGGAGGGGGGAAGGGGGAGAAGAGTGAGTTACAGCTTGATAGGTTGGAGGGGATGTCAGTCAGTGGCACCGGAGTCTGCGATTGGCTGAGGGTGTCTGTATAGAGGGAAGTTCTCTATGGCATCTGTGCCAGTGGCCTGCCAAAGGGGGCCTTGTGGCCTCTTCCAAGCAGGGCAAGGGGTCACCACAACATGAGGAACTGTATTAAAGGGTCACAGCATTAGAAAGGTTGAGAACCACTGGTACAGAAAGAAGCAAAGGGATTCCATTTAGAGTCACGCCAGCCACACATTGCTGATTACAATTGTTGCCCTCTTAATCAGTACAGGCTGAAGAGGCCAACAAACCTGCCATGAGGGAGAGAGAAGCAATGACTTCAGGTGACAGATGCTGAGATGGTACAATAGTTGCTTTTATACACAATTCCAGTGTGTCAAATAATAGAACCATGCATGCTGTATGGTCTGTTTTGTACCTTCCCTACAACCAACTTTGCGGGTGCAGCAAAAGACACAGTTTTTAGCCCGGCGTTGAAGTAAGATTCAGCTGCCAAGACATTTTGCTTTTATACCTTGGGGGGGGGTGCATCCTATCCCTTACTTCAGGCAGCAAAATGTCTTGGCCCAGCCTCATCAGAATTGCTATAGAAATGGCTCCATATGTAAGCTGTCAAGCCTCTGCCCCCCACAGTTAAAAATCTCATCTCCCCATGAGTTGAATAGGTAGCCCTGAGTGAGTCCCTTTTAACCTCAGCCTTGCACATGAAATGGGAACAAGTAGTAATGCTGGCCTCTTTTATATAACTGACCCCTGCAAGAGTTTCTAAGTGAATGTAAGTGATTGGGGTAACACCGATGCAGTGTGCCAAAAATAAGATTTTCATTCCCAGAAGGACTGACATTCCCATTTTAGAATGACTTTTTAAGTCCATTCAACTCAGTATTACTGTATTTACTTTGACTAGCTTTGGCTTGTGTGGCTTTTTTTCCTGATCATCTGATCTTTATAATGGAGATACAATTTTAAAAAACAACAACAACAACAAAAAAACAAAACAAAAAAACAAGAGCTTCTGAATGGGAAGCAAGTGATTAACCACCATCCTGTGATTAACCACACATCAAATTCTTAGGCAAGGTTTGTGTGACATTTGAACCTAGGACTGCTGTCACCTTGAGCAGGACTCATACCCCTAGATCAGTGGTTCTCAACCTGTGGGTCCCCAGATGTTCCTGGACTGCATCCAGGGCCGGCGCTAGGTTTTTTTGCACCCTAGGCGAGGGGCGGGGCAGCGGCGGCAGGGGGGCGGCAGGGGGCAGGGCGGCAGGGGGGCAGCGGATGGCAGGGGACAGTGACGGGCATGGGGGTGGGTGGCGATGGGCGCAGGGGGCGGCGACAGGTGGGGGGACTGATGGCGGTGGCCAGCGGGGGGGCAGCGGGGGGGCAGCAGGCTGGCCAGCGCCCTCTGTCCATTTTGGCACCCTAAGCAACTGCCCAGTTCACCTTAAGGGATGCGCCAGCCCTGACTGCATCTCCCAGAAATGCTGGCCTGCTCAGCTAGTGATGAAGACTTCTGGGAGTTGAAGCCCAGAGGATTGTGAGAGTTACAGTCTTAAGATTATCTGGAAGGCCATAATTGTCCGTCTCTGCTCAAGATGAACAAGCCAGGCCAATATAAGTAGGCGGAGTCCTTTCAAAAGCAAATTTCCAGCCCGGTTTATATAAACAGCGGGTGACCTAGTCCACTTCACATTGTGTATCTCTATTTTAACAACAGCAGTCAGAGCAACAGCAACAGTAGCAAGAACTGGAAAAGCTAGAATTAATTTTTTTTCAGTGGGCTTTTCCTTTTCCTCAGTTTTTAATTTGCCAGACAGGCAGGAGAGAATTCAATCATTCAACATCATCCAGAAATCATTTTGCTGCCTCATCAGATTTTCACATGACGCAGTATTAAAAATGTACCAGAGTGAGGGACAAGGCTGAAAAGTGAAATGCTGGCATGGAGAGAAAAAAAAACATGAGAAAAAAATCAACAATACAATCCTATGCATGGGCAGTCAGACACAAATTCCAGAGGATTCACTGGGGCTTATCCCTAGGTAAGTGGGTGATGGGAGTAAACTAGCCATAGTTGAGAATTGGAAAGACTGAGCTTGTAAGAGCTGCTTCTGAGCCTAAGCCACAGCAAACATCCTTAAAACATTAAAGCCATTTTTTCCAAACCTTAAGACAGCTTACATAAATGAAGAGTGAAAACACAATATACAGCTGCAATGGAATAATAACCACCACCACCCCAAAAACAACAACAGAGTAACACAGCCTTCTCCCGAAAAGGCTAAAAGGACCAGCTGGCTAGAAAGAAAGGCTGGATGGAAACGTTTTTGCCTTGTAACTCTTGTAAAACTAGCCAAGGTGGTGTGGGCTGGAACAAAGTATTTCTGGGATGGGGTGGAGTTCAAGGGCAGGGTGGAGAGAGGGCAATCATTCCTCAGCTTGGAACAAATTATGTAAAGGCTCTGCTTTCAGCAGCCCTTTTGCCACATGCAAAGTTGGAGTATGAGCACAGGCTGTTAGCTGAGGTTAGCATGGAGCTGAAACAGAGGGAAACAATCTGAAGTATCTAAGCCAGTGGTTCTCAACCTGTGGGTCCTCAGATGTTCCTGGACTGCAACTCCCAGAAATCCTGGTCAGCTCAGCTAGTGATGAAGACTTCTGGGAGTTGCAGTCCAGGAACATCTGGGGACCCACAGGTTGAGAACCACTGAGCAGGTTCTGGAAAACTTTGACCTCCGGGTGGTTTCAACTACAATTCCCATTGTCCTTTCCATTGTCCAAGGTAGGTAGAGCTGATGAAAACTTTACCCTTAAGCAACTGGAGAAATCATGGTTCTCCACCCTCACTTAGAAGAACTTCAAATTTGGGCATAGTCATCTTGAAGGATGCCACAATGTAGACTGGGTTTTATTTTATTTATTTACTTAAAGTATTCTTACCCTGCATTTCTTCTTGGAAAGAACCCAAGGCGGCTTACAACATTGAAGGACAATATAACAGGTTGGAGACAATGGGTGTATAGCATTTTTAGCATATTAAATACAACATTTAAAGCTAGGAACAATGAATGTGAAGAGTCAGCTTGCATCATTAAAAAGGTGGGGGGCCATGGGCACTTAGGATAGAGGTTCTGTTCTTGGCTTGCACCCCAAATGTGTGTGTGTGCAAGCAAATTGAAGTTGGGAAAATATAAAATAAATGGTACAGTAGAGAGAAGATCAAATGAGGAGCAGGTTATAGGCTGCCTGTTGGCAGTTCTTGACCTAATCTAGTGAGCAGTACCAAGAAATGAAACAGCCAGCCAACACAGGAGAGGGCAGAAGCATTCCACACGCCAAGCTAATCAAGGCAGGGGCAACTCATGCCTGGCCTGAAGCCATCCCTCAACTGGGCTGGCCAAATCTGTGACAACAGGTACGTCTCCCCTCCCTAACTAACTAACTAACTAACTAACTAACTAACTAACTAACTAACTAAC
>JAHTLZ010000010.1:15272432-15289109 GCA_023846285.1 Phrynocephalus versicolor | reverse complement strand
AACTAACTAACTAACTAACTAACTAACTAACTAACTAACTAACTAACAACAACAACAACAACAACAACTTTATTTTTATGCCTCCTTTCTCCCCAAAGGGACCCAAGGCGGCTTACAACACATTCAAAAAGTACAATAAAAGCAATACAATGTAAAAAACAACACAGTACATATAAAATACTATAAAAATACTATACAATATAATACAATAAAAAACAAGATTAAAAAACAATAGCTGCAGCAGAGTTTTAAAAAGCTCCCCAGCCAATAAGGCTAAAATTTTAAGATGTTATAAAAAATTGTAAAGGCTGGAGGCTCAGAAGGCTTGCCTAAATAAGTAAGTCTTGCCTAAATAAGTAAGTCTTAAGGCCTCGCTTGAATATTTCAAGGGAGGGGGCAGTTCTCAACTCAAAGGGGAGGGAATTCCATAGTATCGGTGCCACTACTGAGAAGGCCCTATTTCTTGCCGCCACCCCTCGCACTTCCTTGGGTGGTGGTACTCGTACATGGGCCTTCTCCGATGACCGAAGGGGGCAGACCGGATTATATGGAAGAAGGCGGTCTCTCAGATAACCTGGTCCTGAGCTGTATAGGGCTTTAAAGGTCATAACCAGCACCTTGAATTGGGCCCGGAAATGAATGGGCAGCCAATGTAGTCCGTGGAGAAGCGGCCCAACAGAGTCATACCACCGAGCTCCAGTAACCACCTGGGCTGCCGCATTCTGTACCAGTTGTAGTTTCCGAACCGTCTTCAAGGGCAGCCCCACATAGAGCGCGTTGCAGTAATCTAATCTTGATGTCACCATGGCATGGATCACCGTGGCCAGGTCTGCATGATCCAAGTACGGCCGCAGCTGGCGCACCAGCTGAAACTGGGCAAAGGCCCCCCTGGCCACAGCTGCTACCTGGGAATCCAGGAGCAGCTCTGAATCCAGGAGGACCCCCAAGCTGCGCACCTGCTCTGTAATAGTAAGGTTCAAGTTTTGAGTTTATCTTCAATTCTTCATTCTGCCCTTTGCCTTATAGATATCCTAAAACCATCATCTCTGCAAACTCTGTATCCTAAAAGCATCTTTTCTCTAAACTGTGTCCTGAAAGCATCATCTCTGTGTTTCTGCAAAGCACCCCCACCTCTGCAGACATGGGCTTCTAAAGCGAACAGGAACAGGATGCGTCCAAACCACAACAAGGGTATAGCAAATGTCAAACCGCATGCTAAGACATCTCAGATCTTAAAATATCTTGTTTGCACCTTTGTGTATCCAGCTTTTGAAACTCACTGTTAAGATACAGAGAACAATACATTATGTAATTAATGACGTTTAATCTTGCTAATGTAGATGGGAAAGTACCACTGATCTTTAAGTTTGGTTGCGTTAGGGAAAATGAACATATATGTGATGAAGTCACATGCTTTCCACTGCGGCAAAATGTAACCAATCCTGAGTTTGTTCTTTTCTGTTTCTGTATGCTGAAGAATATTTAAGACTGGACACTCCATACAGGAAGTTGTCCCTGCATTCAGGCACCCCTTGTGCACAAGGTATTCAGAAAGGATCCTCTGAAAATAAAACTACATTCCCAGGAGTCCGGTTTGTCTGTTGTCCATTTTATAGTGATCCTCATTGAGGATCAGCCACATTCAAATGTGTGGTGACAGCTCCTTCAGAGGGAGTGCAACCCCGTTCAGAGCAGGGTGATATTCCAGCACCTGCACTGAAGATTTCTGAACCAGGAGAACCTCTGTCTTGTCCAGATTTAATTTCAGCTTGTTAGCCCTCATCCAGATCCCCACCGACTCCAGACAGCAACTCCCTAGAACAGAAACTGATAAGAAAGACGGGGGGGGGAGGCAAGGGGTGGGGAGACTTGAGCGTGTTTAAGTACATCAAGGAGTGTGTTTTACACCTGTGCAGCTTTTCCATTTTGGATCCAGGTATCTCCATCCATCTGCAGACCTCTGTTTCCATTTTGGCCACCTGTCAGGAACTCATTGGATCTGCATTTCCTCACTTTGACCAGATACTGCACAGCGGAGGCTTCCTTTCAACCTTCCCTTACTTTCCAAGGATTTATAACTGGCGTGTGTTCTCCTGTAGGCTCCTTCAAACCCTCTCCAGGATCAGAACATTCAGACTCCCCTGCCCTGGATGCCTGTAACCACAGAAGCAGCAAAATAACAGGATACGAAGAAGCCTGTCCTCAGACTTTCCCAAAGAAACAGGCATCCACCCGCTTCTGGGCCACTCATCCTCATTAATAATCACGCAGTGCTTGTGTTCAGCCATCATCTGGTTTCCATTCAATGTTATAGAGTCTCCTGTAATTATATTTATTTACCAGGCCTCGGTTGGACTCATGTCTGCTTCAAGTAGACGGAAAGGGGTGGGGTGTGGCAGAGATGTCATTTCATCTGAAGCCCCAGGTGATATACCTGTTACTGGCACGTACCATTTCTCAACCACATAAATGCTCCTTATGGTTTACAAAATAAGCATGTCAGAAGAAGCTGCTTGTTCAGAGCCTCTGCCTTTTGACTCTTATGTGAGGAAATTTTCACCACCTCACTTGCGTCCTAAAATGGTACAGCCCAGCAAAAAATATGTGAAATGCACCTTCCTTCAGAAACAAGGACTTATTTTTCTCCCGTGAGGGATGAGCAACACATGAGCCTTCAGATGCCCTTGTCTGGCAGTTCCCCTCAGTTCTAGCTAGAGTAGCCAGAAGGGAAGGATCATGGGAATTCCTTCCCAGCAACACGTGGAAGGCCACACACTGCTGACCCCTGCCTTATGCCACAGCAGGCTCTTTCTCCCTCAAGCCCAGAAAGTTCTACTCCTGACTGGCAACAGGATTTACCGGGTTTCTTCATGGTTTCAATTCAGACAGATGGTTCTTGCACGTGCAACACTTCCGCCCTTTGAGCCATGAGCGCCTTTTACATGCAAAGTGTACATTCAAGCTCTTTGGAAAACATGGTTCCTCAAGCTAGAGAAGCACCAGGGTTCCATCCTGTTTCAACGTTACATGCCTTTGAAATGGTCAGTAGCAGAGCTGGGGAAGCTGTGACCTTCCAACTATTGCAAAACTTTGGTTCCCATCAGTCTCAGCCAGTACAGTCAAGGGACAGGAATGATGTACACTGTAGTCCATTGCTATCTGGAGAACCACAGGTCCTAATCTGTGGTTCCTCGGCAGCTACAAAATGGCATCTTGTCCTTGAATCCAAGGCTTCTCCACCCCCCACCCCCCACCCAATACAGGACTGAACCTTTATGAATCCCAGCTTAAGATGAATCATGCTTTCAAATGTGCAAGGCATTTACTTATTTTAAGCTCGGATGCCAAGCTTTTATTTACTTTCTTTAAATTTATAGGACAAATGAGTTCAAGGGGGAGATAGTTATTTGTTTGACAGTCTGACACATTATTTAGATAAGACCTGTACAAGAGTCGTCTTCTGTCTGAAGATCTCAGTCAGAAAATCCTTTCATCTGTCAATTTATGGTTTACTAGACTGGGACCATGTATAACGTTACTGCAGCCACCACAATGTCTAGCCTCCAACAAAAAACAAATGAGAAGTTAATCATTTTATTAAAAATGCCCCTTCTAAATGAAAGCTTACCTGCCTCCACTGTAGTGCTGATACGATATATTGATATCAGGAATAAGCTCAAGGAAGCAACATTCTTAAACCGGGAGGATTCTTATGCTGCCACTTAGGGTGGTGGAGTCTCCTTCTTTGGAGGTTTTTAAGCAGAGGCTGGATGGCCATCTGTCGGGAATACTGTGATGGGGTTCCTGCATGGCAGGGGTTGGACTGGATGGCCCTTGAGGTCTCTTCCAAATCTATGATTCTATGATTCACCTCTAGATTTAAAAGTCCTCTACCTTTGGTGCTTCATGGCAAAAGACCCAGTTCCCCTGCACATCCCCTGATCATGGGAATGATGGGCACTATCACTGCTATACTACATCAGCTACCCTAAGAGTAGCAGCTAACAGCACTAGGATGCTACATAGAATCATTCGACTCCACCTAGTTCAGTGCTGTCTGTGGCAACTAGAATCATCTCACAGGTGTCTGGGCCTGGAGTTTTTCCCAGCTCTACCTAATATTACTAGGAACTCAACTTGGGGCCTTCTAAAGGAATCCAAAGTGTGTACTGTACTATGATTCTTAGGTTCAGCTAGACACTCCAACTGAAAAACCTGGCTTCTGGATGTCAATCATCCTAATTTTCCATAAAGGAAGGAAGGCAGCGGGGGTGGCGGGGGTGGGTGATGGGGGTGACAGTGATGGCAGGAGTGGCAATGGTGGACCGTGATATATGGATTGTGATGCAGAGGGGTATTACTGTATATTATGCATATAACGTCCAGCTCATGAAGCTGCCACAGTGTATCCACTTTGCAAAGATCTTGCTGGTAAACCTGTTCAATGTATGCCCATTGTGATTGGGAGAAAAACGTTGTTTCAGCTTTTTTAAAGGACCAATATGTGGTGTCTGGGATGGAGAGAAAGGCCTCTCCTGAAGACTTTAGCACGAGCTGGCTTATACTGGAAGATACAGTCCTTGAGTTAGTTTGGACCAAGCCCATTTAGGTCTTGTAGGTTAAAACCAGCACTTTGAATTGTGCCTGGAAATTGATTGGCAGCCAGTACAGCTGCAGTAACAATTGTGTTATGTGATCGCTGTAACCAGCCCCAGTCAGCAGTCTAGCAGCTACATTTTGCACCCACTTAAGCTTCCTGAGAGTTTCCACTGGTAGTCCCACATAAAGTGCATTATAGTAATCCAGCCAGGAAGTGACTAGGGCATGGCCACAATGGCCAGAGAAGATTTCTCAAGAAATGGACATAGCTGGAACACTAATTTAATTGTACAAATGTACCATTGGCTGCCGTTGAGACCTCAGCATCTAGGCTCAAGCATGCAGCCAGGAACAGCCCCAGGTTTTGTCCAAACATCCCCAAATTTGGCACACAGTAAGATCAGTCTGCGGCAGCTATGCCAAATGTGGTGCTGATCTAGGGCCCTATTGAAAAGTGAGCTTTTTTGGGGAGGGGGTGAGCCTATTTTTAGAATTGCCCTACAGAACATGGACCTCCTCTGCCAGCACAAGATCATTGCTGCTCTCTTCTGCAGCAATAATGTATTGATTACACAGTATTTTGTGATGGTCAGCATGTGATGGGAGGGGGTGAGTGAGGAGCATTGGTGGGGAAAGAGGTAATAGAAAGAATGGAGGCCAAGTGTATTTATAGTCAAGGAATAAACAGCATTCTTTTGACATTGTTACTTCAGTACAGCCTTAGTTGTTTTATTGAAGCTGAGTAGTACCGGGCTTGCTATCCAAGGGTTGGTTGTGTGAGTAAAGGGGCAAATACACAAGAAGTGCATTTGGTAATTTGCTGTAAACCACCCAGAGTAGCCATGGCTGTCAGATGGGTAGTATAAAAGTCAATTAAAATAAAATAAAAAGTGCAGCAAAAGTTTGGTGTCAGTGAAAGAGGAAGAGCGAAATGAGTGAAGATTATTAAAGAAAGCACATCCCCACACCAGTTGATTTAAAGAGACCATTACATGAAAGAGACAAGGCAACTGGGTTTTTGACATCAGTATCAGAGAGAAGGGGTGTGACAGTCATCGCCTTCATGACCCATTTCTTTCTGTGCTTCCTGGATTCTCCTGACTGATGTTTACAGCTGGAAATGAAATGCTAAACTTCAGAGGCCACAGAGGCAGCAGGGAGGGCGTTCTTCCTGCCTCCTTACGCAAAACTGTGATGTCCTTGGGTCAGACGTTCGCCTGAGGGGCAACACAGCACAGCAGTGAGTCTTGTGTGGACCACAAGGGCTGAAATGCGCAGCTAATGGGAAAAGGCAAGCCAGGAGCCATGTCAATCTTGGGTCAGAAGATGGGAGATCGGAATCAGAGATGGAAAGCCAAGAGAGCTATAAATCAAACTGAGACTGGCACAGAAGTCAGGAACAGGGCAAGGATCAAGGAGGGAAATGGTTGTGAGGAAGAACAAGGAAAAGATCACGAAGATACTGAAACCAACATGTGAAGCAGATGGTCTGTGGCTTCCACACTCAAGCCTGGAGAAGCCTTTACATTGTACAAACAAGCTTTTTCTTGCTGCCCAAAGCCTTGCACAATGAATGACCTTTGGCAAATCAGTGCTACCGAAGTGTGAAGAATCCCAATCATGACATTGGATCTAGCAGCCACATGTGTGGTCACTGGCCCACAGCCTAGCTCAGTTTCCAAACAGTAGTGTGATTTGGATTTATATTTTATTGACCTTGTGGTCTTTTCTTTTTCATGAGTATGGCAGTTTATCATTGCCGTGGCTGTTCTTTTATTTGTTCCACATTATGCTGAACCAGAGTTGCTCCCAAACACAGCTACCCTGAAGTACATCTTGTGTGTGTATGTGTTGCGTCATTACAGTTGTGACCCACTCTTCGTGACCCCATGCCCATGGAGTTTTCTTGGCAGGAATACTGGAGTGGTTTGCCATGCCAGTTTCTACTCCAGGCGCCTGCAGCACCTGGTATTCCCTGGTGGTCTCCCATCCAAGTACTAACCAGGGCCGATCCTGCTTAGCTTCTGAAAGCAGGTGAGATCAGATGTGCTTAGGGCATCTAGACAGCTGACGTACATCTTAACCTTCAGCAAAGTCACACCACATCACAAAAAGTTCAGAAGGACAAGCATGTTCCAAATGGTGCTTGAATTTAGAAGCACAGACTTTTAGATCTCTTCTTCTTCCTTCTCCTTTTCTTTTCTCTCAGAAAAAAAGGCTGAATAAAAAGGATGGATTATTCAGGATCTCTTTTTTGTCTTATCCAGAGCAACACTGCAAAGAATAATACAAAGAAGTTGCCAATCTGTTGATCAGAGTTAAATTTGTCTCCCAAAATGTTCAATTTAAAATTGCTAGGATTGAATAGCCCTGCTTTAAACAAAACCAACAACAACAAAATGTAAACTTCTAGGCCACTGAAAAAGCAGCTCCCTGAAGGCGGAAAAGGTGCTGATGCATAACTGCTTTTATTCAATATCTGGGGGCTGGTCAAACCATATGCTAGAGGGGATCTTGTCTGTCCCCAAACCGAAGGGATAACTTAGGGTCAGGAGTAGAGATGGGCACGAATAAAAAAAAATGGTGTTTCGTTTGTCGTTTGTCGTTTAGGGGGTCCATTTTGGTTTGTTTCCATTTTTCATGAATTTTTGCAAAAAATTCATTTTCGTTTTTGTTCGTTTCATTACCGTTTCGTTACCATTTATTTCAGTTTTTTGTGATTTTTTTTAGCATTTAAAGCAGTTCAATGTATTGCTGTAACGAAAACGAAACGGACGACAAAATTTCTGGTGTTTCTGTTCGTTTTGTTTCATTTTAGAGGCAAAATTTGTTTGTCGTTTCATTGCATAACGAAACAAAAAATGAAAACGGAAACGAAAAAATGTTCGTTTCGTGCCCATCTCTAGTCAGGAGTTTCAATCAGTCATAAAAATGCATTTACCTATAAACAAGCCCCATAACAACACAGACATACAAGAGAAAAGGGCTAGGAGAGGAGACAACACTGGTTAGCTGGTCATTGCATTGGAGACTTCATCACTCTGCTGCAAAGTTTTACCAGCCTTGGCCAAAAACATATCCAATGCCCTGGTCACAGTAGAAAAATCTTCCCTAGTTCCACCAATACTTTCCATACCTCTGTTGCACTGAATCACAATCACAAGGTATATGTAACGGGGCAAACATCCCAATTACTTTTAATGTCGCTGATAATTTACTTTCTTATGGCTGGCCACATGGTGGAACCAATTTATTTCCTCTTGCACATGATGCTCCCCCCCCATCACCCCCCCCCCGCCAGAGAGTAGGCAAGGAAAGTTTCTCCCAGCTGCAGCGCCTGAGGTGAAATCAGCACTTCCCATCATGTGCCTCCTTCCTCTGACAAACAATTGCCATGTTCACTTCCCAAGCTCAGACATGGGAGCAGAGCTGGTTGGGAAAGAGAGAGAGAGAGAAAAAGTCCACAGCAGCTCCACAACCAACACTCTCCACCCAAACTGGGTCCAGGGACAGCCTGGCTGCTCCCACAAGTGGCCAATCAGCGTGGCAAGGTGGGAACAGAAAAACCTGGCC
The DNA here is from genome assembly GCA_023846285.1 of Phrynocephalus versicolor. NCBI lineage: Eukaryota > Metazoa > Chordata > Lepidosauria > Squamata > Agamidae > Phrynocephalus > Phrynocephalus versicolor. Next base: position 15,280,937 of record JAHTLZ010000010.1, on the reverse strand, counting down.
CACTTCCCTGTGGGTGGTCAGGTGGATGGAAGACCAACAGGTAAAGATGTGAGGAAGAGCTGGGAAAGCAGAGGGAGAGCAAGAGAGGAGGCAGCGTTGGGGGACATGGAGAAGGTTTGTGTGTGGGGGGAGAACACTGTGGGAGAATTGACAGGGACATTCACACCAGCAATACCAACAAGGAATTGAGTACTGCGCCAAAATTCATCAGTACAAAAATTAAACAGCCTTCCTGGCGAAGGGGAAATGTTCCAAAGTTACCCCGCCAGACAAGAAAATGATTTAGGAATGGCTAAGCATTGTGTGGCTGGATAGCTATGCAACAACCTTACTGGGGAACAACTGGGGAACTTTGGCCTGGTGTGCTCAGGGCCTGAGTTCAGAAAAGGATAAAGAGAAATCCACAGAGGGGAGGAATAAGAACATGATCATGGAGGAAAGGCCGGCCATAACATACCAACAGAGACAGCTGTGACTGCCAGACACCAGTAAAGAGAGGATGTCCACATTTGAAGCAGTATACAAGTCCAAATTCTTTTGGTGGCCTGAAGTGGAGCCTGGGAAAGTTACTCTGTGCCTCTGAAACCAACCCGGCATAGAAAGTTTTGCAGGCCAGTGTCCCTTGAACTTCTGCGGAGCAGAAACTCCCACCAGCATAGTAATGCAGGATGGAGCTGCTTTCCCTGTGCTGTCCCTGCCCCGCGTAGTAAAGAAAACCCACCCTCTGCTTGGATGACAGTAATGTGTATACGAAGAGGGTGACGCTGGATTGCTATTGTGGTAGCAAAAGGTCAGACTATCACTGCCTCAGCCGGCCCGGCCAATTGAGAGACACATTTTGTAGAGCAGCACGTCAGGCTCACATGACGAGGACCATAGAAAATCAGACGTTCATGATGTGCTTGTGTTTTTAGTATGCTGAAGGTGGTTATAAATAAATTCATGTTTCTCACAATATACTTGGACCTTTCAGAGATATACTGTATATATTCCTGAAAGGTCCAAGTATATTGTGTGAAAACATGAGTTTTCATGTACAGTGGACCCTCGTATAACAGTTTGTATAACATAAAATCTGTACAACATAAAAAATTCCAGAGATAGGGCAAACCTGCTTAACAGAATCACCTATGGGGCGAATCCGTACAACATAAAAATGGTCATGATGAGGGATTACACTGTTTTCAATGCATTCCTATGGGAAATTTGTATAAAGGAAAATTTGCTTAACATAATTTCATTGGGAACGAATTAATTCCTTTATAAAAGGTAATTAAAAAGTTTATCCAAGCACTAAAACAATGTCTGAAACATGCTCCAAAAGACTACTTATCCAGGAGGGACACTGTTATTATACTTTGACTATAAAGACAGGACTTTGACAGTTGCTGAGAGACATGAAGGGGGGAGACTGACCTGACATTCCAGCGAAGGGCATTCTACAACTTGGGAATAGCCAGAGAAAAGGCCCTCTTCTGTGGCCCTATCAAAAGTACAGTGGTGCCTCGGATAACGACGGTAATTCATTCTCCGAGGTTAGTTGTTATCCGAAACACGTCGTTATCTGAAACGCAGTTTTACATAGGAATGAATGGGAAACCGTTTAATCCGTTCTGGAGCCTAGGAAAAAGGCACAGACACCCGTTTTTTTGCTCAAAACTCTTTAAACAGTGCACTTTAAAGGTACAGATGCAATTTCACCTGGGATAACTTTTTTACTGATGCATGCTGGAAATTCATTATCTGAGGCAGTCCATAGGGAAATTTCGTTATCCGAGGCAGCCCATAGGAAGATTCGTTATCCAAGGGAGCCTATAGAGAAAATTCATTCTCCAAGGCAGACCTATACCTAGGAATTACGATTTGTTATCCGAGGCAGCCCATAGGGAAAATTCGTTATCAGAGGCAGCCCTATACCCGGAAATTTGCAGTTGTTATCCGAATTATTCGTTATCCGGGGCAGTTGTTATCCAAGGTACCACTGTACTTCTAAAGGTAGTAGGACCAAGAGAAGGGCCTTCCTTGAAGGACTTAGGGGCCAGGAAATCTGTGACAAGGAACTGAAAGTGGGAGAGGTTTTAACCTGAGGGCACATTTTTATCAAGAGATGTTTAAATGCTCTAGAAAGATCAATCTGCGACAAAAGAATCAGTAGTGGATGGATTGTTGGGCTAGGACTCTGGAGACCTGGGTTCAAATCCCCAAGGAGTGGGGACTTAGCAAGGGAGTGGTAAAACTGCCCCTTAAATATTTTCCATGTCTCAGAAATCCTACTAGGGTCACCATAAATCAGTACTGACTTGATGGCCCACAACACGTTTGTAATGCAGGTGGTGGTGGGGGAAACACATGGAGGATTATGTGTAAAAGGAGCCAATCAAGATGAAAGACAAAGGTTGGAGGCAACTTCAAGGTTCCAGAACAGACTTTCCTGACACAGCATCATTCAGGTGTGTTGGGTAGCAGTGCCATTCATCCTCGGACAACACAGCCAGTTCTAATGGCTATTACAGGAACTGTAATCCATCACATCTATTGGAGGATGCACAGTTGGGGAAATTAGTTTTAGATTTTGAGCTCTATACACAATGGTGCTTTCCCAAGTGACTTCTGCATGTTCACCTCTAGATGTGCTCACTACCTGTACAAGTGGAGAACAAAGAATTACCTGAACCAGCACTGAGAATGAACAAAAACAAATATCGCTCTGCTCCCACCATTCTGTACCACTATACAATTCCAGAAGGCATCAGGATTGTGCCACATTTAGAAATCCACTGGGCTTAGTGGACCATGGGGCTGACTCAGTGCAGCTGTTCTTCTCCTCATAATAAACACCCTCAGAGATACAGCGATAAGGGTGGGGGTGGAGTTTGCCAGACAGGATCTGTTTAATTGCTTCCAAGATTCATTTCAATGCAAATAGTTTGGGTTGTCTTGGCCTAAGGACAACTTGCCTATCCCATAGATTGCAACATTGTTGCATTAGTATACAGAAGGTATGTGTATGTGAGTGTGTGGCAGGGAAATGAAACTGCTTGTCTTGATGAACTCAATGCTTCTTTCTTCTTTCTTCAATCAATCAAGTTCCCTGACATGGATAACCAGCAGAAAGGAAAAGAAGCAAATTACAGAGTTTTTAAATGTACTGTATTCATTTTCAGCCATCTAGGGTATTTGTAACTCAGACAGCAACTTTCTTGGCAAGCCGAATTAGAGCAATTTGATTCGCAGCCTGAATTATGGTTGAATTTGCAGTCAGTCTTCACACAGGGGCTGTGGATTGATTCAGGAGTTCACTGTTCATACTGGATGCAATTGAATTTGTATTCCAACCCACAGACCTCTTTCTTTCCTTCCTTCCTCTGGTCCCACCTCTGCTGATCGTTTTATGGTTCACTGTCCAGCCACTTTGTTTTGAAAGGATTGTACAGTATTCTGAAAAAGGCAGCAGTTCCAAAGTTGTTCTTAATGTGTACTGAAATGCCACACACCATACGAACATCATTTATTTAATCAGGGTTGTTTCTGTGATTTTTTTTTCCAATCTCACCAAGAGGTGATCAAATGCTAATATCATGGGTTTTAAAAAAAATCAGAGGATTGGGGAAAGAGCGCACGTGGGATGGTGGTGGTGTCCTGCAGTCCTGAATATCATGTCTGAACTGACTGTATCAATAAAACACCACTCATGGACATTCCCTCCATCTTTAGAAGAATGAACTAACTGATGACGGGGGGGGACCAATTTAATTGTTCTGGCTTTTTTTAAAAAAGGAGAAGCCCCCAGAGGCACAGAAGAGTTCCCTCGGGAAGAAAAAGGGCCCGACCAATTCGAATAAGCCGTTGTGTCTGTGTGATCAGAAAACAAAATACTTGCACTGCAACTGTCGTGAATCCTGTGGCATTTGATTGTGTAGTCATAACCTCAGACAAAGTATTCACCTTCTTTTAAAATAAATAAACAGCCAAACCGTTAATCTATGCTCAAACAGAAAATGCTTTTTATCTTTTTGTAAGACCGGAACTGACAGCCTTAAAATATACATATGATATATGTGGTATTTTAATTTGTTGGCTTTGGTAACTTTTTCCTGAAGGCCCAACCAAGGCAATCCTAAAAATATAATGCTGGTAATTTATTTATTTATAATTGGAATTAAATTGGACTGTACCAAATCAGATATCTGAGGCTCCCAGCCAACATGGAAAATGCTCAAGATTCAGAACGTATACAGCACTGCAAGGTGCAGCCAAAATAAATGTGTAACTTTTAATCACAGCTTTATGCAACTCGATCCCTTCAGTGATGCTAGACTGCAATATACCTTGAAGCTAGGTAAATTATCCTTTTTGGACTCCCAGAATCACCAATCACTATGGCCATGCCAGCTGTTAATTATGAAGGTTGTAGCGCCCAAAGGGACATTTTCAGTCTCTGACTTCTCTTGTGGCCACGAATGACTGGCAATTCTGGGAGTTGTTGTCCTGCGAACCTGGAAGGAACCGGGTGTGGAAATGCTTTCCTCTACTGGAGGAAACCCGAAACAGAATATACGGTACCCAAATTGTTATAGATTGTCAATGACATATTTTAGAGTGCAGTAGCATAAGCACTTTGCAGGGCTGGGAAAAGATTTCAGATTCCAAACATTGGACAACAAATATTTAGGGACCAGCCTTGTAGAGAATTAGGGAAAGATTTAAATACTTAGGCACTACCAGCCAATAGTTGAGCTTCTAAGTGGCAAAGTGTCTGGGGTTGTTCTCCGGCTCCGAGAACAATATTGCTAAAATGAGAGGCAGCTGCTACTTGGATTTAAGAAAGCACAGTCAAGAGTATCTGGTGCATATCTGGCACATATAGACACCACCGATGCAGCCTATAGCAGATGTTAAGAAAATACAGCCAGGCACAGCATGAAACATTGTTGTGCCTGGGGCAGAAAATCTAACTCTCCACCTCACTGGTAAAAAATCAGTAAAAATGAAAATAAACACAGTGTTTTATGATGTGTGGTCCTTCAATAACACCCCCAAACACGTTCTTTGAGGGAAGCCATGCTAGCTGGCCTGGCCTGGGGTACAGCTACGTCTAAGACTGTATGGATGTTCCATATTGTGTAGGCTTTACTCTGGATTAACATGATCAAGAGATAACAATGGTGACCCAAATTCCTTCAGCTGTAAATGCTTGGAATAAATGGCTTCTGAAGTTTATGGTTCACTTCCTCTCATCACTGTATTTGATCCCAGAGTGAATTCCAAAGTGCCTTACCCAGGAGAAAAGCTTAATCAGGAATTATTACCCCGAGAGAATGCCTGTAAAGGCAACGATAATATTCATTTGAATTGGCAGCCCGTCTCCCTTTTCTGCATATGGTCTAATGACAATACAGAGTCAATTTTTACTCTGTCAACAGCATCAAACTTTGCTCTCCCTGCTATTTTGAAAAGATGCATACAGGAAGTAGGCCTTTGAATGGCTAGGAGAACTCCTTCAGGGGGTAATTAAAGAGCAAAACCAAGTCTGATTAACTGAGGATTGCTTGGAATGTTCCAGCGTCCCCCCCCCCTAGCTCCTCCCCACCCTTGTGATGGAACTTTTGATTACACACACAAAAAAGTTATTCTAGATCCGAGCACATTTCAAAATCTTCATCTTATCGGATAAAAATAGCTGTGCAATCTACACACATCTACTCAAATGTAAGTCCTATTTAATTCAATCCTGCTGAAGAATTAATGGAGTAGTATTCTTTCAGTCCAATCCTGAGCACTTTTTCCTGAAATCAGATTTTGTTAAAGATCGTCTCGAAATCTCTTTTCACTGTCAGTTCCAGTAACTTCTGAGCAGCATTTAGATGGTTTTAATTCACATTTCAAAGGAGTAGTGAAATTGCCACTTGCTTGTGGTGGTGGTGGTGGTGGTGTGGTAGTGGTGGGGAGGATTAAAAGAAAACAACATTTTTGCCTGTGTTTTCTTATATTACAATAATATTACTTGCTGAATTTGAGATCTATTGTCTATTTTAAGCTTACAATTTTAATAACTTAGGATACCTATCATGTCTAAATGACATTGTGATCTTTGAGAATTAATGTAGGATGAATATATGGATTTATAGCTCTTAAAAGGTAGCTGATTTATTATTATTATTATTATTATTATTATTATTATTATTATTATTATTATTATTATTATTATTATTATTATTATTATTATTATTATTATTATTAAAGGAGGTAGCCATGCTACCTTGTTGCAGCAAACTTATAAACAGTTTTGTAGCAGCTCTGAAGCTGGTTTTATTTGCACCTGAACAGGAGGACTACAGCCCATGAAAGCTTTTCCCAAATATAACTCTGGTGAGAGAGAAAGAAAGGTACTGAAGTTACTCAGAACATGGACAGCCTAAAGTGGCTTACTGTGGAATTAAGCTGAAATCCTATGAACACTTCTTTAGGGTGATAGTGATAGAGTTTTATTTCTGTTACTTCTCAAGAAATAAGCATAGATGTCTGCTACATTTAACACAAAAAGATACAGTTAAGTGTTTATCCCAAGTCAAATCATGTGTATTCTAAAGGGTCTTTCGTTCATTTGTTCATTATAGTATTTCCATGTGAATGTATCATTTTCAAGATCCATGCTTTAAAAACAAAGTGGAAACATGATTTTTTTCTCTTAAAAAGAGAGCTGATGGTACTCATTTATTTATTTTTAAACATGTTGGAATTCAAGCAATGCTGTCTTCCCCAAAGGTACTGTTTCAACTGAAATCTTAAAACACCCTAAGATTTTCACCCTTTTGTTAAAAGAACATTCATTTTCATCCCAAGTTCAGTGTACCTACCCCCCCCCCAACGCTTGAGTCCTGCTCATACTTCCCAGAGGGTAAGCAGCAAAGCACCTACTCCTGAGTAAACATTTTATGGGGAAGGGCACTGTTATTCATCTATTAATTGGTTTAAACCAACAGAGAAGGCTTAAAAACCACGAAATGTCTAAATGGCCTGCTTTAAACAAACAAACATAAACAACTCGCAGAACAGAGGGACAGATTGGATCAGAAACTTCGCTTAACTTGTTATTATTAATAATATTTTTTCCCTCCCGGATGGGATTGATTTGGAGCTGCTGCCCTCCCCGCTTGGAAACGTAACCAGCGCCTCGGCCTGTTTTGCGCCTTTTTCTGCTGCTCCAGCCCGGGAGGTTCACTCGGCGGGGCCGGAAGGTCACGGCGGGGAGCGGAGCTTTTGAACAGTGAGGCCCGAGTTCAACCCGCATGACTCGGGCAACCCGACCGTGTGGCCTCTCTCTCTCTCTTTTTTTAAAGAGACATATTTGAAATATCAATCAGAGGCTTTCCCTTGAAGCGGCCCTTGTTTAAACGGTCACAGACTGGAAGGTCTGTTCAAACATTATTGCCTTAGACAGACAGACAGCCTAATAGCGCCGTGGACGAGTTGAGTTTGAAAGGCCAGGATAAATAAGCAGCGAGCCGGGAAGAGACGGCCGCCGCCACCGCTCCGGAGGGGAGGAAGGGCATCCCCCGGCGCAGGCAGGCTAGGCCAGGCCAGGCAAGGCCAGACAGGCGGGAATTCCTCCGCCGGCACCCACTACTCCCGCCCGCGGCAGGCCCCGCCCAGCCACGCCTCCCCCGCGCTCCGATTGGACAGAGCCGCGCTCGCCAAACAAAGACCCACAGCCCTCGAAGCGGGACCGCGCCTGCCGAGGATTGGCTGCCGGCGGGGCCGGGCGAGGAAGGGAGGCGGCGGGGGGGGATTTAAGGTGGAGCACTCCAGCTCCCCCCCCCAGGGCCGAAGTGGTGGTGGCGGGGAGGCTGCGACCGGGCCGGAGTGGTCGGTTCCAACAGCGCGGGCGGGGGGGGGGCGGAAAGGAGGCCCGTTTCTCCTCACCCTCTAGCCCCGGCCCTCCCCCCCACGGCCAAAGCCAGCGGCTTAGCGCTCTAGAAGAGACTCCCCTGGTTCCGCCTTAAGAGCGGCGCGGCGGCGGCGGCGGCGTCCCCATTGATGGAAACTAGGCGAGTGGAGGAGGGGAAGGTTCAGAGGCAGCCCCCTCCTCCCTTTCAGCGCCCCCCCCTTTTGCTCTCGCTCGCTCTCTCCTTCCTTCCTTTCCTCCTCCCCCTCCCTCTCCCGTCCTCTCCGCCCGCCCGCCCCGGGCTCTCCTTCGCCCAGCTCTCCTCGGTGGCTGCGCTTCCTTCTCCCGTGTCGTTTTGAGTCCCTGGGGATGAGACGTGAAGCGGAGCCGGGCAGCCAAGACTCTTCGGGCCGTTGTCTTCCCGGGACAGACCATGAGCGAGCGACTCTGATCCAAGGCCATCATCGCTTGCACCTCGCACGGAGAGCATCCAGCTCGCTTTGGCCCTCCAGGAGGAAGGAAGCAGGAGGCACGGAGCCAGAGCTCCTCGGCAGGGCCACCGAGGAGGAGGAGGAGGAGGAGAGGGGGCTGCAGGAGGAGGAGACCAGAGGAAAGAGGCG
>JAHTLZ010000010.1:15259239-15272422 GCA_023846285.1 Phrynocephalus versicolor | reverse complement strand
AAAGGGGTGGGTGGGAAGAAGAGATCGAATTCTGCAAAGAAGAGAAAGAACGGGATGGACATGGACGGGGGGGCGGGGGGGGGAAGCGGCCGCCAGATCCAGCCTGGAGTCGGAGGGCGCTGGCTGGCAGCAACCCGTCCTTGAGAGCAACTTGGGTTTTTTTTTGCCGAAGGTCGTCGTAACAGTGGGTCGTCGGGCGAGGACGGAGTTCCGTTGGTTCGCCGAGGGAGTGGAGGGCTCGCTCTCTGGCCGCCGGAAGAGTCCTTTCGTCCAGCACCACCACCAAGAGGGACTGCTTGGGAGAGAGAGACCCAGTTCGTCGAGCTTGTGGCTTCGAGAAACGGGCAGCCGCCGCCATTCCCTCGTCTCCTCGTTCCAAAGCAAGGGGAAAGAAAGCTGGCGTGGGGAAAGAGCGTCGGCGAACTGGACCCCCCAGGCACCGAGAGCAGCAAGGGAGGGGACGGCGAGATCATTGCCCCCCTTCCACCACCACCACCACCACCCCGGCAAGCAGACGTCTGTGGCGCGCGCGCCTGGCCCCGGCCGCCTGCCAGGAAGGAGCTGAAACGCCATGGGGAAAACAACGTGGGCACGGCCAGCCAGAGACCCGGATGTACGAAGGTTGGGGACTGCAAAGGAAGGGGGGGCCTCGCGCGCGCGCACCCCCCTCGCCCCCCCACACGTATGCACATGTGTGTGGTGACAGACATGGAGAGGGGGTCGCCTATAATTATCCACCGCCGCCTATCCTGTGCTCTCCACCTCCCAACTGAGGTTGTAAACTATTTTGGCCAGAGGCAAGAATCCCAACGAGGAAGCGAGCTACTTGAGTGCCGCCAGAGAAAATCCGCACTGCATTTTCATGTTTTTATTAGGGGAGGGCTCTGCATGTCTGTGTGTTTCGAGAAAAAGGTAGATGGAAACATATACTGTATATATAAATTCTGGGCAAGCTCTTTCCCCACCCCGCCCTGTCTTTATTACTCCTTGGGGGAAACAGGGCCTGGCATTCTGGATTTGCAGGTACGTAGTTTTTATATTTTCTTCCCGTTTCTTTTTCCATCCCACCCGGTGCTTGTCCTCTCACACCCCGCCCAATAGCTTCTTGGAAACAGAATATCGCCTTTGAGGGCCAAAATAATCAACTTGTTTGCTCCCGAAAAATATTGTCCTCTACACAGAACATAATAGAGGTACCGCCTCTTGATCTAAACATCTATAGGCAAAGTGAATTTTCATTTACAAAATGAAAATCAACAACAACCGCTAAAATAGAACCCAACATTTTTAAATTACAGTACCGTACATTCAAATATAAAAGAGGTCATGCTGTAAATACTGTACTTGATTTTAATGTGTTTGCATCTCCCAATCCACAGTAAGAAATAGTCTTTAATAGTCTTAAAACTGGAGGTAGGGAAATCTGTCTCCCTCCCTCGCCAAGTAATGGTCTGGGTTTTTTTTTAAAGCGCGTGCTCAGAAGAGACTTAAAACGTTTGATTTCTGAGCATTAGAAACATTAAAATTCACTTACCTAAGGGGAGGAGAAGTCCCCAAATCCAGATTTAGTAAAGACTAACTGGCATTTGGCATAATTTCCAATTTTCAAACACAATGGCAATATCGTTGCAACTAATTATCTTCTAGTAATGGGGTATAAATAAACGGTAACGTTGTGGGCCTTCTTTTGCTTCCATTCATCTACTCATCAAAATTGCCCCTTTTCAATATGCAGGAATTAATCATGCATTTGATAAAAGTTCAAATATCTCGGTTGGAATTTCAGTTTGGGACTTTTGAGTGTAGTAGGGAAAGGTTTAGCTGAGGCCGCCATCTGAGACCTCCCTCCATTCCTAGCAATAAGCCCCGTTAGACTCAGCGGGACTTACTTCTGAATAGATGGGCTAGCAATTTAACCAACCTGGATTTAAGACATCATTAATGTAAAAGGAATACCTGGGATTAAACACAAAATAAGAGAATAATGTATGATTTTACTTTTTCAATTTATTGTAAGAGCTCTACTCCTTTTAAATTGAACAAAAGGCTGCCTAGTTGTGGGGGGCAGGGAGGATTCCAGATGTGCTAACCCTTCCTTATTTATATAAATTTCTCTTGAAGTGGAAAGGAATAAAGGAAATATCGGAGGGAGGGAAATGTTACTTTCTCTTTGTAGAAATGTAATAAAGAAATTGAGATTGTGTGGAGCCCCTCCGTTTTCTTAAAAGATTCGGAATGTTTACATTTACACTGAAATACCACAGATGCGGGAAATACATTCAGCTTTCTCTTTGATGCCCTTGGGTGAATAAAAATACAAAATCATCTACCGAAGAACGGATCCATAATAGGCAAGTACGGCGGCCAGGCTGACCGCTGCACTCTGGAGTTTTAAAAATACACCCCCCTAGGACGTAGGAAATTATGCTTGAATATATTATAATTCGAAATTAAATACTATTCTGTATTAACTAGGGAGGGTTTTGAGGAGAGCGAATATTTAAGCACCCAAAGCTGATGATTTATTTTAACTTTACAATAAAAATGTAAATAATCTTGACTAAGGTTTTTTGGTTTTTTGTGAAACATGCCTAATAAAAATAATCTGGCAATTTATACTAGCGATATTAATAACGGGAAATCGGAGTACATAAGACCTCCCTTCTTTTATTTCAGAGCACACAGATTGGAAAACACAAGTTTGGAGAGCAGAACCAACACAGAGAAAGAAACGTGATTTTTTTTTAGTTCACCCCCCCTCCACAATACACTGGTCTTTCTATTTTACCGAAGGAGACCCCCATGTTGGGACTCTGCCTTCTCTGTTTTAAAATTCTATAGATCCACTCCGGCTGTAAGCCTGCCCCTCCTTACCTGAGAGTAAGCAGTCAGGAAGGCAAGAGTTTCCAGGAGACACGCAGAGAATTACGTGTTGTGTGGGAATCCTTGGCTTCCTTGGGTGTGTTTCCTATGGAAGTGAAGGAAACTTAAATGCAGCTTGTCTTGGAATAAATCAGGGCGAAATAGAGGGAGTTTATTTCCAGGCTGTAATGCTTTATTTTAAAGGAAAATTTCGGTTTCCGACGCTTATTAAATCACCCTTTGGATCAAAATGCAGATATAATTCTATTCTCTTTGTCTTTCTCTTACTCGTTTTGTTCTGCGTTTTGTTGTTGTTCTCTACCTACTGCAGATTTCTTTCTCCTTTCTTGCTAAATGTTAAAAGAGATTGTTAAAACGGATTGCCTTCAACTGTAGATGAAAGAAGTATAAAATTGTATGTCTCCCCCCCCACACACACACACCATAAGGGTACAGCATGGCCGTCATTATTCTGAATTATACGATGGAAATATTAATGCCATTAACTTGCTCTGGAAACATTTTGATTTAATTAGAAAAAGGGGTCCAAATAATCCCTTTTCCCGCCCTCCTCTTTCCCAAACACCTTTTAACCATTTTCTCCTGTTACTTTCTCTTATGTCTACTATAGTTTTACAAAAAAAAAAAAAAACCTATTATGTCTACTATAGTTTTGCAAAAAAATACATAAATTTCCATCTTCTTTCGGAAACGAAATCTTTGCAGCCTAGCCATGGTTACTGGTACGGGTTGGGCTTTGGGTTTTGCTTTGTTTTTGTGCTTTCTTCCCCCCCCCTTTGATTTTGGCGATTTTCCTTGCACTCAGGTTAGTACCTTCACTCACGGTCTTCGGATCCATTCTGGCCACCCCCTTCCCCTTTCCAGTCCAGATCGGCTTGATTCAGGCCCCCTTCTTTTTATATCCTGCTGGACTTGTGAGAAACCCTTGTTCGTTTTCTGCAACTGGGATTGGGACGTCCAGGTTTTCAGCGCCATAAAAGACTCTGGAGATTTTGCAGAGTTCAAACTGCATACGTTTTTCTCCCCCTCCTCTTTTCAGCCCCCCTTCCCCTCTCTTTTAAGACTTAAGTTGGAAGTGGCAGGGGGAAAATAATTAGATGGAAATAAAAGATTAAACTAGGAAATCAGGCAGGGCTTTAGGAGGATATAGCACGAGGGACATTAGCCACATATTAATAAATCTTTCTCCGAAGATCTGACAAAAGCGGCATCCGAGAGACCCTCCCCCCTCCCTTTTCCACCCAGTCTCCTTTTTTTGGTAGTTAAACTTCCGTGGACTGGCTTTATGATCATATTTTTGTCCCGGACTGGAGTTTCCAAACACGCGGGCGTTATTTCTTTGTGCGTTTTTATATGGGGACTATTTCCTGTTGTGCTTAAAAAGTAAATTACTATAATAATAAAATACAATCACTATGTTGTTTTGGGGGTGGAATTATTCTTTTCCGGATATAATTTATTTGAAAAGCCAGATGCTAGATCGGTCTTCTCATTCCACAAAATCCAAATCTTGGTGGGCCGACTCAACTCCTGACTCGTACCTATCCATTCGGTTTCTCTGCTTTTTGAGAAATACGGCAGATACTTTGTGTTGGCTTGGAGATCCCCTTGCTAACCTCGCTTGGTCCGGTCAGTCGATCGCTTTTAAACTTGCGCTCTCTCTCGCTCTCTCTCTCTTTGTCTATGGAATTTCATTGTGGGGTTCGAATCCGCATAGATTTTTAACTGCGTGTATCTGGAACGCAGTTTGATCAAACTCAAGGCTCGTAGAGCTGATTTCCATCTCTTTGTTGGTGTGTATATATATATATATATATATATATATATATATATATATATATATGAGAGAGAGATTTCTTTGGTCTAAATTAATCACAGGACCTCAGTTGCAAAAGGGCTGGAATAATTTCGTGCCTCTTATTCTTCCCTGTGTTGTTGTTGCCAGTTTATGACCTTTTCATGCTGTTAAAAGGGACGTCTTGCCACATTTAATTTCGGTTCCAATGAGATATGGAAAAAGGGGAGACCGGCGTTTTGAAGTAATTTGATAAGCCATCAAGTAGCAAATCCGAATGGGGCGGGGGGCGGGGGGAATTGTGTGGGGAAACTTGACTGCTCCAGGTAGAGTTTTCTTTATAACCTGAATTTACAATGAAAGCATTCTCCTTTATGGATATAATAGATTAGATTTCACAACTTAATTCAGCGGAATGGTAGCGTTTAAGGATCTCCGACTGATTTTATTACACTGAGCCAAATTGGATGCTTGTGCTTTTAAAAGGAAAGCGGTTGTGACATGAAGATATATAATTTTTAAAGTAAGAAAAAGAGACGGAGGTTGGGGTGGGGGGTTTGAGGTGGCATTGGGGGAAATAGGGAAAGAAAAGCAACCAAACAGCAATATAAGGGGGGCCTAAGCGAGTCAAGGGGCAAGCAACCCCACAAGTACATTTTAAAAGTGTGCCGCCTTCGCGGTAGAAAAGCAAGGAGGTCCGGAAGGGGAGAAACGATTTGGAACGGAAGGCCAGGAAGGTGGATGAATCGGGACGACGTTCCAAAGCAGGCTGAGTCGAAACCGAGCAGCACTTGGGGCCCCATTGTTACAGATTAAAAATGGAGGGTCTGGGAGAGAGAGCCGTTTCGATTTGAGCTGTTCCTGCTCTTACGGAGGCATCGGGTTTAACAGATCGGTCCTTGGTGTTCCGTCCGGGCGACCTCTCGACAGGCCGAGTTTGTGTTGAGTTTTCACCAAACAGAGAGCTCTTTCTCGGCCTCGGATCTCCCTCTCCTTTTCACTTGGGAGGGAATTTCTCTCCCGCAGGGCGTGAAAAGCAAAAGGAAGCCACCCGTATCTCGCTCGCTTGTAGAAAGGGTTATCTGAGAGGGAAAGAGCCGCAAATCTCACGCTCCTTTCGCTGCTTCCGTTTTGCAGTTGATCGCCGGGCTCCAGCGCAAGATTCTTCGCAGGTGGGAAAAGGAGGGCGTTTAAAACGTGGACGGATATGGGGGGGGGGCGGCGGCGGCAGAGACGTCGTGGTTCTTCTTGTACATGAATCCTTGGACCGGTGGGGGGGGGACCGAAAAGCGGGAAATCTTGAGTTTAAAGGGAAGGTCCCCTTATATATAAAAACTGCCCGATCCTCTTGTTAGAACCATGGGGAATTTAGGGAGAAAATGGGTTTGGGGCATTGGGCGCTGTTATAGATCTCCACATTACCGAAGTAGATTGAGTACAGTATTAGCTCTCCGTTTTCTTGCCACACAATTTCAATATCGCTACCGCCGCCATTCCTAAGACCCCACCCCCACCCCACCCTCATTTCTTCCCGGGGCCCCAGGAGGCCTCCATGTTTCGGAGGCTTTTATTCTCTCTCTCCCACCCACCCCCGCTTCCGCCACAGTTGTGTCTCTTTTCTTTGGTCCTTCCTTGGCAAACCAAAGCTTGTGATCGAGGGAAAGTCAGCGAGCGACCGCAGGCGGATCCCCGGCTTCTCCTCGGACTGGTCCCAGCCGACGAAAGGGCAGGAGAGGGCGCCGAATTCGGAGGAAAGGAACCACTCGGAGAAGGGCGCGATCCAGCCTCCTCTTCCCACGCCCCGGTGTCCTTCTGGGACCGGAGGCCCACGAAGCCTCTTCGTGTTGTAACGGCGGAGAGCC
Source organism: Phrynocephalus versicolor (assembly GCA_023846285.1). Classification (NCBI taxonomy): domain Eukaryota; kingdom Metazoa; phylum Chordata; class Lepidosauria; order Squamata; family Agamidae; genus Phrynocephalus; species Phrynocephalus versicolor. The sequence continues at coordinate 15,265,882 of JAHTLZ010000010.1, read as the reverse complement.
CAAAGGAGGGAAGCCGCCTTTCTCCAAGCAGGCGGTGGAAGGCTGGTCAGCAGCAGCAGCGACCGTGAGCTGCCGCTGCGGTGCCGGGTTCCTTGGCTGAGCGGATGAAGAGGACGTAGGCTCGCTCGCTCGCTTCTAAGCCTTTCCTGCTGAAGCCGCTTGCCTGGGATCCACCGAGCCTGCCTCACCTCCCACGGCCGCGATCGGGTGAATCGGTGGCCGAGTGTGTTGCCTAATTAAACGGCGAACCGGCGGTGCGCGCCCAGCAGAAGGACGCCAGCCAAGCCTCAGCACCCCGCGCGGCTGGCTCGCTCTCGCAAAGATGGACCGGGTTTGTGACGCCCGGGCGCGCGCCCACTGCTCCCCACCCCCCCACCTGCATAGACCCAGAACCAGGCTGGTCCTCCAGCCCGAAGCGACAAACCAACACGATAGTGTACACGACGCACGCGCGCGCGCGCACACACACACACACAAACACACACACACACCTCCCGAAGCGTAAGGGGAGAGCTGCATGCTAGTTAATTGCTTTCTGGAGAACGATGTCTCCTTGGATAACGTGGGAACCGGCAGATCCGCGTCGCCAGAGCGCGCGCATCCGGCGTGGCTTCCTAACTGCTGTTCCTGGCGGCGGGGGGGGGGTGTTCCTTCGCCCCTTGGCGCAGGGAGAGGGGCAGAGGAGGATCCACCATTTATAAATCCCATTGATTTCACGTGGCGAGTATGGAATTTCCTATCTTCCGTTGAAACCCATGGGACACAGAAAAGCAAGGTTAGCCGATCTGGCACAAAGCGAATCCAAAATCCATATCGGAGTGATACCTTTATTAGACCAGCCGAATATATTATGGCCATTGAATTTTACTACTATTGAGGGCAGGTTCTTCCATTTTACAGTTCCCCCTTCCTGATGAAGGTAAATCTGGCTAGCGAGGAGGGCGCCGTCAGGTCCAGCCTATCCCGGCGATGGGGAGTACCGCTGCAGGTACCCCTGTATGCACGTGTGCTTACGCACGCACAAACGTTTAATCTCTTTCCCCCCACACATTCTCACAATCTCTCAGGCGCTATCTGGAGGCGCCTGGTCTTCATTAGGGATCTATAATAAAATAAAATAAAAGCTGTAGCTAGCTGTGGGTTCCTTTGGCTGGAAAGGGGCTGGATGGCCCACGGATTGCATGGATGAGGGAGCCAAGGGCTGTTGTTGAGTAAAGAAAGCACGGTACGTGCAATATAGATAAATAATGCATGTGTCCCGTCCGCACTATCTAATCTGTTCCATATGTAGAGAGATAGGCGCTGCACACCACACGGCCGTCGGTTGCGAGGGCTGGCGCGGCGCTCCGAGCCATCTGTTCGGCCTAAAACACCCCCTCTTCTAAGACCAACTCAACCTTCGGTTTCAAAACGAGGGACAATCACGAACTACTAGGGTCTCGTATTTATTATTGGTCATTCTTCCCTTTCCAATCCTTTATTTCAAAGGTCCCCTTGCTCGAGGTTTGAAGGCACGTGTATGCACATTCGCACGTCTACTCCTGTGAGAATTGTAGGGGTTGGGGTGGTTTTCTTCCAACGGCAGAGCTGCGCGTGTTTCCCAGTGGCATCGGGATGTTGCAACGAGCAGGAGCGTGTGTGTGTGTGTGTGTGAGAGAGAGAGAGAGAGAGGGAAAGACAGCGAGGGCCGGCGGGAGCTAGAAAGGTTGCCCCTTCGGCGCGTCCCTGTGTGTTTGGGGCGCTCCAGACCCGTTGTTTGTCGAGTCCCAGCCGGTGTGTTTGGCGCCTTGCCCCGCCGCCCGCCCGCCCTCGCCGGTTCTAGGGAGGAATTCATGACGTGGGCCGGCCGGAGAAGCCCCAGCTGGAAGGAGGATCTGGAGGAGCCGAGGGGCTCGCACCCTTTCGAGAAGCCGGCCGGGGCCTCTCTCCTCCTGGGCCGACTCCCCACTCTCTTCTACGAGCGGTGCACCGGCGTCTCCCATCGCCTGCTCGGTCTCACCCACTCGCTTGGGCTCCCGAGTGCCTTGCGGGCTGTGGCGGCGGGGGCTGCTCTTCCTCCTCCTCCTCCTCCTCCTCCTCCTCCTTGGCGCAGCTGGGGAAATGGGGGGAGGGGAGAGAGAGGAGGGAGGGGGACGCCGAGCCGGGACTTGTCCACTCTTGTCTGCCAGAAGGAGGGGGGAGGGCGAAGGCGAGGGGGAAGCAGGAAGGGTCCCGCTGGCCGTCTCAGCCCAAGGCCGCCGCTCTCGACGCCGCCGCCGCCGCCGCTGTCCACTCGATGTTTTGCATCTCCTCTGACCAAACAGACTGACAAACAAAGCATCCGCCCCTCCCCCCTCCCCTCCCCTCCCCCCCGACACACACTTGGCCATCTTCTCAGGGACAAACCCTGAGCCGAGAAGGCCAATTCAAAACACACAAAGAAAAGAACTGGGGCGGGTGTGTGTGTTTGTGTGTGTTGGGGGAGGATAACACCCCACTGTGTTTCTGCAGGAAATGCTCGCCCCCACCATCGTTCCACTTTTTCAAGGCCACAGCGCTATCTCTGCACCACGGTAGGTTTCAAGATCCCCCATTTTAGAGTTAGGATGCCTCCCTGGCTCTGAATCCTGGCTCCTTGTCCCCCCCCATCCCAGCCCCCCCCCTTTTAGTGTTTTTTTGGGGGGGGGAAGCAAGAAAGAATCCCTGTCAATAAAACCCAACTCTCTTTTAATTCCAAAAGCATCCTTTTGGCTGCACCACCCCCTCCCCCTTGACCCCCATCCCAGTCAAGCAGGCCCCTATGAACCAACCTTGTTCCCTGGGGAAGAATGGAGCGGCATTGGCTGTTTTATTTTTTTAGAATGAAACTAAGCAAAGTGCCCTGTTTTCAGAGGCTGCACCTGGCTCCTGGCTTGCTTGGAAGCTGCGTTTAGCTCTTTGCAGCTCCAATTAATAAATGAATCCTGAACATGCACACCCATTCTTATTCTGATCTCTCTGTCTCCAAGGCATGTTTTGCACTAAAATGCAGCTTGCATTTTCCCTTTGAAAAGGGGCTTGTGGGAGGAAAGGCCAAGTGGATATTCAAAGTTTAAATGCAAAATGAGATTATAAAGGCACACAGGTTGTGTGTTTCACCTACTCCTCCTTAAGCCAGATAAGTGTTCTACATTGTCTTCTACTTTGCTTGCAGCCCCATCTGTGTCTGGAGCCCCCCAACCCAAGGCAGAGGCCTTGCTGTTATAGTGGTGTGCGTGTTTTGGTCTTTTTTGGACTTGAGACCAAATCTTGTGCCCAGAACGTATGTACCACATTCATTTACAGTGTCATTCTCATAGACTGGTGTGACATGGTGACAAGAATCTCCCCAGGAGTTTTTCCCAGACTGTATGCCATGGATTGGATCTCGCTGGAGGAAGCACCTTGGGAAGGATTTTTAGTTTCCTCAGTTGAAGTCAGCAGGACTTCTAAACAGATGTGCCAAGACTCAGATTCTTAATAACCAGATATCACCAAAAAGGATGGGGAAAGGTAAGGGGCTTCATCAGTGCACCACACCAAAGAAGAATGCACAAACGCTGTACGCTGACAGCACAGCAGGCTTGAATTTTATTTGCTTAAGCACATTTACTTCTATGCAATTTGTATGTTTATAATATAAACTTCACAGCAAACAGCTCTTTTGGCAGGAAACCCGCAAGAGTGTTTGAGAGAACGGTAAGTGGTTTGACAGAAGCATTGCTCCCACCGTGCTCCTATACGAGTGTACACATGTTGAACTGGGCTCTGGACCTCCATCCACCTTTTTTTTCATGGCCTCCGGTCAAACAGGTTTGACAGGGTACTGTAGCAATAGAAAACCCCTGCCAAATGCATTGCTTAGAGGCAGAAATAGGCTGAGTGTCTACATCACAAACATTGATCCTTGTGATACTTTGCAAAACAAAGAGGGGAAAAAAGCCCAGTGATGATAGCCCTGTTGTCTGTTTGTGGAAGATCCTATAACTTCCTTTACACCTGCACCAGCATTATGGACCCAATTAATTTCAAGAAATTGCACCAGGCATGATCACTCCAGCAACTGTAGCTTGTGCTTTTGGTCCTGATCTACTGAAACTACCAAGCACAACTATGGTAGGCTTGTTATATATCTTTCGTGTCCTTGCATTAGTGTATTTATTTGTGCAAGCATTAGAGCCCCATAGCGCAGTGGTTAAATGCCTGTACTGCAGGTAAAACTGTGCTCACGACCTGGGGTTCAATCCCAGGTAGCAGGCTTATGGTTGACTCAGCCTTCCATCCTTCCAAGGTCGGTAAAATGAGTACCCAGCTTGCTGGGGTGGGGGGGGCAATGTGTAGCCTGCATTACTGTAATTAAAACTGTAAAGTGCCTAGAGACTACTTGAAGTGGTATGGGGCAGTATATAAGTCAGCTCTTGAATCTGTAATGGTTTGTTTCAGCGGATTATATAAATACAACAAATAAATAAATAAATAAATAAATAAATAAATAAATAAATAAATAAATAAATAAATGGGTCGATAACAATTTAATTTCTGAGGAACAGAGAATAATTCCAAACTTGCCTCAGATTTAAACTAGAACAAGATGTGTGTTTCAGCACCAACGGATCCAAATGTTGCTAGATTTTTTTAAAAAATAAAAGCCCCATCTTTTGTTTGCAGGGTCAAGACGGGTATGCCATCCTAAATGTTGTTAATTTTGAGAAAGGCTCACCATCCTGGCTGGAAAAAAGGCATTGGGACTCACCATAGGGAGGGATTGGCAAAAGACATTTTTCCTGCCCGAGGGAAACCACACAATTTGTTTATCATGTTGGCTACATGTATACTTTTCTTTCAGTGAGGTGTGTGTGAGTGTGCCCATGTGGGGTATGTGTGGCTGGTCTCTTCCCCAGGGCTGTAAGAGACTTTGCCAAGGGGCTTCAAAGTGGAGAAGGTGCCATAATCTTCAGGTGACCCAATTTGGAAAGCCATCTCCTCCAGTTACCCTCACATGCTCTCTCTCTCTCTCTCTCTCTCTCTCTCTCTCTCTCTCTCTCTCTGTGAGTGTGTGTGTGTGTGTGTGTCGGTCTTGGGAAACATAAATGTGTGTTGTTGTTTTTAAAAAAAGCATTTTAGTGTGCACCAAATTCTGCTCCTTTCGTCTTGCTCGGATCTCCTTTTTGATGGTGCCGTTTGACCGGGATGGCAACATTTCTAGCTACGGCTCTGTCCTCTGTATCAGTCTGACCTTCTTGGGTCATAAGAGAAGATGAGGACGTATGAATGACCCATAGCAAATTTCATTTCTTCATGGGGTCCAAACTCTCAGTCTCCCATGCTTTTGACTACCAGATTATCCTGTCTGCCCTGACCACTTGAACTGTATGTCACCACACTTGAGGGGACAGTCCTCGACCAAGTTTGATAGACCACAATGACACACACAGCTCTGTTTTCCAACACACTGCCTGCTTCCTTGCCCTCCATTGCTCAAGGCAGCTGCTTCACTCTGCCCGACTGTAAGGCCAAGCCCAATTTCTACTCTTACATTTAAGGGGTTCTTCGGCAAACACCCATCTTGCTCTAACCCCCCCTCCCCCAAGGAGATGATTGAACCTAGCAGTTTCAAACGAGAAATGGCTCTGAATATCATTTATGCCTGAAAAGCAGTAAAAATGGCTTAGGCCCCAGTGGTGGCAAACCTTCGGCACCCCAGATCTCCAGATGTTTTGGACCAAAACTCCCAGAGTCCTTTATCATTGGCAATGCAGGCTCAGAATTCTGGGAGTCGTGGTCCAAAACATCTTGAGTGCCAAAAGTTCACCTCCACTAGGGGAAAGCAACACAAATTGTCACTGCCCTTTGTTCCCTCCATGGGATGATACAATTCCAGGGCAGCATTACTGGGAACCCCCTTGAGAGGGGGGTGCAACAGGCAGGGACACCCCAGGCAGGAACGCCCCAATAAAAAACAAACAAATCCAGCTCGAGTCAGTTCAGCAAAAAAGAGTCATGGCTAGACGAGGCCATTCATGGGCCCTCCCCCTGGCATCTCTTCTACAACAGCCCATGAGGTGTGAGGTTGGGGATTCACCCTTGTCTCTTCCACACACACCAGCCTTCATTTGTGTCTAGAAACAGCCAAGCTTGGGAAAGTGACAGAGTTTGGACTGCAGCTTTTGGCTTCTCCTCAGCCAAACAAGAAATCATTCCCAAGCTCTTTGAAGAAGTTCTTCTGCCTCCACCCACTTTTCGGTTGTTAGCAGCAGCAGCAGAGGAGAGAGGAAGGCCCAGCTGAGGAGTCTCTCTCTCTTCCCCCCCCCCCTCCCCCTCTAATATTTCAGATATAAGAATAAACATTGCAAACATCAGCTGCTTGCATCCCTTGAATGGTGCATTGAAGTCCCTGAGCGGAAGTGCATCACTGCCAACCCCCTTTCGGCAGTGCTTGCCCTTTGTGACTCTCGACAACTGAAAGAAACATTTGTTCCTTGCTTGGCCTCCCTCAAAGCAGTTGATTCCAAGCTCATTGGGGACTTCTGTGACTGACCTCAATAGGCAGAGCTGCCTAGAACATTTGTGGTGGTCTTTGCAAAGCAAATGTGCTCCAATAGATAGATAGATAGATAGATAGATAGATAGATAGATAGATAGATAG
>JAHTLZ010000010.1:15231695-15259229 GCA_023846285.1 Phrynocephalus versicolor | reverse complement strand
ATAGATAGATAGATAGATAGATAGATAGATAGATAGATAGATAGATATGGGATTATAACTTTTAAAACCCCTAAATAATTTGTACAACCAATTCAACAATATACTGTACTGTACAAACAAAACAGAGAGGACTGCAACTTCTACCATCCTTGGCAGCAGGGCCTGTAGGAGAATTAGCCTGCAACGAGGAAAGAATGGTTGAACAGAACTGAAAGGCGCCAGATCGGTAAACATTGGTTTAGGGCGACAGGGGCAGAGGCGCTATCGGGAGCCCACCTGCCACCCTTCCAATGGCACACATGCATGTATAGGGCTCTGGTGGGTAATAGGGCAGGGGCAGGGAAAAATGGTATGCACAGGAGCTGAGAGGCAAGGGATGCTTGGGGCAAAAAGCCTTCCCCTCCCCCCTCCATCACAAGCACACAGAATCTGGACAGCCCTGTCAATGAGACTCCATGGGGGAATGACCTTTCCATAAAGGATTTGGGACTTGTGGCCTCGTCACACCATCCACTGGGATGTTTTCCGGCTCATTATAGTGGGGCCTGAGCAAACTCCCTTGTGAATGGAATCTTAGGCAAGAGACAGACCTCTTTCACTCAAGAGCTGGGCAACGTTTCAGGCACTGATTTACCAAAAGAGCATGTAGTATCCTATATGTTTCAGTGCTCATGAAGTCTGATCACATGGAGCCTGTGAAATGCAAGGGGGGGCAGGATAACTTCCCCACTTACATAAAGGGCACCCCATTGGGTAACATTATTCATAGTACTAGAGAAATGTTATATCTCAATATTAAATAAAACAGCAGACAGGAGTAGACAACTGATGGACAGGTGAGATGGAGGGAGGGAGGGAGGCAGAAAGAAAAGAACTGGATCAGCAGTTTTCTGACTTTCACTTTGTGCTGAGCCTTCCTTGGGAAGCTGGATGGGTGGGGGGAGTCGTCTGACCATCCCCAAGGACACGGCAAACCCATACAGAAGCTGCTTGCTATGCCAGCTAAGAGGCTGCAATAATGTCACACCAAAGTAGGCATGGGAAGAGAGGCACCTCCTCTCCCTCTGCACAGACCCCTCCGAGGTGGGAGTAAGAACATGCAGATATCCTCCAGAAGACCTAGTCTACCTCAGTGTCATCTCTTCATGTTCCATATGTATACAGTTGTCCCCCGCCCTTTCGCGGTTCATATACTCTGGTCCCGGTATATCGCAGGTCCGCAGTATATTAAAAAAAAAGCCCCCTGGGATAAGGAGGAAAGGCCTTCCCAGGCCCGTTGGAGGCCCCCAAAGTGCTTCCCTGCAAACCAGAAGTGACTTCCGGTAAACCAGAAGTGACCTCCGGATCACTAGGAAGCACTTTTGGGGCCTCTGGGGGACTGGAAAGCCCCTTGCAGGCCCATTTGGGGCAGCACCAGGCCTGGGGTAAGTACAAGAGCCCCCACAGAGCCCGCCCAGTCCTGACCTGACCCAGCATCCGCATATTGCAGATTTTCAATTATAGTGGGTCAGTTCAGGTCCCTAAACCCCGCAATAGGTGGGGATTTACTGTACTTTGAAACCATATCAAGCAAAGCAAAGCAAAGTGGTGTTCTGCTTATATACCGTCCCATACCACTTCAAGTAGTCTCTGGGCAGTTTATAGTTTTTAATTACAGTATGCAGGCTACATAATATTGCCCCCCCCAAAGCAAACTGGGTACTCATTTTACTGACCTCAGAAGGATGGAAGGTTGAGTCAACCATGAGCCAGCTACCTGGGATTGAACCCCAGGTCATGAGCACAGTTTTACTTGCAGTACAGGCATTTAACCACTGCGCCACGAGGCCTCACTCACCTGAAGAGAAAACCATAAAGAATGGGCTGGGCTGGGATAATTTACAGCTGAGATCTACTGATCAGAGTGAAGGAGATGTCTTATGGAGGACCAGGAGCAGATCACAAATTACAGAAAATAAGCAACACATGCATTCCATTAAACATTTAAAACCATTTGTTTCAAACTATGAAATCACTCAATCGTTCAACCAAAGAGAGGAACAACATTTGTGTAGACAAATACATAGATCAGAGCTTGGGAAATGATATTATGATGAATGTGTCAGTTGCTACTTTTTGAGGGGGGCAAAGCCTAAAATACGCTTTTACAACTTAATTTTGTAAAACAAATGTTTCAAAAGGAGTGTCATGGTTTTGGTGTACCCTCTGCAGAGGGCATGTGCCAATCCATGTTCCCCTTCACCAAGAAGAAAGGGGCTTATTGGAAAGTAGATCACATTGCCCAGAGTAGTCCAGTAGCTAGATGTGTGATAGATGCACCTAATAAACAAACAAACAAACAAACAAACAAACACAGACTTGGCCCTATAAATACATTTGGATTGCAGCACCCAGAAGGCTCAGTTACCACAACCAAGAGTATACAATATTTTTCAAGGCCTCTGAGACTTATAGTTAAAAATGGCCAGGCACCTCAATGTTGGGAAATGGGAACCCTTGCTCCATAAAGGGCTGCTTAATCGCTTCCTGTTAAACTTGTTTAGCTCAATCAATGAGAAGCTTCAGTTGAAAGTCCAGTTTTTGGTTGGAGTGTACATTGGAGTCTTCCAATTTCTTCTCTGAGTCAGTTACTGAAACCATAGCAAACATTTCCTAAACAATCCTTATATTATTGTAAGCTGCCTGGTGTCCTTTTCTAAGGAGGAAGGTGGGGTAAAAATATTCTAACTAAATCAATAGATACTATACGCACAGGCAGTTCAACAGGATTGTGCCACACTTGAGGAACAACAACAACTGACCTTCTCCTGCAATCGTATCATTGGAACCAGCAACTGGTGTGCAAGATAAAGCTGGGGTGATTTTTAAATGGTCCCTTCCTTGAGTGTCTGAAGACAGTGCCAGCAAGAGAGCTACCTGCCTCATAGGAGAGGTGGAGGTAGCTAAAGCATGCAAGGCAATGGACCTTATTGTCCTAAGAATTAACCTGTCGTGTCACTTGGAAACATTAGGCTGATCAGAAATGAATGTAACAGTCTTTCACCCACTTACCTAGGAGTAAACCTGATTTAACTCAATGGGAACAGCTAGCTAAAACCTATGCTTTGCCGTGCCTATAACTTTCCTTTTTTAAAAATCTAAGTTAAATGTTGCTTATTCCTAGACAACTGGCTTACATCAATCACCTTCTCTTACCTTCTCCTTTCTACCAAAAGACTTTTAGGCAAGTCGTTTGCTTGTTTCGGGAGGTCCTTGGGTGAAGGAACATTTAAATCGCCCAAGCTTCATCTGCCGCAGAGGTCATTGGTTTGTAGTTTTGCTCTCAGTAACATTACCCATGAGTTCCAGCCTCCAGCCTCACTTTCAGTTGAAGATTCTTCTAGTCTTGCACTAAAGGAAGTGCAAGAAGACTAGAGGTGGTTAGTTCATTCTTTGTAGAGTCATGGTTCCCAGGCCCAGTGATCCGCATGGCCAAGAACTGCAAGAAACCTTGAGCAACACCATGGGCCTCTTGGTTGTTCTATTAACTAATACCATTTGGTTTTAAGGTACAGTCTAAAGCAGTGATGGCGAACCTTTTAGAGACCGAGTGCCCAAACTGTGATTCAAAACTCAATGATTTTTCGTAAATGCCAATACAGCAATTTAACCTGAATAAAGGTGGTTGTGAAGGGATGTTGTCTGGCACCCGTGCCATAGGTTTGCCAACTCTGGTCTAAAGCCATTTATAGGACTATCTAGTATAAATCTAGCTTTTAAGGGAAGGCATGGGCTTTTTACTTTTGGGCAAGAGATGTGTGGACTGACATGTGCCCTCTGCAGAAGATATTAGCACAATTAATAATTAATTTATGAGTGTGTGTGTGCGTGCATGCGTGCGTGCGTGCGTGAGGCTAATCTAACAGCTTAAATGTTTTCAGGTTTGAATGTTAATAGCAATGAACTAATTTTGTGTTTAACTTTAATTGATTTTCAAACCTAACATTGCAAGCTCTGAAATAGCTAGCTTAGGTAGCTAGCCAGACGGACAGACAAATAGTAGATGACATACCTCAGCAGAGTTTCCAAGGCAATTTGTACCAACAAGATAAAACTCAGAAATGGTGCTAAGGTTCAGCACTCATAGAGTCCTAAAGTAATTGTGTGTTTTAAGCTATGGAAAGTTCAAACAAATGCCTTCCCCAGCAAGCTCAGGCTCTCTGAGTTGGGGGTTGGAGGCACTGCTTTGCAGTGGTTCCACTCCTTCTTGGAGGACCGTCCCCAGAGAGTGCAGCTGGGGGAGATGAGTTCCATCCCTTGGTCACTCAATTGTGGTTTGCCTCAGTGGTCAATCATCTCTCCTATGCTCTTCAATATCTATATGAGGCTGCTGGGGGAGGCTGTTAGGAGGTATGGGGATTCGTGTCATTAGTACGCCCCAGCTCTATATCTCCTTTTTTCCATCTGCAGTGGATGCCATTTTGTCCCTGGATTGCTGCCCGGGCGCTGTTCTGGAGTGGATGAGAGTGAATAGACTGAGGTTGAACGTGGGCAAGACGGAAGTCCTCCAGGTGGGGCCACCTGATATTAGCAGGTTGGGAAGCTCCCTTAGTTTTCTGTGTGTGGGGGGGCGGGGGCGACTCTCCCCGTTCAGGATAAGGCGCACAGTCTTGACATAATTCTAGACCCGGTGCTCACTATGGAGGCCCAGGTGGCATCAGTGGTTTGCACTGCACATTACCACCTTAGGCGGATTGTGCAGCTGCATGCCTTCCTGGACCCTATTGCTCTCACTACATTGGTCCATGCACTGGTAGTCTCGAGATTAGACAACTGTAGTGTTCTCTATGTGGTGTTGCCTTGCAAGTTAATGCGGAGGCTCCAGCTGGTGCAGAATACTGCAGCCAGACTAGTATCAGGTACTAAAAGATTCCATCATATTACCCCATCTCTGGCCTCACTGCACTGGCTGCCAATCTGTTACCACATTGACTTCAAGGTTTTAATGTTGACATATAATATTATAAAGACCTAAATGGTTTGGGACCTTCCTTTCTGCCAGAGCGGCTCCTACCCCAGAGTTCTGCCCATGTCACTCGTTCGTTGCAGGCAGTTCATCTGAGGGTACCGACACCAAGGGAGGCCTGCAAGTCAACAACAAGGAACCGGGCCTTCTCAGGGGCAGCTCCTAGACTCTGGAACCATCTCCCCTCGGAGATCTGATGGGCCTCCTTGTTGTTAATCTTCAATAAAAGATTGAAGACTTGTTTATTTCAATCTGCTTTCCATGGTTATCAACTGTTACGTTGCCTTATTGATTTAATGATCCGATCTCGTCCGCCATTATCTCATCTTATTTTCTTTTGATTTTTATGAATGTTGTTGTTTTGTCGTGTTTTCATTTGTAACATTTTTGCATTTTATTATATTTTTGTATCTGTATTTTGTAATCAGTCTATTTTATGTTGTAAACCTTCCAGAGTGGCTTTGTGCCAGATGGGCGGTATGTAAATTGAATAATAATAATAATAAATAATCCAAAAGATATTAGTGTTTGCAACAAGACTGCATCTTTGGGGAGGGAACCCTATAATGGTCTCCAACTACCAGAAATATCTTCTCCTGGTATGTAAACAAATCTAAGCAGATGTTTCAACAGGCAGATTCATATACAGTGGTACCTCGGATAAAGAATTTAATTTGTTCTCTGAGGCAATTCGTTATCAAAAAAAAAATGTTATCCGAAACATGGTTTCCCATAGCAATGAATGGGAAACCAATTAATCCATTCCACAGCCTAGGAAAATGACACAAAGACCTGGTTTTTTTTGCTCAAAACTCTTTATAAAGTGCACTTTAAAGGTACAGATGTGATGTAGCCCGGGATAACTCTTTTTTACTGATGCATGCTGGAAATTATCCAAGGCAGTCCATAGGGAAAATTCATTATCAGAGGCAGCCCATAGGAAAATTCGTTATCTGAGGCAGTCCATAGAGAAAAATTGTTACCTGAGGCAGACCTATATCTAGAAATTGCAATTCGCTATCCGAGGCAGCCCATAAGGAAAATTGTGATTCATTATCCGAAGAATTTGTTATCAGGGGCATTCGTTATACGAGGTATTACTCTATACTTGCTTACTTCTTCATTCCTTTTCTTCTTCTTTTTCCTTTATTCTCTCTCTAGTGCTCAGCATTAAGCTGTGAGTTCTTTGGGGCAGGGATATATCCTGGTTACTGTCATAGAATCATAGAATAATAGAATCATAGAGTTGGAAGAGACCTCAAGGGCCATCTAGTCCAACCCCCTGCCATGCAGGAACCCCATCACAATATTTCCAACAGATGGCCATCCAGCCTCTGCTTAAAAACCTCCAAAGAAGGAGACTCCGCCACCCTCTGTGGCAGCATATTCCACTGCTGAACAGGTCTAACTCATGAAGTTATTCCTAATGTTCAAATGGAATCTCTTTTGCTGTAGTTTGAAACCATTGCCCCGAGTCCTAGTCTGAAGCCATGGAAAACAAACCTGTTCCCTCTTCAATATGACATCCTTTCAAATATTTAAACATAGCTATCATATCCCCCCTCAGCCTTCTTTTAGAGAGGCTAAACATTCCCAGTTCCCTAAGCCGTTCCTCATAAGACATTTCCTCCAGACCCTCAACCATCCTGGTCGCCCTCCTCTGCACCTGCTCTGAGGTGCACAGAACTGGACACAGTACTCCAGGTGGGGGCTGACAAGAGCGGAATAGAATGGTACTATCACTTCCCTTGATCTAGACCAGGCCTGCCCAAAGTCCGGCCCGGGGGCCAAATCCAGCCCGTCAAGCCATTCTGAGTGGCCCGCGGCTGGCTGGCCCACCCCTCCCTCCCCCTCCTTCACCCCATGTTTTTTTTAAAGAAAGTGGGTGAGGCTTGCAGTGGGGTGGCAGGGTCGGGGAGCAACCGGCCCCTGACACATTCTCAGCCACCAAATCTGGCCCTCCTTACAAAAAGTTTGGGCACCCCTGATCTAGACACTATGGTTCTGTTGATGCAACCAAGAATCGCATTGGTTCTCCTGGCCAATAGTGCCATAGCCCTAATCGTGTGTAGTGATGGGGAGGGCCATGGTCCCCTATTCTACTTGGCATGGTCAACAGCTTCTCCAGTGCAACACATGCAAAAAAGCACTATATTTAAAAACATCACTGTGTGTCTTAACTGAATAAGAAGCAAAGTTTCCCTTTCTCCAGTTATCAGCTTTCATTCTGCCTTTAACTGTGTGTGTTTAAAAGCACCCTAACAGATATTAAACAAACAGAGTTCACATATGTTTATTGCCAGTGCAGGCAAGGCCGGCTTTAGGGTTTCTTGCGCCCTAGGCGGGGGGCGGGGCGGCGGCAACAGCAACGGGGGGCGCAGGGGTGGGGGCGGGGGGCCACGGGCGGGCGGCCGCGGCGGCAGGGGGGCCACGGGGGGCGTAGGGCACAGGCGGTGGGGCGGCGGGGCGGCGGGGCAGCGGGCAGGTGGCGAAGGGGGGCGGGGGGATGGGCGGTGGTGGCCAGCGGCGGGGGGGCTGGCGGGGGGGCAGCAGGCTAGCCTGCGGTGGTGGGGGTGGGGGTGGCGCCCCCTCTCCATTTTGGCACCCCCTGTCCATTTTGGCGCCCTAGGCAACTGCCTAGTTCGCCTTAATGGACGCGCCGGCCCTGAGTGCAGACAAGACTTTGCCTGCTCAGTTTTGCCCTGTCAGGCAGTGGACGATGCAGAAGTACAATGTACCTACCTGTAGAAGTAACACATATACAGGCTGACCAGATGATATTATGGGGCATAAACCTGTGATTTCTGCCTCTTTGAGACAGCTCTGCCACACCCTTTTCTGAGGTTGGAAACAGAAATGTTGTCCACCAAGCACAGGGCATGATATAATCCCTCCTCCACCTACCACTCTCCAAATGGCTGAGACGCCAAGTCCCACCAGACCCAGCCAGTACAGTCTAGTCATTGGCCTTGCTGGCCATCAGCAATGCTGGACGAAGAGGTGTTTTCTCTTGTGCTTTTGGACCACAAGCCCTGGGATTTTCCAAGCATCCGTTGGATGGAACTGAGGGACTTGCACGCCACAAATCCACTGACCTCTAGATTTTGATCCACTAGAACAGTGTTGGCGAATTTATGGCACAGGTGCCAAAGGCGGCACTCAGAGCCCTTTCTCTGGGCACCGGACATTGCCCCTTCACAGCCACTTGTATTCAAGTTAAATGCTGGATTGAGTGGGTTTTGAATCGCAGTTTGGGCACTCGATCTCTAAAAGGTTCGCCATCACTGCACTTGAGGAAGCCTTCTGTATTATCTATCTCCGACATGGATAAGCTCCCTTTCTATTGTTCTTTCTTTCTATTTAAAAGATCGCTGCCACACTGCTCCCTAGGAGTGGCAATTCTAGCGCTATTGAGCTTCATGAGCAGCGAGGTGACAGCTCCCAGCATTCTGCATGCCCAGGAAGGCCCATACCCAAGTCAGTCCTTATGCCTCTTGAAGAACTAGGCCCCCCAGGAAGCCATACAGCAGCTTTACATCTTCTCTGGAACTCAGTATGTCAGCACTGGAGGCAGAGGATGCAAAAGCCCTTCTCTAGAGGAGCAAAATCACGAGGTCTGAAGATTTGTATTCATGGGCCAACACTTCTAGAATTCTGGCTGGAGAATTCTTGAAGAATTCTGATACTTGCAGTCCAAAACCATGAAAGACCGTGCCCCTAGTTGGGAGTCCTAGTCCTGGTAATTCTGCTCAGCTGTGGAAAGATGGAATGAGAGGGCTCTTTAGAATATTCAGCACATGTTGCTTTCACCTGGCTATCAGAAACTTTTAGGATAAATGTGTCAACAAGGCCAGCATGATTTAGCCCATCTCACAGATCTATGGGATGGTGGGAGGAATCAGGAGGCTGGCTGCAAAATAAAGCTTGCTGGAGGCCACCTAATACAATAATAGATGGAATGGAATTTGAAACGGGGCTTTCTGCGTAGCCTCCTCAAAATGAGCCACTGCTAGGTCATTGCTCAGATAATCAGAGTGAAATTTAAAAAGTGTGTCATGTTCAGATAGCTCTTTCCTTCCATTACTGGGGAGGGGAGGGGAGCAGAATGAACCCCTGGATAAATTGTGGCCCAGCAGGAACATGCATTAAAAGTAAAGGTGCATGTTGTCTAACTAATGACAAAGCAAATGTAAAATTAGCTGCATGGCAATCCTGAGGACTGAGCCGAACACATGTCCTAGATGGCACCGGGAATGGAAACCACATCTGCCACTGTGGTTAAAGTTCTCTGCTTCTAAAATGGGATATTCTCCCTTCTACTAGAAATATCACTAGGTTGCTGCCCTTGCGCAATTATCTAAGTGGCACTTCTAAATTCAGTTCTTATATGAAGAAGTGGAATTTCTAAATTCTAATCTTATATAGTAGGGCCTGTATGAAATATGCAGTATCTTTTCCTTAAAAACCAATCATTATGAAATCACTTTAAAAAATAACGATCTGATGGGTTTGTGAACTCCTCCGTGACACTGACAGCCTAGTTAAACACTATTCCCATTTCAGAGAAATGAAAGAGACAAGTGTGCCTGTCACTTCTGGACCCTAGAGATCAGAAGCAGTATTACCTGTAATGTCTGTGAAGATTCTTAGTCATCCAGGTAGGTTTATCTGGAAGTTGGTGGAGCCTGGCGGAGCTGTTTAAATGAGCAGCAAAATGTTTCAATCACTCAAGAAAAGAAGTCCAGTTGCCATGACTCAACTTCCAGATATTACCTGTAATGTCATACTTTTTTTTTGAAGTAACGAGGCAGAATATAATGCTATTACTTTTAAAACAACAAAAACAGGTAATATTTACACATAACTCCTAAAATGTTGCTCATGGAGGGTCATTCTGTTGGAATCTGGGACTAGTTTTGTATTTTGGAGTGTATTTTTTGTACATATCCTAATTGGAATGTGTTATTAATGCCTTCTTAATACACCATTCATTGGATAATAAGTATTTAATTCCTTTAAAAAATTGTCAAGGTTTGCTGAGCCTCAGCTATTGTTCTAATACGTCGGTTGTTTGAACTTGGAGGCTGGGCTATCATCATGACAAAAGAAATGACAAGCACAATTCATTTGCATAAAGGGTAGGAATTAGGTGAAAAGGACTCCCCCCCCCAAATTATTTGAAGAAGAACCCACTGGCCAGCAATATTCTTGTACTTGTTGACTGCTTCCTTCCTTTTCAGTGTGGATTTAGTTAGTCAGTCAGTCAGTCAGTCAGTTGGTTAGTTAGTCAGTCAGTCAGTTATTATTCAAAATATTTTTACGCCACCTTTCTCCTTGGAAACCCAAGGCAGCTTACAACATTGAAGGACAATATGCAAAGTTAGAGACAATGAGTATACAACAGTTGTTAACACAATAAAGACAATATTTAAAGCTAAGAACAATGAGTGTGAAGAGCCAGCTTACATCATTATAAAGGCGATATGAAAGCTAAGAACAATAAGTGAACAAATATAAAGAAAACAATGTCACTCTGAGAGCTGGAAAACTAAAAATGGGAAAAAGTAGTATTACAAATTTGGTTCAAACAATAACACATCACAATCCTTCTACAAATCACATAACAGAACATCAGTCACTCAGGGAAAGCTTGCCTGAAGAGAAAGGTCTTTGCCTCTTTGTGGAAGGACAGCAAAGATGGTGCAAGTCTGGCCTCCAAAGTCTGGGAGTAGCAACAGAGAAGGTTCTTTCCTGTTTCCTCATCAGATGCACCTGTGAAGGTGGTGGGATGGAGAGAAAGGCCTCTCCTGAATACCTTGGCACCTGAGCTGGCTCACACATTGTGAGATATGGTCTTTGAGATTGGACCCAGTCCATTAAAATCTTTGTAGGTTAATACCAGCACTTTGAATTGTGACCAGAAACTGACTGACAGCCAGTGAGTGGACTTGCTGTCACAATGGTGTTATGTTATCCCTGTAACCAGCCCCAGTCAGCAGTTTGGCTGCTGCGTTTTGTTAGGTCTCAGAAAAGTTACTGTTTTGGACTAAAACTCCTGAAATCTAATATTGTAATCAATGTATTTCAGGTATGTTGTCCAGTTGTAATCTTTCAAATAGACCAGCCCAGTGGGTACAATCAGAGTGACAGTTAGCCTTCAGTTTGGTTTACTATGGGGACAAAATGGTTTGCTTCTTTTTATGGGGTCACAGAACATAATTGTTAGAGTGAACCAGCCTTTCCTTAGAGCAGGGCTGTTCAACTTTGAACAGGCCAAGGTCTACTTTTTGTGGCCCAAAGTGCCTGAGGGCCACTATACTAAAACCTCTACTTACAAATTTTATCCGTTCTGAGCACATGCTCATAAGTAAAAAGAAAAATGTAAGTAGAGCACAGGTTTCCCATAGGAATGCATTGAAGACCAATTAATCCATTCTGGAGGGAACAAATTTCACTGTGCCATGGCCCTTGAACTGCCCCACTCAGCGGAGACAGTGAGCTGGCAGACCCAGAACTTTGTTGGGGCAGTGGTGATCCTTGGGATGGGGGAGGGAGGGGGTGGAGAACTTATTCCCTCACTTTTTTTATTGATGGCCGGTGGGCTACTTTTGAACCCTTTGTGGGCTACTGGTAGCCTGCGATCCACCAGTTGTGCAGGCCTGACTTAGAGCATTCTACCTGCACCTTTCTGGGTCCCTGTCATGAGCTTCTGCTTTTTTGGTGCAGGTATGGTTGCTCTAGTTTGGTTTGTTTCTCGTGTGTGCAATCACTGGAAATGAACCAAAGCAAGCCTTCTGCTGTCAGTTTGCTTCCCTCTTTGAATTTTCCATATCATAGTGAACTTATGAAGACATCTTAGACATTTCATGACATTGGGAAATTAAAAACTTCCCCTGCTCCGACTTGGAAGGGCAGAGGAAGTAAATACTTCCCTACCCAGTATTAGGGCAGCACTGCATCATTTATAGAAAAGAAAAGAAAAACCTAAAAACGTCCTTCCAGTACCTGTGTGCAGTTGAATCCACTGCCTTTATTAGTAATTTCCATGGTGCAGAAAGTGTGTGTGTGTGTGTGTGTGTGTGTGTGTGTGTGTGTGTGTGTGTTAAGTGAGAAATAGTGACTTATCTAAGGCCATATCAGCATTTACAACGAAGGTAAAATTAAATTTAGTATGTCTTACCTGGGCAAAAGATCTGGAGTTCCAACTGATGGCCTAATACAATTCTAGAATATTGTATAATACAGTAATACCTCCGATAATGAATGCCCCTGATAATGAATTTTTCAGATAACGAATCGCAATTTCCAAGTATAGGGCTGCCTCGGATAACAAATTTTCCCCATGGGCTGCCTCGGATAACGAATCACAATTTCTAAGTATAGGTCTGCCTTGGATAACAAGTTTTGTCTATGGGCTGCCTCGGATAACGAATTTCCAGCATGCATCAGTATAAAAGAGTTATCCCAGGCTGCATCACATCTGTACCTTTAAAGTGCACTTTATAAAGAGTTTTGAGCGAAAGAACTAGGTGTTTGTGTCATTTTCCTAGGCTCTGGAACGGATTAATTGGTTTTCCATTCATTCCTATGAGAAACCGTGTTTTGGATAACAATTTTTTTCGGATAACGAATTGCCTCGGACAATGAATTTAATTCGTTATCCCAGGCACCACTGTATATCAATAGAGCTACAGGTTTTACATCAGCCCCCTTGGCCGTTAAGAAACAATTAAAAACCTGGTTATTTAAAGCAGCTTTTGGCAATTGCCAAGGTTATTTGTTTGCTACTTCATTTGCTGCCCTATTCATTTGTTCACCACCATCTTGTATTTTCTGGCTTGTTTTTATTTGCCTTTTGCATACTGTGTATATTTTATAGCTCTTTTTTCACTATGTTGTTCACCGCCCAGAGTTCCCAATGGGAAAGTCGGGGTGGTGGTTTATAAATGCAAATAATACATAAATAGTAGTAGTATTCTGTTCTACCAATGGCAGCTTGAGGGTGAGGACAGGCACAGCAGTTTTAGCCACATTTTAGGAGAGTGTCACTCCTACATCTCAGTCACAACCTATATATACATTTTGCTTTGGTGAGACCCTACCAGGAATACTGTTGCAGACAAGCCAGATTTAAGAAGGTTATCAGCAAAGTTGAACATGATCAGAAGAGACTGACAAAGATGTTGGAGGACTTGGTGAATGGATCTCATATAAGAAGCGTTGAAGGAATTACACTTAAATAGGTAGAGAAGAGACAACAGAGAGATAATGGGCTGGCCAACTTCAATTGCTTGAATGTCTGTCATAGAGGCGACAGAGATGACTTCTATGGCTCCAAAGGGTAAGATCTGAACCAATGCTTCATTTTCATTGTGCCTTCTTCATCAGCTTGTTTTAATCTTTTGTATACTCCTCCAAAATCGGGCAACATGATGCAGTTTATTAAAGAAATGCACTCAAATGACAAGAAAAATAGCTTTAGCTAAGCATTAGGAGGAACCTCCTGATGGCACAGCTGTTTAACGATAGAACAAATTGCCTTGGAAGATGGTAGATGCTCCTTCCTCATTGTTTTTTATGGAGGGGAAGGATGGCCACGGTGGTGTAGAGCAGAGCGGTAGCTTGTAATTTTAGTATCCAGGAAAGCTGGTACCATATATCATGCATTCTGTCCTTACACATGGGTGGGTGCCCCCCCTACAAGAAAAAGGAAATAATCTGTTAATCCCCCCACAAAAGAAAAAAAAGGGGGGGCTTTTAAGAATAGAGAAATGAATAGGTCCAGGAGATTTTTTTTTTTCATCAATAGACTTGGTAGGTTAGGATTTTAATGTCTCACTAATTTGTTCCTGTTCTAAATACATTTAGGTTTCAGTATCTTCTAAATTCTCTCATGGCTTGGGACAAAGGTCCAGTTGCTCCACCCTCAATACAGTTCTGATGCCTAGGTAGGTAGAGCATTGGATTAGATTGCTGTCGAGAACCTTGACTATTCAAATGAAACAAAAGTGGGGAGCCATGTGGCCATTACAAAATACAATTCCAAGACAAGGTTATCGGTGATACCATTATAGGGCACTGATAAATAATAAAAAGTAAAAATAATTGCAAGCTTTCGTGGACAAGATCCAGTTCTTCAAAGCAAGGCCTCCATGGCCAGGCCTTGACGAGATGGAGGGGCTTGTGTGTTTCAATGAAACTAAGGCCGTTACTTCACGAGGTGCCTCGCTTCGAATCGACCTTGCCTTCGATTTGAATTTGGAGGCGGTCACGTGGTGGTCACGTGGTCTCCCTTCGCTCCCACCCCCGTTTCTCTGTACTCACGCGGGGCATTTTTGGGACCGAATCGATTACTACCTCACGTGCTCCCTTCGCATTAGAAAGCTGATTTGCAACGTCCGGTTCCACTCTCCTTTTATTTTTTAAAAAAAAATTACTTGGCGTATCGATGCATCAATGCTTGGCTGTCATTCACGACAGAGCGTGGTTACTGTACGATCCTGTGTTTTCCGCTCCTAATTTATATTGTTTTGTCCATTGTTTCCTGGCATCATTGGCAGCCCCCCCCGCCGCCGTCGCCGCTACTCGGGGGGAGCCCCGCATGGCACAGCCGCCCGCCCTCCGCCGCTTGCACGCTGCCTGCCCCGGGTGCCCTGCTCTGGCCGGGCGAGGCGGCAGCGGCTCCTCCTGCTCCCGCCGCCACCGCTACTCGCGCGAGGAAGTAACAGCACAAAGCGATGAAACGATATAGCGATGCATCGATATCCCTGTTTGAATATTTTTTAAAAAAACTTGAAATAAAAGCCAAAAACCGAGACCACACGTGACGTTGGGAGCGAAGCGAGATGCGAAGCGAAAAGATTCCCGGCCCATGGCAGGGGAATCACTCACCCCGGTTGGAGCACGGTAAAGGGGGCGTGGTCGGGGTGACGTCGCAGCCAAAAAGGAGGAGCGTGCGGACTGAAGCGATCGGTTCGCACAGAAATGATGGCTTGCCGCGAAGCGAGCGGCTCGTGAAGTAACGGCCCATGAGCTTTGCTGACAGTAGTGTTGCTACCAGAAGGGTCTCCCAAGCCAAACGGGTCTTAGTGGAGAGACCAGACTAACAGTGTCCACCCCCGAAGCATCTGATCCAGAGTGGGTGGCTTCAAACAGTCCCCGGAAGCCCGTCAGTGGGCAAGGGGTGCTAAGAATCTCTGGGCCAGCCATGAGAAGGATAGCCACCTGGAATGTTAATAACTTATTTCAAAGGGGGGAAACCCACAACGCCATCAGGAAAATCAAAAGTCTTAACATTGATATCCTTGGTATTAGTGAGATGTGTTGACCTAATTCAGGAAAGTGCGTAGTAGATGGATATCATGTATACTATGCTTGTAACAATGAACCTCATCATTTTAACAGAGTAGAATCTATAGTCCATCCAAACATCAGTAAAACTGTCAGAAAGTTTATGCCAGTGTCAGAGAGTCATTTTTCTCCAACTTACTGCACAACCTTTCTTGGCAAATCTTATCCAGGTGTATGAACCAAAATGTGATGCATCAAATGATGATATAGAAAAATTTTATACTCTGTTAAAGACTGCTTTATCGCTTATCAAATCAATGGAAGTTACCATAGTTCTGGGTGATTTCACTGCAAAGGTAGGACAATGCCAATGGGCTAAAGTAGCAGGTAAATATGGATTTGGAGTTGGCAATGAGTGAGGTGACCAAATAATTCAGTTATATCAAGAAGAGGAACTTATAATAACAAATACATATTTCCAAATGCCACCACACTGCCTTTATATGTGGACCTCAAATGCTGAGAGAAATATCAGATTGATTATGTCTTGATTAATAAACATTTTAGGAATTCAATTAAATGTATGAAAACATTACCCGGGTGCAGATATTAATCCAGATCATAATCTTTTGTTAGCAATAGTGAACCTTAGGTTGAAGACATGTCAACCAAAGGTGACAAATAGTTGAACTGGAATTTCTAAGCTTCAAGACGCAACAGTAAGAACTGAAGTTCAATTGATCCTTAGTACAAAATTCAAAACCACCAAGGAGAAGACAGTAAATGTAAATGAAGTTGAAAACACCTGGAACCAAATTAAAGCTGCTGTGAATGAAGCGTGCCAAGAAAAAATAAAGATGGTCGAGAGAAAGAAGATCAAACCATGGATGACAGATGAAATTCTGAACCTTAGATCATAGAAGAGAGATGAAAAATAGAGATCCTGTAATATATAAACAACTGTAGAAAGAAATACAGTGGAAAATAAGAATGACGAAGAAAGAAAAACTTTCAAAGAAATGTAGCAAAATTGAAGAATTGGAGGCTAAGCATGATTAATTTAACATATACAAGAAAATAAGGCAAGCAGCAGGTGTGTATAACAGTAGAGGAAGTGAATCTCTTATTGGCAAGATTGGTAATACCTTGACAAGCACTGAGGAGAAACTACAGGAGTTAGAACATCTCTTTGATGATAACAGAAGTATTGACTGTGGTGTCAAGTTAGATGATGGTGTAGATATCATGAGGGAATAGGTAGAACATGCCATTAAACTATCAAAGTGTGGCAAAGCACCAGGCCCTGATGAAATATATATGGAAGTTTTCAAATTGCTTAAGGAAGAACAATCCCTTTCCCTTCTGGTCGATTTATACAGTAGCATCTATAGAAGTGGAACCACCCCACAGGACTGGGTCAAATCCACTTTTATACCATTTCCAAAGAAACCTAATGCAAAAAGTTGTAATGAACACTGGACAATCAGTTTGATGAGTCACATCCTGAAGTTATTTTTAAAAGCCCTGCATTTAAGAATATATTGCAAGTGTAAAGAGAGCATTGGAAATACCCAATTTGGATTCAAGAATGGATTTGGAACTCAGGAGGCATTGTGTGTGTGTGTGTTGCGTCGTTACAGTCAGGACTGACTCTTCGTGACATTCTTCTTCTTCAAATACTAGTTCAGTGATGTCTCGATGTCAATGTCAGTGTTTTTGTTTGCTTTATTGATTATGAAAAAGCATTTGACTTAGTTAAACATGATAAACTTATTAATATTCTTTAAGAACTGTGCCTGGACAATTGTGATAATAGATTGATTGGGAATTTGTATTGGAATCAGCATGGTGGGTGTCCGGATAGATGGTCAGATATCAGAAGAGGTGTCAGCTATGAAAGATGTTTGTCAAGGTTGTATTCTCTCACCTCTACTTTTTAATATCTATTCAGAAAGAATTTTCCAGGAGGTCTCTTGAAGGAAAGAACCAAGGTGTGAAAGTGAACGGAGCTCTTGTTAATAACATAAGATACACTGACGACACTGTCCTGCTTGCAACAAGTCTGGCAGATTTGCAAAGATTATTGGATTCTGTTGCTGCAGAAAGCAGTGCCATGGGATTGCGATTTAACGTGAAGAAGACAAAATGGATGGTTATCAGTAAAAAACAAAATGATTCACAGAACCTTCTCAAGATTGGCAGTGATATAATTGAGAGAGTATAATCTTATAAATACTTGGGGGGCTATGACAAGTATAACTGGGACCCTTTATGTGAAATCCGTTGTAGAACTGAACAAGCTAGAAATTCCTTCCAGAAAATGAAGAAAGTCTTGACGAACCAGGACTTATCTATCAGACTTCATACTCGAATACATTGATCCTATATATTCAGTATACTTCTCTATGGTGTTAAAACGTGGACCCTTACAGACACGTTATGCTGGAAGCTGGAAGAATTTGAATTCTGAAGATATCTTGGACAGCCAGAGTCACTCATGTGGCTGTATTACAGCACATGAATAAAAAGCTAGAAATCCTCAATACCATAAAGAGAAGAAAACTGCAATATTTCAGACACATAATGCGCAATGAGAAATACCATCTGCTGCAGGTTATCCTTCAAGAAAAAAATAGATGGGAAGCATTGCCCAGGGCGTAGAAGAACATTCTGGCTTAAGAACTTAAGCCAATGGTTCAGAGTGAGCACAGCTGCTCTATTTACAATAGCTTTAGATAGAAACCAGTTCAGGCTACTGATCGCCAATGTTCTATGAGGACATGGCACTTGAAGAAGAAGAAGAAAGCAAGTACCAAATGTCCAAACATGGCAAAATATTTGGTTTGTCAGGCAATGATTCTTAGATGTAAAGTTCTTGGCAAGATTATTTCCCCAAGACACGTCTGTCTTCTGGGCCAGATGAATTACTCCTAAGGATATTAAAAGAAATGGCAGAAGTAATTTCAGAACCATTGGCAATAATCTTTGAGAAGTCCTGGAGAACAGGGGAAGTCCCCATCGATTGGAGGAGGGCTAAAGTTGTCCCCATCTTCAAAAAAAAAAAGGGGGGATTGCTTATCTGGACCTTCAGTAAGGCCTTTGATAAGGTTCCTCAAGGTATTCTTGCTAAGTTAGTAGAAAGTGGGATAGACAGTGCTACTGTTAGGTGGATTTGTAATTGGTCGACTGATCACACCCAAAGAGTGATCATAAATGGCTTATCTTCAGTTTGGAGGGACGTGACCAGTTGCGTGCCCCAGGGTTCTGCTCTGGGTCCAGTGCTGTTCAATATCTTTATTAATGACTTGGAGGAAGGAATAGAGAGCATGCTAATTAAATTTGCAGATGATGCCAAGTTGGTAGGGGCTGCTAATTCCCTAGATGATAGGATGAAAATCCAAAAGGACCTCGACAGATTAGAGTGCTGGGCCAAAGCTAACAGAATGGGTTTCAACAGAGGGAAATGTAGGGTGCTGCACCTAGGTAAAAAGAGTGAATGGCACAGATATAGGATGAGAGATACCTGGCTGGAAAATAGTACCTGTGAAAGGGATCTGGGAGTCTTGGTGGACCACAAATTGAACATGAGTCAGCATTGTGATGCGGCGGCCAGGGGAGCCAATGCGATTCTTGGTTGCATCAGCAGAACCATAGTGTCTAGATCAAGGAAATGCCACTCTATTCTGCTCTGGTCAGACCCCACCTGGAGTACTGTGTCTAGTTCTGTGTGCCTCAATTTAAAAAGGATGTTGACAACCTCGAGCAGGTGCAGAGGAGGGCAACCAGGATGGTTGAGGATCTGGAGGAAATGTCTTATGAGGAACGGCTTAGGGAACTGGGAATGTTTAGCCTCTCTAAAAGAAGGCTGAGGGGGGGATATGATACCTATGTTTAAACATTTGAAAGGATGTCATATTGAAGAGGGAACAGATTTGTTTTCCATGGCTTCAGAGACTAGGACCTGGGGCACTGGTTTCAAACTACAGGAAAAGAGATTCCATTTGAACATTAGGAAGAACTTCATGACGGTTAGAGCTGTTCAGCAGTGGAATATGCTGCCACGGAGGGTGGCGGAGTCTCCCTCTTTGGAGGTTTTAAAGCAGAGGCTGGATGGCCATCTTTCGGAAATACTGTGCTGGGGGTTCCTGCATGGCAGGGGGTTGGACTGGATGGCCCTTGAGGTCTCTTCCAACTCTATGATTCTATGATTCTATGAGGCAGGAAGCATCAGGAGTGTTACTGTAAAGCTGCATCTAAAACAGAGGATTGGGTTTTACACCCCAGTCCTTGAAACAAGGAATCTGTGAGCTGCATCTCTCTCTGTGTGTGTCACTATGCTACACCACCTCTCCACTGTATCTTTATGATTTGTTTTAAAATGAGCCAAGAAACTTGTACTTCACCAGTGGGCACAGCCATTGACAAACTAAGCAAAAGCAGAGGGGTGCTAAGCTGTTGGGGCATTTGTGGTTTGGAAGACGGGGAGACAAACATCATGTTGTCCTGTACCATGATGACAACATCAAGAAAAACGGGGTAAATGAACATATTTGATTCAGCCTCTAAACAAACAGAACCCATATTCCAGGCTCGCATTTTCAAGAGCCCGTCGCTGGGAGAAAGGCATTCAAGAAATGAAACAAATGTCACAAAATGTCATTAGACTTTTTCAAGAGTCACATGTCACAACCACCATGCAAGGAAAGCATTCGTATTCCTTCCAACAGTCACTGCATCTGTGTCGTTTTGTGTGTGTCAGTGAGTGTTTCTCTCTTTGTGTGAGAGAGAACATGCATATTCTCCTATGGATGAATCTGAAAACTACATTTCAGGCACTGAGGAAAATGTGATGTCCCTGCAACTGAATGGATCCGTCAGGTTACATATTTGAGCCTTTGCTAGACATACGTGTAAGAGCACATTTATTTCACAAAATTGCCTGATTGTATGGAAAGTCCTCAGGCAGGCTCTAGGACTGTTTTTCCCCATGGGAACAAATTGCCTTGGATGCCCTGTGGGGTGACCTTTGCCAAGAGTGATACACTGGAGGAAGGTATGGAAGAGCAGAACGTGATCCTCCCAGTAATTTGTTTTCATACTACCCACCAAGGTATCAGTTCAGAGAGACTATCTCTAAGGAGTCGGTGCCGAAAACAGGGTCCAGCAGTCTTTTTGCTGGCATTTGGAGAGCCAGTTCCAGAAACTGGTGCTAGGTGAGCAATGCTCTCCTCCACAAAAGGCTTTGTATTCATGGCTTGTAGAGTCCCATCCTGTTCTCCATGCTGTTGACTGTCTCCATAAAATCTTTAGGAGACACTGTTCAGTGATTGGACATCAGGTGCCATCAATATGT
Source organism: Phrynocephalus versicolor (assembly GCA_023846285.1). Lineage (NCBI taxonomy): Eukaryota > Metazoa > Chordata > Lepidosauria > Squamata > Agamidae > Phrynocephalus > Phrynocephalus versicolor. The sequence continues at coordinate 15,238,581 of JAHTLZ010000010.1, read as the reverse complement.
GGGTAAACACCCTTTGATAGATGTCTCTTTCTCAATAAACTCTGGTGAAGCTTTGGGTGCCCTAAATCAGTGTTTGGGTGTGAGGATGTCCTTGGAGAAAATACAATCAACAGAGACTCAGACTGGACAAGATGAAAATATTGTTGATACCTAGTTTGTCCCACGAAAGCGAGTGGTATGCTCAGCACATCCTGGAGTGTGTCTCCCAAAAGGGTCAGGTCTGCAATTGGCAGCCCTTGGTGACCTAGCATTGGTGCTTGATTCCTATGTGCACTGTATGGTCCAATGTCTCTTTTTATCACAATTGGGGGGGGGGGGCTTTTCTTGGGTAGGCACCTATATTGATTTCTACCATGTACCTGGGGTTGCCTTTGAAAAAGATCCTAAAGCTATTGTGCAGGGGATCCCAAACAAGGTTGTGAGATTGTTCCTTAGGACTGGATAATTCAGCCAGAGCATAGATTTGGGCTTCCAGTCTGATTTTAGGGCCAAATCAGAGTGATCTTTTAAAAATTTGATTGGATGGGGAGATCTGAAAGGTGGCCTCCTTCCGTATGTTCTCCTTTCCAGAGGTTGTGTACAGATTATCTCCACCGAGTGAAGCGAAATAGGTGGATCTCAGGGTGAAAGCTCTCTGGAAGCACACCAGTTGCAGACAGAGACCTTTGTTATCAATAGGCACCCCAGCTGGAGACAGGGTGGCCATCTGCATAGCATCACAGAGGAGGTCATGCAGGACAAAAGAAGATGCTGATTGACTTGAAACCACATGTGCTAATTTATACGCACAGGTGCAAAAGTGGAAACAGCTTTTATAATTTCAAGACTGTGAATTTAACACAGGACAATTTCAACAGGAGACTATTCCCTGCCAGCCATTCAGATTAAGGACTGCCCTCCCTACAAGAAGGACACATGGCCCAGAGAGGCTTTGCTAATGGCTTTTGAAGCAGGACAGGGCTACTGGTCTCTCTCTTGGTTGTTGACACCTCCCTTTTTAACAATAGCCGGAGAAATGAAGCTCTCTTCTGAACCTGAATCAAACTGCTAAAATGAAGAAAAACAGCAGTGTTTTATATGTCAGAGAAATGTAGAATTCTTCCAGCACTGGCACTGCATTCATATGTGCCCAGTATATAAAGGTAAAGGTTCCCCCTACGCATGCATGCTAGTCGTGCCTAACTCTAGGGGCAGCGTTCATCTCTGTTTTCAAGCCAGGGAGCCAGTGTTGTGCAAGTCTGTGGCCATATGGCCGGCATGGCTGAATGCATTGCTATGCATGGCACACTGTTTACCTTCTCGCTTTTTACAGTGTTACCTTTTTATCTACCTGTACATGCTTTCGGACTGCTAGGTTGGCAGGAGTTGGGGTTAATAGCAGGAGCTTGCTCCGCTCCATGGCACCCGGGGTTCGAATTGCCGAGCTGCCGACTTTGCAGCCAACCGTTTCAGCACTCTAGTCCTCTGAGCCACCATGCCCCCGCTCAGTATTTATTATCCCCCAAAAATATTTTGCATGTGACTGCAGTGCATGGATCTTCACAGTAATTCCCTCCAAAACCAAACCAGAACAAACCTTATCAGCTTGAAGTCTGCCCACTTCAATGTTACAGAAATCTGTGGTTTATTGTTTTGATCCATTGCCTATCTGTTCTCTATTTTTAGACATCTACTTTAAATTTTCCTCTCTGAGTGAGAAAAATAGGCTGTACATTGTGCTTTTATAACATTGCATTTTCTTTTATAAAGGTTACGTTGTGGGCTTGTCTGAGGATCCTTATAGATATACAGCAAATGAGCAAATGAATGAATGAATGAATGAATGATTAAAACAAAGTGATACAGATAAGCATCTAAGTTTACACCTTAGGGTTTAATAGACACCCATACTCAAATCAGGTTGACTGAGAAGATCTGAGCCTTTGACTCATGTGGAAAACAAACCAGGGAAATGGCTTGTTTCCTTTCCACGCATTGGAAAGGAAATGTGGGAGGGAAAGCTTACAGAGGACACAGATCACTCATGTTGACCAACAACTACCACTATCCCCAGTCATGGGTGAAGATGATGAGTGTTGTAATCCAGTAGGTCTGTTTGGAAAAGGCTAATATTTCACTGCCCTCATCGCATCCCGAGCCCTTGGTGTGCACTGCCCTGTTTTCTCCAGCTTTGTGGACAGAGCTCAGGGGCACCAGGAGACAAGGCGGGTGGCACATTTTCCCCTTGCTTCATCTGCCTTCCCAAAGGGGATACTGTTCTTTGCTCCAGAGGACCGAGAGGGTGCCCGTCACTAGTAAGGCAGGGAGAGTAACAAGCCCACACATCTTTCATGCCTTGGCTGCTCCTCAGAGCAAGCCTAACACTGGTGGATGGCTGAGGTGGTGCTCCTCCTCCTACTAAGGTATGGAAGACCCAAAGCCAAGTTTATTATTTATTTATTTAAAACGTATTACCCCACCTTAAAGGAATGGGAGTGCCTGACCACTGTATCTGTCTCCTAAGAAATCTATATGTGGGACAAGCAGCAACCGTCAGAACTGGATATGGAACAACTGACTGGTTTAAAATTGGGAAAGGAGTACGGCAAGGATGTATACTGTCACATTGCCTATTTAACTTATATGCAGAGTACATCGTGCGAAAGGCAGGTCTGGATGAATCACAAGCCGGAATTAAGATTGCCGGAAGAAATATCAACAACCTCAGATACGCAGATACTCTGATAGCAGAAAGTGGGGAGGAATTAAAGAACCTCTTAATGAGGGTGAAAGAGGAGAGTGAAAAAATGGGCTGAAGCTCAACATCAAAAAAACTAAGATCATGGCCACCAGTCCCATCACCTCCTGGCAAACAGAAGGGGAAGAAATGGAGGCAAATACAGAGTTTATTTTCTTGGGCTCCTTGATCACTGCAGATGGCTACTGCAGCAACGAAATTAAAAGACGCCTGCTTCTTGGGAGGAAAGCAATGGCAAACCTAGATAGCATCCTAAAGAGCAAAGACATCACTTTGCTGACTAAGGTCAGGATAGTCAAAGCTATGGTTTTTCCTGTAGTGATGTATGGAAGTGAGAGCTGGACTATAAAGAAGGCTGATCACCGCAGAATCTATGCTTTTGAGCTGTGGTGCTGGAGGAGAGTCTTGAGAGTCCCCTGGACTGCAAGGAGATCAAACCTATCCATCCTGAAATAAATCAACCCCAAATGTTCACTGGAAGGACAGATTGATTTTTTTCAGGATGGATAGGTTTGATCTCCTTGCAGTCCAGGGGACTCTCAAGATTTTCTCTAGTACCACAGCTCAAAAGTGTCAATTCTGCGGTGATCAGCCTTCTTTATAGTCCAGCTCTCACTTCCATACATCACTACTGGAAAAACCATAGCTTTGACTATCCGGGCCTTAGTCGGCAAAGTGATGTCTCTGCTCTTTAAGATGCTGCCTAGGTTTGCCATCTCTTTCTTCCCAAAAAGCAGGCATCTTTTAATTTCATTGCTGCAGTCACCATTTCCAGTTTCTTCCCCTTCTATTTGCCAGGAGGTGATGGGACTTGTGGCCATGATCTTTGTTTTTTGTTTTTATGCTTAGCTTCAGCCCATTTTTTCACTTTCTACTTTCACCCTCATTAAGAGGTTCTTTAATTCCCCCTCACTTTCTGCTATCAGAGTAGTACCATCTGCGTATCTGAGGTTGTTGATATTTCTTCTGGCAATATTTCTTCTGGCTTGTGATTCATCCAGTCCTGCCTTTCACATGATGTACTCTGAATATAATTTTAAAAGGCAAGGTCACAGTATACAGCCTTGTCATACTCCTTTCCCAGTTTTAAACCTGTCAGTTGTTGTTGTGACTGTTGCTGCTTGTCCCACATATAGATTTCTTAGAAGATAGATAAGGTGGCCAGGCACTTCCATTTCTTTAAGATGGTTCCATAACTGGGGAACAACCACCGAGAAGGCCCTACTCCATTACACACCTGTTGCCAACAACATCCTAATCCTAATCCCTTCATGTTCTGTGAAGACAAAAGGCACTTTCCTGTCCTGCTTCCTTCCCAGTACCCAAATCTGCATGACTCTGGGAAGGAAGATTACTGACTTAGACGAGTCAAGGGTTGCAGTTAACGCATCAAGGTCATTTTGGGGCAGCTTTGATATGTCCTCTGATAAAAGGGAAGCATAGTAGCATCTGTTCCTTGCTCAGACTTTTCTCTGAAGTGTTTAGTAACAGGAGATAAGTTGAAGGTGTGAATTGCTCTTTTCACACACTGACCTCTGACTGTTTGGCCAACTTCCCAGGTGCTCAAAGAAGTATAGAAGAGCCCAGCTACTAAATTCCATAATTCATCTCCCCCAAGTCCTCAGTTTCTTCATGAGGGAGTTTTGAAATAATTGCAGCTGTAACTGTAACTGCAATTAGCTATTGGGGGGTTCAAATGACAACTCTAAACAATTTCTTTTTACAATGAACTTACAGGCTCAGATTCTATAAGAGGATAATACAGTGGTACCCCAACTTAAGAGCAGCTCGACTTAAGAGCAATTTGATTTAAGAGTGGAAAACTGTCGGCATTTTAACTGCTGCCTTACAAATTTTAGATATGGTCTGCTCGACTTACAAATATTTTTTCATTTTTTTATTTTTTAATTTATTTTTTCAAAATTTTAGATAGGTACCCCGACTAAAGAGTAGCTCAACTTAAGAGCATGCATTCTGAACAGATTAAATTTGTACGTAGAGGTACCACTGTATATATGAGAGACAACAGAGCAGCTAAGAATATTCCCATGTATTTACTACAAAGGCTCTAGGCTAGAGTGAGACACAGAATGATTAGCACTGCTGAAGGCTTCTGGGAGTCCTGAAAAAAATAACTTTTCCAAGCTGAAAAGCCTGTTCTGTTCTGACCCATCATGGATATCAAGAAAAGGTCATCTGTGGTACATAAGCTGAGCCTAAACTACCCACAAATTCCAGTCCAACTTTTGGTGCTCCTTCAGGTCTCACTGTGACAGTGAGGAAGGAGGTCTGAATCCAGGCCTAGGGCTATCACAAAATAGGTGCAACTACTCCTTCCAACTAGGGCTAATACTGGGGTGTGTTTTATTTTACCAGTGTTTGCGGAGGCTACATGTTGCTTACTTAGCAATGTTATTAATAAAAATCAAACAATTCCCATCTTTATTAAAAATTTAGAAAGCAAAAATGACATATACATTTGGTATGGATTCCTATTTCCTTTTAATCATACAAAACAACAATCAGTTGTAGAATCAGTGTGGTGGGTGGGGGATGGGGAAGTGCCCCTAAGGCAGTGGTGGCAAACCTTCAGCACTCCAGAGGTTTTGGACCACAACTCCCAGAATCCCAAGCCTGTAATACCAATGAGAAAGGACTGTGGGAGTTGTGGTCCAAAAGATCTGGAGGGCCGAAGGTTTGCCCCCACTGCCCTAAGGCATAGGCTGATGTGGGGAAGGGGGAGAAGGAAACCCACTCTGGGCTCATCCTTGTTGAACTAGAGCTACCATTAGGCAGGTTATAGCAGCTTCTTCAGGGAGCTAATTTTGGGTGCCACGAGAAGGCAACAAATAGTCAGCCATTACCACGGCCTTACCATAGTTTTCTGCGTATATAAATTTTCATGCGTATTTTCCATTGTGATTTTACTGGAGGAGAGGCGTTATGTGGGATACTCCGACTCTGGTGCCAAAATAAGTTGACTGACTATTGGTGTTTGTTTGCCTTTCCTCCAGCTAGTTCAATGTGGTGCCAATGGATCTTTTCCTTCCTGCTTTATCCTTCGTAGAACCCTGTGAGGTTAAGCCAAGCTGAGAGAAATGGTCCGACCTAAGCTTACCCATGGAGTTTCCCCATATTCTTGCTTGGTCCTTTAAACTACACTAACCTCTGGGGCAGGGCTGGGAGGCACCACAATGTCTTTGGCCAGCTTTGCTCCCCTCCTTTTTTGGCCCTATTACTGAGTACTATGCAATATCATCCCACAATACATACAGTATTGGCCTCACTAAAGCTCCCAATATCCTATCAAGCTTAGGTTGTCCCTGGATCACAACTTGTAAATCGTCCTGAAGTCGAAAGATCCAGCTCGGTGCTAAGCCATGCGCTGCTTTCATATGGCATAGCATTAGCAATGAAATACCTTCACCAGAGTTATCAATTTTGGGTAGCTGCCCCCAAGCGGATGCCCTTCTGATGGGTTGGATTTCACTTGTGGTTACTCCTTATAAGAACTGTGGGTGCTGTAGTCCAGTGAACCCAGAGAAGGCGGTGCTTTCATATTTTACTTATTGCTCTGAAACTGGCAACAAATAATCATACACAGTGGGATTTAAAAACATACACAGATCAGTAGAAAACACAAACACAAACACACACACACACACACACACACACACACCATCCCATAATAACACTTGACTTGTCCAAATCAATTGAAAGAGCATGTGTGGCCATAGTTAGATGAGTAATGGCAAAGACCTTTCTCTTCAGGCAATCTTTCCCTGAATGATGGACTACCATGTGTATTTTATATGAATCTATGGGTTCACATAGACTTTGTCTTTATGACTACTGATAACTGTGTTGTTTTAATGTAATGTTGTCTATTAATGCTGTAAGATGTCCCTCAATTCCTTGTTCTCAAATGCTTGAACATGTCTTAATTGTACTAGACTGTATATTATCCCTCATTACTGTAAGCCACCTTGGGTGCTTTTCCAAGGAGAAAGGCAGGGTAAAAATACTCTGAAATAAATAAATAATAACTAAACAATTCTGAGCTCTAGCTAAGCAAGTAGGGCCTTGAATGAATACAAATAAATTAATCAGTATCTAGAGTGGAAGTGTGTGTGTGTGTGTGTGTGTGTG
>JAHTLZ010000010.1:15210434-15223724 GCA_023846285.1 Phrynocephalus versicolor | reverse complement strand
CACACACACACACACACACACACACACACACACACACACACATGCCACCTCTCTCCTAAAGGATCCAGGGTGGCTTACAGTATTAGAAGAAACAAAGTTAAAAACCAAATGATAAATTATTACAATGTTTAAAAGCACTAAATAAGTATCATATTAAAACTCATAAGAAGTGCAAGATTAAAAACAAAAGTAAAACACAGAATGAAATGATCTTTTTTCTTAGCACTTCTCCCACTTAGTGGTGGGGGGTGGGGATGTCCACTATTCTTGTTTTGGCCTTCCTTGTGACACAGTCGTGAGCTAAGTCTGGGTGAACCTGGGACAACTTCATGTTGTTCTTAAGGGAGTTCATCAAGCGTTGTTTTGGATATCCCCTCAGTCAGGATCCACTGGCCTCCAGGATGAAACCCTTTTTGGCCAGAGTTTCCTCATCGGCATGCAGGACATGTCCAAACCAACACAGTTGGGCTTTTTACACATCTTGACAGTGTTAGGGGCAATGCTGTATTTTGCTCTGAGGTCACTTTTGCACACATGATCCTTTCATGTGAGGCCAGAGGTCCATCACAGCATCTTTGTCCCCATGGCTGCTTTTTGTCACACATGTATGCTATTTTAGCCACGCACTGTTGATACTCGATGTCACCTTGTAACTCAGACTCCCATTGGCTATGATCATGGAATCAAGATATTTGAACTCCTCAGTTCCCGAAAGGTCAATACCATCTATTTGAATTGTACCACATTCATTTGCATCAGTTGTCATATATTCTGTCCTCCCCAAATTCAGACACAGGCCAAACCTTGTCAGATGGTCACTCCATACTTGGCACTCAAGCTTTGCCTTACTCTCTGATGCAATCACGATGTCATCAGCGTAAAGGAGTGTCCAGAGCATTGGATTCTGCAGACCTTGAGTGACTGCATTTATAACCAGAGTGAAAAGAAGCAGGGAGAGTGCTGATCCTTGGTGGACAACTGTGATACGAAAATCTTTCAATGTACCAGCGGGCGCCTGTACACGGCTCTTTGGCAACTCATAGAGGAGTTTGATCCAATTACCAAATTCCTCATATACTCCATGATGTCTCAGTGCATACCAGATGACATCATCTGGGTCTCAGTCAAATGCTTTCTTGAGGTTAAGGAAAGCTGCATGCATTGGTTTCCATTTCTCCCTGTGCTTTTAAGTAACAGCCGGGCAGCATGGATTGCATCTATTGTTCCACAGTTTTGAAGCCAGGTTGACTTAGTTGGACTATGGTGCAGATTTGTATGTCAATGACTCACTCAAAGATTTTAAGAGTACAGTAATACCTTAAGATGAATGCCCCTAAGATGAAAAACTCAGAAGATGAAAAACATATCTGGGAATAGGGTTGCTTTGCATAACAAAAATTTCTTATGGGTGAAAATCCATTCCATGTTTTGAAACAAGTGTACCTACCCAGGCCAGGATGCATTGTGCCCCCGTAGTTTTTGGAGGGGTGGAAGGAGTTTTTTCCATCAAGTTTTGGAGCCATTCTGGACATTTTTGGCAGAAGCTTTTAGACTTTTAGAATTTAGAAAGGTGAGGAGCTGTGGTTTCCTTGCTTTCTTTTGTATTTTTGGATTGGTTTTGATTGCATTTTTGTCAGGAAACTGCAAACTGCAGACAAACAGTTTGCAGTTTCCCCTTTGTTTTGGTGCTTGCTTTTGCACTTGGAGGGGGTCCTGGCTGTGAATGCCTTAGTTTAAAGTGAACTTTATGAAGAGGTCTGAACAAAAAAAATGCTTTTTTTTGCCTTTATTCGGACCTCTGGAATGGATTAATCAGTTTCCCATTCATTTTCATAAAACGAAGCGACCCACAGGATGGATTAATTTCATCTTGCAAGGTATTGCTGTATGTGAAAGTAAGCGAACTGGTCGGTAGTTGGTGCATTTGTTAGAGTTCCCCTTCTTCTTCCAGACTGGCACTGTTGTGCTACGTTGCCAGTCATCAGGCATCTTCTTCTCCAACACAATCTGGTTAAGGAGTTCCATCAGCCAGTTTGCAAGGGTTCCACAAGGATCCTTTTAAAAAAATCCATTTGGTCATTATGCTCAGTTTGTGAGATTCACAACAGCCTCTGGTTAGTTCCTGGCTGGAGACAGGATACTGGACTGATCCAATCCAGGAAGCCTTGTCCAAGAGAAACATCCCAGCAACCTAACATCACAAGGCAGGTCAGAGAGCAATGGTTGGATCCTGCCTAAATGGGGGGGGGGCAGAGTGGGAAGCCACTCTCAAGAAGAAGAAACAAATGCCACAAGGGCATATCACAGCTTTCCATTAACAGAGCAGCAGTAGAATGATGCTCTGAGTCCAAGAGCATCCACCCATTCCATTGCTCATTTGTGGGTGCCTCAGCATATCACTGGAGGTGGATCACGGCTCCCCATCAGTGTTCAGAGACTTCAGGAGACATCTTTCAGACTGCATGTTGTGCCTTTGGAGTTTTCCAAAGTGTGTGTGGGGTGGTGGTAGTGGTGGAGCACTTTAAAAGCAGTTCCCCTTCTTTATTTACTGTCCCAAAGTCCATGTACAGTTTTTTACAAAAGTGACAATCCCTAAGACAGAGCCTATGCACTACTCTTGGATATTTCCAAGGTGTCTAATTATTATAGAAGAGTTGCTGGTACCCTTCTTTTACTTCCAAGAGTTGTTATTTCTCTGCTGTTTAACCACCCTTTCATATAAAGAGACGGGATAAATAGAACCCCTTCTCTCCCATTTTCCTAATAGTGACCATAAATTTATTTACATTTCTAATATGGCAGGAACGTGACCAATGACACATTGCATCTTTCCAGTGTGCGCTGAAGATATGAATTGAACTTTAGTCTCTGAGCAATTAAGGCCTCCTGAAACTGCACTTCATTAATGGTTGTTATGCAATAAAAACTATAAAACGGCCCTTATTTGCGATATAAAAATGCAATTTGTTTTAATTTATGTTGGAAAAAATCCTCACCGCGTTTCTTCATTGGGTCCTGCCGGGCATCCTTCTGACGCCAGGAAGGTTTGGCATAGAAGGGAAAGACAAAGGAGAATAGAGAGGAATTACAAGGGATCTGCACAGGATCTGCCTGCCTCGTTGTACCAACACTTCTTCTTGAGGCTGTTTAGGGAAAGCAGGAGTTAGTCATTCCCTAAAGAAAAAGGCATGGACGTATTCCAGCATCTCTGAAGGCTAATGAGCAGAAGTAAGAGACTCTTGGAAACACATGTGTTCCTAATGGAAAGGCTTTAGATGGCTGGCCTTCTCCAGTCTCCCCCACCCCACCCCACCCACAACACACATCCATACTGCCTTTACAAATGTATGGCTGTGGGATGAAAACGGTTAGGATTAGTACAAGGACTTTATACTAGTCCAGCTCAAGTTTCTTTCCATGCCTTTTCTTTCAAAAATGGACCAATACGTCTTTCATAAGAGATGGGGGAAAGGTGTTACTTGTCTGGATCACAACTCCCAGTATGCCCCATCTAGTAAGGCCACTGGGATTTGTAAAGGTAATATTTCTCTTCTTGAAAAGGGCCAACTGCTTTTTAAAGTCGAAATGCAGGTAAACATGTATCACAGAGATGGAAAGGGAAGGAGTCTGCCATTCCAGAAAAATCAAACCCAGGGCAGTCTTGGGCTCATGGAATTTCTTCTTCTTTTGTTAGATCCCACTGACCATATTATGGTTACATGTTGAAGGACAGCCATAAACCAGGACTGTTTAAAGATAATAGACGCTAGACCAGAATTCAAATTCAGGAAAATGGTATCCAGAAATACAGTGTATATTCACTGCATTCTACATCAGTATGATCACAGCTTGGATACTCAGTGTGGTGTAGGGGTTAGAGTGATGCATGGGGACTCAAAAGGCCTGGGTTCAAATCCCTGTTCAGCCATGGAAACTCACAGGGGGAGTGGAATGGGTAAAAACACTCCTTAAATATTTCCTTTACCTTCAAATTCTTGCTAGGGTTGCTACAAGTCAGTTCTGAGTTGACCATGGTGGCACATATTTTGTTTACATGAATATGTGAACAACGATTACAGCTAAACAAAATCTGTGCTAGCACAACTGAATTGCTGTGCAAAGGAAATTGTTTGCTTGCCTGCTAGAGCCCCATTTTGAACTGGTTTTAAAACAAATTGCTATGGTGGGTCAGAGTAGAAGCCCCTGAGAAATGTTCAAGGCACCTGAGATATATACAGGAATTCTGATGCTGTCTGCATTTGGTGGTAAGTGGCATGCTGCAGTAACTTGGAAACGTTACTTTTTAGATCATACCACTCAAAATCGCCCAGCCAGGATAAGGAGTAGCATGAAGGCTGACCAATTTGGGGCATTGTAATTTGAATCATAACTTTTCTAAGTTCCAGGTATTGCCTCTGAATGCAAGATTGCATGCAGACACAACCAACTTATGATCTGAGAAAGTGGGTGGTGTGTCTGCAGAACTCCAGCTATAGGATCTTTTTTCTTTAGCCTCAAAAATGCCACAGAACTTTGTGATGGAGGTGTGAAGTGCTTCTGATTTGCCTGGAGAATTGATGAAAGGGCAGCATGATAAGTGGAAGACAGATTGTGCATGAGTCCCCCACCTCTGTTGAGAGAAGGATTTTCAGGAAGACCACTACTAATAACCCATATTGTCCATCTAATGAGCCTATTCAGACCAGGGTGGTGTGAAACCAAGGTCAACTATACATTGGAAGCCTTGCACAAGCTTTCCTCAGAGTAATGAAGCTGCTTAGATGAGTACCATGACTCAACTTGGTACCATTTACCATGACTCTACTTTCAGATAAGCTCACCTTGATGTTTGAGAATCTTCACAGACCGATGCATGAGAATGCGGGTTTTTTTGGTGGGAAAGCAATGGCAAAACCTGCTTATGTTAGTTTATACCATGCATGTAACACATGCCACTACAGCACAGTATGTCTATGAACACTGAAATAAGATACATTTGGAATTTGTAGTTGTGGGGAGAGAACACCACCTGCCTTTCAATATAGATATCCAAGAACTGTAAAGCTGTTTGCTTTGTTAATTTCTGCTCTCTGGTTTGCTTGTTTCCCTGGTTGGCTGGCTTGCTTCCTTCCTTCCTTCCTTCCACTTGATTATGTTTTATTCAGTTTAGGTTGGCAATAAATCCTAAGTAATTTCAGTTGTTGAACCATTTTTATTTAGTTATTGGTGTCCCACTTGTCACAGCATTTCTCTTTCAGCAGGAGTCCCCTCAACATCCAAAAAAGTTCAACTGCCATGGCTGCTTTCTTCGTCTTCTTACTAGTATTTTCCCCACAAGTGCATCTTCAGGCTGATGATTTGCACGTCCTTACCGATAGCGTCCTTCCGTCTCTGTTCTGGTCACCCACAGAGCCATCGGCCATTGATTTTTAGGGGGTAAGCAGTTTTGGTAATGCTGGAAGGTGCTGCTCTGAGGACATGTCAATACCAGCAATGCTGGCTTTCTCTCAACTTCTATGGGATTGACAGGAAACATAGTTGCTGTTGAGTAGTATCCTTTGTGTTGCAGTTGAGTAGGGGGATACCCAATATTCAATGGAGCAGACACATTTCCATGGCACGGAGACAGATTTCTATGCCCCTTGTTGCTGCCCAGCACACTGTGCCATACAATATAATGGGGTGGACAATTGCCTTCTAAATCTTAGATTTGAGATGGCTCAGCATCCGTCTGTTGCAAAGCACACTGGTGAATTCTTGCTAACACAACCAGGTTGCATTCACCCTTGGTTGCACATCACTAGTGATACCACCATCACCTTGGAGATGCAGCCAAGCAGAGATGGGTGTTTCATTTCAGAAGGGGTCTGGTTTCAAAACAAAACAAAACATGGCAGCACAGCTGCCGTTTGCAACCGGGACCCACCCTCCGGAACGAAATCAACCACTGACTGGCCCGCCTTTGGGTCACACAGGGTGAAACTTCAATGAGGAAGCAGCCTGCAACGCATTATCTTTCCTTCTCCATGATTCTGGCCAATCAGAAGCTGTGCAAGGACATGCATCATCCCGCCTCCCTGTCTGATTGGCCAGGGCCAGGGAGAAGGAAAGATGACGTATTACAGACTGCTTCCTCACTGGAGTTTCGCCCTACACAACCCAAAGGAAGGTAAGTCAGTGGTTGATTTCATTCCAGAGGGTGGGTTCTGGTTCTGAATGGCAGCTGTGCTGCCATATTTCATTTCAGAACCAGACCCCTTCTGAAATGAAACACCTATCTCTAGAGCCAAGGTACTGGGGGATATTTACCTTATTTAAGTTTTGTTCATTTATCTGGACAACTCCATGGGTGGCAACAGTCTCTAGCTACTCTGTTTTCCAGGTGTTCATGCAGAGTCCGAAGTGGTAGAGGCAGTCATTCTACTGTTTTTGTCACAACAATAGGAACTGCCATGTCTGCTTTGACACTGGCAAATAAGGACCATTCCAATAACCCATTTGAGGCACATCAGGGCACGCTTTGACACTGTGAAATCCAAAGCCTCTTGTTTCTCAGACATGTCCACGGAATAAGAGGAAGACTATGCCAATATTGACTGTGGCAGTTATTTATCTTCCACCTTCAAGGTAACTTAAAATGAAGAACCCATGAGAAAAAGCCAGCTCTTCTCAGTCTTGGCTATTGGCTGCTTTGCCAAGCACATACTTTTTCACTAAAGCTTCGTGGTAAATAGGTTTTCCCCTCCACCTGCCCCCAATAAAGGTTCAACGTCATTCCATTGTACCTAAATGAGAGATAATGCCACTCCTTTTTTTAGTACATACTTTAAATTATTTTCATAGTTGGAGGGTATGATCTCACAAAATGATAGAGAAAGAATGTCACCTGCTTCAAGTGCTGGCATATCCTGTGTCTCCTGCAGCTGCACCTTGGAGGTTTAGGGTGGTTTTAAAAGTAACAAAAAGATATCTATTTTTCATTCCATTTGGGGATTTATTTTATTTTTGTATTTATATCATTGGTATACCACCCATCTGTGTACAAGGCCACTCTGGGCAGTGTACAATAACCATCAATACAGTTGCAACAAATAATAATACTAGGGACAAGCAATTAACTTTCACAAAATAAAATAAAATCCAATTTACAATCTACTAATCAAACTGAAGACAAGAGCCATCAAAATAAGAAATACAACCAATAGTCACAACAACAGTTATAAAACACAACAGTTTAGAAGTGGGCAAGATGGTGGAATGAAATTCCATCCTGAAGCTACCACTGTGCTGCCGAGATGTTATCTCCAGAAAAGCCTATTTTAAAAAGTTGGCCTTCTATAACGGTTTCAAAATTAAAACAAACAAAAATGTTTATTTTTTTTTTTAAAAATGGAATTATAACAGTAATAAAACAATGGTATGTGTGTGGAATTATATAATTGTGGTTGTGTGTGTGTGTGTGTGTGTGTTGTGTCATTACAGTCATGACCAACTCTTCATGACCCCATGTCCATGGTGTTTTCTTGGCAGGAATATTGGAGTGGCTTGCCAGTTCCTGCTCCAGGCGCTTTCAGCACCTGGTCTTCCCTGGTGATCTCCCATCCAAGTACTAACCAGGACCAACCCTGCTTAGCTTCCGAAATCAGGCAAGATTGGATGTGCTCAGGGCATCTAGGCAGCTATATAATTATGTGCCATCAATTTGATTCCAAACTGTGGTGACCCTTATCAGAGTTTTGTAGTTATGCAGTGCTTAGAAGTGGCTTATCATTCCCTTCTTTTGGGGGGCTGCCCTAGGACTCTGCCACCTGCCCAAGTCTACAATAGGCTCTCCCTTCTCCTGGGGCAGATGGTGGGGAACGGAAGGCCCAGCCTCTGGCTCTACAGCCGGGTACCCAACCCACTGAGCTCATCGAGCTCCTTCCAATGGTAACTACAGCCAATGTGTTTCAAGTAATATACTCCAAGTTGTTTACTTTAGGCAGCCAATTAAATTTAAATGCAACCCTAATTTCCAAGGCACCAATATATCTATATCTTTATTTTTAGAAATTGGAGGAAGGGCGAGATAACTTATGATTTAAGAAAAGAAAATGTCCCATTCCTTGTTGGAATGAAAGTGTCATCTTTAATATTTTCTTTTTCATTCCTGTCATATTTCATTTCCTATGAATAAAAGACCAGCCACAAACTTTCATGCTCTTAGCTTGTGGCGCCACTATTTAAAAATTACACTGATCAGTTAATGAGCTTGGCAGTAACACTACAAGTGATATGTTGCATGTTGCAATGTGGCCACAGAAATGACATTATTGGCAAAGTAATACAAGGACTAACAACTACTAGTGTTACTGAATAATGAGTAGTTCTGCAGTAAAAA
Source organism: Phrynocephalus versicolor (assembly GCA_023846285.1). Classification (NCBI taxonomy): domain Eukaryota; kingdom Metazoa; phylum Chordata; class Lepidosauria; order Squamata; family Agamidae; genus Phrynocephalus; species Phrynocephalus versicolor. The sequence continues at coordinate 15,215,344 of JAHTLZ010000010.1, read as the reverse complement.
GAGTTACTTTTAAAATATCAGTGGTAGTGGGTCAGTTGGGGGTATTTGGGGGGGTATTTTTTAAAATTACATTTTGGTAAAATGACTGCAGTAGCAACTGTAGCCATAACAAAAGCAACAGTGTAACTAAAAGGTGATGGGTAACTCTGAGCATTTTTTCAAAGTAACAAATAGTTCAGGAGTAGCAACTTGCAGGCAAGTACATGTTACTTTTCCAAAATAATGTTACAGGCTGCAAGTTTGAAGTCCAGAGAAATGCAAAGGACTATAAACCATTAGATCAGTAGTAGTAGTAGTAGTAGTAGTAGTAGTAGTAGTAGTAGCAGCAGCAGCAGCAGCAGCAGCAACAACAACAACAACAACAGTAGTAATACTCCTAGTAGTTGTTACAGCAGCAGTTTGAAAAGCAGGTCTTCAAAAGACGTGGAACAAGCTGCAAGAAGGCACAAAACCACAGCCAAAAGCCTCTTGGAACATTATTGAAAAGGATTTGAAGGCCATCTGGTCTGATAACCAGACATTAAACAGCATCCTCTCTATTCCTACGCTCCTTGTTGGTTAAATTGAGACTACATGGCCCAAATGTAGCTTGCCCCAACCGAGAACAAGAGCCAACAAGGAAGCCATGGGTCTCTGCAAGAGAGGAAATAGGTTTAGGTCAATAAACAATGAGCAAGGCAGCCCCTGGCCACGGTTTTCTCTGACCAGGCATCAGGTCTCCTTCAGAAGGGAGGTTCCCCATTCAATGTGACCAAATCTCCCCTCCTCCCCCCAAAAAAGGATTTGGAATTGGCTATTTTCAGAGTGGAAGGTGGCAGGAGCAACACCAGAGATGTTCTTCTCTATATCTGCCTCTGGTCCAAGTGTGACTGGAGCTTTTTCACTGATGGTTAGAAAAATCTGCCACTTAGTGACTGAAGATGGCATTGCAAATAACACATTCAAATTAATTTGAATTACTTAATCCATTAAAGAGAAATCCAAAATAATTCCAAGCCACACATCCCTTGGATCCTCTAAGTGGGCACAACAAATGTTAGATGTCTCTGCTTCATTATCCTGGAGCTCTGGGCACACATCCACCTTTATTAATGTAAATGTCATGGATCCAGTGGGTTGCTTTCCAATGTTTAATGTGAGCATTGATGATGAAGAGTTGTTCTGAAACTTTTGGTCATTGTGGCACTGCTGATACTGCAGCATTTCCCCCACTCCTGGCATCAGTTTGTGAGACCATCTTCCCTCCTTTGAATTTAACCTTCTCAGAGGCAAATGCAGTCCACAGTTTATTTCAGGATCATCTGCTTACCAGACATTCTTTTTTTATTTTTTATTTTTACCAGGAGTGGGGAATGGGCAGACCTCTGGATTTTGAGGGATTGTGATTTGTATCATTCCTAGCCAGTGCAGCGAATGGTGTGAGACTGAGGAAGCTAAAGTCCTACATTGTTGAAAAGGACCCACATTGTCCTGGCTCTGGATCAGTGGTTCCTGACATGAGGTCACCCAATGTCCTTGGATGACAATTTCCCCAAATCCTGCCCAGCACAGCTAGTGGCAAATACATCCAGGAATTTGAGTCCCGAGGTTGAGAAGCGCTGCTCTTAATGTAGGCTGAGCTATCCCCTCATACCACCTAAGCCGGATCTGCTCTTAAAAGCTTTCATGTGGCAAACACACTGTAGCCTAGCAGGAAGATGAAGCACATTAGAACCTTTTCAGTGTTCTAGGGTGGCATTTCTGATTTGCCCCAGCAAATATAATCGATGGTGGGAGACCTGGGAATTGTAATCTGAAAACAACTGGACAGCCACTCTAGTTAATTCTGCTTTATGCATGCCTCCAGTACAGGGTAAGGAGAGCTCTAAACAGAAAGGACTTATGGAACAAGATAGGGGAGCAGCTCACTGCAAAATTTCACAGGGTACTCCCCACACCTTGGTCATGAGTCACCTATAGGTCTCACTTGACCGTGAAAGGAATGGTCAGCATTAGTACATTGTGATCTATGGTGAGCCTCTGTGTGCTATACTTTTAATTTCTCTGAATCAATTGGTAAAGCTCCTGGCTCCCCTAATACCAGGCTGTTTCAAAGAAAGTGGAGAAACACAGAGAGCTAACTAGGCATCTAGAAGAAAACACAATAAACAGAAAGGCCACACCAACTAAGCCTTTGGTGCCAAAGCGGAGGCAGAAGACAGGAAAAGAAGCATATTGGATAACTGGTTATCATTCCCGAATCAAGTCATGCAAAGATACAAACTGTTGCCGTAACCTAAAAACTGGCAATCGGGAGAAGAGGCAGGTATTAGACCAGGTAGGGCCATGAAGTAGGAGGGTGTGGCCCAGCATCATGTTTTCCTGGCTCATTCATGTGCCTGCCCTGGCAACTGTCCATGCTTCCTGCTGGGAATCCTGACTAATATGCCAAAAATTGCTGCCTTAGGAGAACGAAAGAAGTAATAGATGGAATAAGAATTCTTCTATGACATCTGCAGGCAACTTGATTGAAGAGCTCAATTACAAAAGGAGCCTCCTTCCTAGGCATCCCTGGCCCAGCCCCTTCTACTACGCCACCCATACATCTATCAAGCACCACCTCATAAGTAATCTAACACTTTTTTTTATGCCTGACAGCCTGGCATAGAAGCATCAGCACCTGGAGGATGGGGAAATCGCAAGTAGAACCGCCAAGTGCTGGAAGAGGCACACAGAGGAAGGAGGTGGCGACAGCCACCCTGAGAGATGGCCTTTGCAAACGGACAAGATCGGGGTGGGGTAGGGAAAACAAAAGAGCCACCACAGAGGAAAATAAACCCGACTTCCTACCAGATGAACTGGCCATGCAATGACTTCCAGTTGTGGCTTTCACACTTTAGATTTGAAACGCCTTTTCCTTAAAGACAGATCACCTTAAAAATCACTGTCCGCTTTTGAAATCGCTTTTTCTGAAGACCCCCGCTTGGCCACACCCATTTTTGACTGCTGTGGCAGTTTTTCTTGTGATGACCACTGGGGGGTGGTGTTTTTTAGAATGGGTTCCTGCACCTCTTTTTAAAGTGATTTGGTTGTATTTGCAGACATACTACGCTGCCTTTTTTCGGTCACCCCCCCCCATTTCTGCCATTTCCCCTGTCGTAGTTTAAAGCGGTTCAGCCGAGTGCAAACGGGGAAGACGATTGCTAAGCAACTGCTGAAGTGTGGACTGCCGAACCACTGCAGCGACCACATGACCAGAGAAGGAGATAAGGTGATGCAAAATGAAAAGTGGCTGTTCAAGGAAGTGTGGTAGTGGACAAAGGGCAAGTTGAATGCACCTGATGCTTGCATTGGACCCTGAATGGAGAAAATTGACTAATGGCTGGTGCAGCTTGAATGATTTTAGTTGGGACTAGAGTTCCCAAGCACTGGCGGGTGCCTGCTTGGTGGTAGCTCCTGTATCTTCCAGTTCTCGTCTTGCCAGGATAAGGGCAACTGGCTGGTTCCTGGGTAGGAGAAATGAACAGGAATGCCAGGGAGCCCATGGAATGCAACCCTGTTGGAGGGATTGCTGAAAATCATAGCTCTTGGGAAAAGAAAGGTTCAGATGGGGACTGGTGGGCTTCCTTATCCCATTTTTCATTCCAACCCCTCATCTCTCTGCTAGAGCTGCCTTGCCGTCTCTTCCTAAGAACTTTTTTTAACCAATGTGAAAAAAGAAATTGAAATAAATGCTGTTCTTACAAGCAGATCAAAAGAGCAAGGGAATCTCACATATGGATGCGCAACTGATACATGCCAGGAATTGAATGACTGACATTGATGCCAAGTTTGAAGGTTTGGCAGCATCATAATCTTTGGCTTATGCTGGCTTGTGCTGGAGTTCCTTGCAACGAAGACATTTTAATACTTCTCCAAATGTATATTCTTGCTCCTCTGCCCTTTGAGCTCTTGTAAGTGGGGTTCAGATTGCACATTACATTTTGCACACATTTCATGATTTTATGGAAACAACTGTAGTTTTACTTGATACTTGTTTGTCAATATGAAAAACTATTTCTAATTCTTAGGTTGTTCCACAAAATGCACTGCAATCAGGAGTGCACCGTGAAGGTCATCCCAGCCTGAGTGATATATCCCATTTCAAAATGACACCTTGAACCACAATACCACCTTCTGGATTCATCCTCTGTTGTATGTATTTTGTAAGACTTTGATTACACTTTTTATCACCTACCAAATGAATAAACCCCCAAAATACACACTAGAATTCAGAGTTGGAAGTTTTGCAGGCTAGCATTTAATCCTGGGTATGCTGGTCTGGATCTTTAAATATCAAAATTGGTGCCCATTAACAAAACAACCTTTTCATTCATCTGCAGCAGGTCCTCTTTTCTTTGAACTGGGGTCTCCCCAAACATAACACTTTTTGGAAGGTTGCGTACTTAGCAGTCCAGGCACATGTTTGTTGCCTGGATTTTCAGGAAAGGCTCTTGTCAATTTCGGGGTCCTGCTTTAGATGGAGAGAAAGCGTGGAAGCGTCAGGACAAGACATTCCCTCTGATCTCTATATCTTCCCCCTGTGCAAATCAGATAATGCACCGAGAGGAAATTGCAGAAATATGGAGAAGAGGTGGAGGGAAAGGGGAGCTGCTGGTAGGGTTTCTTTTGCAGCCTCTCCTCTTGCTCAATCCCGAGAGCTCTCCCAGGAGCAGAGGGCTTGGGAAGCCTTTTGAAGAGCCACCAGCCTTGAAATAAGCACCAAATGGCCAACTCCTGAGGTACCCCACAAGAGAGTGCCCAGAGAGACAACATGTTCTTTCCACTGGATTTAAAGTGCCACATTCACACTTCCAGTTCTTCAGCTGAACAGCCCATCAGACCTATTTATTTATTTATTTATTTATTTATTTATTTATTTATTTATTTAT
>JAHTLZ010000010.1:15185207-15210424 GCA_023846285.1 Phrynocephalus versicolor | reverse complement strand
TATTTATTTATTTATTTATTTATTTATTTATTTATTTATTTATTTATTTATTTATTTATTTGTTTGTTTGTTTGTAAACTATAAACCAATTTTCCTCAAACGGGAACTCTGGGTGGTTTACAACAACCACTTATGAGACAATCCCAAAACATCATCATCATCATCATCATCATCATCATCATCATCATCATCATCATCATCATCATCATCATCATCATCAAATGGAGAATGAAAAAGGAAAAGAGAAAAAAAGAAAAACTCAATAATACAAAAGCAACAATGACAACAAGACAATAAATATCCGGCAAGAGACAAAAAAAAAAACCCAACTCAAAGCAAACAAACAACAAACATAGGGGGAGCAAAGCACACCCAGCAATTGCCGAAGGCATCCTTGAACAGCCAGGTCTTCACAGCCTTTTTAAAGGAGCCCGGCAAATCTCGCTTGGCAGTTTGTCCCACGCTGCCGGGCCAGCCACCAAGAAGCCCCAATTGCATGTCGCAACCTTATGGGTCGCCCTAGGGGTGGCCACCCAGAGCAAAAATGTCATAGAGGCTCTGGTAGGTCGGGCCAGCTCTGACCTTTTGGGAGATACACTCTGCTAGGACCCGGGCCATGGAGAGTTTCGTAAACTAAAACCAACACCCTGAACCTTTTCCAGGAGGCAATGGGCAACCAGTGCAGGCGAGGCAGAATTGGGGTGATGTGGTCAAACCTGCCCGTATCAACCACCAAGACTGCCGCATTTTGAACCTGCTGCAGTCACCAAACAAGGGTGAAGGGGAGCCCCATGTAGAGAGTATTACTATAATCTATCCTCGACAAGACCAGCGCCTGCATAACTGTTCTCAAGGAGTCCCCATCAAGGTTCAGGTAAATCTGGGCGATGAGCCTAAGATGGTAAAAGGCCAACCTGGACACGGCAGCCACCTGGGACTCTAGGGACAATGCCGGGTCCAGGACAACACCCGGACTCCTCACACTCTCTGCCATCTGGAGGACAGTCCCACCCAAACTGGGAAGAGGGCCACTGTACCCATCCAGAGAACCCCCAAATAACAGAACCCCATCTTCTCGGGATTGAATTTGAGCCTGTTGGTCCTGGTCCAATCCAGAACTGAAGCCAGGCAGCAGTCAAGGGGCTGGATGGCCTCCACTGCAGATGTAGAAAAGGAGAGACTGAGCTGTGTATCATCAGTGTACTGATGACAGCAAGCTCCAAAACTCTGGATGACCTCGGCCAGCGGCCTCATAAAGAGCATGGGGGAGATTGCCGACCCCTGAGGCACCCCACAAGAGAGTGTCCAGGGAGACAACAAATCACCACCCCAAGCTCACTTGCAGAACCCCCAATTCCTACCTCAGAGAGCTGGCCCAGAATGATACCATGGTTGACGGTATCAAAGGCCACTGACAGATCCAGAAGGACCAACAGGGTAGAGCAACCACTGTCACCCCCCCCTCAATAGGCCATCCTGCAGTGTGACCAGGGCAGTCTCAGTCCCATGATGCGGTCCAGACCCGGACTGGAAAGGATCCAACCCGAGGTTCCCCTCCAGGAATGACTGGAGCCACGTGGCGGCAACTCGCTCCACCACTTTGCCCAGGAAGGGAACATTGGCTATAGGGCGATAATTAGACATATCATCTAGAGCCAAGCCAGGTCTTTCAAGAATGGGCTTCACCACTGTCTCCTTCAGCTGACAGGGAAAAATCCCGTCCCTGAAGGAGGCAGTGGCGATCAATGAAGCCCATTCAGGCATGCTCCCTCCGGCGGTCTTAATCAGCCAAGACAGGCAGGGGTCGAACAGAATGGCCACTGGTCTGCAGTGTGCCAGTGCCCTGGAGGCCTCAGCTGGAGTCACACACCCAAACTCAACAAACTGAGGAGATTGAGGGGGTGCGGCACCGGCCACCCATGGGGTATATCAGTGCAACCAGAATTCAGTTCGGAATAGATATTGGATTTTTAAAAGGCTGTGAATGACTCACTAGTGAAATCACTAGGAGGAGGCCCCAGCAGTTCAGGATTGGTGAGGTCTCAAACCACCCGGAACAATTCTGCCTGGCGGATCGAGGCCTCACCAGTTCTCAGGGAGGCATTAGTATCATGGCTGGGAATGTAAAGTCTACTTCTTACATAATGGGAAACGGGTGTTTAATGACTTGGTTTAAAATGTGAAAATTGTAGAGCCCGCCCTGAAGCCCAGTTACTTGGAAATTCAATTGATTTGCTTCCGAGTCATCGTGCACTGCTCAGTATTACCACCTCTGACTGCTTAGGATGCAACCAACGTTACCCTGAAACTGTGTGCGGGACACTGACCGTGATGGCTGAGGGATCCCAGAAGGTGTCATCTTAAAAAAAGTAAGCTCAACTCCAGACAGTGTGAATTAAGTGAGGAGAAAGTAGTTCTAATGGAAAATCATTCCTGCTGTTGTGAAAGTTGGTGTCGGTGTCTGTGAATGTGTGGGTGCAACCATACAGTCTTACCTACTCATCCACCTCCAACACACATGAGTGTGTGTGTGTGTGTGTGTGTGTGTGTGTGTGTTTTGACAAGAACCAAATGTTGGTGTTGCTATGGAGACCAACTGCAAGCAAAATACAAAAGTTAGTTGGTAAACCCTGCACAGTTAGCCCTGAATAGTGCTGGCTGAACATCAATTTATGTGGGCTGTGACAGTGCAGCCAGAGGAAGGTCCTATTTGTAGAAGTATGGTTTGCCAGGGAAACTAAAGGCCTGCTGCAGAGACCCATCCCTTAACTTCTCTCTCTTCTGTTCATGGAACCGGTAGAACTAAGCCAAGTGAAGCCTCCACATAGTTCATTCCAAGAGGGCAGCCTTCTTCCACAGCTTAAATCCCTTTTCTTCACTTATGTCCAAAAGATATAGGATTATTAAATATGGCTGAGTGGGTGTACGATCTGTGGTTTTCTTTGCCTGGTCCCACACTTCTCTTCCAATGTAAGCTGGTGTTGGAAGGAAGGTTTAGAAGGAAACCAGAAAGTGTGTGTGTGTGTGTGTGTGTGTGTGTGTTTCTGATATGATTTTCTGTATTGCAAAACCAGCTTCATATTGGCCCTGGTACAAGGAGGTGCCCACCATGCCTGAAATGTAAGTGCCAGGAGACAACTCTAACTTCCACCATTGAATGAGCATAGCCATTCCGTCTCCCGAACATGTCACTGACAAGGGGCTGATTTTGCATCTGATTCCAAATCTCTTGGACGGCAATGTATCTGGATGGGAAAGAGATGTGTACAGGTACAGTATATGAAAAGGCCTTCTGCTAAGTACTCATCTCTCCAATCCAGTTACATGTTCTGGTAGGCAACAAATCTCAATGGTCTCCGGATTCTTCACCATTAAAAGCTACCTAACCATCTAACTGGTTGCCAGGGATTGCTTTCTGCTTGGAGAAGTATATGATTATGCACTGCCACACAGCTCTGTCCCTTCACTTGCCTTGCAGTTTAATTTGAGCATAACAAAAGCTGCTATACTGTATTCTGAAAAGGTCTCTGTGTTGCTAGTGTGGTCCCATGTGACAATGAAATTCCTGAATGTCTCAATTTCCAAATGCTCCGTTTGTCTGGTAACAAAGTAAATATACATTTTTAAATGAATATTTGAGAAGTTATTCAGTGGGGCAAGCAGTACCAGGTATTTCCACGGTGTGGGTCTATTCATGTAGGATTCTTCAATAACTTATTGAAGTTTGCCCTGAGTCATGGCAACATAGCCATTCTCAGCTGTCAGTGTTGGAGGATTTGTAAGCAAAGGAGGCTTTTGCTACTTGCAGGATGGGAAATTTAGGACAGTTAAAAGAAAGCACTTCTTCACCTAACTCATGAACAACAGAACTTGCAACACCCTCAGATGTGGTAATCCCACCAGATCAAAGAGCTTGAAAAGGAGATTCGACAAGTTCTAGTGGATAATGATTATGGTGGTTATATGCTTTGTTCCAGATCAGGAGCAATGAAAACTTGGAGCACTCACTTCTTTGAACCAAAGCTCCCAGAATCCCCCAACCAAAATGGCTTCTTGTCACATTAGACAGGCCCCAAGAAACTGCAGTCCAAAGGACAAACTTTTCAGAACTTTGCATGCAGAATCTCTTTGATGGAATTATAGGCCTGGTGGATGAGGGGAACACTGTGGATATTGATTATCTAGGTTTCAGTAAGACCTTTGATAAGGTTCCCCATGATATACTTGCAAAGAAGTCAGTAGAATGTGGGATGGATAGTTCCACTGTTAGGTGGATTTGTAATTGGTTGACTGATCACACCCAAAGGGTGATCATAAATGGCTTCTCTTCAGTTTGGAGAGATGGGACCAGTGGGCTGCCCCAGGGTTCTGTTCTGGGTCCAGCGCTATTCAATATCTTTATTAATGACTTGGATGAAGGACTAGAGAGCATGCTGATTAAATCTGCTGATGATACCAAATTGGGAGGGGTTGCCAATTCCCTAGAGGACAAAATGACCTTGACAGATTAGAGTGCTGGGCCAAAGCTAATGGAATGGGTTTCGACAGAAAGAAATGTAGGTTGCTGCATCTAGGTAAAAAAATGAATTGCACAGATATATGATGGGAGAAACCTGGCTGGAGAATAGTACATGTGAAAGTGATCTAGGAGTCTTGGTGGACCACAAATTGAACACGAGTCAGCAGTGTAACATGGCAGCTAAGAAAACCAATGTGATTCTTGGTTGCATCAACAGAAGCATGGTGTCAAGATTAAGGGAAGTGATAGTACCCCTCTATTATGCTCTGATCAGACCCTTCCTGGAGTACTGTGTCGAGTTCTGCAGATCTCAATTTAAAAAGGATGTTGACAACCTTGAAGGGGTCCAGAGGAGGGCGACCAGGATGGTTGAAGGTCTGGAAGAAATGTCTTATGAGGAGCGGCTTAGGGAGCAGGGAATGTTTACCCTTACAAAAAGAAGGCTGAGAGGGGATATGATAGCTATGTTTAAATATTTGAAAGGATGTCATATTCAAGAGGGGACTGGTTTGTTTTCCATGGCCTCAGAGACTAGGACTCGGAGCAATAGTTTCAAAAACCAGCTTCATATTTCAGAAAAGGAGATTCCATTTGAACATTAGGAAGAACTTCATGACAGTTAGAGCTGTCCGGCAGTGGAATATGCTGCCACTTAGGGTGGTGGAGTCTCCTTCTTTGGAGGTTTTTAAGCAGAGGCTGGATGGCCATCTGTCGGGAGTATTATGATGGGAGTTCCTGCATGGCAGGGTGATAGACTGGATGGCTCTTGTGATCTCTTCCAAGGATATGATTCTATGATTTGATCCAGCAAAGGCTGGTCCTTTGGTTGCACTTATGATACCTCAGTGTCCTGTTTTGGGGAGGGGGATTGGCCATACTAGGACCAAGAGGATTGGAGAGAATAAGCCTCTACTCTGATCCAAGGCACCCCTTTTGTGCCTTCAGGTTCTTTCCTGAATAATCCCACAGTCATGCAAACACATGACGTCGCAGAGAACGTCTAGAATATTAAAATGCTGCATCTTGAATTATGCTGTGATTTGCATCCAGAGACTGGGAAATGAGATCATGGTTTCAGTTGTCTGTGAAACCTGGGCCTGTTTGCTGGTGCAAGGATGGGTGGGGCCGAAAAGAGAAAGGGAGAAATTACCTGTTAATTAGAATGCTTGACCAGATGTGTCTTATCCATCAAGGTCATAAAACACTATTGACAGGACTCTCTCCAGGTAAGAGAACTGGTTTCAAATGAGCGGGGGCGGGGGGGGTGAGTGAAGTTACTTTAACAAAATTTGCTCCCTTTTGGAAGTTTTGGGGCCACTCGGGAACTGGCTGGTGGAATCAACTCAAATATGTGGGTGATGAGTAGAAAATGGTGTTGGGGGTTTCCATATCTTTGCCTGGTTTCTTTGAGGGGAATGCTAAGCTTGCATGATGCCTCACTCTTTGATTGATACTTTGCATCTGCTCTGGAACGGCACTGAAATTCTTTTTCAGTGTGAGTAGTTTAGGAGAGCTCTCTTGTTCTCTGTGGAAAGTGTTTTTTTCTGTTTTTGACCTTTTGGAACCAATTTTTAAACTGTTTGTAGGTTGATTTGTTTTTGGCACCTCTCTCTCTCTCTCTCTCTCTCTCTCACACACACACACACACACACCTCTTTATTCCTATTCATCCTGTCATAGTCATTCTTGTTATGTTCCAACTTCTTAGCCAGCTTTTGCCTTCTTCTAATCTGGATAGGCAAAAATTCCGTCCGTTTCCCACCACCACCACCACATCTGGAAAAGTGGTTTCTGCTGCTTTAGCATGTGATGGTAGATAGGGCTGCCAGGACCAGCTCTGGAGATCTCACCTGCCAACTGTCCAGGCTCCAGGGCTGCAAGAATTTCCTTCCCTCTGGTTTTAAAGTTCCTTCCATTTTCAGAATCCCCCGCCTTTCTGCTTGGGGCAAAAATAGAATCCTACTTCATATCCAGAAGCGTAAGAGAGAAGCTGGCAAACTGACTGTACAAACTTTGGGAAGTGAGTCGTCGGGCTAGACCTGGCAATCCGGACACTGGAACAGACACGCAAAAATGTTGTGTTGTGAGGATTCGAAAAGAGCCTTGTGCAAGGGGAAAAAGTCAGAATGCCCTCAAGATCACAACTCCCTGGGGAGTGAGATCTGGCCTCCTAGGAAAAGGACCAGCCTTTGCTGGATCAAACCAAAGGTCAATTGGGACCTGTATTCCTTCTCTTTCCTTGACCTCCTGAGAAAGCTACAAAAAGCGGGAAAGGAAAAAAGCAGTATGGGATAAGAATGTCTACTCAGCCATCGCACTCATGGGTGAGTGGGCCAGCCCCAACCTCTCTGCTTCACAAGATCGTTGGGAGGGTAATGAGAGACAGAAGACTAGAGTCCACCTCCCCTGTGATGTTCTTGAAGGAAAGATTGGAGAAAACAAATGCCAGGAGAAAGACGGAGGAAAAAGCTACCAGACTGTTTGTTTTTCTCTGGTAATTATGTAATTAACTTCAGTTTACTCAGCATCATAGCTAATCCAGCCCCAGTGGAACCCACAGAACAGCCGTCTTCCTGTTCTTTATTAACCTCCCCCCCGCCCCGCCACCACCGCCCCAAATATATCTTTTGAATTCAGTCCCTGCGTTCTAACCTCCGTTATGACCTTCTCCATTCTTGGCAGTTCTGATCCAGCCAGCAGTGGCTTCCTTGAAGGCTTCAGCAGTGGGCTGACCCTCCTTCCAGTGGACGAGGAGGAAAGGGAGGTATGGAGCAAAACCACATCTGTTGTTGTCATGGGGGAACCCTACATTCACCACTCTATTGCTTCCCCTCCTCCCCGCTGCCTTGGGCTCCCTGTTGCCTTGTGGGTTTCGAAAGCATCTCCACCAAACTTAATTGCTGAACTTTCCCAGAAGGAAGCTTGGATGATTGCAATTGAAAGCATGGGAGGCTCACTCCTCATTACCAATCAAACGCAAAAGGGTGGGCTGGAGGGAAGCAGCAAGTCAGGGGAACAGAGAGAAAGACTGGGGCACAGGGGCAGGGCCGGGGGGGGGGGAGGCTAAAAAGTCACTTGAACTATACAACAGGCAAAGTAGAGGAAGGAGGATATTGGGTGGATGGTGTGGCAATTGCCTGAGGCATCAAAACAGCCTAAGTTGTTTCTAGGAGGCAACAAGTTGTACCACACTTCTAACATTTATGCTTGTTTTTAATCTTTGTGTGAACCGCCTAGAGTTCCCTTTGGGAAATGGGAGTGGTATATAAATGCAAAAATAAATAAATAATAAATGACATGTTACCCAATGCACTCTGGATCAGCACATCAGGGGAGTTTCTGCTGCTGCTGCCAATGTTGGGAGATGGGGTAGCAGTAGAAGATGGAAGCCACAAAGTGGGGCACTGGTGGAATTTACTTCCCCGATAATTCAGTGAGTCGGGTACTTGGCCTCAGAGCCAGAGTTTGATTCCCCACTGAGCCTCCTGGGGGAAGAGCCATCCTGTGCAGACTTGATCAACTTGCACAGTCTGAGGGGCCCCCCAGAAGATGGAGATGGTACTTCTGGGTATTCTCTACCTAGGAGACCCTGGAAACAATTGCCATAAAGCAGAATTGACTTGACAGGACATTTTAAAAAAACAGTGTCCTTACTAAAACCAGCTTCTGGCCTCTGTTTGATTACACGGTGTCCTGTCTAATGATGATATCATAAGGGTGTATCTTCAACCAGAGCTCGCTAGGGTCTCTGTCCAAAACCTGTTCCATGTGTTATAGCTTATCCCCAAAGGAGGCACAAAACACATCTGACAATATGCAGAATACTCTACTGCTTTAAATGGGGGGTGGTGGTGTTGGAGAGTTTGGGAAAAAGAAATTATGGACTTCAGCTGCCAGAAAGAAAGAAAAACCTTTTGGACTGCCCCACCTTCCCCTTTGGGCAAGCTTTCCCTGAACAAGGGTCTATTTACTATGTGACTTTTATATTGATGATTACCATACATGATTGCATTCACCGATTTCATAAGAACAACAGTGATTTCCATTATCTTCCACAGCTCATAATGGATTTTCTCTCTTTTTTATGTGCTCTTTGTAGCTTTAATGTTATATTTTAATGTTCTAAGACACCTCTCCTAATTTCCTGTTCTTAATTTGAATATGTCTTAAAAATTCTGCGCTGTATATTGTCCCTCTTTATTGTTATCCACCTTGGGTAAATAATAATAATAATAATAATTATTATTATTATTATTCCCAACTGACTACAGGGTCTGGGAGTAGAGACCCAAAATGTAGCTGTTTCAAGTTCTACTGGTGGTTGTTAGGTTGTCAAGTAAGTAATCATCTATTGATACATAATGAAAACAGAGGTTCAGATGGTATCACCTGCTGACTTCTGCTTTTCTGATCATTCTCTGATTGGAAATTGACTCCATTTTCATTACATGTTATGAAGTCAGGTTATTATGCTGTGCCCCAAGAACAGTACAGAGACCAGTTTAAGTCAAGAGTTTATCATTGTCAAACTACTGAACCTCCAAACCAGACTGCAATAACTGCTGCAAGAGTACTGTGCCCTCATTTGTGTGGATTCAAGAGCTCTGTCATCTTTCCATGTCTGAACAAAACCATCCTTGATTGTAAAGAAATATTTTGGATTACGGTGGTTCTTCTTCCTAGCATTTCCCCACAGGTGTGTATCCACTGTTCGGATCTTGAAGCACTACTTTGCTTGATCGGCCATGTCTTCAGGGCGCAGGCCAACGTTCTGCATGTCCTTGTTGAGAGTGAACCTCTCTTTGGGTTGCCCGTGTGGCTGCCGGCCATCTATTTTCATTTTGGCAATGCTAGAAGGTGCTACCCTGAGAACACGTCAATACCGGTAGGGCTGGCTTTCCTTCATCTTCTCTGGAATTGATACGAAATGTAGTTGCTGTGAGATAATATCATTTGTGACGTAGTCATGTGGGGAGATACGCACTATCCAATGGAGCATAACCAAATATGGAGAAGGTTCTCTATAGCACTATATGCCAAACAGTACAACAGGGTGGACATTCTTCTTGTAAATCTTAGATCTGAGATGTATTGGTATTTATCTGTTGCAAAGCACACCAATGAGTTCATGCCAACACAACCAGCCTGTATTCACCCTTGATTGCACATCACCATTGATGCCATAATCACCATGGAGAAGGGATTTGTCCATTTATTGGAAGTATTCCATGGGTGGTAACAGTCTCTAGCTACTCAGTTTTCCATATATTTAGGCAGAGTCCAAAGTGGTAGAGGTGATCTCTCCATGTGTGAACATGCCACTGCAGTTAGTTCTTAGTGGTAGTAGCAAGCATGACATTGTCAGCATAAAGCATGGTCCAGGGAGCATTCTGCTGCAGGGGTGATGTGATGGTATCCATGACTAATATAAACAGGAGCTGCAGCAGTGATGAGTCTAGGTGTACTCCAACCATCACCCGAAAACTGTTAAGAGAGGCCAACTAAGCAATGCACACAGCTGCTGCTGTCCTTGTATAGCATTTTGTCGCAGTCAATGGGTGGTTCCAGCCACCCACAGCCACAAAGGGCACACCAGATCAATTGATGTGAAAAACAGATCTAGGAATGCCATGTGCAGTGGGTGGGTCTTCCATTCGTGTTTCTTTGTCAGCTGACGAACTGCAAAGATGGCATTGGACATTTTGTATCCTTTGACAAAGCCACATTGGTTAATGGTGAGTTGGGCGGTGTTGTTTTTTCTTGAATATGGGGGCTGTTACATTTGTTGATCAGTTAGTTTTTACATGTACACACTTCGTTAAGACATTGAAGATCTCTCAGCCAAGGTATCTCTGTATCTTGGAGTTCCTGTAGTTTCCATGAATCTGCAGGCAGATCTTTGAGTCTGGCTGCCTTCATATTCTTCACGCTCCTTACTGCATTGGTGACTTTCGTGGTAGTGATGGGCAGAATTGGTCCATAGGTTGGAGTGCCTTCAAGGATTGGTGAATATGGAAATTCAGTGTGTTGGAGATCTCATTGAAAGGATCTCGCCATTGTTCCAGGATTTCCTGTTTGCCTTGGAGTCTTTTGCTGTCCTTTATGCACATGAAGTGCTCAGTGTCTTGGCCAGCTTTCCTTGATGGCCAATGATTGCTTATCCCATAGAGATGTCTGACTAGGCAGAACAAAACATGGTGTATCCAATACCTCTCCTGGATGGCATTTTTTAAAAGCCCATTTTGCTTTTGTCTAGGGTCTCTTTCTGATTCTTTCTCACTGAGACTTGTGGCTCATATGATATACTCAAATTATCCTATTCCATTCAAAGAACTTGTAGTATCTTTTTTACTGTATTTGTAAGAAACATTTAATGAAATCCATAGTTATACTAAGGGCGCTTTTACACAACCCCTAAGATCCGCTGGCCACTTAAATTCGGACCAGAGATCTTGGGGGTTTGTCGCTCTTCCTGTTTTCCCACCCCTCCGCACACCATTGCCCCCGTCTGCGTGAGGGGAGGGAGAAAAAAATGCAGGCTCACCTCCGTCTGCCGGGTCGCAAGATCTCTTAAAGGGGCGAGGGCAAAAAACAAACAAACACAAGGCAAGGAGAGCCCAGCACTCACTGCTTTACATTTGCATCAGAAATTTTTCACCTTAGAAGACCAGGTACTTGGAAAATGCGCTGGGACGCGCTTAGGTGGGCGTGGTCACACTTAATTCTCTTTAAAGTCCAGAGCTGGTGGGAAAACAATTTTAAGCTCCACATTTGGGAGCCCTTTGCCTCGGATTTTAGGGGTCATGTAAAAGCGCCCTAAGTAAGGCTGATGATCACATCAGCTGTGGCCATTTGCGGAGGTGGGGGAGAGGATTAAAAGTTTCTCATTCCCTCCAAAGTTCCCTTGGGATTATTTTGGTCCTAAGGAAGCCATTATGAGCTGCAAGATGAGAGGAAGTATTTAACTTCTGAGAATTGGCAGCGCTAGGATAATTTTACTAGCAATGGCAATTCATTCATTGCTTTCCTCATCAAATGGAAGAAAAAAACATTAATTATCTAATGATTTAAGAATAACAATTTATAGGTAATGTTGCTACATTTCCTGTAGGTTAAAGTAGTTACTTCTATTGCATCGAGGTGTCCATAACACTCTTGCTCTGGTAATTCCTTATTGCTCTTTCATGGATCGTGATCCAGTTTGTTGGCATCCTTCTTAAACCGTAATGTCCTGAACTGGGCATGGTACTCTAGATGAGGCTTAGCCAGTGCTGAAAAGAGGGGGGAACTAATATTTCATGAGATTTGGAGACTATATGTCCATTGACGCATGCTAAAAGAGCATTTGCCTTTTTTGCAGCCACATCACACTGTTGCCTCATATTCAGCTTGTGGTCTACAACAATTCCTCATCCACCTGGATGTTCTGCTGACAACAGTCCTTCTGACAGCACTGTTTGACTAAACGTTTTCCAGGCAATTTGATGGACAAGAGGTGAAGGAAAGAACAAACAAAACAGCGAAAGAGAAATAATTTAGAGTTTCCATGTCCCTCTCTTTTGTTAAAATAAAGCATTCAGATTTGCAGGGTTCCTCTTTTGGGAATTAACAGAAGACCCTACAACCAAAGTAGGCAACTATTTTGTATTTTTTGCCCATTTTTTAAAAAAAATCCTCCCTTTTGTTAATCTCCCTGGTCACCCGCAATAGTGAATTTATTTTCACATCAAATATGCCAAGCTCGGGGCATGAGGTGCTTTGATGTGGCCCAATGGTTGTTCTAATGGATCGGAGCCAAAAATCTGATCGGTGCAAAAAAAAAAAAATGTTTGGCACGCTTGTAATCCACTATCTGTGAATTACAGTTTAAATTGTCACCTTGCTTGAGATGAAGACCTCAGGCAGCCTGTGCAGACAGGTATAATTTTATGGTAGGCTGAACGCTAGAAGAGATTATATGGCCTAGGGAGGCAAATGGGTAAGGAGGAGTTGAGAAACCCAACTTATGGGCTTCCCAGAATTATCTCGCTGTCCCCGATCAGAAATAGGATACTGGAAGAAAAAAGCCCTTTGGCCTCATCCAGTGATGCTCATCAGCCTCAGCTCTCACTAAAGCTGGGTGCAGGTGTTTAGTCAGGAGGCCTTGGAAAACCTTTTCTTTTTTTAAATATTCCTGGGTGGTGTTTCTCGAAAACATCTGTGTTAGACAGAACAGATTAACTTTTATTGGAGCATATTTCAATATCCAATGAGAGCAATGAAAACAATGAAGAAACAGGTCCCACAATTACAGTTGTACAGAGTACAACAACAAGAAGAAAATGTACAGTGGTCTACAAGCAGTTCAGGTACATACTGGAGTATGCAATCATGTTTTAGGGTTGCTGCCTGTGGGAGTGTGGGATTTTTGTGTGTGCAAATAATGAGAGAGAGAGGGAGAGAGAGAGAGTTTTCTCTGCCTTTGGGCTTTTCCCATTAGAAACCAGCTTCATTAGAACACAACCCACCCCCACACGTCCAGCTGGGAGTCCTAAACCTCATGTGAAGGCCTCCCTTGGCTGCTGCTGACCTCAGCAAAGCTTCTCAAGGACAGTCTTTGCTGTCTTGAAAAAAACAAGCCTCTGAAATCAGAGTTTGAAGAAGAGAGGGCTCCCTTACTATTGGACAACCACCTGCCAACAAGATGAATGCCTAGAGTGAAAAATATCAGCCGTGGGAATGAAATCAATTTTTGGCTGGAAGGGCTGCTCTGGACATGAATCCCAAACTCCAGCAATTGGGTTCCACCAGGCCAAGCACAAATCAAATTGTTTTCCCCAGGAATAGTGTTGCAAATTAGGATTCCAAATCCACCTTTGTTTCCTGTGCTGCCAATGCCCTTTTATATCACCTTTTAAAATACACACGTGGGCAGAGGCCCAGAACTTCTATTAAGCCATTTAAGACAAAAGGACAGTTGTCGGGGGGAAAATTTGTAATCAGTTCACATTTATTAAGTGCTAGACCTCCTGGTGGTTTCCCCCTTCTTCCCCCTCTTTATATTTTCATAAAATAGACTGAGACGCAGGGACTCTCCTAGGCCACCTTTTCTAATTAAAATAATTGCAACCTCCCAGCATCACTTTGGGGCATATTTCTTCATTTTACCTCTTGGAAGCCAACTCAGATGAATCTGGAATTTCAAGCAAGACTGGAATAGTTACTTCTTTTCTAAGCGGGGCTGGATTTTTGCAAGTGTCTCATCCCATTACTGAGGTTTTAAAATAAAGGAATGGCCATTTTTCTCATTCCTTCTCGCCAATGATTAAGGGTTTGTCTTGAATTCACTTTTCTAGAGATCATGAATACAGATTAGGAAAAGCAATACGGATCTTGTTGGCATTATATGCTCTCAAGGAACCAACTTATGGTGATCCTAAATAGGGTTTTCAAGGTAAAAGAGATATACCAATGTCAACTCCCATGAGTTTCCATGACTAAGCAGGGATTTGAACAGAAATCTCCTGAGTCCTAGTCTGTCCCTCTGTCCAGCACAACTCCCTAGGTATCAACAGAGAATTCCCTTGTTGACATATGTAGGGCCAGGACTATCATTAAGCAGAATGAAGCAATTGCCTGAGGCTGAAGGTGTTATAGGACAGCAGGGGCAGCCATTTTGTTTGAGCCCACTAGATATTCCCCCTTCTTTATGCACCACACAGTCTTGCACATCTTACATCACCCACTGTCCAATGGAAGGTGCGGCTAGTCCATTGCTAATGTTGAAAGAAGGCTCATCCCATCTAGCACCATGGGTCAGGGTGCCATCTTGCCTTTCAGCAGCCCTGAACAGAAGCATAAGCAGAGTGGCAAGGGCAGGCCTGGTGTCAGGAGGATGACCTCTCTCTGTAGCTTCTGGGACCGAGGGCAACCCAAGCTCTTCTACCACATACCATCTTCTGCCCAGCCATGTGCCCTGCAGGATAGGCAGGCATTTCCCCGCCCTTTTCCATAAGAGGAGGAAAAAGAGGAGGACGAGGAGGCAGTGCCTGTTCTTCTACACACCACTGCAGGAGGTGGGACACAGTGCAGAAGGTGGAGCAAGGTGCAACATTCCCCCTCTCCATAAAGACAAAGAAGAGGAGAAGGAGAAAGTGGCTTTCTTAGATGGGAAAGATATGTATGGTGGCCAAGAGAGCCCAACAAGCCAGTTCTACCTGACGTCAGAAGCTAAGCAGGGTCAGCCCTGGTTAGTACTTGGATGGGAGACCACCAGGGAATATCAGGTGCTGTAGGCGCCTGGAGTAGGAAGTGGCAAGCCACTCCAGTATTCCTGCCAAGAAAATTCCATGGACATGGGGTCACAAAGAGTCCGTCATGACTCTAATGACGCAACACACACACTCATCTCAGGCTACCCCACCTCCCTTAGGTGAAGAAGCTAAGAAAGAGATAGATTAACCTGGATTTCATGGCCAAGTGAAAATTTGAGCTAGTCCAAAAGCCCAGCAGGTATACAACGACATGGGCTTTTCAGTTTGATACATGTATTTTGTCTGACACTTAGCACAAACCCATTGCTCCAGATTCTGTCATAGCCAAGCTATTTTTAAAAAGAATTCTAAGTTACTTGGCAAGTCTAAAAACCCTAAACCAGACAAGAGAGCAGGGTCTACATTTTCCAGATATCAAAGTGAACAGTCCAGACAAGTCATGTCTGGGGAAGAGAATGCTTTTCTGGTTTTTGCTCTACTCGCAACATGTTTATTTTATTTCCAGGGAGGAGTCGGGGGCGACTGCTGCTGGCAGGAGGAAATTAGGCCTAGAGACAGACTATCTCCCCACCCCATTGCCAATGAGAGCTGAAAATTATATGACAGAGGGATGTGGTACACCCTTTTGACTTACTCCCTGGTAAACAGGTTTGCTAGCTGTTTGTACCGTTTCAAGAACCTGCTTGACTTGGTACCTTGAGTAGAAGTGGAAATTAGCACGTGAAACTTAACCTGTCTTTTGGGGCTAAAGACTGGACGGAAATATTTTAAATAAATGACAAACAAATAATACTCCAGGAATTTGGGAGGAAAGTGTTCAAAACCCGTCCCTTTTAAAACATAAATATAAAAGTTGTGGGAGCCCTGTCATTTATTTAATATTATTTTCTGATCTGGAACCCATGTTCATTACACAACCTTTTCCATGAGATGCTGATTTAGTGAGTCTGTAATGAACTGTCTATTGCCCCTCTCTTTCCTTTTACTTGCAATTGCATAGTTGTTGTTGCTGTTTTTTAAATAAAGCAAACAGTGGTAGCACTAGCGCAATCTACAAGAGTTTGGAGCACTGCTTGGCCTATCACAGTAAAGATGTGGTGGTTTAGTTGGAACAGCCTTATTGCTGTGCAGTAAATAGTGACAAGAGGATGGAGTTTGACTCATAGCAGGATGAAGATATACTACAGAGGAAGGAGTCACACCTTATAAAACTTCACTAAAATTATTTCTAAAAGTCAGGAAAGGCCTGAATACCCACACTGGTTCACAATTTTAATACAATTAAACATTAGTGAATTTGCCCAATGTCACACAGCTTAGAAATCCATTAATTTACTTCACCTTGCTCTATTTCTCCTCCTCCTTTGCCCTAAGTTTCTCTTTCATGTGGGTCTTTTTATTCATCCCACCTCTGTTCTCAGTCACCATCAGAGAACTCAGCCACTACTCATTTCCCTTCATGTAGAAATGGAGCTCTCCATTTAGAAATTTATAATTCCACAGATACAATCGTCCAATTATAACATTTTTAAAGTATATGTAGCCTATATTTTGATAAAACTTTTTCCACATCATAGGATAACATCACCCAAGTCCATTTTTACCTGTTTATTGGAATATATATTACTTTGTGAGGAGGAGGAGGAGGAGGAGGAGGAGGAGGAGGAGGAGAAGAAGAAGAAGAAGAAGAAGAAGAAGTCTAGTGGACAATAGATGGAACTGCTTGGTTCATAACTAGACTGATGTGATTCTTTAGTTGTAATTCTTGTGACATACTTAACAGAAGAGTCCACTAAATGCCAAGTGCTACTAAAAATAATTACCAGTTGGCCCAACTGGGGTTCCAGCAGAGCCAATTTTAAGGCACAGTCAATCAATTCAGTTATTTTTGCAAGGGCAATCTGTAGCTTCTCTTTAAATTTATGTGTTTCTAGCCGTTGCCATTTCACAGTTCTGAGACAAACAAGCTTTCAAAAACATTTATTAGCTACTTAGTTGATAGCCAGAGGGTAAGTCTAGTTATCTGACATGTTTAATAAGACAACCCAGCAATGGCTATGCTCAGCCACTACTAAAAAGCTAATTATTAGGCATTCGACTGAGGTTCTAGGGGGATGGATTTCAATCACATAATCTACCCAGTTATTTAAGAAGGGACGTCATTATTGTATGCAAAATGTTGTGCTTCTTGCTCTTACCATTTTGAAGATATTTTAAGACAAACCAAGTTCCAAAACATTGCCAAGTATGTTGAAGGCAAGGACAGGGAATATGCAGCCCTACAAATGTTGGACTATAACTCTCATCTGAACTTACCCTTGACTATGCTGTCCAGGGCTGGTGGCTGTACTCCAGCAATAGCTGAAGGGGCCATAGGTTTCCCACCCCTGGTTTAAGGGATCCATAAACAGAGCATAAACCGAGTTTCTCCTCTCAAACTTACATTGTGTGGTTTAGTTCTACTGAGGGTGACTTTAGTTGAGCCTTCCTTACTCCCTGGCCTCTTCCAGATGTGACATACTACAGCTCTACTCACACTTTATTCTATCACATTGTGTGCATTCTGGCGCAAAGGAATGGCTGCAGAACCAAGGAGCATGATAGAAATGCGGAGAGGAAAAGGATGAAATGCCACGTTAAAGTATCCCTGATGGCAGCCTCTGTCCTCTGTTTGAAAACTTCCAATGATGAAGCCATTTCCACTGTGAAGCCATTTGTGACAAGCTGTTCAAACAGTTGTTATGTCAGGAAGTTCTCCCTAATGTTTGCTTGATATCTCCTTTTATTGAACTAAAGTCTTACTCTCTGGAGCTGTGGAGACAAACATGTTGAAGCGGAAGCTCTCCTACTTTTGGACACATCACGAGGAGGCAAGTTTGTCTGAAAAAGGCAGTAGTGCTGGGAGAGGTGGAAGGCAGAAGGAGAAGAGGAAGACCAAACACAAGATGGACTGACTGCCTAAAGGAAGCCACGGGATTGAGTCTGCAAGAGCTGGACAGCTGAGAACAGGACATTTTGGAGACATCTCATTATTTGAGTCGCAATGAGTTGGAGGTGACTTGATGGCACATAATAATCACCACCACCTCTGAAGCAGCAGAAGAGTCTTCTCCATCTTCTGTATGGCAAGATTGCTCATCTTGAAAATCTTGAAGATGGCTACAATACTCCATCTCATTGTTCTCTTCTCAAACTAAATGGACACAAACACCTCAACACTTTATACCAGGTCATGGTTCCGGATCAAACTAACTAACGTACTAATGTACTAACTAACATACTAACATACTAACTTACTTACTTGTTCATTTATTTTATTCATTTATTTTGAATATTTATATACTGTGCAACGTAGTGACAAGCTCTACTGTGGGTGGTACACAATTAATAAAGGAAAATCAACCCTCCTGAACTGAAAACCACACAGTAAATACCCAACACCAACAGCAGTAAAAGTTAAACTAAAGACACTTTTGCCATCTTTATCATTGGGCGTGTTTCCCCTTTTTTTGACATCTTTCTTAAATCTGAGTGCTCAGCAGAACGAATGCATTGCTGTACAACAGTTACTTTGCCATGTGCTGTTCCTCATTAAAAAGAAGAACTCGGCTGCCTGTGAAGCTAAGAATGGAGTAAATCAGGGCCCAGAAACCTTCATCAGAAAGGACTCCATTCCTAGGACCCATAGATAGGCAATAAGGAAATACTATAATCATTGCCCTGGAGTGAGCATTTCCCCTGCTTTTCTCAGAGTTCCACGTGGTTTCTTTTAAGGACTAATAATATATATTAGCAATCAACAAAGGCAGAGCTTTAAGGCAGACTCTAAATTAATGGAAGATTAAAAAGAGGCTAATTACACTTCCTACCTGCACACCAAAGGAGCTATGAGGATTCTGGCAGAGAAGGCAAATCAGCCCATCCGTCTGGGAAAGGCTGGGTGCTCACAGACTCATGGTGGATTTTCAGTGCTGTGTTCTAGAGAAAAGGCCACACCAATGGCTTGCCTTCCCTATTTTCAACTACTAGTCTGGAACATTGGCTTACCTGGAATTATTTAACACATGCTGAGTGCCTTTGAAATGTTATGGGGCTCTTAGCATTTGGTGTCTCCAGCACATAAGATAATAATCAGTTGCCGAAGGAGAGTTCGGTCAAGGAGTAGCAGAGGACAAATGGCCATAAACACAAGGGTCAAATGACTAAATTTGCATATGAAATAATTATCTGCCAATAATAAGAGATCGCTAATGAGCCTGTATCACCAAAACAAATCAGATTTAAACAATTTGTCATCACATGCCATGTAGTGTTTGCAATAAGTCTGAGTACTGTATCTGGAATTGATGCCTTAGTGGTTCTCAACCTGTGTGTCCCCAGATATTCCTGGACTACAACTCCCAGAAACCCCTTCCAGCACAGTGAATGGGGGAGGCTTTTGGGAGTTGCAGTCCAGGAACATCTGGGAACTCACAGGTTGAGTACCACTGCCTTAGAGGAGATCCTTGCATTTGCTGAAACGGATTCACTGACACTGCTGCCAATAAAGTACTAGTTTTGTTTTTAGGTTTCATCTCTCTCTCTCTCTCTCTCAATTTGTATGTCTACCTCTTTCTCCTCTCTCTTGATAGGATGAGAAATGGGATGCATGGGTAGATAGAGAATCACCCACAGAGTTCTACCAGCCAACCTGTTTAAACATGAACTGGAAAAAAACCCAACCAGCAACATTTTACAGAAACCCTTTACACTTTTGTACAGTTTATTGCAAATTAACCTCACAATATATTTTTTAAGAAAAAGGTGTGCTAAAAATGCAGAAGGAAAAGAACTCCTTTATTCTCGATGTGTTTCCACATGCAATATTTCTGAATGGAAATTCTCCTTTCCAATTGTTTGCAATCCATTCCAAAAACAAGATTTTTTTTTAAAAAAAAACACCTCTCTAAAGATCTTGAAAAATGCAGATAACTCAAGGGTCTGTTTCCAGGGATTATTAGGATAACTGAGGATTAAGCATTTTTAAACCACACACACACGTATATATAAACATGTTGGCTATAAAAGGAGAACCCACACAGCTGTTTTCTTTTACAGTGGAATTTTTACACCTGCTTTTAATCTTTTATATTCTGTTTCTGACCAAATCAGGTTGGAAAACCATGGAGCTGATGTTTTGTTTATTTATTTAGATTTCATTCATAATTGAACTGCAATCCAAAACATTTCCAGATCAGAAAAATTAACTGAAATGGCAATTAGATATTCCTTGCAAGAGGTAAATGAGACAAAATCATGGCGGAGTATTTGGGGAGATCAAAGCTGACAGTAGATGAGAGGCTCAGAAGACCACTTGCTATGACAGCAGATTCATGGCAAGAGAGACAGAACATGATAGCATGAGGTTATAGGTTGGGGCCTATTGGCAGATTTCTGGGTGACATATCAAAGATATCAGTGTGGTGTCATGGTTACATTTTTGGACCATGAGAGGGATGCAGGCTTGGCCCTTAAATATTTCCTCAGCCATGAAACTTACTGAGTAACCTGAGGCCCTGTTATTACCTCATAAATTAATTTACCTCCCAGGATAAGTGGGGGTATAAAAATATGCTGCCATGACCTCCTTGGATGTAAGATGGCTAAAACAAGAAATATGTGTGTACACTGTAATAGATAGGTAGATTTCTTGCTCAGAAATATGTCATTGTATGCAGAGGTATCCTGTTCTCCAGTGGAGGCCATTATTTTGCATTGGTTCTGGCTGGTTAACTTTATATTAAAAACAACAACAACCCAAGTAACACCCTTCTACCTACTCCTGGCATAAGACACCAGATAAGAAACTTTGGAGAAGATAAGTTTTTCAGGCTGTTTGACCGTGTTCTGGAAGCTTTTATTCCTGACATTTCACCAGAGTCTGTGGCTGGCATCTTCAGAGGGCAAGGATCTCAGGGAACAAGGAGTTTCTCTCTGTGCTCTGGGGTACAGAGTGAGCGAGACTGGGATTCTTAAAGTTGTGGGAAAGAGGAAGCTTGTCCTATGCTGGACAATAGGTGTTAGTCATTGTATTGTGACGGAGGGATTAAGAAGTTTCAATGTAATCAGGGATAGCAATGATCCTAATATGTAGTTGATGCCCCAAAAACTCACAACTATCAGATCACGGCTGTGAAAGCCTTCGAAAATACATTGGAGAAGATGTTTGGTCTTTCCTAAGAATCCATTGGAAGCTCAGTAGGAATATGTGTGTTTTTAATAATACAATCTGTGAGTTAACAGCTTCACATTCCTAAAACAGGTAGAAGTTCTGGAGAGGGTAGCCATATTAGTCTTTTCAAGAATTCCAGGAAAAATCAAAGCATCTCTATTAGACACTTCTGCAGCATTCCACAAAGTTATCAGGCACTGAAATATCCTGCAACCCTTCTTCTGACCTTGTAAGCATTTCATGTTGATATGACTTCTCAGTAAATTGCAAGGTACCCGTGGCCTATGGTCTGAGCAGGGAGGAGAGCTTGTTCTGCTCCGGTGCTGTGAGCTGCCCACTCATCTTCTCAGAGTACAGACCATCGGTGGCAGAAAGCAAATGCAGCTTTGGGGGGGGGGGGCAGCTATATGAAAACCCTCCGTCGTTTGGAAGCATGGGGACCAAATGAGTCATTGCCCAAGAGGTTTCTGTCTTTTCATTTGCTGAAAGGATTTCATGATAATGCTGGTAATCTAGATCCTTATCAGCCAGGCTTCTGACTAAGATTGGGAATGAAAACTGCCATGGTTTGCAATCATAAATGCACTTATGGGGCAGTGAGTCCTGTTAAATTGAGAAGAACTTCTGAGTAAAAACACATTGAGGGGTGTCCTTATCTAGGCCTGTGATAAAAGACATGTGGGGCAATTCTCCTGGACCTCGTAGCAGTATGAGATGCCATGGTTGTCTTCTGGGTTATCTAGCTAGAGTGTGTGTGTGTGGGGGGGCATTTCATACTATGTAGCTGTGCTGCTCCATGTCCAGTCAATCTCAGAAGGTCACACTGAGCCACAAAACCTCTGCTCCTTCTTTGAAGATTATTTCAGTGGCCAGTTAGGCCATTAAAATGAGACACAGTAGTTTTGCCTCTAGTGGCTTCCATGTGTCCATGCTATGGAACAGAAAAATCTGGGCACCTAGCAGGCACCAAGGTTGAGATGGTCATATTGTTTTAAAAAC
Organism: Phrynocephalus versicolor; assembly: GCA_023846285.1. NCBI lineage: Eukaryota > Metazoa > Chordata > Lepidosauria > Squamata > Agamidae > Phrynocephalus > Phrynocephalus versicolor. Next base: position 15,188,442 of record JAHTLZ010000010.1, on the reverse strand, counting down.
GTGTCTGGGAACAGCATGGCTGCAATTTCCCCACATTTTGGAGCTTGTGCAAACAAGGAAAGGTCTAAATTCAACATGCTATGTACATGGAAAGGGTATTCTGCTCATTGACTACCTTCTTATGATTCCACCCCCACCCACTCCCATGTGACAGAGTGTGCTGGTTTTAACCTTTAAACTCCCTCCTAAACAGTCTTGACCCAATCTCCCCTCCAAGGATGTTTTGCTCGGTTTCCCATGGTTGATTAAAGTTAGAGAAAAAAGGTCAAGGACTGGGTCTTTTTCTGTAGTTGTGCCCTCTTTAGATTTTCCTCCCCAGAGAATCTCATCAGGAAAGATTTGTCTGCACCCTTCTCCAGAAACTAGCACAATCTTTTCATTTCATCAGGCATTCAGAGAGTGAGAAATATACTACTTTATGTTAAGCTTTAAAAAAAATCTTCCCTTTGTTTTTTTTAAATCTAAATCAGTGTTGTATTTCAATAGGCTGGCAATGTTTTTCTGTTAATTGTATTATTCTTGGGCTTGTTTTCTTTAAAATGTGTGACTTGGCTTAAGTGCTTTTTGAAGATCAGGACGGCAGGATGTAAAAGTAATAGGTAGATACAAATATACACTTCTCCCCATTATTCTGAATTTATATTGGTTGAACTGTCACGAATTCCCCACCCCATAGCCCCAAAAGAACCCTGGGGATTGTAGTTTGGAGAGGGTAACGATAATTATGTTGAAACTCCATAACTCCCTTCACAGCAGTGCCTGAGAGTTCCATCTGTCCCCAGGAAGGAGGAGTGACTATTTGCTTCATGTTGTAATCTTATACACATTTAGCTGGGGGTAAGCATTGTTGAACTCAGTCCTGCTGCCTAACTGAAGTTGCTGTCCAATTTTTAATTTAAAGGCTTGTAAATCAAATGCAAGTTTCATATTGATGACATGATGACAGACAGACACAGATGCCCACATAGGTCTGCAGACAGTCTTCTGTTATCGGGGAAATCTGGGTGCAGGCAGGACCAGGCAGGTGTGGTCGTCTGGCTGCTGCTGCTGCTGCTACGGATACTCATGGTGTCGAGTACAGAACAGGTTGCCTCTGGCTGAGGCGTTCAAGCAAACATGAATGTGGAAGGAGGTAGAAGTCAGAAGAGGTAGGGGGGGGGGGAGAGAATCAGGCATGTATCACCCCACACATAATAAATTGTCTTCAAAACTATGCATTTCACCAGCTGCCAGAAACTCAGTAGAAAGCATCCATCATCTGGGAAGATGCAACAACTGAGTGAAGCCTGTTCTTTTAGGCCAGCAACACCAGCATAGAAGGGGAGACCTGAGGTCCACAGACTAGGAGATGATCAGCAGGTAAAAGCCTGGCAATGGATGGTAATAGGATCTCTTGAGGTCAAAGATTCCCAGATGAAGTCAAAGGGCATTTTAAAGAAACTACATGAACACAAAAGGCAAGGAACCAAAAGCAGAGGTTAAATAGCAAGGGTTCTTTTGTGACTCACCTCTCATTCTCTCTCTAGCTAGTCTGATCCTCTCTAAGTAGACACCAGGACCAGGTAAACCAGATGGCATAACCATCTGAGATTCAAGTGGGGGTTGGGGTTGATAATACACAATAAACTCTTATGTCTGTTCTAGGGCATGCTTAATGACCAAACCAAAACAAACCAAAATAAATAAAAAACCCCAACAATAACAGTATATTACAAGAACAACTGTTAGACAACATTTTATAATTGAACGTTCTCCCCCGCTTAGTCAATCATCCATCCCTTTATGGATGTAAGGACACATTTTATACATCTGACATGTTCTCTTCACACAAGGACTCATTCAATTATAATAGCTTCCTCCAATGTAGTGCCCTCCAGATATTTTAGATTATGACCCTTCCACCATCACCACATGGCATGGCTGATGCTGGTTGGGGGACAATGAATAATGTAGTCCAGCACATCTGTAGAGTGCCTGTTGGGCTGTGGATGTTTGGTGCATTACAACTTTCATTCAATGAGTAGTAACATGACTAGACATAAGGAAAGACCATTAAGATGGTTTGTATAATACTAAATGCAGTGGAAGGGATTCTCATTTGCATGATCTGCTTGCTGGTAATTCTTAGATAGCAGAATTTAAGGTGAAAAGATTAGACTACAAAATTATTGGAAGGAAGGAAAGGGAATGAAAGTAAATAGATTTCCCCTCTGTAATTTGTATGTGTCAGAGTACAGGCAAAGGAAAGCCTGCACAGTTGGGAATCTTACCCTTTTGCACAAGGCCTCTCCAAATCCCTGGAATGGCAGTTCTAGGATCAAATTCTGGAGCTGCAGTCTCTGGATCCTGTAACCTGAATGTCCTACGATATGGTCAGCCCTGCTACTTACTATCCAGCCGACTGAGGCAACCGCTTCAGGTGGCAGGTGCTGAGGGCAACAGTGGCAGTGTTACAGCTAGGTATCTTGATCCCACTGGCCTATCCTATCTGCGGGGGTGGGGGGGGGAACCATATGCTATGATTTACCAGGAACGGGAAAATTGTGAGTGTTCTTGATAAACAGGGCAAACTAGGCTCTATGAGACAGTAACCGACATACAGTATAAACAAAAACACAAAACACAAAAAGAGGCACACACAAAACTCCACTTGGACCAGTTCAGAACAAATACAGAGGAGGTTTAAGAGGAGGAGATCAAGGCACAGAGAGTTGGTTTAGTTTGTTTGTTATGGATGAATTGATCGGGGAGACAAAAGCAAGGAGCACAAATCAAGAAGCCTTGGTTTGGCTTGATCTTCATGGAAGGGAGACATAAATTGTGAACAATGCAACAAAAAGATTCTTGTCTTGGGAGGAAAGTAGTGGGAGCAAACCACGGAGAGCTGGGCACAGCCCCCCAGGGCTCTCTTTGAGTGGCCACCTGGCAGAAGAGGCCCAGGCTGGAAAGCGCCAAACACCTGTTCGGCTCCGAATGCCCATCTCAGATTAAAGAGAATAAAATTTAGTGTACCCACTAGATGAAACCAACTAAAGTCATTTCTTCAGTGTGCAGTCTTGCTTGTTTGATATTAAGCATCCATGTTGTCTTCTAGATAGTGCTCTGGGCAGCTATTCAGGTATCCTTTACAGTCCAGAAAACAACAACAACAAAGCCATCTGGTCTATAATACTAATACTAATACTAATACTAATACTAATACTAATACTAATACTAATACTAATACTAATACTAA
>JAHTLZ010000010.1:15154329-15185197 GCA_023846285.1 Phrynocephalus versicolor | reverse complement strand
ACTAATACTAATACTAATACTAATACTAATACTAATACTAATACTAACAATCAAGTTAATTCTGCCTTATTGACTTGAAACCCCTTATTCCAGGGTTTCATAGACAGAAAGTACTGTACTCATAAGTGGTTTCCCATTCCCGTCTTCAGTAGGTGCCCTGGGACTGTGCCGCTTGCCCAAGGGCACGCATGCTGGGTCTTCTCTCTGGAGGCACACTGGAGAATTGAACTCCCAATCTCTGCTCCTTATGCAATACAAAAGCAAGGGCAGGTTATACCTTTATTAGACCAACAAGCCATTCTACCTTCCTCCTTTTTAAATTTACCAATCTACAGTTTGCCTCTTTTTAAAAATAAAAAATGTTGTAAGTTATTCTAAATTTTTACAAGTTTCACAGGACTTTCTGAAGCACTCTTATTAACAACTGGAATAAGTAAAATAAAGTTTGCAATAACTCAGCTATTTGATCAAACTGGAGTATCCAGAACCATTGATGCGACTAAGAAAAGCTTTCTAACCAATCTGAATGTTTAGAAAAGAGCAAAATTAATACTTCTTTCCATATCTTAAACAATATCCCAGGTAAGATGATGCAAGATAATTTTAATGTTGTCCCTTTAATAACGTGAACCCAAAGAACAAACTCTCTTCATCCTAGATCCAAGGGTGGGTATATTTGGCACAAGGAAAGGAACATGAGTTGCTTTCTTCTGCATTTTCAAATGTTGCAGGTGTATCAAGAATGTATTCTATGCAAGGATAAGAAAAAATAGGCATCTGGATTGCACGCTGCTTCTGTTGGATTCTGTGAGGTTCAAGGAGTTTCCTTTATTGGGATTCTGTGCAAGTTACCCTGGAAAACAAATACAGTGGTACCTTGTATAAAGGAATTAATTCGTTCCAAATGAAATTATGTTAAGCAAATTTTCCTTTATACAAATTCCCATAGGAATGCATTGAAAGCAGAGTAATCCCATTTTTATGTTGTACGGATTTTCCCCATAGGCAATTATGTTAAGCAAATTTCCCCTATCTCTGGAATTTTTTATGTTGTACAAATTTTCTGTTATACAAGCTGTCTGTTATACAAGGTACCACTGTACTGTAAAGTAATGTTAAGGATTGATAAATAAAAATGACAACTGAATCACAGCACTGAAAACTGCAGACCTAGGCTTTCTACACTTTGTATAAATAAAGGCAAAATAATGGCTTGGCCTTGATTTCTAAAGTGCCTGTGTACTTTCAAGACTGCTTCATACATGATATTTCTACAGCATGGTTGTTCCCAGGGACCCCATGGATCCCTTTATGCATGAAAATCACACCCATGTCCATTTTGTCAGGTGTCCTCGTCTTGAAAAACCAATGGCCAGAATTCCATTCGGCTTACACAGTAGCTAACTTTGCAAATGCTTTGATATTTTCTCTGCTTGCCTTGGCAAAGTAGAATCCACTGAGTTGGACCCTGGCAAGTCAGAGACTGTCCTGGGTGGAACAGGATTCCGACCTGTAACTGACATGGCAGTACCTTTCAAGCGTGTGAACACAAAGTGAAATGCTCTAAACCAGTGGTTCTCAACCTGTGGGTCCTGAGATGTTCCTGGACTGCAACTCCCAGAATTCCGGGCCAGCTCAGCTAGTGATGAAGACTTCTGGGAGTTACAGTCCACGACCATCTGGAGACCCACAGGTTGAGAACCACTGCTCTAAACCTATGAATAATTGTCACAGAATTGCTTTTTTGTGTGTTCAAAACAGGGGTGGGGTGGGGACTGTGAACATGAAACAGGTCTTTTGTCTATCCGGTCAGTTGTGGTCTGACTCTTGGTCACATGAAGTAGGAAGCAGCAGGAAAAGACAAGAATCAGGAACCTTAAACAATGTGTTGCACCAGCTGTGTAAGTCTGCCATAATGGGAGCTGTTGGTTAAAAATAACTGCATTCTCTTCTGTTTGAAGTCCCCAAATTTAAAGTCTCTGAGCAAGAGTATCTATGGGAATCCTGCAAGGCAATCTTTCAGAATCTTGTAGAAGATGGATCGGAAACCTTAGCTCAAAGGCCTGCCAGCTGTAGGAGTTTAAGGTAAACAAAAGACTCGTGCCAGCAGAAATACCCCTTCTGCTGGCAAAAAAAGCCCTTTCTTTGGCTGATCCACAGACGTGCCAACATAATAAACAATCTGCTAGCAAGTAGAAGAGCCCCCAAGAGGAGAAAAGAGAGGGGAAAGGGTAGGAACTGAGCTATGTTAGGGCCAAACCTTCTCTAGTTCAACACTAACACCAAGTTAGGCCAGAGTGAGCATATATCCAAGAAAGTTCCAACATCCTTAGCCTACAAGGAATGAGATTCAGGACAGGTTTAGATGGCCTGTTATAGGTCCAGCTGGCCTTTGTCAGCTTGGCCAGTCATGATTTTGCTCTAACTCAACAGTAATATGCAAATACGTTTGTGTTCAACAAATTGAACCATGACAGAAAAAAAATCTATCAACCTTTGCAAGATTTTTTTTTTACGTTTGCACAAAAGCAAAAAATTAAAATAAATAAATAAAAGTAAATTTAAAAAAAACCACCAGTGCTTTTTTCATTAGGAGCAGCACAAGCAGGAAACCTGATGTTTGGCACAAAAAGCTTGCCTTTTCTGTCCAAATCCTTGCATTGTGCACACATTTAAAATTTTTCACATACACACACAAAACCCAAAATGGGAGAAAAGGCAAAGCAGGTTCTATAGTCTAGTCCAGTGGGAAGAAAAGTTCTGAAATGTTTCACTCTCACTAGCCAAGTGTGGAAGATGGGAAGATTTACATCTCTATTCTATAGCACAATTTGGATGACCTGTGATCTATGCCTGCCAGCAAACTCTCATCAGGCATGCTTTAGTTTAGGCATTATGACGGCCATCTTCTCTTCTAAATTACCCCAAGTGGCTCAATAGGAAATCACTCTTTGAAGAAGGGGAGCAGTCACTCCTTGTGTACTGAAGAGCAGTTGAGATGTCAAGGTTTCACTGGCCATTATAATCTGCGCCCAAAGAAATTGACTATGTCCACAAAACATGTGCCATCATGAAATGTGTTAGTGTTTAAGGCACTACTAGTCTCTTTGTCATTTTTACTGTCACCTCAGTTCAAGATGGGCAGTAGATGGGAACAAAGGGAAGATTCAGGGCTTGGTCCTACAATAATGGGCTGCACTATGGGGGGGTGGGGGTGGGGAAGGTCAGCAGGGACAGAACCAATGCATAAAGATGCAAGATAGAGAGATATGGTGTCATCCACCCTGCAGCCTTTGGATTGGGAGCCAACACAAAACATCAAAAAATAAATCTTTCACAGAGGATATTGCATAGTAAGACCTGTAACCTGAGCCACTGGACAACTTAATATTGCTAAGTACTGGTTAGCATTTTGGTCATGAGTTCAGCAGAGATTCCTTGAAATGGCCTTCTTGCAATGGCAGTGGGGTGGGGCTGCCTAAGGAAGAGAGATCCCCCTCACCCCATATTTGGCTCTTCCGGTACTTCGGGAGTCCCTGGCTGCCCTCTAGTGGATATTCTAAAGACTTATCTAGATTCTGGAAGCCCCTTTGACTGAAAAGTCAGATAAGGAGGCTTAATTTTTTTTTAATAAAAATTATCTTTTTCAAAAAAAAAAAGTCTCTTTTTGCCTCTTACCTCTTTTAGTAGACCTCCTCTTCACAAAGCCCACTAGCAGCACTTTGTGAGGTTTCAGCTCGCCCGTTAATTGGCATCAGTGATGAAGACCTAAATTGCAGCTGGGTCATTCAGCATAGCTGTCTGGCTGTAACTCTTCATTGGCCCCTTGAATCCAAGGTCAGCAGGACCAATATTAATTATATGCACCTTTTCTAGAGGTGAAGTTAGATTTTTGAAAAGATGGAGGAAATGGCCACCAACAGAAGGTCGGCACAATTTCTAAGAAGCTTGGGAAGGGCGCCTGAGGGCCATGCCTTGAGTGAGTCCTCATTAATGTTATGCCTACAGATAGAATTCCAAATTATCAGATTCCATTTGTTCCTCAGGAAAGGCGCATGGTGTCACTGTCAAAACAGGTGACACTTTTATTGACATGCCACATGCATATAAGAATTAGTATGCTTATACCCAGAATTAACATGCCACAGAATCTGGCACACTTGAGGTGCATGACAATTCCTCTGGTCATCCTTCCTCATCCCAGGTTGTGGCCACAGTTGCTACTTTCATTCCCAAATTCGATTCCAATCTCCCCAAACAGGAGGCCAAAGGGCAGCAGTCCTCCGATCCTTCATAAATCCAGTACAACTGGAATGTATAAGAAACCTGAGCTGTTACAGGTATGATACTCAAGGATAGAAGATATCCCAGGCAGATTTTGACATAAACTCTTTTCTTTTCATTATGAGTAAAATTACAGGGATTTAAAAATTTTTTTAACTGAAATGTGTTCATGCTGTTTAGCTAAAAATAGCATCTATACTTGCTATTTTCCCACTGTCTAAGCCAGCCAATGAATTTATGGGCAAAAGGATTTGCCATGAGTGGTTTTTCTTTCCTTCTTCCTCCAGGAAAAGCCAATACTGAATAGAAAGCTACCACTATTTTTGAAAATCAGAATATGGCAGCCTCTCTTTCCTCAAAATCCAGACACAACACATTTACTCTAAATGGGCCATGGCTGCTTCTGTCCAGTATGAAGAACTTGTATCCATATTGCAGTGATATGAGTTTGCTACCACTTGATCTGCTACAACTGCATCCAGTAGAATCTTAGGATTTGCCAGAAAGCTCGAAGGCCCTTGCCCTAAACTTAGCACAGAATTCGAAATAATATATTCCAGAATACAGTAGGATGGAGGTGAGGTGGTCAAAGTATGCCAGTAGGCTATATATGGCTTTCTTGTGGCTCCCCTCAACTCTAGTCAAGCTTGTCAGTGGTCACTTTAGTTTTAGAAATGGTAGCTGTGTTAGTCTGTGCAAGCATATCAGGCAAAAAGCTAATTAAAAAATAAAAATAATTTAATTATCCCTCTCTCTATCTTTTAAAGAGCCCTGTGGTATCTTAAGGACTGTTGTCTTTTGTCTTTTTTTAAAAATTTTATTTTATTTTATTTTGGAACCATATGCCCTAAGCACATCCAATCTCGCCTGATTTCAGAAGCTAAGCAGGGTTGGCCCTGGTTAGTACTTGGATGGGAGACCTCCAAGGAATACCAGGTGCTGAAGGCGCCTGGAGTAGGAACTGGCAAACCACTCCAGTATTCCTGCCAAGAAAACTCCATTGATATGGAGTCATGAAGAGTCGGTAATGACTGTAACAATACAACACACACACACACACAGGAACTATGCAATCTAGTTATGCATGGTGGGCAACATATTTTCCACACATGTTCTGGAGAGCCATTGTCTTGCTTAGCTATGAGACACAGCTAAGCCACTAGGACTCCAAGAGGGGCTGCCCCTATTCTCCCCCCACCCCGCCCCAGTACTGTACAGTTTTTGTTTGTTTGTTCTTGGTTTCCCTCAAGTTGATGTTTCAGGCTAACTACACTTCTCAATATAAGAATGCTTAGCCAAGAGTGGATAGCTCGGTGTTTTGGGTATTTGGCTATGAGCCAGAGATTGGGAGTTCAATCGCCCACAGTGCCTCTAGGGAGAAGAGTCAGCTCATGTGGCTGCACCATCCTGAGGTACTCCCCCTCCCCAAGAAGAAGGCCATAATTTATTGATTGATTGATAGCTATTGTGAGTTTTTCATCCTGTTTGGCCGTGCTCTGGAAGTTTTTCTTCCTGACGTTTTGCCAGCCTCTATGGCCGGCATCTTCAGAGGGCAAGGAGCTCATGGAACTAGGAGTTCTCTCTGTGCTCTTCGTGCAGAGAAGGCACTCTCCTGACTACCCACCAAGCATACCTGCAAGGGTGGTGGAAGTGAGAGAAAGGCCTCCCCTGATTATCTTAAAGCCCAGGAAGGCTCACAGGGGGAGAAGTGGTCTTTTAGATAGTTTGGACCCAAACCATTCAGGGCATTATAGGCTAAAATTAGAGATGGGCATGAAACAAAAACATATAATTTCATTTCATTTCTCCTTTCATTTTGTTTTGTTTTGTTACTAACAAATTGTTTAAAGAATGTTTGGAATGAAATGAAATGAAACGAAATGATTCATTACACTATATAATGGCTCCCCTGGATCCTAGAGGCACCAAATTTGGTGGGTAGTTTCCTTGAACTCTTTGCTTTCAATCCCCCAAATTTGGAGAGATGTGGGGCTCAGGGGGCTGAGTTGTTAAACTCAAAAGGGGGTCCCCCAGGAGAAAATTTGTAACTGACATGCAGGGAAGCTATTCAGTGCTTCCCGTGTCAATTAGAAATGATTTTCTCCTGGGGGGACCCACTGTGGAGTTTAATAACACAGCCCCCTAAACCCCAAACCTCTCCAAGTTTTGGGGACTTAAAACAAAGAGTCCAAAGAAGCTACCCACCAAATTTGGCTCCTCTGGGACAAATCATTTTGTTTCTAGAAGGGGGAAAAGGCAATTTGTTTTGTTTTGTAATGAAACAATTCATTATGTAACAAAATGACAAAGCAGTGTTTCGTTTTTTGTTTCATGCCCATCTCTAGTTAAAACCAGCATTCTGAATTGTGCCTGGAAATAGATCAGCAGCCAGTGGAGCTGCTGCAACAGGGGAGTTATATGTTCCCTGTAGCCAGGCCCAGTTAACAATCTGACTGCAACATTTTGGACATTTTGAGGTTTCCAAGCACTTTCTAATGGCAGCTCCACATAGAGTGCATTACAGTAGACCAGTTGGGATGTAAGTAGGGTGTGTGTCACCATGGCAAAGTCAGACCTCTCAATAAATGTGTGCAGCTGGCAAACATACAAGTTTTAACTGTGCAAAGGCACTCCTGACTATCTCTGAAACCTGGACATCCTGGCTTAAGAATGAATCCAGGAGCACACCCAAATGGTGTGCCGGTGTTTTCAGTGTGTGTGTGTGTGTAATTTCACCCACTAATATACCATTTCTTGATTACTCTCTGCATAGAAAACTCCAAAAAGGGCCACCTTAAGTCAGAATTAACTTGATGGCACACAACGATGATTATTTAAGCTGTAGTGTAGTGGAGCAGCCACTTTGTTTTGGCACTTGGAGGCATGAGACAAGGGCAGTGAATGGATCTAGCAGGTTGCTCATCACCTGCATAAATGAACCCTTCCCTTTACATATAAATATATGTGCAAACCTACTGAATTTGAACTTTTGCTTCTATGAATAAGGCCTTATGTTGCCTCTGTTTAAAGATCTGGGCAATGAACTGATATAGTCTTTAAGCACTGGGATAGTCTAGTAGTCTAGTTGTGTGTGTGTGTGTGTGTGTGTGTGTGTGTGTGTGTGTGTGTGTGTGTGTGTGTGTTGCATCGTCACAGTCGTGACCAACTCTTCATGACCCCATGTCCATGGAGATTTCTTGGCATGAATATTGGAGTGGTTTGCCAGTTCCTACTCCAGGTGCCTACAAGGAGTTGGTATTCCCTGGTGGTCACCCATCCAAGTACTAACCAGGGCTGACCCTGCTTAGCTTCTGAAATCATGCGGGATTGGATGTGCTCAGGGCATCTAGGCAGCATCCAGTAGTTAGTTACATGCTGTCAAATTAGAATCAACTTATTTATAGCAACCCTAATAGGGCTTATCAAGTAGATGTGATATTTAAGGAATGGTTTCATCAGTCCCACTTCTCCAGTAAGATCCCATGCTGGGCATGGATTTGAACCCACATCCTAGTTTGTTGTCCTGTCCATTAAATGACACTGCCTGCTAGACAGCCCAAAATCAGCAGGTGAGTGTTATGTGCTGCCACAGAATAAAGCATGCTTGAAAATGACTGATGATCTGGCTCAGATATCCTAAACAGGAGTACTTTCTATCTCCGCCTGTTCTTAGGCCTTGAGGCTGTGATCGAAAAAGACCTGTTTGAACCTGCACAAGGCCTGAAAACGTTGCTCCCCAATTAAGTAGTAATCCAAACGAAACAGCTTTTTAGATTGGGCCTTCGGTGACATGGATTTTGTAGCTTTGGGAGTTTGGTGCTTTGCTTTGTACATATGGGCTTCAGGCGGGGTGGCTGGGCTCCACAGAGGCTGCAAGGGAAAGGAAGCTGAGGGGTAGGGGAGAGGCACCACCTTGTGCAGCAGTAAATGGCGGGCTGTGGAGATTGTATGGGAAAAGGGTATGGAATCGTTGGAGAGCCCTTTTGTCTAACAGACACATTGACCTTTCTCTTCAGCCATGTATAACAAAAGGACCCATCCCCTCCCCAGGGGCCCTGTGAATCATCCTTTTTCAGAGCTTTGGCTTTTGATGACAGATATTTGCATGGAACACAAAAGCTTCCAGTCAATTGCTTTATTTCACCTTACAGGGCAAGGATCAATAGCAATGGACTTCCCTTAGTCAGGTAATGAATGCCTCCACCCTTTCTTGCCCAACTGAAAAAGGGTGGTCGTTGAGGACAAGAAAATAACCTGGGAGGGAACCAAGAGAAATCTCTCAGCTGCAATCAGTGCAACGCAGCTCAACCAAACAACTCAAGAGGCCAGGCTTTTACCATACCAGCTGAACCCCCTCTGTCCCTGTCTAGCCAAACTGGCATCAACTTTCTTTAAACAAAATCAGTTTGTACCATCCCATTTGCTCATTGTTTACCCATCGCAATCTTGTCAAAATTTCAGACTGGAGTGTTACATTTTAATAGGATCCTGTTGCATTACTCATTAGCTCTTGGTAGGGAGGTCACCAAAGAATGGTTTGCATTAGTAATACTCTCTCCATATAGTCATCATCACCAGGAAAATAGAAGGAGAAACTCTCTTGTTCCCTCTAGTGGTCAGTTCCGATATTGCACACTGTTCTCGGTTCTGTGAGACTATTTTCTCAATGAGCACACCAAACACAATGAACTTTGAAGATTTGAATTTTTACATCAAATAACAACAAAAGCACAAGCGCAACCCAGATCTGCTATGAAACAAATGAAGGAACACATGTCTATGAATTTCATGTACAAAGGTCTTTGTAATCCAGACTTGTCAAAAAGCAAATCTTAAGCTTGATTTTTCAATATTTTTCCCCTGCTGAGGGTTCCAAGGCACCGAGAACATAGTTCCAGAAAGTTAATCTTCAAGGTCCTAAAATAAATTACACTGACTGGTGTTTTACCTGAAATAAAATACAAAGACAAGCTTCAAGGATTTGGTTTTCCATTTTCACACATGTATTGAAATACGTTTGCTTAATTCAAGGTGGTATGGTCTAATTGCTGCTCTAAGGAAAAAAATGAAGCTACTTTCTTATCCAGCTTTCTAAATAGAAACTTTATAATCACATTTCCTTCCTGAGGATTGTCCCACTTATTGGACTGAATTAACTTGCAATTTATAAAAATGTGAGATAAAATAAAAGTATATTTACCATACCATTTAACAACCAAGCATTCTCTCTTTAAAATGTCTTGAAATGCCCTTTAAATTAGTTACTTTAGAAAGTAATTAGTTGTTATTCATCACACCTACAAGTAACTTTGCAAATAGTTGTGTTACTGGTTATCCAGCAGCAACCAGTTACTTCCAAGATCTGCCCACACTGAGTCAGTTTAACCACCCGCAACCCAGACAAATTAACACTTGCACATAATTTGTGATTCTACAGGGTTGTTTTCCCCTATTACTCACTTTACCACAGGCATATTGGACTTCAAACATTATATAATGAGCCACTACTTCCTCAGTTGCCATTTTATGTCTAGTCATGCCTTCCACATTTGCGACTTGTCATGGCTCCAACAGCAGCCATTTTGTGGCAGCTTTCACATTTTCAAATTTCCCAACTTGTTGCTGCCATACTTATTGTTGTTTCTCTTTTAACAGCTGCCAAAATGAAACAAAACAACAAGAGCAAAACAAATGAAAGAAACCTTCCCTGGCCTTTGAGGTCTACATTCAGCCTTGCCTTTGGAGTTCTTGGGTGTTTTCTAACAGACACTCTGTCCTGACAGCTGTGTTCATAAGGCTTTGTGGTGAGGCTTTGCAGCTGCTGGTGGTCTGGTGAGCATTACAGGAACTAAAATTCAAGCAAATCATACAGTGTAAGATACTTGGTTGTGAGTCACCTAGAGAACAGAAGGAGGGGTCTTAAGAGAAAAAGGAAAGAAGGATGTGTTGCATTTTCCTGCCTGCGTCATCTAGGATAGAGGAGGCATTGGAAAATAATGCCTTTTGAAATTAATATTAGTCCATGCTGGCTATACAAGCCTTGCTTGTTTCTCTGTGGGTCTCCCTTCTAGGTTTTGAAAGGGGAGATGAAAGGGAAAAGGCTGCTGATGGATTGGATTTGGGTTCCTGTTTGTTTTCCTCAACTGGCTTTCAAGGGAGACCATCTGTTGTGCCTTCAGTAACAATAAGAACTAAGCAAAGGAAGTATATCAGGCTTTTTACTGGTAGATCTCCCAGTCATAATGTTCACTGGGGAAAAAGCGGGGAGGTGAGAGCCAGCCACTAGTTAGAGCAAAATGATCACCTGCGGCAGCAAGATTCAAGATGGTAGAAAAGCAGCAAATTATGCTTCCCCCCCTCAGAAAAAAACACTTCACTACAACTCTTATCTTTCCCTCCCTTTCTAACTCCTTGCAGCTTACCTTGCTCAAGAGCCCCATGGCACAATGGTTAAATGCCTGTACTGCAGGTAAAACTGTGCTCACGACCTGGGGTTCAATCCCAGAGACTACTTGAAGTGGTATGGGGCAGTATATAAGCAGAACACTTTGCTTTGCTTTACCTTGCTTCTGATGTGGCATCCTTTCCTGTTCTCAAATGACTCTTCCTTGACCTTCCCTACTCCATATTAAATTATTGCCAAACATCCAGGAAGCTAGACAAAGGCAGTGATGATAAGGAAGATGTGAGGCAAATGAGGCTTGGGGGGGGGTATTTGAGGTGGGGGAAAGCACCAGGCTGGCACATCTCTTCCCTCCTGAAGCACTATGAGAGGTGGAGGGGGACTGGAATTGAGTGACATTCATGTTTTTAGGCCATGTACTGCCAGTCTGTAACACCTAAGAAGTCATGGAAAACTAAGTGTGGCCTTTGACCTTTAAACACCTCTAGCTGCCCTGTTGTAAAAGATGGAGGGTTACAAAGAGAGGGAGCAGAAAACCTCAGGTGAATGATGAGCTCTACAAACGGTGTCTGCAAGTGAGATTTTAGATTCTGATTGTAGTCTCATCTTCATAAGCTAAAAAAATAAAGGGGAGAGGCAGGGAAGAAGCCATGCTTTCCAAAAGCTGAGGTAAATATGTTTATTGGAAGCATGCAGAACCTGATCAGGAGGGCTTTAAACTCAATCCAGAATGAGGTGGAGACCATAGCCTAAAGGTTAGTTCATAGGTACATACCGTGTTTCCCCGAAAATAAGACACAGTCTTATATTTATTTTTTCTCAAGAAGACACACTAGGGCTTATTTTCAGGGGATGTCTCTCTTTTATTAAGTATAATACGCTTGAATGTCAGCACACAACCATAGCCACGCCCATCACTAGGTTTTATTATCAGGATAGGGCTTATATTTAACAAATGCATAGAAATCCTGCTAGGGCTTATTTTTGAGTGAGGTCTTATTTTCAGAGAAACAGGGTAGTACAGTACAGAGAGAGAATTATAGTAGGTGATAGAGAAGAAACTGAAGGGGTTTAGGACTGCTGCATGAACTCCAAAACAGAAACGTGGAAGAGATGCTGAGAACAGAAACACCAAACGCCTCTGATGTGCTCAAGTATGGGAAATAGATTCTGATTGAATAAGTCTATGAGCAATAAACAAAATGAGCTTTAGCAGCTAGTACAGGAAGGTAAATACAAATTGACAGGTATAAAATATTTTGTGAGATGACTCCCATGATTGGAATGTAGCAAATGAAATTGTAATTTGTTCAAAAGAAGAGATGAAAGAGAAAGGAAGGTGAGCAGCATTACATGTCAGCCATGTGTACACCTGCACATAAATTCGAGAGAACAAATACAGTAGCCCTGGTGAGAACATGTGTGAGAAGAAATGGCGAAAGAAAGAAAACCAATATAGTGGTCACAGTCTACGAAAGACCACAAGACCAAGAGGGGGATGAGACCAATTTCTTTCTTGAAAGAAACTACAGATGTTTCACTGGAACAAGAAGTAGTAGAAATTGAGCACTTTGGTCCCCTTGATATGAGATGAGAGACAATTCTGCTAAGCATAGAATCTCCAAATAAATTCTTGATATACTTTCCTGACAGTTTCCTTTTTCAGAAGTTGGATGAAGAGTGCGTGTGTGTGTGTGTGTGTGTGTGTGTGTGTGTGTGTGCACGCACGCACGCACGCACGCACGCACACTGCACGTGTTATCTTAAGGATGGTCCATTGGGAAGAGGTGGTTAATTCAATTCAAGTAGCAGGAATTTTCTGGGAATGTGACTGTGAAACGAATAGAAGCTGAAAAGCTGGAACTCATCATCAGATGGAAAATCAGACATGAACTCACTCTTGGATTTCAGGGGAAACACTTTTAATAAACTTAGAAAAATACTCATAGGATCCCATGAACAGGTATATTAGAGGAAAGCGCTTGTAGTTGGGCCGAGCTACCCTGTTTCTTTCGGAAATTCCTCTTAAGGGAAAACATGTCCAAACACACAGAGAGAACAAAACCCCACTTATGACTCAGCCATATGTTAACTATGGAGAAATACCTGGGGGAAAGGGGGTTTGTATGGTGGATTCATCACAACCGATAAGGATGAACAAATACTTGCTAGATATCTTGTTCATGCACATTTAGACTGTTGCAACACCTCCACTGGGAATTTTAAAAGTCCAGAAAGATTTGTCCATTCTTCTCTTGAGACAGAGAGCCATCCTCCCTGCCCCAAGGCCTCAGTCACTGATATAAAATGCCTCTGATGTCTCTTCTACTTGAGAAGCAAGGGATACCGAGGCAAAAAAGAAAAAGAAAACCCGCAGAAGAACAGGCTGACGGCTAAGAGAGATGTCATCTATCTAGTGCATCAGATTCTTAAATAAAGCAGCAGCCATTTTAATTTGGGGGCACTCTGCACAGTTTGTACAATTTGTGAGTTACAGACATTTGCACAAACACCATTCAGTTTCACACAAAATACAGTTCTCATTAGTGAAGTGTGCCTTTATGACCAAAACTTCCAAGGTTATTAACTGATTGCTTTGAATGTTCTTTCTGGTGAGTGACCTAGCATATAGAGAAATGGCTGCGTCTGTGACAGAGATTTCCTTGGATATGGAAGAGCAAAAGAACATCAGCATAAAACCTCTGCCATAAAGCTCTACATGCCACCTTTCCCTGAAAGCCATGTTAGTGGATTGTTCAAGGAGCCTGATGGGTTGGCCCTTTCGCGGATGGCTTATTTGTTCTTTGTATTTTAGATAACAGACTATTTCTGGAACTCATCTGTTTGATTCTTTTAACCAATGTCTTAAACTGGAAATTGGAGTTGATTTACTTGCTTCTCTAGTCTGCATATGAGCTAAACCCACATGTTGGCCATCCTAATCTAGTATATAAACAGAAACTAGGATATAAACAGTTTAAAGGAGACTGTCCTGCTCTATAAATGTGTGCTCAGATTCTTAACATTGGTTTTTAAAATTGTGTTGGCAGACTAGGCAACACAGATAAAAGATGTTTGTCCTACTTTGCAGGGCTGAACGTATAATTAAAGTTAAACACAAAAATGGTCAAACATTATTTGTAAAATAAGCACAAGCATGGTTTTGATAAATCCTAAATTCTAGTAACCATATCTAAGACAGGATTTTTTAAAGGACCCCGATATCTGCTGGGGATTGATTCCAGGCCTTCTCATGGATAATGAAAACCATGGATAAGAGAGAATGCCTGCCCACCCACCCCCAAACTTAGGCATCGGGCTGCCTCCTCCTTGAGAAGGGCTGGAGCAAATGATCCCCAGGGTGCCTTCCATTTC
The DNA here is from genome assembly GCA_023846285.1 of Phrynocephalus versicolor. NCBI lineage: Eukaryota > Metazoa > Chordata > Lepidosauria > Squamata > Agamidae > Phrynocephalus > Phrynocephalus versicolor. The sequence goes on along the minus strand of JAHTLZ010000010.1, from coordinate 15,171,135 downwards.
TGCAGTTCAAAGGATACGATCCACAGAATTTCTTCATGACCTCCTGCGGGTCTCACATACCCAGTTTGGGAATCAATGAGTTAACTCAGTAGTTCTCAACCTGTGGGTCCCCAGATGCTCCTGGACTGCAACTCCCAGAAATCCTTTCCAGCACAGCGAGTGGTGGAGGCTTCTGGGAGTTGCAGTCCAGGAACATCTGGGGACCCAGAGGTTGAGAACCACTGAGTTAAATGGACTTCAATGCGTACTCTCAAAACACCCACCTGTCATCTGTGAGAAATGTTGGGCAATTAGCAAGATGCCACAGAACTGAATTCATCCAGTCTCCAAAAATGGGGGCGGGGGGGGGGAGGCCCAGTAAATCCCATCAGTTTGACTTTGTTACTAAGGGTGATACAAGAACAGATGATATGATAGTTGACTAGTAATCCTCTCAATAACAATGCAGTGATGATTGGAAACCCACATAAAATTGTGAAGACCATGTACTGCCAGACTCAGTGATCGCTCCCCTTTTTTAATTCACCAGCCTGGTGAATTGGAGGAGTGTTGTACCCATAATTTAACATGATTTCAGCAGGGCATTTGATAAGGTTCCTATTATATTTTGAATGGCAAACTTATTCAAAGTAGTTTAGATAGTAACACTGCTAAATGCATTCAGAGCTGGTTAGAAACCATTACTTAAAGAGTACTAAACAGTATTTCCATATCAAAGCTTGGGGGAGGTTTTGTCTGGAATACTATGGAGCTCTGTTTGGGACCTGTAGCCTTTCATGTTTTTACCTATGACTTAGATCAGTGGTTCCCAACCTTGGTTCCCCAGATGCTCTTGGACTCCCAGAAATACAGCTAGTGGCAAAAGCATCTGGGAGTTTTAGTCCAAGAACATGTGGGTACCCAAAGCAGGGAACCACTTACTGAGATGATGATATGCTGGGAATCCTGACCAAAGCTGCAAGGATTAGCTCAGAGCTGTGGAATCTTCTTAGAGTCTGGAAGAGAGGAATACAATTAAAACCATTATTAACAAAATGGAAATGGAATTGTCACTTTAAAGTGATGGGAAGTAACAGTTCCACATTTATTCTACAGACTTCACCTGGAATAAGGTATCCAGTTCTGGATGTCATGATTCAAGAGGGATGTAAACAAATTAGACTTGTCCAGGAGAAAGCCGCAAAGAACAGCAGTATGAAAAAAGAAAAAGTTAAAGGAGCTAAGCATAGATAGCCTGCAGCAGAGAAGACTGAGGGGGAGACCTAATAGCACTGTTCAGATACCTGAAGGGTTGTCATGCAGAAAAAAGTCGAAAGCCTGTTTTCTACTGCTTCAGACAAGATTTGTGGGTTTTAAGTCATATTTCAGCTGAACATTAGCAGGAATTCTTTAATGGTAAGGTCAATTCAACCACTGAACCAGTTACCACCTAGAAGGACAGCTGCTTCTTCCTCACAAGACTCTTTGAGCTAGAAGATACTTTGGGGTACCTACATAAAACAGGGTACTAAGAGCCTATGAGTAAGGCTGATTTCCTCCTGCTTCTGATTCTTTGGCTGCCTCAGCATGCAAACGATATGGTCTACAGGGCGCTTTTACACGACCCCTAAAATCTGAGGCAAAGGGCTCCCAGGTCTGGAGCTTAAAAATGTTTTCCCACCACGGCCACCTAAGCATGTCCCAGCGCACTTTTCAAGTACCTGGCCTCCAGGAGGTAAAAAATCTTCCCATGCGCATTGTAAAGCTGTGAATGCCGGGCTCCCTCGCCTTCTGTTTGTTTGTTTTTGTCCCCGCCGCCCCTTTAAGAGACAGGAATCACTACAGGGTGGTTGGGGGTGCTTTGAGGTAGGTGAGCCTGCATTTCTTTCTCCCTTTTTTTCTCCCTCCCCTCATGCAGAGAGGAACAATGGAGTGCGGAGGGGTGGGAACACAGGAAGAGCGGATTTTAGAGGTCGTGTAAAAGCGCCCATGTCTTAATTTACAACAATCCCCCTCTAAAAGTTATGTTGTTTGTGCAAATGCATCAGAAGACCTCAGCCTAGGATTCACTCAAAATATTTCAGAATACTTTGGAATATCCCAGAATCAGCTCAGTTTTCTCAGCCAAAAGCAAATTTATAGATAAACAAGTGGAAATAACATAGAGATGTGATTCACAAATCTAGCACGACCATCTTCAATTTTATAGGGGATTAGGGAAGCTGTAGTCTAATATAGCTAGGTGACATCCATCCATTCAGTTTCCAGTATTCAATATTTTGAGCTAAAAGGCAAAGCAAATTGCGTTGACCATGAGATTTCCCTGGCAAGATTGTCTGTATTCTGATAGACTCTGCTGATCTAATCTGATTTCAGAAATCATATAAGATCCGCTTATATTGAACAAATTGGAGTTCCATGTAAAGGTGATGCTGATCTATAATTTTTAACATTCACTGATTTTACTGTCTGTAGTATAGTTGGTTTTTATTGTGCTTTGTATCTTGTATCTTGTGCTGATATGGCCTTGTTTGGCTAATCAATAAACATATTTGTATCTATTTGTATTCGTATCTGGCAAGATTGTCTGTATTCAGATAGACTCTGCTGATCTAATCTGATTTCAGAAATCATGGCTGTGCCTTGTTAGTGCTTAGATAGAAGGCTACCAGAAAATACCAGGGATCTCATTGTAGAGTTAGAAAAGGATAAAGCCTGAAATCTGAAGAACTGCTGAAAGTTAAAGCTGACAATACTATTGGAGGGGGGGGGGAACCAGTCATGCATACAAACTAATACCAGGTTTTAGTGGGAGTAGGGAGCTTTCACTATCTGCTGCCACTAACAAATTAGCAAAGTTCTTGGTCCTTCCTCCAGCTTGCTCCTCCTCTCTTCCTGTCGATGGTTTTGCTTCTGTTGTTTGTTTGTTCTCTGCTATTCTACTCTGGCCTCCAACCAAGGCAGGCATTTCATTCTGTGCTCCTGACTAGCTAAACTACTAACCATACAGGGGCATGGTGGGCTCTTTCCTACATAGCTGAGACTGAGATTTCTTTTCCCTCTTCCCTTTACTTCTGACTATAACTGAGGATTGAAACTATAAGTAAAGATACTTTTCCTACTTAAAATGCTTTTATAGCATTTGGTGGGTTTCTTTATGTTCAGTGCTAGCAACTGTGAAGGGGGTGGTAGCTGAGAATTTGGGCTACTTCTTTTTGCCTCTCTTTCCAGTGGCTAATAGTGTGACTAGACACTGTCCTGTGATGCCTTTGTAGCTCCTTGATGTACATATACTTAAGAATACAAGAATACAGTATCAGGGAAGTCTAAATGTAGAAAACAGGAGAACAGGGCAAGCCTAAAATACTTTACTAGGTGAGACAGAGTTAAGAAAAAGCACACCACCATGTCTAAAGTGTGTTTGATTTTTTTCAGTCCTCAAAACTAGTCATATCATGTTGACATACAAGTCATGCCAATTTTCATCTCCCCCTTATTCATATATACATACATGCATATCTACATGCATATACACTTGCATTATTCACTGCCCTTCCATGACATCCAAAATATGCAGCTTGTGGCAAATGTCTAATGATAGAACAGGATGGGAATAACTGGCCTTTCCTGGCATGTTCAAGGCACACTGACTACTAGTATTAGGACTTGTTTGGCCTGTAATTGCATATCCTGGCAAATAAGGCATTTTACTTTCTCACAGAAACAGGAAATGATGAATTAAAAAAAGCAAGTGGCGGGCTGGAGGAAGAGGCAATCCACTGCCGTAATAGTAGGCCAGTTATTGCCAGCAATAAATATTTTTGATTTCTTGTACAATGTATCTGTCCAAGACTGGTAATTATGTTTCTCATTCTCTCCCACATATATTGCTCCAAGGTCTGCATCTGAAGCTCCCCCTCCTTTACTGAAATTGCAGGCTTTATTGCCAAAGGGTCAGTGTGTTTTGCCCTGGTTTATTCCTTGTTTGTTTAAATTATTGTGTTGTCTCCACCCCTCCCTGCAGCCTTATGCCATTGGGTGGCTCCCACCGGCTCCTGCTGAAAGCAGATGTGTGTGCTGTGGTTATACCTGGGGTTTCTTCAATACAAAGCCTGCTTATTGAACTCATAAAAAAAGGACACAGTGAAAACTCTGGAGCCTTTCTTACAGGGTCACATCAAAGCTCTGAACAACACCCTACCCAGATAATGGCTTGTGGGCAGGGAGGATTAGGACCAAATATGTCCCATGGGTGACCGTGAATAATAGATCTCTGTGCCAGAGCCTGCCCCTCTTGGCATACTTCAAATATAATGAATCTTAACTCTAGAATCCTTGAAAGATCAAACATCAAAAAGATGGATTTCCTACCCTTGCCTCTTTATATTGGTTGTTTTTATGTTTTGTTTTTGTTTTGTTTTTTTGTGTGGGTACACACAGAACCAACATGGCACGACATTCTACCTCCATCAAGGCTGCCGTGTAAGCTAAGGCTGGGGAAGTGTCAGGGGCTTAGGGAAAAAGCAATGCCAGGTGGAGTGATTGGCAAGGGCAAGGGCAGGAAGTGGAGAAGTTTGGGCAGGAGTGTGAGAAGAGCATAATCAAGGAAGTGGCAGTTTTATGTGAATAGCTCATTACATGAAAAGCCCTGCCTATTGGTTAGGATTACTTTTTGAAGACACACTTGCTAGCCCACCATTAAGATCTAGTGGGCGCTGCTGATATGCCTTTGTGGTAGCAGAGAGAGAAATCGAGATTGAGAGATCTCCATAGATTTTGAAAAGTTTTAAGAACTTACTTGCCTTTTCAATTATGCAGGCTTCTTTGCTTACTGCCTTTTTCTTACATGTGTTTGAAATTCATTTAGGAACCTACGGCTTCCATATGGACTTGAGGTTTCACATTGTAAGGCACTTCAAGAAGACTGTAGTCTTCAAAAACAGCCAAGAGAGTCATTAACCAAATAAACCAATTAGGGCAATGTTTTTTAAGGCCCATGTCATCAGCTGAGCAAGGAGGTTTGCCTGGATGGGCAGCTAAGGGTGGGGATGCTTTGCTTGAGCTACCCGGAATGGTCCATAGATGGCCAGGCTTTGGGGAAGCCTTCTTAGGGTTGGTTCATGGGTGCTATCTAGCACCTGCTCTCTCATCACTCAGTAGCTTTCAGGTGACTGAGTAACTGACTCTATTTAAAGAGGTGATGTCAGATTCTATGAAGGCACTCTGGCTGTGATGTTTGATCTCTTTTGGCTGCCGTGCATTTGTGGGTCATCACTTGATTTTGCACTTACTGAGTGATGAGTAAGCATGTGTGAACTCATCTTAAGGAGAAGGCAGCTTTGGCAACACACTCCTGGTGCTATCATTCGATCCTTTCAGAGAGAGAAGGTGATATCAGCGGTTTCTCATGATACTGTATCCATCCTTACCTTTGTTTTTCCTGATTATTATTTTTTCTGCAACACTATAGAGGGAGCTTAGAACATTAGAGCTTTGCAAGAGCAGAGTGGCTTGGTCCAGCATTCTGTTCGACCAGGGAGATCCTCTGGGGAATCCTCAAGCAGGAGATGTGAATGCGAGCGCTTTCCTGCTATTGCTTCCTCTAGCAGCTGAGGTCTGGATAGATGGTCAGGGCTGCCTAGCCTGGGGATTCTGGGAGCTGTAGTCCAAAAAGACGCATGTCCCCACCCTCTGATCTAATCCTGCAGACAGCCTATTGCCACTGTAATATTTAACAATGGGCAGCTTTAATCAGCACAGTTTTGCCAGATCCCGCTTTAAAGCCATCCAGGGTACTCTGAAAGCGAATCCCATGCTTTTAACTATGAAGTGTAAAGGAACTCCCCCCCCTCCTGGATGTCCTACATTTCAGCTTCACTGGATCATCCCAAGCTAAAGTATTTATGCAAGGAGCAGCCAGTTTTGTACACCTCTACCGTGTTCCTCCAACCTCCGTGTTTTCTGAAGTTAAAAGCCCCCAAAGTGGTTGAAAACAGGCCCCGTACCTGGAGTAATAAAGAAAACAGGAGTATTCCTCACCAGTTGTAGCCTACTTAGGAGTCTGGCTGGAGCAAAAGGCTCTTCTTAGCCTCTAGGGAAACATATATAATTAGTCCACAGCAACAGAATTAGAAAAACTAATCCATAAAACATACGTTGCCAAGTATACTGGCACAAAATCACTCATGGCCTTCAGCATTTGTATGACAAAAACTGGAGCCTTTTGTTTTATGTTACATGTAATTAATGACTGGTCCAAACATATGCACACTGCAAATCTATTTGTAAATGAATGTATTATATGCATTTACATATAATATATATTGTATTATTCAACTGCTAGATAGCTGAGTGGTTCTATTATTATTATTATTATTATTATTATTATTATTATTATTATTAGTAGTAGTAGTAGTAGTAGTAGTAGTAGTAGTAGTAGTAGTAGTAGTAGTAGTAGTAGTGAGGCTTATTTTACGTGTACATATAGTAACACTGTGTCTGTGAAGATTCTCAGTCATCCAGGTGAGTTTATCTGGAAGTTGAGTCATGGCTACTGGACTTCTTTTTGAGAGATAGAAACGTTTCACTGCTCATCCAAACAGCTTCATCAGTCTGAATACAGCTAGTGCGCAAAAAGAAGTCCAGTAGCCATGACTCAACTTCCAGATATAGTAGCACTGCTATGATATGAGATGAAAAACACCTCTTTAACTTCTTTTAGTAGAAGTTATAATCAAGTATCTGAAAATGATACCAAAAATGCAACAAGTGACACCATTCTTTCTTTCCAATGATAGTAAGAAAAAGATACAGATTTATCCCACCTTAACCTAGATGAGGGATAATTTTACATTTTAAATGTTAAGATTTTCAGGATCCACCGCTGTTGAATTATAACTACTGACCTCATCCCCCCCACCAGAATATTCTTTCCCTCCTATCTCCCATATAATGAGAAATCTCTTGCTGCCATTCCCATCCCAGCAGAGGGCTATATATGCAGGAGCGCTGTGTGTGCTCCATGGCTCATGTAGCAGGAGACTGGATAAGTCCCAAAGAATACTGCTATGGTTTGCTCACACTCTAGTGAACTTCAACATATGCATCTGGGACTGAGAAGAAGAGATAGAGAAGTATGGTATGGGACTATTCTGCAGAGGGATGAGCTAGACTAGGTAGCAAGATCAGCAGGGCTTATCATAGGAAATAAAAATAAATTAACAAATATCGAAGTATTGAAAGACACTTACTGGATAAATGGGATATCCATACCCAGCATTTGCCTTGTGGTGACTAGTGAAACCAGCTTCAGGGGTGCTGTCAATCCACTTCATGTGTTAGGCTACCCTGTACAGGAGCTGTCTGTGGTGCTGAATCATAACCCCTGAAACTAAGTTCAGCACCTTAGATAGCTCCTGTACAGGGTAAAGTAGATTCATGGCAACCCCAGAAATAGAGTGACTACCCCTCATTGCATTGGTCATAAAGATGTTAAGCAGAGCACAATGAATGCGCAGATAATTATGCATAGGTAGGAAACTCTTGGGCACTGGATTCCAACTTCCATGTTCTCTAGGCCAAAGTTTCAGATATGGGCTCCAGCTTTTTTGACTTGGATGGACTGGTTCACAATCTGGATCTCTAGATGTTCTTGAACTCTCAATGCCAGAAGCTGCCTTCAAATTTGCCTCAGTAGAACCATATTGGTTGGTTTCTCCTTCAACCTCCCTAAACTCTCTGCTCATCTTTTATGTCGTACTTTAGACTCTTCCCCTCCTTTTTCTTTCTAAAAAGTGCTCTGACTCGGAGAGGGTTTTTTCCAATTGACAAAAAGTCAAGCCAAACAACTCTGTACATTGCCATCTTCTAGAAAAGAGGAGTGTTCATGTGACTGACAAAAGGACCAGGCATTCCGTGCTGTGCACAACCACCTTTTACTAAACAAATGAACATAACCAAAATAAATGTTCTTTAATTAAGCCTGGTCTAGGGAGACTGCATTACCTGCCTAAATGCAATGATCATCCTGGCTCCATAACAACTGACAGTCAATATTCAGAAAATAATCTCCCTCCTAAAAGCCCTTAAGTCAAATTTCACCATTATTTCTCTCCATCTCAAGTGAGTCTGTCCCTTTAGTTTTAGAGCAAGTAAGTATAAAAGGAGCCACTCTCCTGGGGAGTGGGGGTGAGGGTGGGGGGGGGAGCACAATTACAGTCACCTATGCTACCGAGCAATCTGTAAATGGAATGCATGAATGAAGAAAAGAAGAAGGAATGAATAATTCACTAGGTCTGGGACAGGATGCACAGAGGAAAAAGGGAAAGCACAAACCTGGGTCTTGTACCAAAATAGGGACCTTCCTGGTAGGCAGAGAAGCCCTGAAATGTGTTAGAACTGGTAAAAATCGAGCTGGGATTGAAAATGGCCTCTTTGGCTCCAGCGGCTGTTAAATTATTCTTAATCTGCTCTTGTACTTCTCCCCTCCCCCCCCTTCCCCCATCAGGGCCTGGCTGTACCAAGTGCTGAAGAAGCCATGGTGCTACCTAGCATTTCAAGCTTTCAATTACTTTAATCCATTGCAAGCTACCCTAGAGAATTCCTGTCAGCAGGAAAGAGGTGATAAGTGAGAGTCTGCCTTTGTGTGATGAAATTATACTGTTTATCCCATTTTCAAGTTAATTTTCATAGCAATTATCCCTGCACTTCCAAATGTTTCTGGGACTCTGGTCCTAGGGTTGGGGGTGAGCAAATGGTTCTTTAGGATTCTTCTTAGATTGTTCAAAAAAAATCTGGATCAGGTTTTACATTTTTGTCATGTCCTCTGTCACACAATGCTTCCCCCCCCACCACCACCCCAAATGACCTGAAGAAGGACCAGCTCAGGGTCAAAAACCATTTTGATTTGTTTATTTTCTTCTATTCTATTTGCCAAGGACAACATTGTCACAGGACTTTTTTTGTGGGGGGGAGGGGAAGAGAATGCCAATAATGGGCAATGGTGAACCTAGTGGTGAAAACTACCAGAGCTGGGAGGGAGGGAGCAAATGTTCTCTCCTTCCCTCTGTTTCTTTGGTCTTCTTTCAACATCATATTCCCTACCTCTGCTTTAACATCTTGAAATCAGATGTTTTAGTCAGACCTGGTCTGCCCACCAGCTAGCCTAGCCCCCATACAGGGGATGCGGGGGGTCTATCTACAGTATATGTGACACGAGCAGCCATTGCACAAAGGCTAGCAAGCAGCCAGACCAGGTCTAACCAAGGCATCTGATTCTAAGAAGCCAAAGGCTTAAATCTTCCACAGATGCATTCCTGGAAGGTCTTAGTGGGAACTAGTGGCACCATGTCTTTCCAAATGAAGAGATCTTTTGAGGGCAGAATTCTGCACTGGGAGAACAGTGGGGAAATCTATGACAGGTCGTGGCAAAATCTATCTGTTCATCCTGGAAATGTCCCAGGACTCTTTTTTGTTATTCTGAAAATGGGCAGCATGGCACTGTCTTTGAAAAAATAAACTGATTTCTCGTGGGGGAGAAAGAAGTGGAGAGCACACATTTTAAATTTGAATACTAATGTTGTTGCTGAAGGTGTGCTGAACTAAGGTTGCCAGGCCAACAGTTTCATCTTCCAATGAGACTTCAGGGCCAAAAATTGGAACCAAGAAGTGGGTTCTTGGGAAGTCACATAATGGTGGATTCACTTGAGCAACAATGGCAAAATAAGTATGTTTCTGGGTGTGAAAGAGAGATGAAGATAATGAGAATTCCCTGCACTACCTCTAAACCAGTGTTTCCCAACCTGGAGGTTGTGACCCTCAAGGGGGATCAGAATTATGGGGTGGCCACTTTGAGGCTGGTCCTGGGTAACCTGAATGATGGTCTGCCCATTATGTGTCTTTTATATGAACCTATAGGTTCACACAGACTTTGTGTTTATAAGTACTTATAACCATGTAGCTTTAATGTTATGTTGTCTATTAATGCTGTAAGATGTCCCTCAATTCCTTGTTCTCAATATTTGAACATGTCTTAATTGATTGGACTGTATTTTATTCCTCATTACTGCAAGCCACCTTGGGTCCTTTTCCAAGGAGAAAGGCAGCAGGGTGGGGGGGGGAATACTCTAATATAAATAAATAAATAAATAAATAAATAAATAAATAAATAAATAAGATATGGCAACAGAAATTGACTTTGTCCCTGTAGCCATCGAAACATCTGGAGTCTGGGGAGAATCAGCCTTGAGCCTAGTCCAGGAAATAGGTCGCAGGATAGCCATTACGTCTCATGACGACCGAGCACCTATGTTCCTGAGGCAACAGCTCTCAATCGCTGTCCAAAGAGGGAATGCCTGCTGTGTGCTTGGCACTCTAGGCCAGCTGACTAAATAATGGTGTTTTTTAGTAAAGTGATTTTAACCAGTATAATTAAATAAATAAATAAATAAATAAAGTATTTTTGGCAGGTACTAAGTTACTTTATATGTGTTAAAGTCCTCATGAAATGATGGCTTCCTTGTGCTTTTCGCGCAGGACATTAAAGTTAGCTTGTATGTGTATGAACAAGAAACAGGTTCTTTGTGAGAGAAAGAAGCCTTTATCTTCTGACACGGGAGGACCGGCACAATTTGTTTTACAAAAAAATAAGAAGAGGAAAAGAAATGGCAGTGTAAAAGTATACTAGTTGCTGCGACTTCCAAAAGAAAAGGATTTTGATGGTGACACATCACTTATGGAGAGTCTAAAGAAGGAGAGGAAATGGAACAAGAAGAAAACTCCTCACACAACAAACCCTCAGGAGCGGGACACAGAACAAAACAGGCCACCTGATCTGCTGCAGGTGCAAGGAAAGCTTTGTGCTTCTTTCTGTGGGGGTTCCACTCTGTGCGAAGGTTTTGCCCCCTCCATGGGTACCACAATGCCCTTCTGCCCCCACCCCACCCCAGCCCATCTTTGACGTCCTTTCTCATCTTTTCCTCCCACCTTCAACATTCCCCAGCCTGTTCCCTCCCCAGTTTTGAAGTGGTAGTAGCAGGGTTGGTGGTAAGAGAACCATAGGAAGGTCTGTGCCAAAACCCTTTGCCTGCCAGCTTGTCCCCAGCAAACAATACCCTGGCCATAATGGTGCTTTTAAATCAGCACTACCATGAAGAGGAGCCAAGCCAGGCAGCTGTTTAGGAAAAGGAGTAAGGCTTTTGTGGCATCCTGTGTTGCAGTTGTCTTTTGGCTGCCGTGTAGCGGAAGGATCTTTGTGGGATTCTCTGTGCCTGACGCCAACAGAACAGGACCAGCCTTATTATTTATTTATTTATTTATTACGCTTGTATACCGCCCCATTCCCACAAGGGGACTCTGGGCGGTTCACAACATATAAGTAAAACAGATAAAAATCAATAACAAGAACAATAACAGTAATAGAGTAAAATCCAAGAACAGTAAGGCGGGCAAAAAAAAAAAAAAAAAAACAGGTCCCTAAGCATCGCCGTAGGCTTCACAAAAAAGAAAGGTCTTCAAGTTCTTCTTAAAAGCCGCCAGCGATGGAGCCCGCCGTAGTTCACTGGGAAGACGGTTCCAAATGGAAGGAGCCACCACCGAGAAGGCCCGCCCGCGAGTGCACGCCCTACGGGCCTCCCTCGGGATGACTGTCCGCAGTGAAAGAGCCACCGAGGAACGGGTGGGTCGGGCCGGATCTAATTGCCAGGTGAGACGCTCCGTCAGATAAGATGGGGCCAAGCCATGGAGGGTTTTGTAAGTCAAAACCAACACCTTGAACCTTATTCGGGAGGCAACGGGCAACCAGTGTAGGCGGACCAGGATAGGGGTGGCGCGGTCATAACGGCGCGCGCCAACCACCAGCCTGGCCGCCGTATTCTGAACCCGCTGCAGTCGCCGAACAAGGTTCAAGGGGAGCCCCATGTAGAGAGCGTTGCAATAATCCAGCCTCGACATGACCAGCGCCTGTACCACAGTCCTCAGGGAACTCTCATCGAGGTACGGGCGAATCTGGGCGATAAGCCTTAGATGGTAAAAGGCCGACCTGACCACGGCTGACACCTGGGGTTCCAGGGTCAGGTCCGGGTCTAGGACGACGCCCAGATTCCTCACTCTTTGCGCCAGCTGGGGGGCGGACCCACCCAAGCTGGGAAGAGGGCCACAGTACCCCTCCGAGGAGCCCCCGAAGAACATAACCTCGGTCTTGCCTGGGTTGAGCCGGAGCCTGTGAGTCCTGGTCCAATCCAGTACCGCAGCCAGGCAGCGATCAAGGGTCCGGACGGCCTCCACTGCACAGGTGGAAAAGGAGAGATAGAGCTGCGTGTCATCAGCGTACTGATGACAGCAGACTCCATAACTCCGGATGATCTCAGCCAGCGGCTTCATATAGATGTTAAAGAGCATTGGGGAGAGCGACGACCCCTGCGGCACCCCACAAGGGAGTGTCCAGGGAGCCGACAACTCACCCCCCAAGCTCACTCGCTGGGTACGGCCCCCAAGGAAGGACCGGAACCAGGCCAAGGCCTGGCCCCCAATCCCAACCTCCGAGAGCCGTTCCAGCAGGATACCGTGGTCGACGGTATCAAAAGCCGCTGACAGGTCGAGATCAAGGGTCCGGACGGCCCTTCTCTAATTTGTACCACGTGTGTATGAGAGAAACTCATTTGCTCCCTCCACCCACCCAAAGCCATAAAATGGGCCCCTATCTGTCCATGTTGGTCTCTTGCCCAGGTAGGCAGGGTTGACTTGCCTTCAGGAAAACCAGCCAAGAACAGCCCAGGTGTGGGTGAGTTGGAAGGCAGGCAGGGCAGGGATTGGGGAGGTACTGATTCTCTCCTGCCAATCTCTCTCTCTCTCTCTCTCTCTCTCTCTCTCTCTCCACTCTCCCCCCCCCCCCCCCTCTCTCAAGATGCCACCCAAGCTGTGCTCCCAAAACCTTTCCTGGGGAGAACAGACTGAAGATTGCTGGCAGGTGGATAGTCTCACCTGCAGGTAGGTAAAAGCTTAATGCTTGTTCCTGCCTACTGAGTCTTTTATTACAAATATCCCAGTGCTCAGTTTCTGATTAGCAGAAGCACTAACTTTCCCATAGCTCTTAAGACACAGATCCACCTGAATTGTCTTTCCTTAGACCTGCAGAGCTGGAAGGGACCCTCTGGATGAACGAGTCCAGCCCCTGTCAAGGAGATGCAGCGGGGAATTGAACTCTCTGCCTCCAGGACACCTGAACCGCTGAGCCATCCAGGCAAGGGGCCAGATGCAGGGAAGGAGCTGCAAATTAGGCAATGGTGTCATAGAGGAATTCTGGAGAGCATAGAGGAGAAACGTTGCAAGAGCCAGAAATACACATTTTATTTCATGTGTGATTAGGTACGTTTGGGTCAGGATTCTCGCTGCCTTTCGCTTTATCCCATCACCATCATAGGTGGCAAAGTGCTTTTAAGCATTTTAAGCATTTTTGGGCACACTCTCTGGATGAATTCTTCCAACAGTCCTGCGAAGTAGGCCAGTCACCGTCATTGGTTTCAGTTTGCAGTTCGTAGCACTGAGAATGTGTGAATAGGCCAGTGAAGGACTTAGTTAATGAGTTTTGAATAGAGATGGGCATGAATGGATCCGTGCTGCTTTGTACAAGTCCACTGGTGTGGCACCACAGGTGTTGCATGTTCTATTCCCCACCCCCCAACCCCAGCTGGCTACCCCACTCACAAGTGTCCGTGTGTAGCTGGGGTCCTCTTCCAGTGGCACTCTAGGTTGGGCAAGACCTCCCCCTTCTGGCAGCTGACCACTCAAGGGCTGTGGCCAACGTGCAGCATCACTCAACGCATTCATACAAAGTGGCACGAATCAGTTCATGACCATCTCTCTACTCTTGAACATGGGGTTTCATGAGGAACATGCAGAGTGACTACCCCTGCGGAACACAGGATTTCAAAAGTCTGCCTTATGTGCTTACTTAAGCCTTTTTCAGCAGCTAGGGTGAAGGACAGTATTCTTCCAGATGTTACTGGACCCCCATACCCATCAGCCCTGGTAGCACAGTGACTTGTCAGGGATGATGGGAGGTGTAACCCAGCAACATCGGGAAAGCCAGAGGTTGCACAACTCTGCCCAGCGGGGATGTTGTTTTTTGCTATATGACTGAGTCAGGCTTATGTCCTGTCCTGTTTAGGCTGGTTCCTGGTGAGGGACTGAAATTGTTGATCTGTGCTTTTGACTCACCCTATGCTTCTTATACTGCTTCCTGCCTGGAGTATTAGCCACATCACACCCTGGCCAAATGAGCCCGTCTGCTCCGCAACTAATGTGTTTCCAATTGCCGCCTCCTAAATCTTGCTGCAAGCCAAACCACGTGCCCTGGGCTCACCTGCAACTAATTAGTCCCCCCCCCCCCCGGCTACCGGATAAATGCATCCCGTGCTTCAGATGAAGCAGGGCTCCTGTAAACCCACGACCACCACTTCAGTGGTGGTGGCTCAGCACCTCTTCCCCTCTTGCGAGATTTGTGCTGAGTGCCAGACTCCAGCTAAGCATGGAATTGTGGTCTATGGTTCTCTTTGGGAGAAATCTCCCAGAGAGGGTGGGAAGCAGCAGGAACTTTCTGGAAACCAACCCAGGCTGCCTCCCAAGGAAAGCAGCTTGAAAGTGTTACTTTCCAGCCCGGAGATCCAGCCACAAGGGGGAATAAGCAAGAGCTGTTGACACAGAGGATTGGCTCTGAGCAAGATTGCTAGCTATGCACTACATTTGGGCCCCGTATCCGCTGATTCATTATCCACTGATTTAGTTATCCACGGTTGGCAGAGGATAAATAAATAAATAATTCAGCAGCCACAAAGCAGCTGTAAAGCAAGCTACTGTCATAAAACAGCAGCTGTAAAGCAAGCTACCATCATAAACAGCAGCTGTAAAGCAAGTTACTGTTGTAAAAGAGTAGCTGTAAGCAAGTTATATCACAAAACAGCAATTTGGGGGGGACATTTTGACATTCTCTATTATCCACGGTTTTCATTATCCACGGGAAGGCTTGGAACCAATGCCCAGTGGGTACTGGGGTCCTACTGTATGTTGCCATCTGACCAATAAAATTGTGTTGCACAAGTTAAACAACACTGAAGTCTGAAAAGTCTGAAAACTCTTGGAGTAGTTCTGCCCCTAATGTTCACAACCAGATTCTGTCCTGATTCAAATTTCCTCAACTCTCCACTTCCCAGGGGAAAAAACAGTGCTTTGGAATGAGAGCTCGATAACCCTAATCCACAGCATGGCCACAATTGCCGAGATCGCTTGATCATCCACACTCTTCTTTTTGAGGTCCTGAGATATGGATTAACTAGGCCACTGTTGCTGTTTCAACTGCACCAAAGCCTTCAGAGACACAGCTATGGCCACAATCCACGCTCAGAAGCTTGGCGACAACAGCAGTCTGTAATTGGGGTCAGTGTGGTCTAGCCACCCGTGACCTTAGCTTGGGAGAGTTGATGTGCAGCTCTCCGTCCAGAATGTCCCACTGGCACGGCCTTACTGGCTGGGCCTTCTGGGAGTTGTGATGAAAAGTAACGTGCCCATACTCAGCCTGTGGTCCTCTGGATTGGTGGCTTGTTAATGCCCTTTAGCCTCAGGCAGCAAGGATGGGAGAAGATGGGAGCTGCAATCTGGCAATATCTGAAAGACTGCACGTTTCCTAGATTGTTGTGTGATCTAGAGGATGGAGTGTTGGATTGAGACTTGAGAGAGCAGAGCTCTAGTCTCCACCAAGCCATGAAAAGCAATGGGTCCAACCCTGATTTGCCTTGCGGGGTTTTTGAAGGGAAGTGGGAGAGGCCTATATGATGTCTCAAACTGAAAGAAAAATGGGATCAAAATAGAACAAACTAATAAATATATATTAGAGATTGCACATATAAGCACATTGACACTATTTGTGGCACTCAGCAAAGCAGAGCTCAGTGCAGCTCCCATTCTATGCCTTGACTTGGGGACACAACAACTACTGTGCCTTGGTGTGCTTTTATTCTTATATCTGTATTTTCCTGTCCTTCCACCGAGGAGCACTGAATGAAAACCAGAGGGGGGCGGGTGCTGGATGCTTTTGGACCACAGCTCCCATCAACCACATCCAGCATGATCGGTGGTAATGGAATGATAGAATTTGCAGTCAGACATTACTAACATCTAGAGCGGGCATGTCCAATCTTCGGCCCTCCTGAAGTTTTGGGCCACAACTCCCAGAATTCCAAGCCTGTATTGCCAATGACAATAGGATGTGTGAGTTGTGGTCCAAAACATCTGGAGGGCCAAAGTTAGGACATACCTGATCTAGAGGGCTACACTAGGTATGGGATTTTCATATTTCTTTGACTCCAGAATTCAGCAGAGACTCCATATGCCAGAATTCTGCCACCCTTAATGAAGAAACTGAAGTCTTCACAGGAATTTTCAATTAAACATAGGCAACAGATGAAGGTTCTGGCAGCCACCCTCTGCCTGTAAGGAAGAATGAAGAAGTGACCAAGGGGTCTAAGCTCTGTAGAAATTGTAAAGGTTTATGGGTCTAGTTGTTTCTTAAAGGTTGAAAGAACTAGGGACGTTTAGGCTAGGGAAAAGAAGAACGAGGGGTGATATGATAGCACTTTCCCAATATTTGAAAGGCTACCATACAGAGGAGGGACGAGAACTGTTCTCAATCATACCCAGAGTGCAGGATGTGCAACAACAGGCTCAAGTTAAGAGAACCCAGCTTTTGGGTGACTATCAGAAATAATTTCTATTTTATTTTATTTCATTTCCCCCTTCATTCTATTCCACCTTCTTGCTGAGTATATATATATATAT
>JAHTLZ010000010.1:15129257-15154289 GCA_023846285.1 Phrynocephalus versicolor | reverse complement strand
CAGTTAATCCCTTAACGATCGCCTCAGCCACACAGCAGATCACAAAAGAACAAACGAACCTACAATCAGCAACAGAGCAAGCAAACCACACCCCCCCAGCAGTATTTATAGAAGGACTTCAACTGAGATCACGCTTTGCTTCAAGAAGAAAGAAGCCAGAACACCAGCCTGAAGATGACGAGTGAGACCTCGTCGAAACGTCGCCAAAACAACCAGATTTCTACACGGGAAGAAACCCGAATCCACCCTAACATGCATATATATATATATATACTTTTTTCTAATTTTATTTTCAATTCTATTTTTATTTTGTTTCATTATTAACAGTACAGCCCATTTTATATACCTATATTTTCTTGCTTTATTATGTTATATTGTTGTAATTGTACCTGTTTCTTATTTCTGTTGTTAACCGCCCGGAGTTCCTTCGGAAGATGGGCAATATACAAACAAACAAACAAACAAACAAACAAACAAACAAACAAACAAACAAACAAACAAACAACTTCCTACAGTACAGAAATGGAACCAATTACCTCAAGAGAGAGGGAGTGCTCCAACACTGGAGGCATTCCAGAAAAAAACCTGGACAACCCCCTGGCAGAGATCCTTTGATCTGTATTCCTGCAAGGAGCAGGGGGTTGGCCTTGATGGCCTTATAGGCCCCTTCCAACTTCACTGTTCTATGATTCTATGGTTCTACGATTTGTTTGTAAGCCTCTGCACAAGATGCCTCTCGAAAAACTACCAGTCCCCTAATACCCTGCTTCCCCGAAAATAAGACATCCCCTGAAAATAAGACCTACTTACAGTTTTGCCCCACACTGAAATATAAGGCATCCCCCGAAAATAAGGCCTCCCCATAATAAGATAACAATAAATGTGTACCGTTTTTTTTCTTCATGGAAAAATAAGACATCCCCTGAAAATAAGACCTAGCGCATCTTTGGGAGCAAAAATTAATATAAGACACTGTCTTATTTTTTGGGAAAACACGATATCTTGCAACTCCCATGGAGTTTAGCTCTTTCTAGACACTTCCTCTTTCTTCTTTACATGAAGAAAACACCTCCTGGAGCTTTCATTCTCTATCAATTTTTAGCTGACAGTTCATCTGAGGCTTTTAATTTCTTAGCTAATGCCTCCAGATAAATGGGTTGTGAGGATGGGAGAGATCATATGCCTGAAGCTATTTAATATGAGACCACATGGACTAATCAGCTGAGCTGATATTAGGTGGCATCTTCTGTCTGGCATATATCCAACATGAAAGCCTACCTTCAACATGGTGCATATGTGGGTGATGAAATTGCCTTTCTCTTACCTGCTGCCCCCACAGGGCTTCATGCTTTCCTAAAAACAGCCTCCTAAAGATAGTTTTTGAGATGCACAAAGAGACTGGGAATTCCCAATACTTACCATGGCAATGTCCCAGGGGAGAATGAATGAATGAATGAATCTTGGTGCTTTTAGCTTTATGTTGAGAAAATGGATGTTAAATGTCCTCTAATTCCCTTCTTTCCACCACTTTCTAGGTATCATATCTCCAGTAATATCTGGAAAAGTAGTCTCTATTCATTCTATGCACAAATAGAAAATTTTATGTTCTCTTTGTGCCCCCCCCATGTTTCATTTCCTATTGTAAGTAACGGAAATTTTAAATGAATCCCCCATGGCACCAGCACTCTAGCTGGTGTGGTGAGGGATTCAAGAGCCTCCTCCCCACCACCTCCCAGCTGATTTTGACAGCTTGATCTCAGCTGGGAGGCGGGGGGTAGGAGGAAAGGAGCAGTGAGGCAGAAATAAATTCCCTGCCTGCCTGTTCCTTTCTTCCCTGTCACCCCCTCCTCCCAGGGGGGTGTTTTGGACAGGGATTGTTGTGGGAAGTGGGGCCAGTCTCCACTGCCCACAGCCCTCCCTGTCCAGAAAATCACCCTGGGAGGAAGGGGGAGCACAGAAAATGGAAAGAGGCAGAGGTAAATTCAAACAGAGCTTCAATTGACCACTACTTACTTCCTTCTTCCTTGCAATCCCCACCTACAAGCTGGGGCTTTTAGACAGGTTGGGGTTTGGAGAGGGGGTACCCCCTCCCCCCACATGCCAAAAGTCCCAGATGGGAGGTGGGAGGTGGGCGAAAGGCTTAACAGAGCAGGTTTTCCCCCCTCCATGCTCCGTTCTGCCTTTTGCCCCTTCCCCTGCCTACCAGCTGGGGCTTTATGACACCCCTCCCTCCAACACCCTGACCTGTCAAAATGCCCCAGCTGGGAGGCGGGGGGGGGGAGAAACACAAAAAGGAGCATTCCCCCCTCCCTGTTCCTGTGCTGGGAGTATGGAGGCAATTAGGGAGTTAATACAATAGAGTAACACCCTAATTGCCTCCATGCTCCTAGCACACTTTGCCAATTAACTATCCCCAGCCCCTTTAGAGCTTCATAACTTTGTCTCCTTACCCACAAATCTTTCCTGGTTTCAGGGGGTTCCCTAAATCGCTACAGGAAGGTACCCTTGCTACTTTTGGAACCCTAAGGTAAGTAAATTTTGATAGCATATTTTAAAAGTAATTTTGACTGCATACTTTTTACTTATCTTGGGGCACCAAAGTAGCAGGGGTTCCTTCAGAAAGCGATTGTAGAGAAACCTCTAAAACTTGGAAACTTTGTGGGGTAAGGTGGCTGAGTTATGAAGCTCCAAATGGGTGCCTAGGAAAAAAAACTTCTAATTCGAATCATATGGGAAGTGGCGGCAGGGCTATGGCTGGCCCGATCAGCTTCTGATTCCAATTAGTTTTTTCCCTAGGGGCACCCTCTTTGGAGCTTCATAACTCAGCTCCCTGATCCTCAAATCTTTCCAAATTTTAGGGGCTTTCAGGGAAGAGCTTGAGAAAGCTCCTCTGCTATTTCCTCTAAAACAAATGGTTTCATTCTGGGGGGGGGGATGGTGTTTCATTTCATTTGTAACAAAATGTTACATTTCCTTTCCTTTCCTTTCGTTAGCTAACGAAACGACGAAACAGTGTGCCATTTTTCATATGGTGCCCAATCTCTACTCTTCAGCTCTGGACATTGTTTGGCCTGATACATAACCCCAAGCAGCCTCTACCCAGGCAGACTTTTGCCGGATAAGCTGGCATGCTGAGGAAAGGGCTTTCAGGCAGGCTTTTGCTCTTGTTTCCTTGATGGATATATTTTTCATTGTGTTTTATGTTCTGACTTTGTGTTTGTGAGAACAGTAACATATGGATCCAATCAATCCATCAAACCATCAATCATGCATCTGAATGAAATGCCCACCAGCAGAAGAACTGTCACAGAACAAGGAGGACCTGCAGCAAAATACTGTAGTAGTGTTGAGTGTTTCACCGTTCATATCCCAGCCCATTCTGCCGCTGGGCCATGTTTACTCCAGACTCTTTCCTCTTTCCTCCCAGTCCCAGTCCCAAGTCTCTGGCAGACTTGGGCACATTGTGCTTGATACAAATTCATACCAAGCACACCCATGGCACTTCATATGCTGTGGAAGCCCATCCACCAGGCTGTGCACACCACCAGGGGCTTCTTCAGTGCCAGTGCTCGAATCCAAGCAAGAGTCTGGCCAGCCCTGTTCTGCCTCCTTAGGCAGATGACCACTCCAGAGAGCAGGAGGGGCAGGGAATCTCCACACACAGTCGATGAGAGGTCATCTGTCTGGGAAGATGGGCAGATTGTTGTGTTGGATCCTGGCGAAGGAAGGACCCAGCAGGCAGGCAGGCAGAGCCTGGAAAGTGGGTGGGGGCGAGGGATGGGGAAGGGGTGCCACAGTTGTGCTTTGTATGAATTTGTACAAAGCACCTAGTGCCCAAGTCTAGCTCTTAGGCTGCCATTCTCTGGCCACTGGCAGACATTAGGACCCAATGTCCTTTTGTCTCTCTTTCCTCTCCACCCTCCCCCTCCCAGCAAAGATATTTTCAACTTCTATACCCAGTGTGGTGTAGTTTATAGAGTGATGGGTTAGGAGGACTCTAAATAAAAGCATTTGAAACCAATGTTGGCCATGGAAACTCAGCGGGGGAGTGGAACTGATAAAACTGCTCCTTAAATCGCTCATTTACTTTGGAATGCCTATCAAGGCCATTATACGTTGGTTCCAACTTTACAGCACAAAACACTGCGAGCAGCACCAACAAGAACGATTCTTACAAAGGGAACCAGGTTTTCATGGTGTTGGCAAGAAGGAAGGAATGCCCCCTCATTATGGAGCCTGCCGGTTGCCCAGACTCTTTGGTGCCAGAGGGAGAGGGGTTCCATGCAAGGTGCCAGCCTTTATAGCCTGTTCTGCCACCACCCATAGGGGAGTCGGTGGGTTCAGCTTTGTGGAGCTGCACTTCCAAGTTCTGAGCCCTCTCTGGCACCAGGATAAGCTTACTGGCCAAAGGAACAATAGGGCATTCAAAGCTCCTAAGCGGTTAACTGCAATGGAGAACACTCCTGTTGTTTGACCATCCCCTCCCAAATAAGCAGAAGAAGCCAGAAGCCTGAGTAAAGCATAGGAAAAGGAAGGGAATAGGGGAGGTGGGCTGCTGATCCTTGATTCTGGACTTCCTTGTCACTGGGCAATAAAGAAGCCAGGAGCCAGACTACCAAGAGAATGTGGAGCAAAGGTGGGACCCAGGTCATTGTCTTCCGATCCCAACTGTATTCACAGTCATTCTGGGATATAGAAAGCAAAGGTCCCTCTTCTTCTACTGCAATCAGTAGAATCACCGCTCAGAACTAGAATATGTCTTTTGCACCTGGTCTAGCCCAAGTTTGCTGCCTGAAGCAAAGATCAAAACATCATCTTCCTCCATTCCACGTTCAAACTGAAGACTGATAGAAACTGAAGCGCGACAGCTGACAGGGGTTCTTAATTTAGCACTGGTGATGGGTCACTGGCACCCAATGCCCAGCCTTGTGGGTGGAAGGCAGGACACATGGCACAAAGCTCCTTCATAAAAATCTTGCTGCTGCCTCCCAGTTATTTGCCCCCCTGAGGCCGCTGCCTCCTTTTGCCCAATGGTAGGACCAGCCCTGGTTTACACAGAGAAGGAACCAGTTTCATCCAGGTTTTTGGTGCTGTCCTTTAGGGAATAGGTGGTTGGATTCCTAGGAGAAAACTTTGCCTAACCCTTTGGAGAATGTTTTACTAGTCCAAGGGAAAAAGTGCTGTGCCAGACAGGGCGATGCTGAATATTTATATATGGCCGCGCTTTAGATTCTAGACTTCAGTGGTTCGGCAAGAACCATGTCTGTACAGAAAGCAGAAGCAGGAGATAGGGAGAGGTATAACCCCAGGCTGAAGACATACCAGTGCCTCCTTCATTACCAGTAATTCCCCCACCAGCAAAAAAACCAAAAAAACCCCCCAAAAAACACCAGTGACATTTGTAATTGGAAATTACTTCATACCCTTCCAAAAGTAAACATAACAGCAAGCACTGATTGCTATAAAGAGGGATGCACATTTTATTTACATGGTTACTAAACAATACACCTACCATAGGGTCATAATCTGACACTCTGGCCACTATCGCACAGAGGGAATCCTGAAAATAGACAACATTTCTCTGTGAAGCAGAACACTCAGCCTCCTCTGATTAGAAACCTCAAAACCATCATACTGGATTCTTTTGCTTAGACCTGATACCATCTATACTTTATTCTCCTCAGAGAAATTTGTCTCTCTTATTTCAGTCTCATTCTGAAGGTTTTATTTTAATAAAAATTAAAGATCTCTGATCCATTCCAACAAGGAACCAGCCATTGTTAACAGCTTCCGGGAAAGTTTTTGCAGGATTGTTAAACAAATCAAGTGATAGCCTCTAATTCCTTTGTTTTAATGAGAGAGGGAAGTAGTTTTTTATTAATCATTTGGGGCTTTCAGAAATTGCCTTTAAGTACCTCACTTTGTTAAGGGGAAAATCAATAAAGCAAAGAAAAGCTAAGTTTGTAAATGGACGCAAGTGACAAAAGCACCAATTATTCCCCCCTCCCAAAAGGAGGCACTTCCTAAGCTTCCATTAACTCAATTACACTTTCGAAAGCCCCTCCAACCGCCTACTTCTCTGCCAATCCCATCTCGTCTCATCCCATGCCAACCCAACCCAACCCAACCCAACCCAACCCAATGCAGCTCATTCAATTCTGCATAATTTTTACATCTAACTTCATAACCATTAATTTACACCAAGTTATTTATCAGAGAGGGGGACCGATGCTTTGCCTTCTTATTGGAAGCTCATCTTAGATAGTTGTTTGGGGCTGGTTTGAAGAGGCTGACCATCACCATGGCAACCTATCTTCAAGCAACCTTCTTCTCAGTTTAGGGCTATCTTCTCTAACCCGATGACCTCCAGAGTACATCTTGAAAATTCCTCCTCCAGAGAAAGGAGAATCTGAATACTAGTACCTTTGGATAAGCCTCTTTCTTGACATGCGTCTGTTCGAGCAGGTGTTGGGTGGCCACATGTAAATAAGGGCATGTTGTATTTCTGATAGTAGTGCGAGACTGACAGCCTGACTACAAGGGACTGTGTAGCCTGTTCTTTGGAGCAATGCAGGGATTGGGTGGTGCATTCTTAAAATCGGCAATCAGACAATGTCTTTGCTAAAGTGCATCAGCCTGCCCTAGGCTAGAGTGTGCCAACCCAAACATTTTTGGCAGCTATCAAGGGGCTTCTACTACTTTGGTGAAGGTAGGATCGCTCTGGTTTGGATGGATTCCAGCAGATTTTATTGCTAAAAGCAACCCTTCCGGTTTGAATTTGCAAATATCTTTAAGAGGCTTACTGAGCAAGCCACTTCAGGATATTGGCAAATTCATCACTTTCCCTGCTCAGCTGAAGGTAGGAGAACTTGTATGTACATCACCTATAGCCAATGTGCTGCTTCAGTTTTATATTTAAAAAATTAAGTATCTTTTCTTTGCCTTGTCTTATTGCCAGTTCCTACTCCAGGCCCCTACAGCACCTGGTATTCCACCGGGGAATACCAGGTGCTGTAAGCGCCTGGAGTAGGAACTGGCAACCAGCCCTTTAAGAGAGGTGGCTAGGGAGATTTGTTTCTAAATAAGTGAAGAACCACATCAGCAATAGTTTGTATACAGCCAAATACTTTTTTTCACTTCCCTTGCCCTCTGTGGAGCCGCCATGCCTTCTTAAGAGCCTCTTACAGGCCCAGCCAAAATAAGAAATGCCTTTTAGGGCATGGGGGAGGGGGCAGGCAGTGGCTCTCCTGATCTTCTTAGACCACAGGCTCCATCATCTCCCACTCTTGGCCCATATTGTCTAGGAGTCTGGCGGAGACTGGCATTCAACAGCACCCAAGATGTTGC
This sequence comes from Phrynocephalus versicolor, assembly GCA_023846285.1. NCBI lineage: Eukaryota > Metazoa > Chordata > Lepidosauria > Squamata > Agamidae > Phrynocephalus > Phrynocephalus versicolor. Next base: position 15,146,942 of record JAHTLZ010000010.1, on the reverse strand, counting down.
AAGCTCCCCTCCTTTACTTTTGTGAACAAATACGTGTACAGATCAACTAATTCAGCATTTGTATGTCAGCAGCAGTCAGCCAGGTGCTGGTGGGATGCACGGAAGTCAGGCTTGAAGCTGGCAAGTATACCTGGTATACAGACTCTCTATCAAAGGAGGCTCCTTGTAACTAGAGGGTTGCTATCTGAATATACAAAAGACCCCTGGTGTGGTGTGGTGTGTATGTATATGTGTTTTATTTATTTATTTATTTATTTATTTATTTATTTATTTATTTGTTTGTTTGTTTGTTTATTGCTTTCCATAACATATCCAACACAGGACAAAATATTAGCAATGCTTTTTCTCATGGATCAAATGCACTGCTGAAATGTGCTGTCTTTGTATATATCTCAGCAGTGGTTTGCCTGGTGCTGCATTGCTACATCAGGACTTCTATCATATCTTACAGTACCTTCAGATGGAAAATTGTTGGCAATACATTATCCTTTCCACTATAGGATAATGCATCTAAAACACAATTAGTAGTATAAGGTGGTTTAAATCACTAAGAGCAAAGAAACAGCAGTATTGGCTCTATTGAATGTCATTGCTTCCAAATGGTGAGAACAACAAGGTATTTGCAAGCTTCATAACAATACCAACAGAACTAACCTAGCAGACTATGCGGGTTTTTTTTTTTAAAAAAAAATAGGTGTAACAGAAAAGGCTCTATTTCAGGATGTTGACAGTTTGTGGACTAGGCAGATGTGGACTAGGGAACCCTCTGGCCCCATCATGAGCCACTGCTGTTCCTGGAGAATGTCTGACCTCTGAAAATGGAGGTATCCAGATCACAGAATATTACTTTTGTATACTCTCAGAGATAGACCTGAGGCATTTAGGACTTTGTTATCAGCACTTGGAACTGGCTCTGGAAATTGTCTGCTGTGAGTCATTAGGTGACCGCATGGCCTAAAGTATTTTTTTCTTTTTTTCTTTTTCCATATTTGTATTATGCTCCTTTCTAAAAACTTGGCCTTGTATGATTACAGGGTTATAATGCTTTTATGCTTACAGAGTGTGTAGCCATTTGAAAATTATTAAAGTTCATCTAAAACAAAAGGATAGAGCTGAGTGCTGAAATCCAACGCATTGGCCATGCCTTGGTGTTGTACAGCAGGGCTGACTCAGAGAAGAAAGCCCAATATTGCTGCACTGACCCTACTATTACACAGTGTGGCAGCCACTGCAGATGGCAGATGTGGGCTACTGGAGCAGTGGCCGTGATCCTTTGGCTTCTGATCTTAAGACTTTCAGCTCCTGCCCATTTGTCTCATCTGGTACAGGCGTGTATGTGTATGGCCTGTCCTATGCTCCTCCTCAACAATGCCAGTCAGCTGCCATCAACGGGAAACATTATCTTGTCACACTGGTGTGAAAGCATGGATGGTTGGGATATTTTAATCTATACCACCTCAAATACTGAGACACAAAGACATGGGTGGTATAGGGGAAAACATATCCTCCAGATGGTAATCTATTAGCTAAGCACAAGCCATACAGAAATAGTCACCATGGTGCAAAATTGAAAACACCTTCACCATGATGGCCAGCTACCAAGATGGTACATGAGCCTTTAGCGGGTACAAAAAGCCACTGTGGTTCTCTGCTGGGCCTGGAAGACCCTCACAGGTCAAGGTCCTCAGTGAGCCATGAAACTGACTAGACAGCCTTGACTGGAGCTAATGTGAGCATTAAGTGAGAAGAACAGGCATGTCCACCACCCTAAGGTCTCAGGAGAAAGGAAATTTATAGATGTAATACAGTCCTAAATGTGCAAGATAGAAGTTGTGTTAAGAATTTGGGGCCTAGATTCTGGAAACTGTGGTCTAAAAACTAACTTTTTCAAGAGAAGGAAAGAAAGTTGGTTGGTTAATTGGTTTATGGTTAGAGTTATATTTTGCAAAGTTTAGAACCAACGCATTACAACTTTATGGCCAAACTTTGCTTGCATAACTATGCAAAGAGTGGAATGTGAAAGCAATTTGCCTCCTTTAAAAAAAAAATCACCATAGACATTTACAGGCTGAGTCACACAACACAGGATGCAGCAGATCAACTCTGCACTCTGTTTGTTACTTAACTTAAGGCACTTTAGCTTCAAAAGCCATGGCATTTGTTTTACACCAGCATAACCAGGAAAGAGAGCTGAGGCCTTTACTATCTGTTTTCTCTAGGTTCAAAATATTATGTAAGCTCCAGAATTTGGTCTGGTCTGGTCTAGTAACGATGATAGAGATTTTCACGTAGTGGAGAGAGTGTGGGACTGGGACTGAGGAGACTGGATTCAAATCACCCCAAGATGGAAACTGATTCAGGGGTGAATATGGTAAACCACTCCTTGAATATCTCATATTGTACCTTAAAAATCCTATCAGGGCAGCTATAAATTGGGGGCAGTTTGATGACACATAACAACAAATTTAATGCAATCCAAAAACCAAGCATAGACAATACCACTACTGAATTACTAAGAGACTCTAAACAGGCAAGTTTAATTTAATATAGTTAGAATTTACACTTTGGTGAAATTCATAAGGATTGTTGCTGTCATATGAAAGTGGCAGCAGTCGCCACCATGGTCAGGGTGATCATCAACCCGCTACAGCCTTTTCTATTCAGTGACCCCAAATATTGTGTCTGAGACCTGGCCCAAGAGTTTTCCCTTCTGTTTCTGACGTCTGGCTGGGGTTCAGCAACCAACAATTGAGACACCTGCCTTGGTTCTCGTCCCTCTTTCCCACCTAGAAGGCAAGAGCTTTTTCTGCTTACAAGGGTATGTTGTTTACTGTATTTGTTAAGTGCTTAAAATTGTATGAAGGATGGTACTAGAAATAAAAACAAGTTAAGTGCATGACAAAACAGCTTACAATCTAAAATAAATGTAAAAATAATGGCAACGGAGTGCTCTTCAGCATAAAAATTAGGTGTTTAGCATCTTTCACCACCCCGGCAAGACAAGAGAGCAAGACTGGATGAGAAGCACACACACACACACAGAGAGAGAGAGAGAGAGAGAGAGAGAGAGAGAGAGAGAGAGAGAGTTTCTACACAATGACAATTCTACCACCTACCTACAATGGAAACGACAGCACCTTAGTCATACTGGGTTAGAGAGTCCAGACACTGTTGTCCAAAAAATTAACTTCTCAAAAAATTAGGCACTATGTGGCCACCATACAATGAATAATACAGAGCAGAGTATTGGGGTACATTCACCCATCACTCCCTTCTTAACTTACCACTAGTGCTGCTGGGAACCTCCAAGAAGTTAACGTTCACCCTTGCTGTTTTGCCTCCCTTCCCACTCTTACAACTGTGGCCTGATCAGCTGTGCAGATGAAGAAAGGCAAGTTTCATGAATTTTTCCTGTTTCCCATTAAAAGCAGAATCTGAGCACACCCCACTTGTTTTTAATTAAAAATGCACACTTACAACAAAACTTAAACCATCTTCTACCTCTGTAGTTCTCTGCAGTTAAAACCAGGAGAGAGAGAGATGCAATCATGTGAAAATGAGCATTGTCAACTTCATATACTTTATACAGTATATCTTCCTTGTCTCAGTCTTTCTTCTTTCCTTGAAATTGTAGCAAGTCTCTACAGTTGCAACTTCAGGAACCAAGAAAGAGAGGTGATGGTGGGGAGAATAGGTCAGGTAGTGGAGGAAGACCAAGTTGCATAAGCAGATGGGAACCGCACATCTCATGTCATGATTGAATCAAGGCACACGGTCTGCACATAGTCCATTTGCATCTGAAAAGCATTGTGCTACAAGAAGAAGAAGGAACCAAGTAATCATTGAGCCACTGGGCTTGCAGATCAAAAAGGTCCCGGCTCCTGCCAATCTAGCAGTTCGAAAGCACGTGATAATGTGAGCAGATAAATAGGTACCGTGGCTTTCTGCACACTTGCACATTTAGTCATGCTGGCTACATAACCTCAGAAATACGTCTACAGACAAAACACCAGCTTTTGGGCTTCCAAATGGAGATGAGAACCAGCCCGTAGATTCAGAAACAGCTGGGCTTTACTGTCAGGGGGAACCTTTATACCTTGACTTTTTTTTTTAACAAAAGGAAGGAAGGTGTCTAAAACCCTATTGCATAACAGCACTTTCACAAAGCTAGCATGACCCTGGGAGAAGAGGCATGAATAAATATAAGAAAATCCAGTAGTGTCAATACTTGAGAAAGAAAGGACTGTGGAAATATTTACTCTGCATGTAAGCAGACAGAAATCCGAACAGCAGGGAGTTGTGGGCTAAAGGAAATCATCATTGAGAGTAGCTTCCCCACAACGAAGCAAGTGAGGAATTGGAGAAGGTACATTCAGAGATCGGGATGTGGGCATGTAGACTCCAGATTGGAAAAGATTTGCTGTCAAAGCAATAAGCCCAAATCTTTCAGAGGAATGCATGCCATTCCTGAGACTGACATCAACCGCGAGGAAGATTTGCTATGGTACAAGTCCCTGGAGGGCACGGAGGAAGTCAACTGATGCTGTGGAGCAAATTCTGCCATGAATTACAGGGAATCTCTGCTTTGTCCACAATCTATAAAAGCCATCTCAATCTAGGGCAGGGATTGAGAACCAGATCTTCTTGGATTTCAGTTGCCAGCAGTTTTAGCCAACCTGGCCCAAAGTGAGGGGAATTGTTCTTCGAATACTTGGAGAGCTGGGGTTTTTCCATCCCTGGCTTGGGCAGGTATTTTGGGGACCACGGGTGTATTTTCAGAGAGCTAGTCATGCCAGGCTCTGCAAAAAGAACACTTTAGTGTGAGTTTTCATGGGTTTACTTCTGTCTGAAGAAGTGGACTGCAATAATTGGAATAAATCCGTTTGTCTTAAAGGTGTCACAGTATTCTGTTTTTCCCCTTCTTTTTCCACCTGTTTTGTTTTGTTTTCATAGATACACTGGGAGAGATGTATGTTTTGCCCAACAGTAGCTGCCATGGGCACTATTATCTGCCCTACAATGATGCAGTTAATTCTAATTAGAGCTTAGCACCAAGCAAATAATAGGAACTCCCTTGCTGTGTTTAATATCTACCAATGTTGTGAGGTGGCTGCCTCCATAAAGGATCCTTGTGGGTTCTGCTCCTTCTCCAAGCTGGGTGTGGTGGAAGCAGCAGTGCGGGCAGTTACCAGAGGTCAAGCAGGCAATCTCTAGGGGAAACAGGCACTGTTTGCTGTCACACTGCTTTCCCCCATATGCTCATGTGTTTCCCTTGTGGCTCTTACCACTGTTGATCACATGTCCCATCCACACTAGGATTATTCTCCCACACTTCTTTGGTCTTATGACTTGCGTCACATTGCTGTGATAGCTGCCAATCCGGCATTTTTTTAAGTTGGTGAAGCCATGCCTGCAGCCTCAGTGCCTTCCTTGCGTGTGTGTGTGTATCACATGCTACATGACCCACACACATTTCTTGTGCATCTGCCCTGGCTGAGGAGGTGCCCGATGACCCAGTGCTTCCTTTCCACAATGACACCATGTCATCGTAGCACCAGGGAAGGCACCCAGTGAGTCAAGCATGCCAAACATATCATGAAGCCAGAACCTGGCACTGGGGTGTCAAATCATAAGCTCATTTGTGCCACTTAGCCAACATTTTGCCATGTTGGCATGAGCAGTGGAGATGCCAAGGACAGAAAAAGGAGACAAGCAATGGAGATGCAAAAACGAGCATAGCTGAAACCAGAACTTTCTACTATGGGGCCATGCAGGCAAGACTCTGGCAGCAGCCTGAGGAAAAAAAAAACAGGCAGGCAGGTAGGCAGGTCAGCCAGCCAGAAGGACCTGGGTTGGGCAAAGGGTGTATCCTTCTGTGAGGAATCCAAAGATGAGGATAAAAGCAAAGATACTGATGTGCTGTCCGATGTTGATGAGATGGCCAAAGAACAGGGACCTGAAGAAAGAAAGATGAAAAAGGAAGTTGTCAAAGCGAAAGTACAAGAAGGGAAGTACAAGAAGTCAGGAAGAGGGGAAGAAGGGGTTAATACCAGATACAGTTGTTGAACTGATGTGGATGTCAGCTAGAGAGGAGAACGATTGGGGTGGAGAGATTTGGAAAGAGGAGGGATCAAGAGGAGAGGTGCAAGATGGGGCTGCAAACTGACAGTTGGGGGGGGGCAGTTGAACCGATAGAATGGAAGGTGACGGTCATGCCTGGGAGGGCTGGCCCTTGGATGGATCCAGTGAAGGCAGGGATGCACCGTGATGGGCACAGCATCCGATATGCCCTGGGAAAGAGAATATCCATGAATATGTGATGGGCCAATACCAGAGTTTTGGGAGACCTCGTTATTGAGGACAGATGTACCCACGGTTGTATTTGATAAAGAAGGGTTACCATTTGATAATGTTCAAGAACCAGTGCAAGAGGGAAAAAGCAAAAGTCCATTTGTATCTTCATTCGAAAATAAAACTTTATTGAATAATAAAACGCCGTCCGTCATGAATTCATTAAATGAACTAAATATAAACGGAGACAATAGTGAACCCACTCACACCATCACACAGCGGGCACTGTTCACCAAGGACAGTTACCAGACTCCAACATGTAACACTCCCATCACTCTGTGGGCTCCAGGGTTTTGCACTGAATTTCCATGAAGTACAATTCCCGCCCCCGTGTTATTTTTAACTGCTAAGAAGGGGGGGGGACTGCTAGTTTGGATCTTTGATTTCTTATCATACTCAGAGACAAGGGTATGATAGGAAATAAAAGACCCCCAAACTAGCACTCCCTACTTCTCCTCCCCCTTATCAGTTAAAAATAACATGGGGGTGGTTCATGGATAATCAGTGCAAAAATAAAATAAAATCCAGGAGTACTCTGTGTGTTTTCAGAAGGAAGCAAACAAAACGCTTTGCAAGCCAGGAGTGCAATAAAACTCCTTCTTTTCCTCCCCTCCCCCTCCCCCTCCCACTGGCTGCTAAACCAACCCTTTTCAGTATCACCGGAAAGCCACAGGAGCCATTCCCTTGGAACACTCCAAAACGTGGCCAGTTGTGCATAATACTAATTGAATTAATGTGATTTGCACACATGCCTTCCCAATCCTCGCTGCAGATGGCTCTTGCTGACAAGAGTGCAGAACATTCTCCACAGAGAGCCCAGGTGCATACAGTGCCACAGGCATGCCTCTGAGGACCAGATGCCAAAATGGAGAGAGGCTGGCAAATGGCAAAATATTCCGAGGAGCAAGTTTCTGTCTGGAGGTTCCCAATAATATAGGGGTCACCCATACCCAAGCTTACACTCTGCATGTGCACACACACACACAATGCCAGAAGTTGGAAAATGTATTTCTAGGGACAACAACTTCCAGAATCACCCAGGGAATTCTGGGTGTTGTAGCCCCCAAATTAACCTCTCTCAACTCTGCACAATAGAGAGATATGTACTGTACTAGCAACTTATTCCACAAGATAAGCAATCCTAAAATTAGGGGCAAAATGACCACATCTGCCTATTTTTGTTCAATTTGATATATGCTGCCCAATAATCAATAATTCTGTAATTTGAGATTGGTTAGTGGGTGTCACATGGCCCAGGGCATGTTACAATTTATCATTTATATAGCAGATACTTAATGCACACTGTGCTTTACCATATTTATCTTGTTCATCCTCATGATTCTTCAGAGAGGCAACCGTTAGCCTCCTTCGCTTTATGGATGGGCAGTGGGGGCTGAGAGGTAGTAAATTGCCCAAGGCCACCTTAGGTGCTCTTAGATTGATCCAGGAGTTGACCCATGGTCTGCCACTCTATAAATGGCACTCTTTCCACTGAGCCACACTGCCATTCTCATGTCATTTGAGTGGATGAATGGATTTCAGCACAGACTATTGACAAATATGCATTCAACATATCAAACCAATCAGTACTGGAGGCAGACCATCCTATTAATAACAAATATTATTGAAAAATATGCACTAAACATATCAAGCCAATCAGTACTGGAGGCAGACCATCCTATTAATAAGGAGGGAAGCTCTGCAGATATCCCTGTTTCACACACCAGATTGCACTCCTGCTGATGACGGCCACTATTTTAAAATTCCTAGATCGAGGCAGCTTGGGTTGGGCATCTTATGAGAAGAGCAGGGCTGGACCAAGACATGTTGCAGCCTAAGCTGACAATAGCATTCCCCTCTCGTTTGGGATGGGCAGCTGTACTCAGCAGCGGGCAAGGTCAGGGCAACAGGCGAGTTAAGGGAGCACAAGATGGGCTACCTGGCATTCAGCTTCCTCTCTCAACACTTTGCCACCGCCTGCCTGCATCTCTTGCCGGAGCTGCCTGGCACCTTCTGCCTAGGATAAGGACAACTCTGTGTTTCTCCCCCAAGAGAGGGAAAGGTTTTCCTATGGGACTTAAATTCAATGGGGATGCCAGCCTGAAGTGGGAAAAGAAGCACCCCCCACCCCCACCCATGGCCATGGTGACACTTGCTCCAAGAAGGAAGGGGAAATGGGCAGCAGTAGTGAAGTCTGTAGCAGTGCCAAGGCGGTGTCGTCCCCGTGTATTTCTGAAGAAGCCGATCCGCCATTGCCCTAGAGGACTCCAGACACATTCTGGTGCAGCTACTGCTCAGCTGGTCGTTTCAAAAATGCCTGGCTTCAAGGAAGCCCCAGTGGAAAAGGCAGGTTTTAGACCACCTCTTCCACAAGGCCTTAGCCCTGGGGACCTCCTCCGAGCCAGGAGTTTTAGAAGTAGCCAACCAAGGAGGGATGGCATATCATGGAGCAGTACATTGGACAGCTCCAGTGGGCAGAAGTGGCATCTCCAGCCCTCGGAGGCCATTCCTTCACCAGGGCTAAAGGTAGGGCCAGACCTGCTTGGAAGGCTTTTAAATATCCCAACAGGTCCATTTTTTAAAAAAAGTCTTCAGAATACTGATGGACTGGCGGATTATTAAAAGAAGAGATCATTCTCAGTTCCAAGTACTTGGACATCCAAGAACAACGGTCAGAGAAACAATCCTGAAAAATTGTCTCAACCCAAGGCAGCATTCTTAACTCCACTGTTAAAAGCCTGGTGCGTGTGTTAAAATCCACCAACAGAAGGCTTGTTTGGATGATCAATTTATTGCATTCACTTTTTAAAAAACTTCGTTATCTCCCCACACCATAGTAAATTATCTGCTAAGACTGCCTTTACGGATCAATGGATTATAATATTTACAATTATCCATACACATGAACATGTCTTTTATTTATGCATGTATTTATTGATTTATTTGACTTATATATCACACCATCTGGCCTAAATACCACTCTTTTTAACCTCCTAAATACTGTTTGTTGGACAAGCACTGTTTTTGGCTTCTGCATTCCTCTCTCATTGCATCCTCTCCCACCCCAACACCCCCTAAACCTCTATCTCCCCCATGTGCCCGATTCTATTCCGACATAAATTGGTGGCCTTCTTCTCCATCCCATGCTCAAGGCCTTGCAGTAAGATCATGTCAGAGCTAGGAAAAAGTTACATTTTTGGATTACAATAACATCCCAAAGCCACCAGCCAGCCTGGCCAGTGAGGCTGCAAGTTTTATTTTTCTTCTTTAAGTGTTTTTTTTAAAAAGATTTTGAGTGTGTGCATTTATATTTTGAAATTGAGATCCACTGGCCCATTTGATTTAAAATGAAAATGGCAGCAACAAGCAGGTGATCTCCCTGCAGTAGAGTTTCACACTTTTCCACCCCACCCTTTTTGCATGGTGGATCTATGCTGTTGGTGCCAGGGGTGGGCTAAAGCAGCTGCAATGCTATGAAGAAAATCTGATTTCGCTCCAAGGTTGGGTGTACACGTGCACTTATCCTGCAAAAGTCTTCTAAAGACCTCGTATTTTTAATGTGTTTGTTTTGCTACCATCTGTTTTCATGTACAGATATTCTGCTGAATATCTTGTGTAAATATTTTCCTTTAAAGTCGGCATATTTGCTTTCTTAATGGTCAGGAAGAACAACTGATTTCTGGCACACAGATTTTTAAAACAAATAAAAAAAAATACCTGTCTTGTAAAAACTGGCATCATGCTTACTCCACCACCCCTGTCCTTTATGTTCCAACATCAAGACAGCAGGCACCTGCTGATACAATGAGACTTGCATTGGCACTAGATCAGAAGCCACATCTTTGTTCAGTGGGGCTTGCTTCTATGGGCAGAAATGCAGCCATCCAGCATGTGCCTATGCATCTCTACTAAGTTCAGGGAGGTTTACTCCTAGGTAGGTAAGTATAAGATTGCTGACTTACTCTATTTTCATACCAGGAGGGGACCAAGATGCTTTGAGACACTCATTAACCTGCCAGATGCTGAAAGACAGCCAAGTTATGTTGGCACATGAGACAGAAGATCTCACAAGCACTTCCCTTCATATTTGGTTGTAAAATTACAAGAACGGGTTAAACAAGAAAGGAAGAAATGAGTTGGCCTGCCTCGGCTGGGTTTCAAGTAGTTAGCATGTTCTAAACAGGAAATAGCTAATCAGCCAGAATCCTTTTAGTGATTTTGTGTGTGTAAATGAAATTACAGAACCTACCATGGAGGTGGAGTCACAAAGGGTCGGTCACGACTTAACGACACAACACACACACACCATGGTCAGATGCTCCTAACTAACAAGGCACTGACTGGATTTATAAAACATGTGCTCTACTGGGCCACAGGCACGTACCTAGTAATGCAACCAGCTGCTGGTTAGTTAGTAGAAATTTGCCACAGTGAGTGACATAGCTTAACTGACCCGTGGGTGAATTACCAACAGGATTCTAGCCACTGTTTGCTGCCATTTTGGGACAGGCAAAATCTGCCATCCAAAGCAGCCATCTTACTGGTAAAGGCAGATCTGTGTTATTATATTCTTTGTTGTTGTCGTTGTGTCGTTACAGTCATGGCTGACTCTTCATGACCCCCCATGTCCATGGAGTTTTTCTTGGCAGGAATACTGGAGTGGCTTGCCAGTTCCTACTCCAGGCACCTACAGCATCTGGTATTCCCTGGTGGTCACCCATCCAAGTACTAGCCAAGCCTGACTGGGCTTAGCTTCTGAGATCAGGAGAGATCAGATGTGCTCAGGGCATCTTACCCTATAACAAATGTTGCTCCTCTTCTAAAAGAGCCATACTGTACACTGTAAATCCTCCCTTCCATCCACAATCCCACTTCCAACACAACGTGATCCTATTGCAAAAATAGGTCATGCCATTCTAGACTACAAAGTAGCGTATGTTTGCATTGGCCTTTTGTTTTGTTTGGACCACAATGGCTGCCTTTTCCTTCAACCGGAACCTGGACTTTCTGCAGAGGTCAATCAGTCAGAGCCTTCCTTTCCTGTCTAATCCCTTCCTCCAGGCCTTTTTCCCACCAATCAGCCAGTTTAAGGGATGTGCCCTAAAAGGATGCCTCAAAGAGCTCCCACGACTCCACGCCTGCCTAGGCGAAGGCTTCAAGGGAGGCACCAGCCCCCCCCCCCCCCGGCCGCTCCCCTGTGTCAGCCATGTGAGCCCAGGGGGAAGCGGGAGGAGGTTACGGAGAGGTTACTCTCCATGGTTCAAGGGGGCGGGGAAGAGATTAAATTAAAGAAAGGCCCTATAACTGTCTGCTGACAGGATTGCTGGTCTTCATCTGTTTTATTGTCTTATTTGCTGCTACAGCTGTGCCGTGGCTGTACAGGAGACCCAGCACTGGCCACTCGCCTCCACCCCTTGGAGGAGGAGGAGCAGGAGGAGGAGAACTATTAAATGCATCTCCTCCCTTGACCTGTGTGTGTGTGTGTGAGAGAGAGAGTGAGTGAGTGAGTGAGAGAGAGAGAGAGAGAGAGAGAGAGAGAGAGAGAGAGAGAGAATGGGTGTAGCTCTCTGACTCGATTGTGGGCATGGCCACATACATGGATTTTCGGTGTGTGTGTGTGTGTGTGTGCTGCCACTGGGGAGGAGCAAGGCAGGCGTTGATCTCATTGTCCATTCATTCCCTTGACAGGTCAATTTTCTCTTGTATTTTACAGAGGGCTTTTTTCTGTACACCGGAAATTTGATCTGGTGGCTGATTTATTTGCCTACCTGGACTTTGTTTTGAACGGGGGGCTTTTCTTGCCTCTCTGGGCACATTGGAAAGGGTCCTGCTTCAGTTCCCCCTGAAAGAAAGAAAGAGACTCCTCACCCCCACCCCCTGGGGAGATCTGGGCTATAGAGGGCCACTGTGTCTTTGGAAAGAGGACCAGAATTCTGCTGCTTGTTGCTTGAGCAGCAGCAGGAGCAGCAGGAGCAGATTTATGTGGAGTGAGAACCAATTAATGTTGTGCTGCTAAGTCTGGACAAGGAACATGTGGCTCTCCAAAAGCTGTCCACCTGCAAGTCCCACCAGCCCTAGCCAGCCCCGTCAAGGCAGCCCAGTCCCAGGCCCTCTGCTGCAGGTGCAGAGGATGCCTGGACGATTGCACCTCCATCCCTCAGTGGGCACAGAGGAAGTCGGATGGTGGGATCCAGACTATTCTCCCACAAGGAGTATGTCGGGATAACAGCTGGCCTTACTATTCACCTTCCTGCCACAGGGCAATGGGAGGGGGCGGGGGAAGCACTCGCAGCTTAGCCCAGCAATCTGGAGCAGCCACTTTCTCAGGGGGCGGCTTGGAAGCTTCTCAAAGTAAGCCCCCCCCATGGGAACAGCAATGAGGCAAACCACCCCTGTGGCAGCACAGTCTATCTCTCCAGCCATTTTGTCACAGGACCAGGCTCTGAGGAAAGCCAGAGGCTGAGGAAGCACCAGGCATAAAACAACCATGGCCCCATCCTTCTTCTCTGGGTGTGGGCATGCGCTGCCATCAACTTCACCCTTCTCTTTTAGAGGAGGAATAGAAGGGTGTGCCTTCCTCCCCCCCCTCCACTAGGTGATGAGGAGAGAAGTGTATTCTGGGCTGCTGTAGCACAACAGGGTGGGGTGGGGGTGGGAATGGCACCTGCCTTCCCCCACAGAGCCATGGGAGAGCCTGCACCAGCCCTCAGCTATTTATTTATTTATTTATTCATTCATTCATTTATTGGATTTTTATACCCCCCATCTTGCAGCAATGGGCAGTTATTTGATTTATATACCAGCCCAACTAGCCCATTAAGCTACTCTGGCAGTATACAGGAAAGAAAGAAAAATAATACATTTTACATACAAATAATAAATACATAAGATAATACATAACTTAAACAATATAGTTTTACATGAATCAATAATATCAACATAGTCAACAGGAAAAAAGATAATGAAAAATAAAAAAAGACATCACAGTATAAGGAGAGATCAAAAGCAGAGGTGGGTAAATGCGGTGTTATCAGGCGTCCCAATTTTAGTCTTCAAAGGTCAGGGGAAGGTTGTTTGAACAGCCAGGTTTTTATAGTCATTTAAAGGTTTGCAGTGAGGGGGGCTGGCAGATATCTAGGGGTAGCTGGTTCCAGAGTCAAGGGGCTACTACTACTGAGAAGGCCCGAGTCCTCATTTCAACTTCTGAGTTGGTGTCCTCAAATGCCTAGCCTGGGATGAATGAGTGATTTGGGCAATCCTTTGTGGGAGGACCCACTCTGACAGATAGCAATCTATCCAAGAATCCCCAGCCACTGGAACACAGAACCTCCTAGTATGAAAACTGAAAGTGCACAGAACAGTTTATTCTGTGTGTTTCATTGTAGTTTCTGTTTGACAATCATGACAGCTGGTCTGCAAGGGCTAAAATGTAGCCACAAGATGCTGGGTGATGGAGGGTGGGAGGACAGAAAGGTATTGGGAATAGAAACATAATATTGTTACAGTTTTTACAGATTATTTTGAGTCCGTGCTTGGCTCGGAACCAGTGTCCAGTAATTAAATTCAAATAAAGTAAAGAAGCGCAAACACTGAACTTTTTAAGTCTGATTTATTGTAGCCATGCCAAATAACAGTCAGTGGTCTCACCCTGGATAGTGTGAGTGAGCCCTGAACATTTGTTTAACACCTGTTTTTATACATACAAACCAGTTCAAGGTTTCCCTCAATCTGCATTGGTGGGTGATTGTTCACAGTTGCCCTGATAATTCAGTTTCCTGTGCCATCAAGCTCTTGACCGTCCAAATCCTTGAGTCAATGTTCCATAGATTGGTGTCCTATTGTTCAACTGGGCCCATTCTGCCAAAGACAGGGAATGTGGAATTCCAGACAATGGGACAATCTCCTGTCCCTCAGGCACAGTTTACCTTGGGGATAATCCTCTCATCCAGGTGTTCTGCCACTGCCTGGAGTTACTATATACTTCCAGTTTATTTACATTCTTAATGTATTCCAGTTCCTATAATTTATCTAGCTAGAATGTTTTGGAGCCTGATTTTTCATGGTATCAATATGATTTGCTTCAGCAGAATTCTGCCATATATTCGGAGCAAGAGGGGCCATGCAACAAAACACTGCAATATAATGTGCCTCTGATCAGGCTTCTAGCCAGCTCACCAGACATTATTTTTCTCCAGTTTTTTGTCCTTACCCTAAAGTAAGCCAGACATCCATGCTCACTGAACATGCTCAGTTTTCACTGGGCTATTGGGAGGGTGGAATGGGGAGGTGAATTATAACTGGTTATAACTGGACTCTATGTTAGATCCGTCAGCCCTGGTTAGTACTTGGATGGGAGACCACCAGGGAATACCAGGTGCTGTAGGAGTAGGAACTGGCAAGCCTCTCCAGTATTCCTGCCAAGAAAACTCCATGGACATGGGGTCACGAAAAGTCGGTCATGACTGTAACGACGCAACACATGTTAGATCCACCCACCTCCACCCACCCTTGTGGATTTCTGCAGGCAGCTCTCACTTCTGGCTCTAGTCTAGTGACATTTAGAAATTGCTTCTACGTCTACACCAGAAGATGATTATTCCAGACAATAGGATAACTCTCTGTATTCTCCTTACATCTTTGCCTCCCTCCCTCTGTCTTCATTAGCCACTCACTCCATTGCATTTCTCCTCTCATATAATGTTAGGGTGTGTTTCCCCAATCAAAAGGGGTACTGAGCATACACCATTCTGACTTAGCTTTTTGGAAAGAGGAAGATGCCATTTGTTTTCCCCCTGAATATTTTTTGTCCTTCGGCATACTGTACCTTGAAATTGTCCTGACTCTACTGACAAACCTGACTCTCACATGTAGGCACTGATTTTGACTACATAAGTGCATATCTCTGAATATCAGAGCTCAGTACTAGTCTATAGGTAACACTGCTACTTCCATGTGTGCATGAAAATAGTGCAGAACCAATGATACACCTTGATATTCTGAAGTTGTCTTGAATGGGACAGGACATACATAAAGCATCAACAGAATTAATTGATGTTCTTTCTTTCATTCTCAGATATGGGCAATCTACTTCTTCAGGACTTTCAGAGCATAACAACACATGTCCTTGCCCACCAAGTACCTACATCATCCGCACCAACCAGTTGAATTTTCCCCAATTTCCACAAGATACTTTGCAAGCTATGCTCTTTATGCTGGCACTGATGGTTCTCTGACAGCATTCCCCCCAACCAACGTTAGCAAAAAAAGCAAAACAAAGATGAAGAGATGCATAACAACCATGAATGCCTAATCTAGAACTATGATTGCCACTTTGAAAATGATTGTTGTCATTGAACTAGAAATACAACTCAAATTGCCACAGTGGAGACAACTGTGCCTTGGTGACCCTTATAAGCCTGCTTGGTCTACTGGTCAGTTGCCCTGTGGAGGGTGGACATCAGAGTCTTAGCAGTTCTTCCTTCAGAGGGATGTTTACCTATGAGTCAAATTGGACTAGGCAGCCTTCCAAACTAAGGATGCCATCCAATAAGAAGCTTAGAAAGGAAAGACAGGAGGAGACCCTACCTTTACTTCCCTCCATTGGTGATATATATATCTCACCCAGGCTTCCTGAGACTACTACCCTTGGGACTACACCACACCGACTTTCACACACAATGCACTGATTAGAGATGGGCACGACTTAGCGGAATTCCCGTTTCCGTTTCCGTTCCTCGTTTCCGTTACGGAACGGAAAAGGAAACGACAATTACTCCGCCAGAACTCGAACTCGAACCGACTAAAGAATAATTGGGTCTGATTTGTCATTGTCGTTCCTGGCATCGCGGCGATCCCGCGATGCCAAGCGGCACAGAAAAAAAGTTTTTAAAAGTAAAAAAAACCCCCGATTCCCGGCCCTAAAAACAGGCGAAAACTGTCTGAGGGCACCTACCAGGCCAGAAGGGTGTTTTATTTGGGGGGGGGGTTTCCCCGCCCCCCCTCTCCTTGGCTACTAGTGCTACTGCTGCGCTGCTGGTACCAGCCGGGGGGGGGCATCGTCTCATCTGCCTTTGCCATGCGGTGTGCGGGCGGGGGGATCCAAAATGGCGACCGCAATTTTTTTTTGAAATCGTGGTCCAAAAACCCACCAAAGCACCACAGAAACATGCGAAAATTAGCTATTTTAAACGCTTGAATTTTTACAGTAGCAGCAGTGGGTTTGTCTTGCCAAAATATGTCTCCGTTGATTTTATTTTATTTTTTTCTTAATTTATTTTTTTACACCTATGCAATGATGGGCTGGCCATGGGAGTGGACCATGCAATTTTTTTGACCCATTCCACCAATCGCATGGCCAGGTTTTGACTGACACTTCTGGATGTGCAAGAGGGCATAAAAAGGCGAGGCAGTCCCAGTCCGTCGCAGTCTGGGGCTTGGATCTTGAGGATGGTCAGGGCTGGATTGCTGCGCTCAGTCTAGTTTCGATTTCGCAGTCGCGGTCGCGTTAGGCAGGGAGGGAATTGAATTGAATTTTTAGGAAAAAATAATAATTTCTTTCATTCCCTGTGGGGAATAGCAACACAGAGTTTATTCTTTTTTGTGTTCTCCTGCATTTTGGAGGAAGATTTCCTTTTTTTATTTGCTTATATTTGCTTCAAGGGGGAGGGAAGGTTTGAGTGGGAGTGGGAGGGTAGGGTAGGTGCTGCGGATTTATTTTGAAAATATATATTATTTTATACTACCATTTCTTTTCTATCCCAATTTCCAACCAAGTTCATTTACTCTTGGCCAAGGTCCTTTTACCCTGCGCCTACAGCTCTGCTACTGTGGCGATTGGGGTTTGGGAAGGGAATAGCAAGCAAGCAACCCTACCCTAGTAGCAGTTTATAATAACTTTTATCTAAAAATATAATACTACCATTTATTTTCTATTTTCTAAAGTTTATTAGCAAGTGGCAAGCAACAGCCAAAGTCCAGTACTAGTGCTTAGAAGGGGAGGTTGGAGGCTGTTATTTTAAAAATATACAGAGTACAGACTGAGTAGACAGAGTTCCCCTCGCCAACCAGTGCACTCAAAGTTCTCAAACACATTTGTTGGCAACAAGGCAAGGGCACCCTCCTCTATAGAAAATTTTACAATTACATTTTACTTACTTACTCTTTCACTTGTCCAACACCTCATTCATTTATTTGCAGTCAGGCACTCAAACAAACATATTTGTTGAAGGGCACCCACCTCTATCGAATATTTTTTTTACAATTACATCTAGAAGAACTTAAAGTTCACTAAGTTACTTGCCCTGTGCATTGTGAAAGTTGTGTGCCAGATTTGGC
>JAHTLZ010000010.1:15112564-15129247 GCA_023846285.1 Phrynocephalus versicolor | reverse complement strand
ATCTCACTCATACACATTTTACATCTTTGAAGAACTTAAAGTTCACTTAGTTACTTGCCCTGTGCATTGGGTGCCAGATTTGGCACACCCATTCCACTAGCTTGGTTGCTGTGCTGTGCTGTTGTGTGTGTCAGTCTCACTCATTTATTGGCAGTCTACAATTACATACACAATCCAATTACATCTTTGAAGAAGTTACAATTCACTTAGTTACTTGCCCTGTGCATTGTGTTTGTGAAAGTTGGGTGCCAGATTTGGCACACCCCTTGCTTCTACTAGCTTGGTTGTTGTGCTGTGCTGTTGTGTGAGTCAATCTCACTCATTTATTTGCAGTCTACAATTACATACACAATCCAATTACATCTTTGAAGAACTTACAGTTCACTCACTTGCCCTGTTCCTTTGTGCTTTTCTTTACTATCACATTATACATTCCCTGGTCTGAGCAACGACCTGAAACCTGCTGCACTGTGCTGTGCTCTGTTGTACCAATTCGTGTGTGTGTGACAGTACCCTTGTGGGTTGAAAGGATAAATTGTTTCAAATAGTTTGTACTTACTTCATATAGTATCAGACAATCCATTTTTCTAGTAGTACTTTGAGAAGTGAGAATAATGAGGAGGGGTGGCACAGCAAGAGGGCAGGGGAGGGGGACCCCCACTAAGATAAATAGGGGCACGTTTCTGAGGGAAGGGACAGGAAGTAGTGCAGAAAGTGATACTGGTACAACTCCCTCCCCGAGTAGCAGTGCCAGTGGCACAAGCAGCACCGTGCCATCTTCTGTCATTCAAACTCCCATCTCCATTACCTGACACCCCCACCCTTAATCAGGAAGAAGACGAGGGCTCTGATTCTGAAATGGCATCAGAATCGGGCTCTTTGTATCTAAACATGCAAGATTCTGAGGACCTGTTGGCAGGGACAGACTTATGGCAGGCTCCAGGCAGTGATGGAAGGAGCAGCCCTCTTTCTACCCAGAGTACCACCAGTGACAGCAGTAGTACTCTACTTTCCAGGCAGGGCACAGGCCACGCCACCACCACAGCAGCGGCAGGCAATAACAGAGGGGGCGGTACTTTCTGTAAGCCACGCGGGTGTCTCTGGGAGCATTTTGAGAACAGCCCCCAAGACGCAAGGATGGCGGTGTGCAAGATATGCGGGGTGGTCTTGCGCAGGGGGAATGACCCCAAACACCTCTCCTCAAGTGGGTTGCGCAGCCACCTGATGAGGAAGCACCCTTGGACTCTGCCTGGGACAGTTACAGGCCTCTGCAGGAAGTAGTGCCGCTGTGTGGGAATGTTGTCAGCCTCCAGACCGCTACTTAGTCTTCAGTGGGCTGCCATACCCTGTGGTTCACTAAGAAGGACAACTTACTGCCATGCTGGTGGCCCTCTGTCACCTTTACAAATAGAACAGTTTATCGGAAACTTCCAGGCTTGGCTCTTAGAGTTGTGGGAACTGTGATTCACTACGAAGGGCATGCCACTGGGCTGCAATGCTCTGTGGCTCTCTGTGAAGGGAGGGAGCAAGGAAGCCTCCAGGCTTGGTTCTGTGTGGATACTCTGACTCACACAGACAGTGAGCCTGTGGTTCTCAGGCCTACTGTCTTCCGTGGGCTGGGCTGCAAAGCTATGTCACTCACTGAGAAGGGAACATGGCTGGGCTGGGAGTTTACCAGGAAACCAGCACATAGCTGTGGAGGAAGACCCTATGGCTTGCAGTCCTTTTTTCAGACTGGACTCAGGCCTCAGAGTCAGACACCATGTGGACTCTGCTTTTCCACTGGGCTACCAACTACCTGTGTATGCGTACGTAACAGATTGTCGGAAAGGTGCAGCCTGGTCCTTGTTGGTGGATGGATACTCGGAGTCACTGACTGTGAATCTGTCGAGGAAGGGCTACTGTGTTCCATTTGCTGCAAACCACTGTGGCTCACGAAGAAGGGCATTTTCCTGGCGTCCTCCTCAGGCCATTCAGCCACGTTGGGAACTGGAGCTGGCTGGGTGGCTGGCAAATGATCCTCCCCTACTCAGGCCCTGTGGCCTCAGACTCAGGCTATGTGGCCTCCTCTAGCCACTCTGTCCTCTGGGATGCAAAACACCGTGGCTCACTAAGAAGGGAAGAGTAGTTGTGTTGTGTGCCAGCACTCCATTAGTTTATCGGAAAGTTCCAGGCTTGGCTCTTGGAGTTGTGTGGGAACTGTGATTCACTAAGAAGGGCATGGTAGTAGATTGCCGGGCCGGCAGTTAGCAAGTCTACCAGCACACAGCTGGGAAGGAAGAGTCAGACTCAGAATCTGGCTTGCTGTCCTTTTTGCAGCCTGTGTGGTCTAAGACTCAGACTCACTCAAGTTCTGTGGCCTCCGCCACTGTTTCCTCTGCGCTGCAAGACACTGTGGCTCACTAAGAAGGGAGGGTACTGAATTGTACAGCATTCGTACGTACTGCACCACCAAGAGTTTGTCAGAAAGTGCCATGTGGTGTGGTTCATGGAATGGTGGTACTACTCACAAAGAAGGGCTGAATACCTGTGGCCTCCTGTTTGCAGTCCTGTGGCCTCAGACTCAGGCCTTTGGGTCTCTGCCACTCTGCCCTCTGGGCTTCAATTCACTGTGGCTCACTGAGAAGGGCTGGCTGACTGTGGGCTCACGTTCGCATCACAGGCAGTGTGGTGCCAGACCAGACTCAAGGTGATTGGCCTCCTCCGCCACTCTGTCCTCTGGGCTGCAAGACACTGTGACCCAAGAACAATGGCATTTTACTTCCAGTCAGGCCATTCAGCTCCTTCCTTTTTATACTGGAGCTGTCAATGAGCCTCCCGTACTCTGGCTCTGTGCTGTGGTGGTCTCATACTCTGCCTTGTGGCCTGGCCGGAGTGGCCGCCCTTACTCTGGCCTTATGGACGCGTCGACCATAGATAGTCCTCCTTGTATAGCCTAGTGGGCTGGGCTGTGGGCTGTGAAACTTAAGTCAGAGCAACCCAGAGCCCTATCCCATTCCCATCCCTACCAAAACTATTCCTGTAGCTACTAGCTAGGTAGCTAGCTAATATAACCATTAACCACCTAACCCAACCCTCAGGCTCTAACTGCTAAATGACCAGCAGGGTTGCATTGGCTTTGGCTTAATTGCTTGTCCTTAAGTGTGTGTGACTGTGAACTGAAGCCAGAAGGACCTTGGAGATGGGGTTGGGGGGCCAATTTGAGAGGAGTAGAGTAGACCTCTCATCCAGATTTGGGGAGGAACGGAATGTCTGTTTCTCCTGCTGCCTCTGAGAGAGGTGGAGGGGAGATGGGATCGATTCAAAACCAAACAACAAAAAAGTATAACAAACAGGCACGTCAGCCAGACCAAGTAGGGTGGCTGGCCGGTTCAGCATCAGCAGATTCAGCAGACCAAGAGAAAAAAAATGCATTCTTTCTGCCCCACTTTGTTTGCTTATATAGGATGCACTAGCCTTGTTGTGCAGCAGCAAGTCCATCACCCAGGCCAGTTTAAACTGTTTTTCGCCCGCTCATTTGCGGGACCCGCGCCCGCACACTGCCTGCCCGCACGCTGCCTGCCCGCGCCCGCACGCCGTGCGCCCGCCCGCCCCTCCCCCCTGCCGCTGCCGCCGCCCACCCATGGACCCCCGCCACCGCCGCCCGCGCTGCACCCGCAGCTCCCCACCACCGCAAGTCTCGGTCAGACGTCAATTGCGCGAAATCGCGGTAGAAACGACAAACGAAAAAATGAAAAACGAAACGACAAATTTTTGCGAATTTTCGCGACAAACTGAAACGAGCCGAAACGGACCTGTCCCGAAAAATGACAACTCGGGAAAAAAAATTCCTAGTCGTGCCCATCTCTAGCACTGATACACCAACAGAAACATGCACAGAGAAGCCTCATGACTGCACATCCTTATACAGCCATAAGTGCACCATCCGCAAGAAAGTATCCACAGTCTGGAAGCAATCCATGGTTGACCAAAGTCTTCCCCCCCCCCCGACCACCACCACCTGAAAAAAAATTGGAAATGATACTCTAAAAGGGCAGACACTTGATCCAAAGCTAACCAAGAATTAGCAGAGGAGAGAAAGGCATCTCTAGGAAATAGGCATGGCAGGCTGGCACCCTCAACAGGAGCTCTCCAAACTACAACATTTTCTTGCAGAGGCTAGTTGCATATATACTTATTTCAGCTGCAAAAGTTCAGATGGTACTGTGGCATTTACCCCTTTGTGATGAATAATTTATGAAAAGTGCATGTATTGATTGGTTGGTTGTTCACCAATGGGAGAGTTTGGGCGAGGAGCCTGAGTGGTTTTAAGGCTCAGCCCAGCACTTAGTTCAGATAGGGACTGACTGAGTGACAGATAGGGACTGATAGGGATTTGGACTGAGAGAGACTGATAGGGTCTGAGAGAGAATCAGGATCTGACTGAGAGAGACTTAAGGGCTAGAGAGAGAGAAGAGATAAGATTTTAGAACTTCTATGAGGAATACTAAGTGTTGAGTGTCTGCATATTGAACAACAAGGTGTGCATGTGATCGGCTTTGTCTCTAACTTAACCTTTGTGTATTTGAGCTATATTCTTCCTTTTGTTTGTACCTAAAATGTTACCCTTTATGCTTTCAATTCTACTTTGTAATAAATAAACTTCTTTTATCTTTATTTATTTTAAATCAGCCTGAAAGCATTAATTTACTAGAGAAGCTAGTTGGTGGCAGCGAAAGAGAAAAATGTGAGGTTGTGCTTATCAATAACCTGTGAAAGGGACAGAACAAAGCACATTAACACTACAGGTAGTACCTTGACTTCACCAGCAACATCAGTGCAATAGGGTTCACTCTCTATTCTTTTGTGTATATGGAGGCCTGCATACATGAGCTGGAAGATAATTTCAAACAACGAAATGGATGAAATCTCTTAAGGAACACAGATGCTGTTTCCTGGCAAAGCATCTTTCAGTGCTAAGCAGCTGAAGAAAGCACTACAAGCAGGATAAAGACATGCAGACTTGCAAGATGTGAAGTAGAGACACGTATCCTAAGGATCTGCACTGGGGAATGGATTATTTGTGAAATTTTTGAAAAGTTGGAGTAGGACTGAAACAATAGAAAGGTCAGATTATGGAAGAGAAGGGCGGGGGGGGGGCGGGGGGGGAGAGAGAGAGAGAGAGAATTGCCCAAATCTTCTTGCATAGTTATACTGGTGGAAATGAAGTGACATAAGTAATTGTGAGAAATTAACAAGTCCCCAGTAGGATGCCTCATTCCACACTGGGGCTGCATGCCCGGGAATAAGAGAGGGGACTCGTTAATTAGTGGCAAGTTGCCAATGTGAGTAATGACACTTCTCTTTTACCAGGAATTTGTACCAGTGCAAAGCCAAGCAGGACATCCAAATGGTAAAGTAGGCATGCTTTTGTCCACAGCTTGGAAACACTGTGCTCTATTTTTAGACAACAGTTCCCAAAATTCCCCAGCAAGCATGGCCAGTAATGTTTTCAAGCTTTGGTTTTTGGTACACATCTGTGTAATGCAGGGTAGGGTGGGTCTGCTAGATAAAACAGTTCAAGCCATGGAGATGTTAAAGAAAATTAAAGACAGTTCTCTAACTATGCAATCATTTGCATGCCTAATCAGAAGAAACTTCCAAGTCTTTTGGATGTGTGTGTGGGGGGGGGGTGGAATCCTCCTTTTGGCAGAAGTATGAATAGAACTGTAGCCTAAAACTACCAAAGTAACTGCTACTGTACTTCAATATATGCAGTATACAGTATATCTATATTAAGAGAGAAAGAGACTTTGCACAGAAGATCTTAGGTAAGCATACTTTCTGCTGTGGTTTCTTTCTTTTTCCAGCCGCGTTCCAGAGACACAGCTGAGACTAAAGTAGAACATACAATATTCTCCAGGTAGAAAAGTCTCCTGGGATTCATACATTCTGATAATATCCAGAGGCAATGGACTACAACTGCCGTTACAGTGGTACCTTTACTTATGAGCAACTCTGCTTACGAGCAATTCGACTAAAGAACAGAAAATTGTTGGCGTTTTAACTGCTGCCTTACAAATTTTAGATGCGGTCTACTCTACTTACATTTTTTTTAAAGATACAAGTGCTCTATGTATGAGTTGTTCGATTTATGAGCATGCATTCAGAATGGATTAAACTCATAAGTAGAGGTACCACTGTATCTGTATTCAGTATAGCCATGGGTGATGGGAGTTGTAGTTCAAACACATCTGGCCAGTGACAGATTGGGAAAGGCTACATCAAGAAATGGCCCAAAGCAACTGGTAGACAATCCAATGCTTAAAGCATACAGATTACCCTTAAAGAACATAGACTTCTTTTATAATGGGAGTTAATGTTTGCAGTCTCCTCCTCCTCCTCCTCCTCCTCCTCTTCTTCTTCTTCTTCTTCTTCTTCATTTTATTTTTTGCTTTCAGATGCCTGTTCCCTAGATAAGCAGACCATGGTTGCATTTCTGGGTCTTCCAGAATGCCAAAATTGTTAGGAATTTTTTTTTATCAAATTAGGAAAAAGAAAGGAAGAAAAGACTGAAGTCTTCAGTCTCTGATTGATGGTGATCCTTTTTGCAGATTGGCTGCCTTGCGACTGATATCTTGGGAAGTTTCCTACAATCAGAAGCCTCTCCTTCCACGACAGTTGACAGCACAATCTGATGCAGAATTGCACATAAATATATTGCACTGCACTCACTGGCACTTAAGCTCCAATGTGCATGATTACAGTTTAATCTGGCCCAGGGATACTGGGCCAGATTAAAATGCCCAGATTCTAAACTGCATCATGTTTAATTAAGAGGCTCCATAAGTACTACTGGGAGAAAATGCAATATTCTAACAGACAGGGTTGGGATTATTGTTACTGTTGTTGCCGCTGCTTTATTTTCAGATGCGCAGTGTAACCTGAGATCCTAAACGGAAGCTAATTTAGTTGTGCATAAATCCAGCCCTGAAGTGGATAGGCTACTGCCTGGCCTCATCAGAGGGGGCCAGTATTACGTTCCTGGATCAAGGAAGGCCTAATGGAGTGGTTGGAAGGAAAGCAGAGTCAACATCACAGAAGGACAATCACTTGGTTAGGACTATCCAATCAAAAATGTCACAAAAGTGTGTGTGTGTGTGTGTGTGTGTGTGTGTGTGTGTTACTGACCGCAAAGCCTGATGACAAGTTGTAGAGAACTGACCAGGTTCTCTTACAGCATTTTGGTTTGTCACAGCTGACCCAAGACATTTTGCCACCTGATGCAGAAAAGCAAATGAGGTCCCCCTCGTTGTCGGGGCAAATGCTACCCAAAGCCAGCCATGTTCTTTTGGCAAAGTGAGCCAGACCACCCCTTTAGTAGCCCTGTTGCTCACAAACTGCTGCCAATAAATAAATAAATAAATAAATAAATAAATAAATTCAACCAGAACCAATTGAGTAACAACTTCTTGCTCTTTCATGACACCCAAAATCTACTCCTTAAGTATCCAACTCACTTTCATTAACGGTAGTCTCGGAACCCTAAAGGAGCACAGGAAGGTGAACTCTCACCAACTCTCACATAATCTCCTTATAAAGCCCATCCTTACTCGGAGGGCTTTGCTTTCCACTTGTTCCAGTGGCCCAGTGGAACATCCCAGTGACCCAGCATGTCACCAGGGACACGTCACAATTTAAGAACAGAGTGCCCCTCGTTTCTGCTGAAGCACACAATATGGGCAATGACATTTGTGACTCTTTTGTCGCCACTGTCAAAGCCACTGCTGAAAGACATTCTTCAGCATGCCATGTCTTGTCCACGTCAGTGGTAGTGGTGGTGGTGGGAATCGGCCACCCTTCGTGCTCCCTACTTGGGGTGTGTTGCTCCTCCACCTCCCTCCCTCCCTCTTCCAGCCAGCTGTTTTGATCTGCTTTATTATGTGGCTCTGACGGCATCTGTCTGACCTACAGCTGGCGAGCTACAAAAGGACTTTGTCAGTTCCTTTCAAACACATTGCGCAGGCATGTCCCTATAGGCCTCGGGAGCCAGCTATTGTTCCAGACAAAGCAGGGAGAGGCTGGTGCAGCCCGTTTTATATGATCGGTTCCAGACGGAGGATTCTGCACTTACTGTGGGGAATGGGGCGGGGTGGGGGTGGGGACGCAAGGGGAGAGAGAGAGAGAGAACATAATGAAGAAGTGAGGTGAAAAAGAAGACGTGTGGAGTGCCCAAGGTTTCTCCGGATCAGAAGGTGTTTACCAAACAGATGAAGTAAGAAGCTGTTCAATCCCTTTCGAGGAGGTGGCTGTTATCTTTCTTTAAGAAACAGCTGGTCTCCCAATCAGAAAATATAGAGAGACGGGTTCCGAAACAATCTAGATATGCAGCTGCATGCTACTAAAAATGTGTGTAGTATCAGGCAGTTGTGTGACTGAGGTGGCAAGAAGGAAGGGAGGGAGGCAGATGAGAAGAAAAAGAGAGAGCAAGAATGCACAGAGCATGCACATTTGTAAGTCATACCATACAGGGTGCCTGCAGAGAGACTATATATAGCACACAGACTTCATGCTTGTGAATAAAATTGTATTCCACAAAGCCTTGGCCACAATCCTTTCCCATATACCACAGTATAATTATAACTCCTGAAAGGTAATGCAAACAAATGGTGTTTATCTCTGCTTCAATTCGCCCCTGCCCACTCCTGCATTGTTTCTACCATGTGTTATATTTGATTGCAATAACGTTTGGGGGCAGAGACTTCTAATGCACAGGTCACACTGATGTGACAATACAGTCACCTTTCCTTATCAAACAACATCAGCTTTACTCAATTCACACCCAATGGGATTCCTTTCAGTGAAGATCAGACGAATGATTGTCCAGGGCTGTGGAAGAATTTTGTCTGGGCTGTAACAGGATTCTCAAGTGATGGATATTTAGTTTGCCCCACACATGAGAATGTCGCTTATTTCATTGTATGGAGTCAGTGAAGAGGTGCACAATTATCAAGGGCAGTGACCATTAAACATGCTGCCTGCCAATAATGACCCCCACATCTACAGAAAGGGCCAAGTTTGAGTTATTTGGGTTCCTGGGGTTCCTTGGTTCCAGCTGTGTCCAGGCTTGTCCATGATTCTGCTTTGCCTAGCTTCAGACTACTATAATACTCATGCTTAGCTTAAACTCGAACACAGTACTCTGAGATATTTATATATATATATTTGTTCTCTGATCACCACTACCAAAAATACAGTCTGGGATAAAAACCAAGAATCTGTCTCATCACCTGGGAATTAACCTCATTTGATCATATGACTCCACAGGAGAGCCATCAATAATCCAATGCAATGTCACCTCCACTAAACCATTTTGTTTTGGTTTGTTTTTCATGAAAATCCTTCACAGATTTAGAACAAATCACCAAGGCATGTTGGAACCAGCCTTCTGACTGAGATTTTGGGCAGGAGGTTAAGTAGATGAACCTAGAGATTTGCAAAAGAAAAGGATGTGCAAGAAGAAATGTCAGGAGATGTCCCAAACCTACAAGGCAAGGTCCTTGAAATGAAAGCAGTCAAGTGCTGAGGACTCAGTGATTCGCAGCCTTAGGTCCCCAGATGTTGGCAAAGGGAACAGAGGAAGCAACAAACACAGGAAGCAAGAAGGCTCACCTTCTATGTGTGGGACTGTGGACAAAACTGGCCCGTGATATTTTCCCCCTGTCCGTTTTGCACAGAGAAGCCAAATGGACAATCGTCCTTCAGCACTGACAAGAGAGCAACAACCTCCACCACACATGAGACAGCAGGGTAGTTGTGGTGGCGCAGGGAGGGAGGGAGGCACTGATTAGGAGATGGCACGGCACAATGATTGCAGTACTAGATTCAGGAGACCCGAGTTCAAATCCCTGCTGGGCCATGAACTCTCTGGGTGACCTTGAACCAGCCTTTCTCTCTTTCTACCAAGTGACCTCACAGGACTGTTGTGAGATAAAAGCAGGAAGAAGAATCAAGCACATTGCCTTAAGCTCACTAGAGGAGAAGTGGGATATATGTTTAATGATGACATGAAAAAATAAATAGGACAGAGTCAAAGGGGCAAGGAATTCTAAAGTGCAAGCTTTATTTCCCCCCAGAGAGCCTGCTATCTCAAATCAGTTATTTCATTCAATGCTTAGGCTGGACCTAGATTTGGAAAAGTTACTTTTCAGACTGTAATTCTTAGAATAACCCATGCCCCCAACCAGCATTGCTACTAGGTGTCTGGTGGATTCTGGGATTTGTAGGCTCAACTAGACAACTTTTCTAAGCACAAGCTGGCCCTTCCATATCAGCTCTCCAAAATGGCTTCTTTCAGCAGACCAAAGTCTGGATGAAAATATGAGTGAAAATAGATACTTTATTTATCAAAGCTTTCTGGCAGAAAAGCAGCAGATGCATCAAGACACTCTGAAGACGATTGTCAGCCTCAAAATAATCCCAGACAGGCTGCACTGAAACTAGAGCTCTCCCTCACTCCCTCACTCGCTGCATCTCACATGCATCCACAGAGTAAAGGGGGGGGGAGAGATTACTCCAAGGGAGACAAGGTACGCCTCAGAACATAGCTCCCCACCTCCCTGCACAATTCCCACCTTGAGTGAATCCATCACACAGATCTGTGGATGTGATAGGGTCAGGACACAAGAGAATGGAGTGCATAACCAACAGTAAGTCAGTGTGCCCCCCAAACTAAGTAATCTCCAGTCTCAGGTTACAGCACAAGAATTTTCATATTAGTTCACAAATGCAGGATGAATGGAGATGTGTGTGTCAGAGGGACCACATGTAGGCAAGACATGCATTTGTACGGATCTGGTATAAAATGTGTGTGGAAAGGAAGGGCTTTTTTTTTTTTTACAATAAACAAAGCACACGGCGGGTCCTCTGCCTTTCTGTAATGCTGAAGCGGCTTCTCAGATCAGCACGAACACAAACGCACAAAAAGAAAGAACTGGGCAATGAAGGAGGTAGGCTGGAGGATGCGATAGTTTCCTCTCTTCTCTCCCCATACTCACCAGTCGACCCCATAGCCTGCCTCTCTGTAACCTGGCTGGATGCATATCTAACAGCAACTCAACTGTTTTGGCAGACGTATGATGCTTCTGGAAGGAAGGCAT
This sequence comes from Phrynocephalus versicolor, assembly GCA_023846285.1. NCBI lineage: Eukaryota > Metazoa > Chordata > Lepidosauria > Squamata > Agamidae > Phrynocephalus > Phrynocephalus versicolor. The sequence goes on along the minus strand of JAHTLZ010000010.1, from coordinate 15,118,109 downwards.
GGAGTGCTCCCAATCAAATGTGCTGTTAGTCCCTCTACCGCAAACAGAGGGCAAGAAAATAAAGAGGAGACGTGACAGAGGGGGGGGAAGGGGAGACCCTGGCTTGGGTGTGTTGGGGAGTCATTCCATAGGATGTGCATCTCAGGGCTGAGCCTTAATGCTTAGCTCAGGTCTACTTCAGATTCTACCAGGGCTACAGAACCTGTGGCCCTCTAGAGGTTGTTCAACTACAAATCCCATCACCCCTCCCCCACAGGCCAGGTTGGGTGTGGCTGATGGGAACTGGAGTTTATTATTATTTTAGTTATGACACAGGTTTTCCAGCCTTGGATTATACCCCGATCCTCTTGAGAGAAACTTCCCAAGAGCAAGAACAGCATGTGGCCAAAGGTTCGCCATGCGTATATGCCTGCATGCCTCTGTTCGTTTACAGAAGGACAGACACAGCTGGAAATCCATGCTACCAACAGCTAACATCCGGAAATAATTCCCAGTCTTGGCAGAAGTACCCACTCAAAATCACCTACTTAAAGACTCCCTTCATTCTTTGCTCAGGAGGAGAGATGGGCATGAATCGAAAAAATGACGTTTCGTTTTTTTGTTTTTCGTTGCGGGTCTGTTTTGGTTCATTTTTCTTTTTTGTGAATTTTTTGAAAAAATTTCATTTCATTTTTTCGTTTTTCGTTTTTCATTTTAACCCGCTTTTTGCCCGACTTAAAGCATTTCCGTGCGCGGATGTCCCCCAACGCCCCAGTCCAGAGGGAAAACACTAAAAAAATGATGCTGGCAGAGACACAGTATAGACTAGGTACGCAGGGAGGCATTGCCCAGAGTGTAAGGCAGTCGCAGAGTGACTGCACTGCGGGGCAGGGGAGGTTACTCACCGAGAGGTACACACGCACAAAGGGAGGCAGCAAGAGAAATCTCTTCTTTCTCTCCCCTAAGAGCCAGGCTGCAGCCAGCAGGAACACAAAGACACACACCTGCCTGGCTGGCCTAAAGTAATGAGTCGCAGAGACAGCAATCCCACCCTAACTTCCACCGCAGACTGCAAGGAGGACGGGGGCTGCCAAAGCTTTTTATGCCCTCTGTGGCTGCCACACCTACCCAGTCTGCAACCTGGGCATGCTATTGGTTGAAATTGTCCAAGAATTTACATGATCCCATAACATGGCTTGCATCCATCTTGTGGCTGGAATCCATTTTGTGTCATCCTTAAAGGGAAAAGAAAAAATACATTGCAATGGGAGAAAGACAAAAACAAACGTTTTAAGGACCGCAACCCCCTTGTAGGTAATAATTTCAAATAATTATCACTGTGTTTTTATGGATGTCCAGGGCGTTTTAATACCCAAGAAATCAATATTAGGCATCTGGGAGCTATTTTGGGTTGATGTCCCCTAACTCCCCTTAAAGGAAAAAAAAATACAGCGATCTGAGACACGACATAAATGCACCTTTTAAGGACCCCAACCCCCCTCATAGGTATTATCAGGCAGAATAAATAATTATCGCTGGGTTTTTACGGATATTCAGGACGGTTTTTAACATTTAAAAACAGCTCATTTCATTGCGCGTCGCCATTAACAAAAACGAAATGTGACAAACCTAATTTTTGTGGTTCTGTTCTGTTCGTTCCAATTTCATCACAATTTTCGTTATTCATTTCGTTACATAACGAAACGAATAACGAATAACGGAATGAAATTTTTTTTTCGTTTCGTGCCCATCTCTACTCCTGAGTTAGGTAATGAATTAGTGGTGTCCATGTTTCAGGGCATCTTTCTGAAATGTTATTACAGGTTACCGTACATTCTGTCTATAGCTACATATATGCCTCCTAGCAGGCAGGGAGATAAGAATATAATCGAGCACTCTTTCTAAACTCACTCTCTTGAGAATCAAATCAGAATAATGAAGAATTGGTCCCGTCTTGTCCAATGCTTAAGTTGGTCTCCCTCCCAAACACAGCCAGCCCATCAGCATGGGCTTGCTTCTCCTCCTCTCTCTTTTCCTGCCCTGCACCTCTCTTCCCCTGCCTGTGACTGATCTCTGCCACTACAGGTGCTTCCTGCAAGCAAGCCTCAGCTGCAGAGGCTCCTGTGTTTCAATCAGAGGACATGTGGCATCCCAAGCCACAACTCCATTTGTGGTCATGCTATTCAGATTTCGGATCTGGAGGCTAAATAGTGCTTTTATGGCTCGCCCTGGCCCTTAGCCAAAGCTGAATGTAGAGCCCTGGTATTTACGCCATTCATAGTAGAGGAAATATGACAGTTTGAGGAGAGGGGCTTAGAAGGCAGCTCACAAAACTGTCTTTAATAAACTTGGGCTTAATGCCATTGTCCCCGGAGGGCCCAGAATCACAAGGTTGGTTTAACAATTGCAGGAGTTCAACTCTACCTTGGGTTCGCTCTGTCTGAACTCTCTGGTTCTCCAATTCATGGGATAATGTTGCAGTTATTCGAAAATATGCCGTGAAGTCAGGAGGTTTGGCAGCTTCCTTTCGAAAAGCCATTTTTATTCCTCTTCTTCTTCCTGACGCAGAAAGATTTCTTCATTGCCTTTCCATGGGAAATAAAACAAATTGGAACAAGGGAGAGGGAATGGGCTAACTTTACAAAGTTCATATTAACAGCTTCCTGCCTCATCCTTCTCCCTGTCTTTTGCACAGAGGCTCCAGATGCTGGCCACACACTGGCTGCAGGTCTTATTCCATCTATAGCACAAAGGCTGGAGGTATCCTCCATTTGAAAGGTGCATAGTCAAGTTCTAGATCAGTGGTTGCCAAACTTTGGTCCTCCAGAAGTTTTGGACCACAACTCCCACAATCCTTTGTCATTGGCAATACAGGCTTGGAATTCTGGGAGTTGTGGGCCAAAGTTTGGCCACTACTGTTCTAGATAAAGGGGGGAAAAGAAACTCTCCCTCCACACTTTGGGGATGGGGACAAAAATAATCACTTAAACATTATAAAAAAAACTGTTGTTTTTAAATTGCATTTTTTAAACGTCTCTTTATTACTGTTATAATGCTTTTTTGGGGGGGAAAACCCTGTCTGTTGGTAGCTTTAAGTTAAATGTATATTATAGCTCAAGTATCTCATGGTGGAAGAGGAATTATAAATACTAATTCTTTGTTACGAGGAGGCAATGAATTCAAAGAGGCCAGCATCCTAGATGCTGCAGAAGAGCAGCCATGTAAGGATTCCTCTGCTCCTGCAAACACCCATTTGCAGCACAACTGATCACTTGTCCAGACTTGCAACCTGTGTGAGAGACCCGGCACTCAAAAGGGAACTTGCCAACACAGGAGGAATGTTCACACAACATTCCTTCCACAATCAAATATGACTCCTTGTTGTTCTTTTTAAAGGTTAATCTTGTGTTTTTCCTTTCTTTACCTTTCCTTTTAAATTCAAATATGGTCTGACAGTTCTTGAATGGAGACCTTAATTTATGGGCTCATCCATCTAGATTTTTCAGGTCAGTGAACCAGTTACTTACCTGTAAAGGTGGTTCTTTGAGTGGTCCTTTGTGAAGCCACACAGATGGGTTATCCTCCAGCATGCACGCGCAAGGCTCGGACCTCCCTAGTTATAGGAGAGTTCATTAGTCTCCTCCCCCCCCCCTTGCACTGGGCATGTGCGAGGGCTTCCCGCCCAAACACCTCAGTTTCCTTGCCACTGCCAAGGTGACTGTTAAGTACCATACACAGTGTGACGGGTCAAGAGGAGAAGGGCGGGTGCTGTGTAGCTTCATGAAGGACCACTTGAAGAATCACCTTTACTGGTAAGTAACTTGTTCTTCTTCATTGTGGCCTTGGTGAAGCCACACAGATGGGTGATTAGAGGCAATACTCACAGGATGGAGGGAAGTCACGCCATCACAAAGGAAAGGACAGCTCTGCCGAAGGCCGTGGAAGACCTTATGCGGGCATCCATCTGTAGTGCTTCACAAAGGTACTGGGCATTGACCAAGTAGCAGTGTTACAAATGTCCTCCAATGGAATACCTTTAAGGAAGGCAACAGGAAGGCATAGCTCTTGTGGAATGAGCTCGAACTGGACCTGGCAATGGTCATATAGCCAACTGGTAGGGAAGTTCAATGACAGAAATAACCTGGCGAGAAAAATGCTGTGGCGAACCTGGAGTCATAACAAACAAACAACTTCTGCATAGACCGGAATGAGACAGTCCTGGATGTGTAAATGGCAAGAGCTCGATGGACATTCAAATAATCCCTTTCAAGTTGTATGGATGGATTAGGAAAAAGGGGAGGTAGGGAGATGGGCTGGGAAAAGTGGAAGGAGGAAACCACCTTTGGGGAAAAAGAGACATCAGGATATGCAACTACCTTGTCCTTATAAAATTGCAGATAAGGTGGGTCACACCAGAATGCACAGAGTTCCCTGGTTCTCCTTGCAGATGTCACGGCCACTGTCTCAAAGGCAAGTAGATGGAGATCGCAGGTTGTCAAGGGCTCAAATGGCAGACACATAAGTTGCTTCAGTACTAAAGACAGCAATCATTGCAGGAGGATAGGTTTGCTATCCGGAAAGTATTCTTCAAACCTCTGAGGAATAATTTGAGCCAGGGATGACAGAAGAACTTGGAAGCAGGTGAGTCTTCTGGCTGACAGGCAACTACTGAGGACAGGTAAACCTTGAGAGAAGAGATGGATAGACCAGACTTTTTCAGATGGAGAAGATACTGCAAGACCTGAGTAAGGGAGGGATTGAGTGGAGTGAACCCTCTAACAGCAGCATAAGAAGCAAACCTCTTCCATTTGTAGGTATACAAATGTATTGTGGGGTGGGTGTGGGTGTGTGAGAAGCTGAAAGGATCTGGTTGATCAATTCCTGATCCTCCAGGCTGTAAGCTAAGGAGGAGGAAGGTCCAGGTGGATAACTTGTCCCCCGTCCTGGGAGAGGAGATTGGGTAGGGTTGGCAGGCGGAAGAAATTGTGAGCCATTCTGAAGAGTGGGGCAAACCAAGCTTGACGGGGCCACCAAGGAGCTATCGGAATGACGCCCGCCTGCTCCTGCTGGATCTTTGACACTACCTTGTGTAGATGGGGGACAGGAGGAAGGCAAGAAGAAGATAAGTCCTCCAACTTGCGTCAGAGCATCTCCCAGAGTATTGCCGCCTCTCCCTGCCCTCGAGCAGAATTGTGGACATTTTGATTTCTGCTGAGAAGCAAAGAGATCCACTATTGGGGTTCCCCATAGACGGTCGTAAATTTGTGGGAGAAGTTCCCATTCATGTAATGCAGCGCCCTTCCTGCTGAGAGTGTCCACCACACTGTTTTCTTTGCCCGTTATGTGCATGGCTATTGGAGAGATATGGTTCAAAATGCACCATTCCCAAAACACTACAGTTAAGAGCAGAAGACGCCTGGAGTGAATGCCACCCTGTTTGTTCATGTAGTGCATGGTGGTCGTGCTGTCGGTGACCACCAGCACTACATTGCTGGAGAGGTGATGGAGAAAGGCCCGGCATGCCTTGAAAATAGCCAGCAACTACAGCTGATTTATGTGGAGGGAA
>JAHTLZ010000010.1:15087596-15103516 GCA_023846285.1 Phrynocephalus versicolor | reverse complement strand
AGTTGCTGTCGTAAAAGAATAAAAAGCATTTTTAAATAAATAAAATAGTTCCACACTCCATTCCACCCCACCCAAAGACTTCGTCATCTCTTTGTGTTTTGGCTTAAACAGTAAGAAAATCCTACAAAGATTCATAATTTATAAAAACAATAACCTTTGAGCTACAGAGCTGGAAGAAACCCTATATATAATCAAGTACAACCCTTCTCAAAGGGACACAGAACGAGCTAGAAATTCCTTCCAGAAAATGAGGAAAGTCTTGACAAACCGGGGCTTATCTATCAGACTTCATACTTGAATATAGTTCTTCGATCCTATGCATTCAGCATACTTCTCTATGGTGTTGAAACTTGGACCCTTACAGACACATTGTGAAGGAAGCTGGAAACATTCAAAATGTGGACGTACAGATGAATTCTGAAAATACCATTGACAGCCAGAGTCACTAATGTGGCTGTATTACAGCACATATATAAAAAGGTAGAAATCCTCAATACAGTAAAGAGAAGAAAACTGCAATATTTCAGACACATAATGCGCAATAAGAAATACCACCTATTGCAAGTTATCTTTCAAGGAAAAATAGATGGGAAGTATTGGCCAGGGCATAGAACATCATTCTGGCTTAAGAACTTAAGCCAATGGTCCACAGTGAGCACAGCTGCTCTGTTTAGAATAGCCTTAGATAGAAACCACTTCAGGCTACTGATCACCAACGTTCTACAAGGACATGGCACTGGAAGAAGAAGGACCTCTGGCTCTGCAGCTAGAGATCTAAACCACTGAGCTATCCAGCAGTTCTCAAGCTATTGACCTGAAATTTGTTCACCTTCAATCTAGGGTCTTCACAAGTATCTCTTTAGAAAAGGGTTGATAGCTATAATAATCATTCATTTTCTGACATAACTAATCCACGTGGTTTTTAAAATGGCATGTCAGAATCGTATTAAGATTTTACTCCACAGTAAGTGAAGTGATGTAAGTCACAGCTGCAAACTGCAATGAATGAACAAGGTGCTGGTTGTGTGCCTGGTTGCAGAAGGTCATGCACCCATGACCTTCTGCAACCAGGCACCCATGACCTTCATGCACCCATGACCTTCTGCACCCATGACCTTCTGGCCAAGCACAGGGTGGGCAGCTTCTTAATTAGTTGTCATTCGCTGCTGTAGCTTGCACATTTTCACTTAAACCAGAGCAAAATCCCAACCAGACTCTGGCAACTATTTCTAAAATGTCTGTCATGGGCCTCAATAAAAATAAATGAAACGTATATATCTGGATATTTAAAACATGTAGTAAGGAAACAGCAAACAAATCTGAACTTGGTCTTGGCGGGGAATCATGATTAAAATGAATCTCTGAGTAGTGATTTAAATGTTTGCTTTAAATCCAATCCACCCTGTCCCTCAGGCAGAAGAGCAGAGTCCTTAGAATTACCCATCAACAATTAGCAGCAGACGGAGCAACAGGTTCCCTGGTCAAAGTTCTCCCCACTGTGGAATTTCCATATTGAGATTAAAGCAATTAGTTCTACTTATGCATCTAAACATAAACTAGTGCACACAATTTTAAAATGCAAATCTGTGTCAATTTGGCTGGAGTCCTGTTGGCAGAGCTGCACTACGCAACAAGAATGATGTCATCAGCCACGCCTGTCCACAGCTCTTTCGGGGCCATAAAAAAGCTTTCTGCAGCCCCTGCCAGGTTTCAGGGTCCCTGACCCTCATGGTGCTTTCTGGAGTGGTTGCAGAACAGGATAGGGAACCATTTTAAGCTGGACAATTGCTGCTCTCAGTCCCAGTCTGGTCTTTAAATGGTTCCTTCTCTCATGCCATGGCTCCCAAAGGCTGCCTGGCAGTGAAGGGGATTCCCCAAGATTGGGGAATATGCCAGGTGGCTTCTGGACAACTCTGTCTTCACATTATCTTAAGGGTTCTGAGGGTAAACATTTCACACGACCCCTAGAATCCGCTGGCAACTTAAATGCGGATTCCCCCAACCAGAGATCATGTGGTTTTTGTCCTGGTTCCTGTGTTCCCACCCTCCAGCACCTGTGAGGGGAGGGAGAAAAAAAAATGCAGGCTCACCTCCGCCTGCTGTCAGCAGCAGCTAATTGTTCCAGAACAGGAAGCCCGTTAGGGATTTCTGTCTGTTAAAAGGGGGGGGGGCAACAAAAACAAACAAAAAGCGGAGGAGGGCCAGGCATGTAATGCTTTAAAATCCGCATAGGAACAGCAACAAGGATTTTACCTCCTCAAGATCAGGTACTTCTAAAATGCACTGTGTCTGTGTGTGTTGTGTCGTTACAGTCGTGACCGACTCTTTGTGACTCCATGTCCAAAAAGTTTTCTTGGCAGGAGTACTGGAGTGGCTTGCCAGTTCCTACTCCAGGCGCCTACAGCACCTGGTATTCCCTGGTGGTCTCCCATCCAAGTACTAACCAGGGCTGACCCTGCTTAGCTTCTGAAATCAAGTGAGATCGGATGTGCTGAGGGCATCTAGGCAGCTCTAAAATGCACTGGGTCACACTTAAGTGGGCGTGGGCGTACTTTTTTTTTTAAGTCTGCTGCTGGTGGGAAAACAATTTTATGCTCTGCATCTGCAAGCACTTTGCATCGGATTTTAGGGGTCGTGTGAAAGAGCTTATGCTATAAAGGCTTGTGGAAATTCATGGCAACGAGAACAATAGAAAAGCCCCCATGTGACAAACACTGTGTTGTATGTTATCTCTGCTGATAATATAAGCTGTTCCAGGGTTGACTCCCCAGCATTAAACTAGGGTTTCATTGTGGCTCACAGCCCCACTGGCTATGCCGGTCAGGAATGGAAGCAATTGTAGTCTAACACACCTGGACAGCAACTGGTTGGGGGACTCTGTGAGCTCTTGGAAGGTGCAACATACCTGTGCCCCACCCCCTGCCATACATGACTAAACCCAAGCATGGCTCAACAATCCATTCATTCATTTCCCACGGGCCTCTTTGGGATTTTCACTCTTCTCACTAGAAATATCTGCATTTCTAGTGTCTTGGCTTCTGTCATGATACCTTTCACAACAGTCTGTCATGCAGCCATGAAATAATGAGAATTCTTCTGTAGCCAGAAGATCATGTGGTGAGGAAGGGCATCGCCTGCAGGGCGTTGAGGTTGCTGCTACAGAAGCAGGTGCAGAATTTACTAAAAATGTTGGGAAACCGGATCTTGAGACACAAAACTGCAGAACCAGGACACTTACAAAAAATGGGAATGTAAGTGCAGAATATAAAAGCAAGCCTTTCATCCTCTGTGATGTAGACCTGGACTGGCTTGGCTTACTGGTTCAAGAGTTAAAGCAGTACCAAAATGACAGGACTCCTCCCCATCCACCCACCCACCCAAAGATTAAGGAGTTTCAAGGAGACTTTGGCCACAAAGAACCAATGGCCCATCATATACAATGGCAGTTCTCAGGGGAATCTCAACAGACCAACCTGAATTGGAATGGGCTTTGTGTGGGCTCTTCCCAAAAACATTATGGGGGGGGGACACAATCATCTTCTTAAAGCAGCACAGCATAGGCTGGATCCTTCCCATGGAAGCACAGTGCAAAAGACACACCCTCCTCTCCAGCTGTGTTGCTCCACCCGATCCTTCTCTCTCTCTCTCTTTCTCTCTCTTGTAGACACCTCCCAACGTGTACCCAATTTGGTATCGGGAATTCAGGGGGATCTTCCTGTGAAGACAGCTGGGGTGCATCCCAAGAATCCTGCTGAACAACAAAAGCTAGCTCTCCATATTATTTTTCTGATCTTAGTCAAAATGCAAGAGGTGGGGGGCAGGAGAACTGGAAGGATGGGAAGGTCAGGAGGTAGTGCCTATTATAAAACCATCCCTGTCCCATGCCCCTCCTTCATTCTTTATCGCTACTCTGTGGTTACCACCAACAGTAGGGAGAGGTGCTTATGAGCTGCCAAAGAGGCCAAAATAATTTGTCTGGCTTGAGCTACCACATACCATAACTTGGATGGGCAGAGGATGCTGCTGGCTGCTCTGATTCAGGAGGCACAATGGAATTGGGGCTTTTCCCAAGGAGAAGAGTGCAGGTGTGTCCCCTACATCTGCCCTGTTCACTTAGTAATTCTCCTCCTCTTCCTCCAAGATTTCTACCCCCTGCCACCAAGATTTCTCCACAATGAGCAGCCTTTGGGAGCCGCAATGCTGCCAAAACTTTTATTCAGTGTTCCAGTCTCTTTTCCACATGACAGTAAGCATGTGTCTCTGCATCTATATATACATATCAGTATTTATATGAATGTAATGCATATATGAATGATAGGTAGAAGGTACAAGTTTCAGACCAATCCCTCTGGCCCGTTCTCACCCTCCCCAAGTGGCCACCAATCCCTGCTTATAAAACCCAAATCCATTTGACAGTCCAGGACATTTTCCAATCATATTCAGCCTACTACTTTCAGTGAGCTTTCAATATTCAGTGATTAATACACCCTAACAAACAGGAGAAAATGCATTATTAAGTAATCTTGCATGATTTTTAAATCCTTAATGGTTGGGATTTTTACCTCAGTGTAATACAGGACGCAAACACCACACAGCATTTTTGTGCATTTCCTCCCCATTATTACAAATGTGGTATAAGGATATCTGTAAGAGGGACCTGAAGGCCTTGGGAATGGACCTCAACAATTGGGAAACCCTGACCTCCGATCGCACTGTCTGGAGGCAAGAGATACAGCATGGTCTACATAAATTTGAAGAGGCATTTGTCCAACAGGCAGAGGAAAAGAGGCAGGCATGAAAAGAACAAAACTCGAGGACCAGGCAAGAAACAGAATACATCTGCCCCCAGTGCGGTAAAGACTGCCATTCCTGAATTGGTCTATTTAGTCACACTAGGTGTTGTTTTTAGGATCTCTACTCCAGGCATGATACCATAGTCTTTCGAGACTGAAGGACGCCAATGAATGATGCCAATGATTATAAATGTGGTGGAAAGCTCAGTGCGTTGAATATCTGCCTGCAGAGGCTGAGAGTTCAATTCCCCACTGTGCCTCCAGGGAGAAGAGCCAGACTGTGTGGCCTTGGGCAAACTGCACAGCCCCATGGTGCCCCCCACCCCAAGAAGAAGAAGGGAATACTCTTCTGAGCATGCCAGGAGTTGAGTCATGGCAACTGGATGTCTTTTCTTGTGAGAATGAAACGTTTCGCTACAAGAAGCTTCCTCAGATCTCACAAGAAAAGTCCAGGTGCCATGACTCAACTTTTAGATAACCTCACATGGATGCCTGAGAATCTTCACAGACATATCTTCTGAGCATTCTCTAACTTAAAAACCCTGAAAAGCCGGAACAGACTTAACATCATACAACTATATTATTATTACCATTCCAAGTTATATCATTTCAAACAAACTTATACATACTGAGCAGTAAGAAGCAAAAAATGAGTTGAATTTGTGGGTCTTTATTGATAAATATTTAAAAATTTATTTCATGACCAAATTGATTGATTTTAATTATTTTTAGTTATTTAGTGACCCATATTACTGGTAGTCAAAGAGTGAAGCACATTTACTTCTTACCTTTACACTGACCAATGCAATCACAACTTGGCTACCTGCTAAGAATGCTACATAGCCATGACTATGCCATTCTACATAGTATGATATTAGATTATCTCAAAATACATTTCAACACTACAATAACTGTATGGAAAAACAAAAGAGTACAATCATCTTTGAGTTATCAAACATTATTAAAATATCTGAGTACTCAAGAGAGTGCCTAGGGCCATTTTCCAACTCCAAATCCTTGTTGAAAACTGCCCAGAGTGGCTTTCTGACAGATGGGTGGTACATAACAACAACAACAACAACAACAACATAGCAGTTCTGGACTGCTAGGACCATCAGCTCCAGTAACCACACCCAGTGCTTCAACAGTGGGAGCTATTGCTCAAAATATCTGGAAGAAATCTGCATGGAAAGACAATATTGTAATGCAAAATGCACATGACTCCAAGATTTCCAAAGTTGCCTCTAAAATGTGATACTGTTCTTTACAGCTGCATCTCGGGCATCTGCCTTTCGCTCTGAACTTCCTAAGATGCTAAATCATATATACATATCCTCTTCCTGACCCAGATGATCACCTATTCCTTGACTGTGACAACTTTGTTATAAGAGATACAGTGTGTGTGTGTTTTGTCATTACAGTCGTGACGGACTCTTTATGACCCCATGTCCATGGAGTTTTCTTGGCAGGAATACTGGAGTGGCTTGCCAGTTCCTACTCCAGGCGCCTACAGCACCTGGTATTCCCTGGTGGTCTCCCATCCAAGTACTAACCAGGGCCGACCCTGCTTAGCTTCCGAAATCAAGCGAGATGGGATGTGCTTAGGGCATCTAGGCAGCAAGAGATACAGTAGGATGAAGATTTTTAAAAGCACTGGTGTTCACTTTTAAATGTTACCTGTGTCCTACTATGCTAGACTTCTCAGTTTCAGGGTGAAATATGAAACAAACAGAATAATACTGAAGTTTGGTCAGGATGGGATGCGGTTTTATTACATAGAACTTTTCTTCATGTAGGGATCCACTAATTTGGTGATAGTCTTTGGACCAAGTCTCACAGTGGAACAAGGCAGGGCTTCTACTTGTGATGATCATAATAGATCTATAGGCATATCCTCCACAGATGCTCAGGAATTATGTTCCAATCTCTTTAGAGGCATACTCAGGAGGAAGGTTGGAACCCACCACATGTACCAGACACAGACTTACATGATTTTTCACTTCTGTTATAAATATGAAAAACAAATAACAAAATACGAACCATAAGCCAAAATTCTATTACAGAGCTAATGCAAGCAGTGTAACTTTTGCAGGCAAAATTACCCTGGTTAAGACATCATCATTGACATGTAGTAGTTAGATGCTGAGCCATACAACACAGTCTACAGCTAATAATGTCTATGATGATTTCTTAACTTGGGGCAATTCGCCTCCAAAAGTTAGGATAACTGTAGAAGAGGATTGCCCCATAGTATTGCCTGTTCATGGAAATATTAAACTCAGTGAAGTTCAGCATTCTTTAAAACAAAAAGCAGGAAAATGTGGGTAACTTGTTGGAAATTTGCAAAAAAGTATGCATGCATTAATAAAGACAAGAGACATTCCCTTTACTCTGACTTGGCTTTCTATTAACATCATCTGGTCAAGCCTGATTGTGTTATCTAACACTAAGAGCCATTCACTCTAATTTGTGATGTCACATCGTAGTAATGTACCTGATGAAATAGCTCAGTGTTTTAGGTATCTGGCTGTGGAGCCAGAAGTTGGGAGGAGTTTAGTTCCACACTGTGCCTCCTCTGAATACAGCTTGTGTGGCTTTGGGTAAGCTGAGTGCTGAGTCCCAGGGCAGCCCCAGAAGAAGGGGATGGTAAACCACTTCTGAGTACCCTCTACCTAGAAAGTCCTGAAAAAGGTTGCCACAAGTCAGAACTGACCTGTCAGCACAAAGTTATTTTAAAGTAATAATGTAGTGCATGAGTGGCTGCCCTAATTTGCTGGGATCATCCTAGAGGAAATTCTGTGTTTTTAAAAGTGTCCTCACTGCAGACTTGGGGGGGGGGATAATTTACAACAGGTTGTGAATATAAAGGAACACCAAACAGTAGAAGGCATTTTCATAAAAAGTCCTCCCCAGCTATCTTTTTGTCTGGATAATTTTTAGAAAGGAACATTCAGAGCAGTTCTAGCTGCCTAGCCTTGATCAGGTTTCTCCAGGTGCCAGAAATAGCTTGGTCAAAACCTAAAAGGGAATAAAAATAAAAAGGTTATGAAGGATCTTGTGTTTTTATGGACTTCATTCTCATTATCGATTGCTTACTGGAGGTCAGAGTTAAGGTGACATAAAGAGGATGTCATTTGATATAGGTGTATTTAGATATGCACACCACTCACAAAACTGGAAATCAAGCCCTCAGCCATTTGGCTTGGGGGGGGGGGGCAAAACGATGGATTCTGGCAGTTGTGGGAGGAAGGAAACGGGGACCTGTAAGGACAAAGCTACCGCCACCGCCCTGTCCTTTTCAGGCAGGTCACCTGAGCTGCCCCTCAGGCAGAAATAGATGTAGCCTTTTTTTTCCTGGGATGGAGTCGGGAGTGCAGCTTTCAGAAGTGAGTTCCTGCACACCAGGGCTGCCTGTTGCAAGGCACGGTTCCCTGTCAGGAAAAGCAGCCGTGTATATATTACTTCGCTCGATTTAAATTCACCCGCCGGTTAATCCGAGGTGAGGTGCAACCCCTGCTCCCACCCGAGCCCCCCCCCCGCTCCCAAACGAAGGGGCTCGCTCTCCTTCAAGTGGTCTTCGCCAAGGGAGTCCTCGGCGCAGTTTCCTTGCTCCCACGCCGCGCGAATCGAGGCGGGCGAGTTCTTAGCGTGGCATCGCCTTCACTCATAGGGTGTGTGTGCGTGTGAAGGGGGTGGGGAATCAGGACGGCTCCCCACCACCACCAGCTGCAGCGCTCTTCGGCAACTCGCGGCCCCTTTCCCGGTACCCAGGCGAGGCGGCTCTCGCGGCCGGTCCCTCTGCCTCCACCGCGCGCGTTTAACCCCCCCCCCACACACACACACACTCACACACACTTCCAAATCCGCCTCCTGCCGCGCTCAGCCTTGGCGTTCTCACGAGAGCGCCGGGCGGGAACCTAGGGAGGGAACAAGACAGCCGAGAGCCGGGTCGGCTCCCACGCCAGCGTCCATCCCGGCAGGCAGGAGCGCGCCCACCACGCGCACACACCCACACACACACACACAAACACCCACACACACACCGCGGCTCCGGAGGCGCATCCCGGGGCATTTCTCCCCCTCCCCCGCTGCCAGGTCCTTGCGCCTTTAATATATCCCGAGCTACGGCTAAGCAGGCACCTTCTCCAAACATTTAGGCCCATTAACATTGTTAAGCAGTGAGTTAGGGAGTGTCAGAAATGTGCTATTTTCACACGCAGGCTGATTGATGAAGGGCGACGCGCGCAGGGCCCCGGGTTGGCAGCGAGACAGGCTTGAACAATGAGGGGGCCCCCAGCCAGCCAATAAATACCAGCCTCTAATCTCATTCGCCCCACGTGGGGACAGACGGGACGCCGAGGCGCCCCGGCCATTGGGTGACCCGCAGCCAACCAGAGGGTGTCAAAAAGAAGCTTCGCGCTCCCGTTGGCTGCTTGCGTTCCCTTTTGTTCTCGCCACCGCGGCGGCGTTTAACTCCTTCCTGTCCCTTGCTTCAGAAGAAGGCCGGAAAGCCAAAGAGGTGCAGAGGGTGTCCAGTTTTTGTCACGGCGCGAAATAGCCAAGGAGAGCGGCACGGTGTATTTGGGGGAGGACGCGATCCTGGAGTAAAGCAAAGCTTGTCACCGTCCCCTATCGCCCGCTACCCTCTGCCTCCACCCCGAATACCGTCCAGGGGCGTCGCCAGGCTAGCACGCCTATTATCCACAAGGAAGCGAGTCCCATCCCCACGTACCAGCACGCCTCCTCCTCCTCCTCGCCTGATCTTCTCGAGCGGCGAAGGGCGAGCGTCTTGGGGCTGGGGGATTAGCAGTGCTTTTAGCCTGCGGCTACAAGCAGAGACCTCGTCTCTCCGGGCCCTTAAAACAGGCCCTACGGGTAAAGAGGACCGAGGTGGCCTAACACATTATGCTGCCTGAGGCGGAATGGGAAATGGAGTGCACGCCTCTGCCCACAAGTCCACTCACGGTACACGGAGCCCAAGGCCAACCAACAAGTTAGTTTGACGCCCGAGGCGGAAGGACCCACAGCTGCCCGCTCCCCTCTTGAGTGTAATAATGTACAGTATATACAGTACAGTATTAATAAATTGATCTCACTACTAGCCGCTATCTTATGATCCAGAGGCCGCCCGACCGGCCTTTCGCTAACACTAAGGCCAGCCCCAAAAGAGGGAAGGGGGGATCCGAAGAAGAACTCGTTTGACCGAGGCAGCTGAACTTGGTAGAGGGGATGGGCCGCAAACGGTGTACACAGAAACTCTCTCCCATGCCAAACCTGATGGCCAAATCTCTCGTCCAGTTTCTCTCTAAATCCCACCACCACCACCACTAGAGGCAACGGGCTGCCCCGTGTCCCTTGAAACTTAAATAGGCGCTGCTTTTTATAGCCAAGGAAGATTCAACGATGAGTCCCCTTGGCTTTTCTACGTTGAACCTCATCTTCGCCTCGGGCGGCAAAGTCGGCCCTTTCCCGAAAGTCTTTCAGCCCACGAGTCCTCGGCTTCTCACTTATTAGGCAAGCAGAGAAAAGAGCCCGAAGGCGAAAACGATGCTGTTGGCCCGAAGCTGATCGCCCAGGAAGGAAGGCGCCTGTCGAGACTAGTGGCAAGGACCGCGCAGGGCAACCTCGATCGCGACCCCGTTCCCTTTAGTGACTGACGGAGGCTGAACCGACGAGTTAGGCGCACTGAAACCCCATCGATACGAATTGAATTTGATTAGTGGGCAGCAACAAGGCATCGGATTGCGCGAGAAACGGCTCCTCTTATGCTGCGGTCGGAGGCCGGGGTGGTGGCTGTGGTGGTGGTTGGATTTCAGTGGCGCAAGAAGACGGGAGAAGAAGGCCGCCGTCTCCCGGGCGGGGAAAGCCTACGGCGGGCTCGTGGTCGTGAAATGCAAGAGCCGAAACGTCCCTTCGGCCTTCTCCGACGGCAGGGTTTCTGCTGACCTCCCCAGGAAGGAAGCACGGGGGCGGAGAGGGGAAAATAAATGGCTTTTACGACCCTGAGCCCTTTGGAGGCAACAGGGAGGAGGACCAAGCACCAGGGGATCTCCGTGAGACGAGTAGACCGAATCCTAAGAATCAACCTTGGCTTAAGGCGAGGGGGGCCCAGGCTCTGTCGGCCCAGAGGCTCTGTGGCCACCACCCCCAGCCGAGTCCAGGCTTTCCACTCTCAAAGCCACCGCCGTTTCCCTGGCAAGAGGGCCGCTTGGGGTGGGAAAAGGCGAGCCTCCAGATCCTGCTGAAGTCTTCGCCATTTTCCCCCTTCTTGTCGAGCGAGACCGGGCGGCCCCTTCAGTCCCCCAGCCCAGCCCGTCCTCCATTCCTGATGCACTCTGGGTAAAAAACGGGTGATACATTGATCGCCGGCCTCCCTCCCATGCGTTCAGGGGAGGTGACCGACGATCTTTTGTCAGAGGGTCCACTTCCTACTCAAAAGCAAGTCTCGGCAAGGGCCCGACTCCCGCTTAGCTTCAGGGGGGGCTCCAAGCGGCTTCTCTCACCCGACCCCACCTCTCGGAGAAGGGCGCGGTGGGCCTCGGGAGGCCATAACCGCAGAGGAAAACCTTTGGCCAGAGAGGCTTGTGATGACGCTGGGGGTGGGGAGGGTTACCCCGGTTGGGCACCCCCCCGGCACGCCTTCCGGTTTCGCTCTCGCCTTCCCCTCCCATGATGGGAGGAGGAGGGCGGGGGAGCAGAGACCTGAATTAATGTTCTCCCTGCCCGCCCTTCCGCTCCCCCCCCCCGCGTCTAGTTCAAGGGAGAAGCATTTCAGATTTCAGAGAACCACCAGCGTCACTTTCTGGAATTCCCTCCGGCTTTCGAATAGTTAAGCCCTCGCTCTCCGGCATCCGTGCCGTGATGATCTCCCGCTCCCCTCCCCAATATGCGGAATCGCAGCCTCCTGGCAGGGATTCCTTCCAACGCCACGATCTGAGAAGTCACCGACTAAGCAAGTTAACAAGTGAACAATCAAATGCAGCCAATTTGGCTAGAGTTGTACTGTGAGGGATGCCAATAGAGAAGGGCGAGGGGAAAAAAAGAAAAAGAAAAAGAAAAACGAAGCCAGCACTGGCAGCTTTTGTTACCACCTGGGTAAGGACAGGGCACACACTGGCAAGTGTCCACTAGCGTCTTCTCTCTCTCCCCTCGGCCCCCCTCTGGGCGGCGACTGCTTTCCCTTCATGTCTGGAGCTGTCTGCCTTTCAATACAGTGAACTCCTAATGATGCAGTCTTTTTGCCTACACAGAGTTCTGAGGTCAGCACAACTGTGTCCAAAGAGAACAGGTTTATTTATTTTTGAGTATTTATACCCCACCTTTCTCCTTGAAAAAGGACTCAAGGCAGCTTACAGTAATGAGGGATAATATTCAGTCCAATGCAGTTAAGACACATTCAAGTATTGAGAGCAGAGAATTGAAGGACATCTTACAGCATTAACACAACATTACATTAGGATATGGCATTCTGAAATTGAAGAATATATTGAACTGGCCTAGCTGCTGCTATCCTTTATTTCCAGCAAAGCTACTGTAAATCTGTTTTTGAACAAGAATTTCTGTCACCTCCCAGATCAATGCATCCTGCAGAACTGATCACAGTTGTGCCAGCATGTTCCTACACAGCAGGTCCTCTTGTATAGCTGGGTTATTAGATAATGTTAACTACAGGGGGATGCAGGTACCTTGCTGTAATATTCCAACCATTTTTACAGCTTAGATTTCCTCAGGTCCTCTTGGCATATCAGTGTAGCTTCCCCCAATCTGGGCTGTGACTACAATAACAAATGCACAAAGACTGGCTCTGCAAAGCATTTTGAATTCACAATGCAAAGGCAAATGTGAATCAGCTTGGCCCTTTTTGCTTCCAATTCTGAGATTTTTTTTTTAAAAAATGAATAATTCAAATGATATTTTTGTGTGTGATTGGGTTTTTTTTTTCTGCAAAAGGAAATGGGTGTGACTCTGGGTGGTGTTATGGTGACATATTAAGCAGAGGTGTGAGACCTTGATAGGAACCTTTCTGTACTTGCCCCAAAGTATATTTTTAAAATCTGGCCATTTAGTGCTAGATCATCTTATCACTGCATTGATACATTAGTTTCGTCCTGGATCACCTCTATACAGAAACACATATACCAGGAAAAAAGGTAAGAAATGGAAGCCAGGAATCACCAGGTGGTCAATACGAAAGGAAAGGGGACATAAGCTGTGGACAAGTATCAAATCACATCAGATGGAGGTTCAGCATGGACAGGGTATTTGTGTGATCACCTAAACCCAATACAACCATAAAACAGACTGAATCAAGCCAAACATGGTTGTGTTCATACAAAAAAGCCTGTATCTGCAGCAAGTGTGGTTTGTGGTGGCTGAGAATCATGGGTCAAGGCCGCCTTCAAGAAAAGCAGTATTTCTGCTAATTTGGGAATATTTTGCGCCCTTGCTGTTGAGACATTGATCCAGAGAGTTCCTTGGATACATGTATGAGACCCCAACCTCTTATTCTTTCTTAACAAATCAAATAATTTTACTACCCTTTGTGTTCTGTCCCCACTTGATCTAAAAACCTGTTGTATTCACATTATCATGCATGGAGGAAAAAGTACGGGTGTATCCAAAAAATGCAGAAAACCCATTCCTTTGTCCTCCCTCCGTTTACCTGGTTGCCAGATTTCACTTTGCTTCTGAGTGTGAACTGAGGTGGTCTGTGAGTTAAGAGTGGTTAATTAATATAATCTCCAGGAAGAGATATGGAATATATTAAGGTTCCTTCTAGGCCAGAGATAAAAATCTGGACTATAACATATGGAAAACAGTCCCAACATTTGCAACTTGTGATCTCATTCTGATATTCTGATGAGGAACTGAGTGCCTTCCTTACATTTTCAAATGCCACGAGCCCTTCTTGTCCTTACAGGCCTGAGGATTTCTGCTTGGAATTCACGAATGTATGAAGCACAAATCCTAAATGACTCCTTGATGCCTTTTTCTCACTTGCCGTGGACAAATCTTGTTTGGCCTCAAGACCTTCCGTCTTCAGCCCTGTTGCTTTCCACTGGCACTAATGTCCCGTAGAATCCACCCCCTTTCCTAGTTTCATGCTAGTACCCTCTCTTTTAAAATCAAGGCAAAACCCCAACATTTGCAACCAAAGCTGCAGACATCTATCATTTGCATCTTGTATCCAATCAAAATAATTATGCTTTCTAGACATTTTTAAAGCAAAGACCCCCCTGGCTTTGAGCTCCTTAGAGCACAATTTGCCAAAGGCAGACTCCTACGTCTATAACCACATCTCCATGGCAGCCAGCTGCTAATTTATTACATTTATGTATATTGTGGTTGCCACCTCTTCAGGAGAAGGTGGGGGCTTGGGGGGATGGGGAGACCCACACTCCCTTCCTGTATGTTAATCCAGTTAAAACACATGCAAACTTATTGTCTAGCACTGGGGCCAAGCTTTTGGGGGGAAAAACGGGAGAGGGAGGGGAGCAGTAAGATAAGAATAGTCAGGCCTAGGCAGTATATAAAACTAGTCAAGTGGCAATCCTCATGCAAATTTAAAACAGAACATTAGGATGGTGCTAAAATACCCATCAGGTGGTAGGCTTCATAACAGCCAAGCCTATAGAAAGATACTGTTTTAAGTTGCTTCTCAGTCTACCATCCAAAGACAACTGGGGTGGGGTGGGGGTGGGTTGTAGGCAGAAATGGTTCTTTACTCTTCCTTCCTGTGTAACATGGATGGCAAAAGGCCCCTGGATGCTGTCAGACAGCAAATCCCACAATCCCTCACCACTGGTGATGCTGGGCAGGGTTGCTGGGAGCTGCAGTCCAAGCCAAATTAATGTCTAGATATTACCTATTGATGCTGTATTAGGACTTCAGCACCCTGAGCTGACAGCCCCCAATCTACCCCTCTCTCATTCAATGACGTTGTGTTCTTCTTGTGACAAACCAGAGCCCCCTGTCAGCATTTATCTGCAACAGAAAATAAATAATAGAGGCCACTGCATGGCCTCCAATATCTTTTGTGCAGCAGGCAGCAGACAGGCTGTCTAGACTTCTTTTCCATCCGCTTTTGTTTGACTGGATGTTTCCAAGACATTTCCAAACACTATGCACAGTAAAGGCTGTGAGGTGAACAGGTAACTCCTCAAAAACCACCAGGACCACCACCAATGCCGTGTGTTTTAGTAGAGGGCCTTTTCTGGCCGCCATTTTGTTTTACTCTGCCTGAGGTGAAAGACAAGGTATTATTATGTGTCTTCTCTGCCTTGTATGCATGCTGGACCAGACTAGGAGTTGAATTTGGCTCCAATACAAGGACAACTCAAGTCCTAAGGCAGAGCAACAAAGGGCACCCACTCACTCAATATACCCAGCCAAGTAATGTTGGCACCTGAGGCAGAAATCTTCTGTTGGCAGCCCAGGTGGCATGTGCCCTCAAGTTGCTTCTAACTTATTGGGACCCTATCTGGGTTCAAAGGCATGTGCCAAATGTAAGTAGTTTTTCTGTAGCCACTCCTTACCTACAAGGTGAGTTTCCATGATGATTGGGTGGCAATTTGAATCCAGAGCTCTTGAATCCCATTCTGACACAGTCCACTACACCACGATCGTTCAACAAATACACAATAATGGCAAAGTATCTAATAGATGCCTTTCTATGACATCCCAATTTGCTTCCTGGCTCTGATCAACATTTGGGCCCACCCTGCTTCAACTATGGGGCTGAGTAGGCATTCTTTACTATAGCCCAGAATAGCAGTGTTGTTGAGGGGTGCATGGCTGGTTGAATGGCACTTATCTTCCCAACTCTTTGCTGCTTCACCTCACTTCCTAGGGGTCTGCTGCCTGTGGCACCTGCCTCATAGTTCCCAACAGTAGGACTTATAAGGAACTCACCACAGACCGCTGGCTGGCTAGGCTTCTCATCCTTAGGTGTAAGAGGCAATTTCCAGGTAATCCTGCTAATCTGGTGTCTGAAGTCTGCAGTGGTTGTAGGGTTGCAGCAGCCAATCAAGTAGTATAGGGCATGCCATTTAATATTTCATTGCTTTCATACCCGTTGTTGTTCTTCTTCTTCTTCTTCTTCTTCTTCTTCTTCTTCTTCTTCTTCTT
>JAHTLZ010000010.1:15075490-15087586 GCA_023846285.1 Phrynocephalus versicolor | reverse complement strand
TTCTTCTTCTTCTTCTTCTTCTTCTTCTTCTTCTTCTTCTTCTTCTTCTTGTCATCAGCCGTTACTTCACGAGCCGCTCGCTTCGCGGTAAGCCGTCATTTGCGTGCGAACCGACCGCTTCAGTCCGCACGCTCCTCCCTTTTGGCTGCGACGTCACCCCGACCACGCCCCCTTTAGCGTGCTCCAACCGGGGCAAGTGATGCCCCTGGCGGAGGACGGGAATCTCTTCGCTTCGCATCTCGCTTCGCACCCAGCGCCACGTGTGGTCTCAGTTTTTGGCTTTTATTTCAAGTTTTTTAAAAAAATATTCAAACAGGGATATCGATGCATCGCTATATTGTTTCATCGCTTTGCGCTGTTACTTCCTCGCTCAAGTAGCAGCGGCGGCGGCGGCGGCGGCGGCGGCGGCGGCGGCGGCGGGCGCAGGAGGAGCCGCTGCTGCCTCGCCCGGCCAGAGCAGGGCACCCGGGGCAGGCAGCGTGCAAGCGGCGGAGGGCGGGCGGCTGTGCCATGCGGGGCTCCCCCCGAGTAGCGGCGGCGGCGGCGGCAGGGGGCTGCCAATGATGCCAGGAAACAAAACACAGGATCGTACAGTAACCACGCTCTGTCGTGAATGACAGCCAAGCATTGATGCATCGATACACCCGTCCCTTTTTTTTAAAAAAAATCAAAGAACGCGGGAAACGGGGGAAGAACATCAGTGTTTTAATGCGAATGGAGCTCGTGAGGTCATTCTTGATTCGAACGGAAAAGCGGCCCGCGTGAGTACAGGGGAAAAGGGGTGGGGGCGAAGGGAGACCACGTGATCGCCTTCGCATTCAAAGCGAAGGCAATCACGCTGCGAAGCGAAGAGCCTCGTGAAGTGACGGCCATCGTCATCGTCACGTGGCATCAAATCACCTCTGACTCATGACAACCTTATGTATGTGCGAAATCCAAAATGCCCTGCCCACAGCAGCCCTGCAGAGCACCTGCAGACTCAGGCCTGTGCCTTCCTTTAGGCCAGGAGTCAGCCCATCTTATATTTGGGCTTCCTGTTTTCTTGCTGCCTCTTCCAGAGAATTCTGCCTTCTCATGCTGTGTCCAGAGTAGGACAACCTCAGTTGTCTGCTCAGCGACATGTCAATAATCAAGGCCGACCTAAAACCAAATAAAAGGGTCAAGCAAATTCTTTTCCCAGTGAGCCTCGGCCAAGCTTCCTTGCCACCCCTTTTAGGAAGCTGCCTTGTATGAGGCCAGACCATTGACTCCATCTTGCTCAGCACGGTGTCTATACTTTCAAACAGAACACTTGCCTTTGCCCAGCGCTCCCCCGATAATGTCAGGGAAGGCACTTGGGACTTTTCACAGACTATATAATGTGTAGCCTGCCACTGATCCACTGCCCTGCCCTCTTCTTTCACTTCATTTGATCACCCCCTTGCCCCTCTACCCACTACCCCACCTCCCAGTCATCCAGAGCTATAGACAGGTGTCATCTTGGGAAAGGAACGTTTGCGGAAAGTACAGGTTATCAGATCTTTCTCAAAAGTTGCCATGTCACTGACAGATACAGAGAAAAGGCATCACACTGTACACAAACCATCACATATCTTGTCTGGTGGCAAGACTGGCAGCGGACAAGCAAGGCCTTGGCAACGATAGGAACTTTCCTCTCTGTCTCTCAGAAAATGGCAATGCAATTTGCATTCCTTAACATCTCTTTCCAATGAATGATGACGATAATCTGGAGTGGTGAGTAGGGATCTTGTCACGCCATTTTTGGTAGCATATCTACGCTCCAATCACTGTGAATTTGAAAAGATAAAGGCCTTCCATTTGAGGAACCATTCATTGGATGGTGCTGTAAGGCTGGGAGTCTCCAGCTATAACCTGGCACACATTCTAGCATCACATGTTGAATTTTAAGGCACATCTAGAGGGCTGGGTGTGATTGTAAGAGTTCTCATCCAACATGTGCTGCTGGTGGTGATGTCCTCCAACATAACAAAATGAAGAAATCCTGTTTCTTACTGTAGTAAGCCACACTAGAGAAGATCCACTGAATCGATATGGACTTGTTGAATAAGTTCCATTATTTCAAATGGGCTGACTCTAGTTTTGTCCTGCTATCCTAACTTACAGTTAGAGTAGGCCCATTTGAATTAGTGAAACTTACAGGGAAGTTGACTTACCAAACCCTACTAATTCAATGGCCTCTACTGCAACTTGCTTTGCTAAGCCCCCCAGATTTTAGCCATACTCTTAAGAGGTTTCTGTGAAGGATTGGGTATGGTATATTAGATAATAATCCCAATTTTAAAACCCATAGTATTCATTTATCTTTTAAAAAAATCACTATAGGAACAGGATTTTATAATTTATATTCTATATTGATTGTTTTAAATTGTATTGTATTTTATAGATTTAATAATTAAGTTTAGAGTTTTAATACATTGTTGTATGTCGCCCAGAGACTACTTGGTAGTGGGGTGGCTAAAAAGTTTTGTAAATAAATAAATAATATGACGCTTTCTACTCATATCTCTATCAAGAACACAATTTCAATCAAATTTTAAACAAACATACGGTCCTGGAATGATTTGTACATATTTTTATCACTGTTATCAGTATTATTATTAATAGTACTATTGTGTGTGTGTTGTGTCATTACAGTCATTACCAACTCTTTGTGACTCCATGTCCATGGAGTTTTCTTGGCAGGAATACTGGAATGGTTTGCCAGTTCCAACTCCAGGCATCTATGGCACCTGGTATTCCTTGGAGGTCTCCCATCCAAGTACTAACCAGGGCTGACCCTGCTTAGCTTCCGAAATCAGGCAAGATCGGATGTGCTTTGGGCATCTAGGCAGCTACCATAGTAGTATTATATTGTACTTATTATGTTTCAGCTTTGCTGGTGCGCGGAGGTGGACCACAGAGTGATGCCTAAAATCAGGAGTCAAGTCTTAATTATTTGCAGGTGAGATGATGATGATGATGACAAATACAAAGGGTCAAGCCTAAAAATGAGGTGTCAAGTGCTAAAACAAATATGGGTGATGTGACATGTTTGCAAAATGACTGATTTTTTTAAATTTGGATAAACAAATTAGCACCTATTGTTTAAAATGAGTAGCCAAATGTCAAATATTTTGGAATGACTCCAGTTGCTGAAATTAGTATGGGGATGACAACTTGATCTCTTCCATATTCTTGTAATTTTTTGCCTTCATATTTGGTACTTTGCAACCTTTCAGTTTTCTTTTCTTTTCAGGTTACTTGTTGATGGCATAGTAAGACATGTTTCTTTTTCTTGATTTAATCTCTGGTAACTTGCCTATCCCAGTATAGTACCTTAGTTTTTTTTTCTATAACTAGAGGTGGCTGGAATTTATAATATAGAGGAAAAGGTGTGAGTAATCCATATGATTTGGCTTACTGCAGTAAAATAAAGTTTGCAACTTGGACATGCCTACAGATCTAATACTGTAGATTAATGCTCATTTGGGGCAACCCGCTATGAAATACTGAACTTGGTGGTTCCCAACCTTGGATAACTGTTCTTAGACTGCAATTCCAAGAAGCCATCACCACTAGCAGTGCTGTCCAGGGTTTCTGGGAATCATTGTCAAAGAACGCCTGGCTTACCCAAAGATTGTGAACCACAAATTAAACCATTTCCTTAGATTTGTGACCGGTCCTTCATATATCACTTTCATTTGGGTTCACAATTATTTTCTGATAATACTGGGTGCAATTTTCCTGGTCCTGGGATGTGCATGTGAATCCCTTCATTACAGCCCAAAGACAGCCTAATTTAAGCCATGTGTTGAATTGTTGCTTATCAACATTATCACCCAGGAGGTAACCAGTGTGCTATCCATGTAATGGTTCCCCACATCATGCATCCTTACACGGTGAAGCCTTCATTTAAGCAAGTTGGGTTTGTTTCACTTGCAGGTTTTTCTGTTTTTTTTTCTATCATCTGATGAAGTAGAGCCATGCTTTCAGAGAAGTAGCTTAAAGGTTTGGCTGTTTGACTGACCATACTAAGTTTATTGAGGTCGACAATTTAATGCCTACTCATCCTCCATGTATTTGTTTGTCTGGGTGGATGTTTGCTTCTTTCAATTCCATCTCACCCATCTTCCTGAAGATGGTTTACAACATGAAGATACACACAGTACAATGGATAAAAATTCAAAGATTCAACAAGGACACAGAATCAAAATAATGACATAAAAGTGGAAGGACTGCAGAGTGATGCCTAAAAGTTAAATTGGAATAGACTGGGATACCTTATACATGCATAACCACTTAACTACTCCATGGACAATACATTGGAATCCACTGAGATACGTTTTGCATGCATAGCCACTTAACTACTCCATGCCAAATAAAGGTGCTCCATGCATGCCTTTAAATGATGGCACTGGTGTTTCCCTATTAAAATCATCAAGGTCACTTCCAGTGCACAATTCCAAAAGAATATGTTAATACTGGGATTGCCCAGCTATTAGTAGAAATAATTTTGCATTTTGCACTGCGTTCTGTTCTGAGTACTAATTGATGTTGTTTAAATTTCCATGTCCCTGCAGGCTATATGATTCATGATTCCATAGTTCAAGCCACAGTTCTTCACTTCTGCTTCACATCTATGATTCTATGATTCTGTAATCTGTATTAGGTGAGAATCTGACTTAGTTTGCAAATTTCACTGCTGTGGACTATCACTGAGGGTGTTTTAATGAAGGAGGGCTTAAGCGTGACCCAGATTGTTGGTGGCAGCTTTGAGATTCTTGAAACAATGTGGCTACCTCCAGCAGTACACTGTACTGCTCAGCCTGGCCAGCAGCAGCTGCTGTACCTCTTTCTGCCCCATCTTTGTGTGTTAATCACTTCACTCTGCAGCCAGTGTATGTTTACCCATTATTAATAAGGCCTGTCATCTCACTTCTTTCACCCAGACCACTTCTGTGCCAAGGAGATCTTGGATGTGGGTCTTTTCATTCTTTAAAGGGACAGCAGTTTCATGGTGCCCTTGGAATAACAATAAAATAAACACATAAAATAAGCACACTCTTCGAAGCCACATGCCAGTGAGGAAACATCTCTCTCTCCCACTTGCCTTTCTCTGGAAGGGTGGGGGAGGAGGAAGGGAAGTGCCACAAAATCAAAGTTTGCTGAGGTCTTTCTCTTCTACATCCTGTAGGCCAGAAGTTCTCATGTCTCTTGTTATTCCTCAGAAGTTGTCCAGAGACCATTGACTTAATGCCTACAAAACTCAATGGCCCATCTCACTCAATAAATACATGCAGGAAAGGAGGTCTGTTTACCCCGGGGTAGGCACAGCATGGTGCTTCAGGCATTTTTACCCTACAACTCTTTAGCCAGTCAATGGGGAGGAATGTTGGGGTCGTGGTTGAAATAGCATCTAAGAGCATTATCCCACAGCCAGAAGAACCGGTTCCTAAGAGAAGGCGGATTCGCTCTGACGACAATCACGTGATTTGGAACGGGGGTTTCTGTGTCCTCACGGACACTGCTGTATTCGCCTAAATTTTGTCCCCACCACTGTGACGTGGATCAAAACACCACTTTCTGTGATATTTCCTTGCTGTTCCATTGCAAATCCATACAGCACACCCTACAACAGTTTTTTTTTAAAAACTAACAAAAGAAATTTTTTTCCTGAAACTATAATTTTTTTAAAAAAACCATGGGAAGTAAGCACAACCAGGGATAAGAGAAAAAAATAACAGTGTTTTGGGGTCCCCACTTAAGTTTGCATCAGCTTAAAAGACTCATTGAAAGCGGCACCAAAATCAGTATCTCCATAGGTGGTTGCTGGAAGACCCACTGGGGTGCGCTTAAGGGGGCGTGGGTCAGGGTTTTTTTTTTAACTGCTGCTCATGGGGGCATGATTTTTGAAGATGTTTTTCCTGTATTTACAAGCACTTTTTAGCAGTTGTGGGACAAGGCTGTTAGTAGCTGTCCTTTACTTACGCTCATGGACTCCAGATCACTACCCAGACTGGCTGCCATCATCAATACTACATTATGTTTGTCTGTATATACTCATCTGTAAATGTTAGAAAAATTGCTTTTTTTGTTACCATATTGAGTGTGGCTACCAACAAATAAAGAGTACCAAGACATAACTAATCAGTAGGGGCATGCAGGGACCCATCTCCCATTTTATTTGGGTATGCAGATCAGGGCTGACCTGCTTTTGGTAACACACCAGCCCAACTGTTGTCTGAGTCCCCAGTAGTATTTGTGGTTCTCAGTGAAGACCCAATTTCCATGAATGGGGAAAACCAAATTATATCATCATGTCATAAATTAGAAACTGTAGGCAGGGCAGAAGGGCACCAGTAGCAATCTGTAGAACTGGGGCCTTGTTTTTACTTCCTATTTTCCTCCACCTTCAGAGGAAAGTCACAACCAGCTTCTTAAAGCAGCCAGTGGGAAGGGAGTGAGTGTGAGAAATGCACACAGTTGTCTGATGCCTTTTTAAAAGGGCAATGCAGAGAGCCTTCTTCTCGACATTTTTCATCCTTTCTCTCTGCTCTTGCCCTTCCTCTTCCTTGGATTTGAAATTAGCAGTGCTGCAACAGCAAGGTTTTGATTATTGAATTAGTGATTTTGCAGCAAAAAAAGGTCAAGAAAGGTCCATTGGTAAGGCAAACAGCATACTCTCATTCATTTTTCTTAACCTCCCCTACTTCTCCACTTCTAATAGCACGTCATGAAAGAAAAGTTACTTACCTGTAACTATCGTTCTTCAAGTGGTGATTCCTCTGCACCTGTGCAAGGTTACATGGAGATTTTCAGAGCTTTAATGACTATCACCTATGGACCTCCTCCCCTTCATATGGGCTAATCAGTGCCATGCCCTCTCAGTTCAGTCACTTTGCCTGCTGCTGTTGGGAAAATGCAAATACTGTGAGGGATAGTGGGGAGGCTGGGCAGGTAGCATGTGACTTCACAGAATGACCAGTCAAAGAACGATAGTCACAGGTAAGTAACTTTTATTTAATCTTCATGGTCCTCTCTGATTTCACACACATGGGAGACTCACAAGCTTACTCATCCAGAGGTAAGACATCAGGGCAAGACAGAAGTCAAAACTGCCCTGCCAAAGCAGCACAGGCTGCAGCTCTGACATCCAGTGGAAGTGGGGACACCGTTGCCCATGTGACCACCTTACAAATATTTGGAATGCTGACTCCTGTCAGGAAGGCTGTGGAGGATGCTATGGCTCTGTCGTAGTGGGCCCAAACAGCTTCGGGGAAAGGCATCCACGCTAGCTCGTAAGCGAGCTGGATCGTCTCTATGACATACTTGGAAATAGTCTCAGAGGAGATAGCCAGCTCTCTAGATGCCCCTAGGGTGCTGACAAAGAGACTGGAGAAGTCCCTGAAAATCCTGCCCATATAAAACACTAATGCCCTGGGGGTGACTGGAAAATGTTGGCAAACAATGGACTGGGAGACATGGAAATCTGTCACCACATTTGGGAGGAAAGGGACATCTGGGTACAGGGTCACCCTACTGTGTGAGATGGGGGGGCTCCCCTCAGGGGATTGTAAATTTATTTGTGAGCTGAGCTGATGGCCACTAAGGCACCATCTTCAGGGACAGCAACTTATCTGACACCCTGGCCAAAGGCTCAAGGGGGTGTCGGGTCAACCTACTGAGCTGCAGGGACTACTGAGGCATGACCCTGCCCCTTGGGGCTTCATGTTATTTAGTCCTTAAAGCACTGACTTTATAGTTGGGTGGCAAAAAAGAAACATGAAAACTCTGCACCGAGACGATGGTGAGCCATTATGACTGCTATATAGACCCTAAGGGTGGCCAGTGAGAGGCCCTAGTGGAATGATGTAACAAGGAGAGAGGGGGCCTGCCAATGAGGTGGGTAAGAGCCCAAAGCCATTCTGTCATGCAAACCTGATAAAACCAGCCCATTCAAGGACATAAGCCCTTGAGAAAGATGGCCTCTTGGATCACTACTGTGACAACGGGATGCTCCTCCACACAGACAGGTGCCAGGAGCATAGATCCTGCTGCAGGATTGCTCCGCTCTGCTGGAACAGCAGGATATAACACAGCAGGAGAGCGACAAAGTCTGAGTGTGGCCATCCATGGCTAGCACGGCCACCAGGGTACTATGAGGATTGCATTGTATCTTAATGACGGCCCTGAGGGAGGGGGAGGGGTGGGAAGATATACAGGAGAGCACGCTTCCACAGAACCATGAACACATCTCCTAAGGCATCCAGGCCCTGCTGTGCTCTGGAGCAGTGAAGGCAGCTTTCTGTGTTCCCTGTGGTGACAAACTTGTGCATTTTGGGGTTGCCCCAGATCTGGCAGAGCCTGTGATCATAAGTCTTCTCTGAGAGCCCGCTGAGGCTGTGGGCTGTACCACTGTGCCATCAAACCACGGTGAACTACCATCAAAAACCATGGCGGGTGTGACATCACACCCTGAGTTTGAACTGTCAGGTAAAGGACGGGCAGCAAGTGTGCACCCCCTTGCTTATGTCTGTGAAGATTCTCAGTCATCCAGGTAAGTTTATCTGGAAGCTGAGTCATGGCAACTGGACTTCTTTTTCTTGAGAGATTGAAACATTTAGCTGCTCATCCAAGCAGCTTTGTCATACTGTCGAAGCTGTTTGGATGAGCAGCAAAACACTTTAATCTCTCAAGAAAAAGAAGTCTAGTTGCCATGACTCAACTTCCAGACACCTCCTTGCTTGATGATGTAGACCACCAGCATTGTGTTATCCATATGAATGTGAACACCACGCCTACTACTGAGGGCTTGGAAGCCTTCAGGGAGTTTCCAGACTGCCAGGAGCTACCAAAAATATGGAGCCAGCACTGAGATATGGAGCAGGACCTATGGGTGGTTTGTCTATCGCACTGTGCCCTCCCCACAACCCAAGGGGTTCACATCCACCCATAGTATGGGGCCGAGCAGGCTGCCAACCGGTGGGTCAGCCACCTCGGCCCACCAGGTGAGCTGTTGTGCCACCTCTCGAGGTACCTGCAAGTGTTTCTCCTGATTGTTAACTTGTGGGTTGAAAGAGACAGCAACCCCACCTGGAGCGACCTCACATTCTAGCAGGCATGCTGTACCATAGCTGTCATCGACACCATCAACCCAAGGAGGCACTGGGCTAAACCAGCCAGACTCTTGCCTCTGCCTGGAAGTCCACAACCAAAGGAGCAATCCACCATTGCTTGTCCCCAGGCAGAAAACACCTGGCCATGACACAAACTCATATGATCCCAGTGTATGGGAGTACATGGGATAGGCAAAGCCTCAATTTGTCGAGGTTCACCTTGAGGGCAAGGTCCTCACGCAGCCAATCTTTAGGTATGGAAAGACAGTGCCCCTCCCCCCCCCTGAGGTGGAAGGACACCGAAACTGGCGCCATGCACTTGGAGAACACCTGTAGCATGGGGGGGAGGGGGAAGGGAGGGCCTTGAACTGATATGCAGAATCACCTGCCATAAACCTAAGGTGGTGGGGGGTAGTAAAAGTCACATGGAAAAGTGGCACAAGGCAATAGCTGTCATAGACTGCTCAGCTGCAGTATCCACTCTGTGCCTGGCAGCTATGCGCTCTTGGTGCATCAAGGTCATGGCCTCCTGATGGTGTACAAGGGCTCTCTGATGGTGCTCCTCAAGCAGCAATTCAAATAAGGTACATCCTTGCTGCACGCATGGCACTGGAAGGCCCCCATAACTTGCTTCCTTAAACTTAAAGTAGTCTAGGGAACAGGCCTAATGGCCCAGGGGATCCAGCTTCCTGGCCTCTTTGTTTGATGGGACATATTTATTTATTACATTTATTACATGTCCTGCTCTGAGTGACATTCACTTAAAGGCTTTTGACAATGGGTGCTTCACAAAGCCCGGTATCGGCCCCTGCAAGCAGGGCGCTAGTTAGGACTACCTCATCACCTTCAACAGGGATGGAATGAACCCTGAGTGGCCCAGAGGGGCTTGGCCCTAATTAATGTCCTCCCAGGCTTTGCCAGTAGAGATGGTCACGAATCAAAAAATGGCGTTTCGTTTGTCGTTTAGGGGGTCTGTTTCGTTTCGTTTCCGTTTTTCGGGAATTTTTGCAAAAAAATCATTTTCATTTTCATTCGTTTCGTTACCATTTCGTTACCATTTCTTTCAATTTTTTGTGATTTTTTTTAACATTTAAAGCGGATCACTTGTATTGCCGTAACAAAAACGAAACGCACGACAAAATTTCCAGTGTTTCTGTTTGTTTTGTTTCATTTTAGAGACAAAATTCATTTGTCGGTTCGTTGCGTAACGAAATGAAAAAACGAAAATGGAAACAATTTTTTTTTGTTTCATACCCATCTCTATTTGCCAGACTCAACAGGTGCTGACTGCTGTACAGCAAGGCCCAAGGCCCTTGCAGTCCTCAGAATGAGGCGGACATAGGACTTAAAATCCCTCAATGGTAAGGGAGGATGTACATCAGACATAGCCAAAGCTGGCTTTGGTACATTAAGGGGCAACTCCTCAGTATCAGAACTTGATACCGGATCTCCCACACCTGGTATTGGGCAGCTTACCTTTGGGATTGGCAAAGGCTGAACAGCCTGGGACTCCATGGATTGCCCACGGCATTGTACCGATGGCTCTGTACTGACCAACACCGAAGAAGGTGCCAAAGGGCCAGCAGCTGCCTGCCCTGGCAGTCTTGGGGAGCCTGCAAAATGGTGAGGCTGTTCCACTGCTCGATGTTGAGGCCTCTTTGGCATCAGGCCATACTCCCTCCCCCACTCCCACCCCTGGGTCCTACTCTCCCAGGGCGGCAGTCTCAGCTCCCAGACCGGTTCCCCACAGTGGTTGTAACACACCTCTCTGTTTCTCTCTGGCACAGAGGAGGTGAAGGAGCAGAGGGGGGAAACTCATAGACAGGTGCGGGATGGGACCAACGCCGATAGCAAGCCTCTGGTCAGTGACAGCAGACATCCACATGAATTGGGTGAGTACACCTATAGGCGACTTCAGTCCAAGGCTCCAGTATCAATAGCAGGAGGCCACCGCTCACACCGTTCCTCCCCATGAGTCTTACACGGCTCTACTTTGAGAGGCCTACTCAGCTGCAACAGCCATCAAGTCTGAAAGCAGTCCCAATGGAGGGCTCCGGGGAGCCTGCAGAAGCACCACCAGTATGGGCAAAGAACGTTCGCATTCAGGAAAATCACTTAATTGAGGGGAAGTGGCAAGCGTTGGCAGACCGGCAGACCCAATACATCATCCCTGGAGGTAGAGTTTAAGTCACCGAACGGTGCTTTACGGATTCCAGCCTTGGCATGGAGGTTGCAAGCACAACACTCTCTTATCGTCAATCTCGGTTCAATATCGGCATGGAAGTTGAAGGTGTGGTGAACGATGGATTCATAAGCTAGGAGAGAGAGAGAATTTACCCACATGTGAGAGCAGAGCTGCTGCAAGCACAGCTCTGGGCCTTGCTTGCTTAGCCCCTTGCAGAGTGAGCAAGGCAAAGGCGCCCGAGAATTTCCCAAGCCAAGAAGGCGTGAACAATGCTTGCCTAGATAAAGCAGTCTATATATAAGAATTTAAAGGATTTTGGAGGTTATGTGACCACTCGTGTGGGCTCTAATGAGCATTCAAAGTCTCTTTCTTCCCCACCCCACCCCCACCCCCGATTGGTTTGTGATTCACAGCAGTTTAAGACAGGCTCACAAACAAACACAAAGCTTTTGTTTCCCTTTTCAAATGGGGGAAAGGAATGGGGAGGGAGGAACTCCCTGTCCCATGAGGGGAGGTGGTGGGGAACTAGGGAAGCAGGGAACAAGAGCTGTTTAGAGAAAGAGAAACAGAAAAGTTTTACTTCCCTTTCTATAAAAGCTCTGGCTGGAAGGAACTCAAGCGGCAGCAAGGGAAGAACTGAGAGGGGGTGGCACCAGCTAGCCTATATGAAGGGGAGGAGGTCCACAGGTGATAGTCATTAAAGCTCTGGAAACCTGTGAGTAACCTTGAGCAGGCGCAGAAGAAACCAGTGTGTGTGTGTGTGTGTGTGTGTGTGTGTGTGTGTGTGTGTGTGTG
>JAHTLZ010000010.1:14994859-15075480 GCA_023846285.1 Phrynocephalus versicolor | reverse complement strand
TGTGTGTGTGTGTGTGTGTGTGTGTGTGTGTGTGTGTGTGTGTGTGTTCACAGAAGACCACGAAGAAGGAGAATGCCAGATTTAACACAAGAGATCCCCACAAGCCACCAGAGGTTCTTGTTCTGCCTGTGGCCACCTACCCTTCGGAAATGCTGAACTACCACTGATTTGGTTTACATTTGCACATCTGTCCAGACATGGTGCAACTCATAGTGCAAGTGCCTCCTAACAGCCCTATGTTTTCTGCTGTGCATTTGGAAGCACACAGCAATAGAATCCTCAACGGTCTAAGAAATTCAAGAGGTGAGAAGGAAGCCACACTATATTTCCTGTATTTTCCCAAGTTCTTCTCAACACACAGCACCAATAGGTCCAGGATCTGCTCCATTTTAAGCAGTCATGTTGATCTTGCCTGCCTTCTGCCTGTTTCATAAGCCAGTGATGTTGGAGCCCGTAGAGTCCAGCTGTACTGATGAAGCCCGAGTGCTGGGAATTGGCACAGGGAATGTGCGATTACTTATTAGTCTAGCCATGGCGTCATAGTGTGGTTTTCACTAGATCGATACCTTTCCCAGTGTTGGAGAATAAATAGCGTACATCTCGGACATGTAAAGAAAATAACAGAAATCCTTTTCATGTGACGAGTCCCTGTTTCATTTTATATTTATGCATAGAATTTTAACCTATTTATAAGAAAGTCGTGCTGAATACTGGGAAGCTTGCCTCCTTGTAAATGTGCGCATGGTCCAGAAACATATACCAGATTCCTACAAGCTTCAGTTCAAGGGCATTTCAAATTCCCTGTAATTGACGTGAGGGGGGGGAGAGACTCACAGCATGAGCTTACAGATATCTGCTGGGGGAGGGGGCATTCTGTTGTCTTCTGTGATACTTCCTCCCATGTTGAGCACATGCAGAACTTCAGACTTTGTCTTGCAACTTGTTTGAAATATCTATTTTTGAAACAATATTTTACCTATTGTTTGAAGTATCTATTTTTTTTACAAGGAATTGCAAAACAAATCGGTCACCCCCGTCTTCCTTTTCACACGACCCCTAAGATCCGCTGGCCACTTAAATTCGGACCAGAGGTCTTGGGGGTTCGTTGCTCTTCCTGCGTCCCCACCCCTCCGTACTTCCTTGCTCCTGTCTGCGTGAGGGGAGGGAGAAAAAAAGGGACAAAAGAATGCAGGCTCACCTGCCGGTCCAAGCAACCCCGAGCCCCGAGCCCCGTCGTCGTCCTGATTCCTTCTCTTAAAGGGGCGGGAGGAAAAAACAAACAAACAAACAGAACCAAGGACAGCCCGGCACTCTAGGTTACATCCGGATCTGGGATTTTTTACCCTCCGAGAGCAGGTACCTGAAAAGTGTGCTGGGACGCGCTCAGGTGGGCGTGGTCGCACTTAATTTTCTGTAAACTCCGGAGCTGGTGGGGAAAAAATTGTAAGCTCCGGAGCTGGGAGCCATTTGCGGCGGAGTTTAGGGGTCGTGTACAAATACCCTGAGCATGGCAGATATTGCAGCTGCCGTTCCTTGCTGTCTCTATTACTTTTTTGATCTTTCTTTTTAAATGAATACTGGATGAGTTGTCTGGTGTTGGGATGGCTTATCCTTTCCCAGTCTGGCACCTGGGATGAGGGGAGGTGCAGTCTAGCCCATCTGGAGGGAGTTGTGAGCAAAGCTGGGGAAAGTTGTAACAAATGCAACAAACAAACAAAAAACGTACAAACCAGAAAAGGTATTTGGAAGGGAGGCGGTTAGATTGTCATTCTAGTCACATTAAGTCTGAGATAACTTGTAGAACTGCATTCCATATTGCAAACAAAATAGCCAAAGATGCGCTATCTGGAAGAGGAATAACATTCTCCAGAAGGCAAAACATGGCATGTTTAGTACAGCGAAAGTAAGAAGAACAACTTTGCAGACAGACCCCTGGACAGCATACAAGGAATAAGGAACAGCTGCATGATTATCCTTTTCAGACCCGGTTTTGTGGAGAGAGGCCTTAAGAAGGGTAAATCATTCTGTATGATCAGAAATAATTAGCCATAGTGATAGGCCAATCTAGCCCAGGAAGTTGCCGCCTCTGTCTGGCGACTCGGCATCCTTGTTTCTCTCTCTTTTCAAAAACAAACAAGAGGAAATTCAACTATGCAAGGAAACATTCATGTCAAAGAATCTTTTGGTGTGAAAACGAGCTGTTTCTTCTTCTTTTAACTTGTAACTTGCTGCTGCTGACTTTCCTTAGGGCTCCATCAGCCGGAGTTCTCCATCTCCGCCGTAATGATGCCCTAAGACTGCCCATGGCAGCTAATGAGCGCAGAGACAGTCCAGAGGTCAGAAGAGGTTTCCAATAACGCTCACCCTTTGTGGGGGTCTACAGCCCCCCTTCCCCTCCCCACCGGATGAGTTAAAACTAGCAACAGAACCCAGCCATCAGTGACTCACATGCAACCCCACCACCACCACCATCACCATCCTTGGAAGAACGTCCAATCTGTATTGCTGTGGTGCCACACTGCCCTCTACTGCCAATCTTTAATTCTAGAAATATGATTTCGATTCCAGCTGACAGCCACCAGTTGAATACCACCAGCCCTTCTCTGATTTGTCCCTGCATGATCACACAAATTCATTTCTTCTTCTTGAGGCAGGAAGGGGGGGGGAGGGACTCTTCTGCATCTGAATCAACCAAATGATGAAACAGCTTCACCCCATTCTCCCATCGTTTGTTCCATGTCTTTCCAGGGGAGAATTGTCAAGGAGATAAAAGTCACATTATAATTTATTCCATTCAAAAGCAAATAGGGAATGCTGTGCGGTAGCTGAAGGAGCCAAGGGAGGTGCTTATATATATCAAGTAACACCCTTGGTCTCGCTAGCCATCCAGGGCTTTCCTGGTTTTCAGTCAGGAAAAACTTCCCTTCCCTTCCCTTCTCCGGAGAGCCCTGGTATTCCCTGGTACTCTAGCTTTCTGTCTGGATAATAACCAGTCCCAACCCTGTTTAGCTTCCAAGGTGGAGGAGGCTGGTTTGTGTTTAATGTGGTCTGATCAGGGCAAGGTGGTCTTTTTCACTTACAAGTATAATATAGGGTAACTCTGGACAGAATCTAGAGTTAAACAATGCCGAGATAAAGTAATTCTTTCCAAGGTATCAGTGATTGGTGTTCATGGCTTGACATTTTCCCCCAGTTACCCCAGTTCTGGATCTGCCCTCCCAAAGAAGTTAACTTTTGCTCCACTCTTAGCACTCTCCATGTGCTATGCAAGATCTGGCAGCTGCCTATTGTATGTTTATGGCCAGAAGATGCAGTTTCACACCTTTTTTCTGCTGATGATGACTAACCTCCATTTGGCATGTCACTTGACTATTTAAGTAGTTGTCTCGCGAATGTTCACTGGAAGGACAAATTTTGAAGCAGAGGCTCCAATACATTGGCCATCTCATGAGGAGAGATGAGTCCTTGGAAAAGTCCCTGACGTTGGGAAAGATTGAAGGCAAAAGGAAAAGAGTACGGCAGAGAATGAGATGGTTGGACAGTGTTATCGATGCAACCAATATGGATTTGACCAAACTCCGAGAGGCAGTGGAAGATAGGAAGGCCTGGTGAGCTCTGGTCCATGGGGTCACAAAGAGTCAGACACGACTGAAGGACTGAACAACAAAAACTCTTTAAATCATGGGGCATGGTGGCTCAGTGGGCTAGAGGGCTGAAACCGTCTGCTGCAAAGTTGGCGGTTCGGAGGTTTGAATCCCGGGGGCCACGTAGTGGAGTGAGCTCTGTTTGTAGAAATGTGTTTAGCCATGCCAGTGACATGGCCACGGACTTGCATGACACTGTCTCTTTGGCTTGGAAATGGAGTTGAGCCTCACTCCCTAGTGTCAGACAGGATTCACATGCAAATGTGGGCGGAACCTTTACCTTTGCCTCTTTAAATCACCCCGGGGAATAATTGTGTGGTGGTTGTCCCCCCCCCCAGTAATCGTCACTCATTTCCTGTCTTCCTTTTTCTGCTGCCACCTACCTTCATGTGTCCACATGAGCCCCTTTATTCAAGGCCTGATAGTACTTTCTACATAGCCAACCCTCAGATCTTGAATTCAGCACCACTCAGCTTCAACAGAACATAAAATGTTTTATGAAGATAACTGTGTTACAAGAATACAGCTTATTCTTTGGCTGTAAATTCATTCAGCACCATCACTCTCCGTTGCTTCTTCCCTGCCTTACTCTTTCTTGGAGTGCTCCCTCGGACTTCTCTGTCCAACTGATTTCCTAGACTCCAGAACGACCTGATTTCTCCCCACCAGATTCTCCTCTATATCAGACTCAAGACTGCCTCACAAACACACACTACCCCCCCACGCCACCCCACCCACCCCCAGGCTCCTTCTTGAGTTCTTCTCCCAGCCAATTGAAACCATTCTTACCAGCATTGTCTGCTCCTCAGCCACTTACTTCCCATACCATATAAATAATGCATTTAAGCATGACCAGGCACCACAAGCAGCCTATCAGTCACTGACATCACATCACACGGGAATAGGGTGGAATTGTTGTTGGCTTCAAATGAGCTTGCACAGGCTCTTCTTGGCCGGGCACTATGCAGGTGACATCATCGTCTTTGAGTCCTTGCTCCGCCACAGAATGGCTGCCTTTCTGTCTCTCTGTTGTTCCATATGCGGCCCTCTTCCCATGAGTGTTGGGCAAAGTGAGTGGGGAAGGGAGTCCTGCTCGGGGTCATCCATTATTGTTGAAACAAAAGATATGCCTAATGTTGCTGCCTCTCATTCTGGGCAAGAGGGAGATGAGTTGGAATCCAGCAGGCAGTATGTGGTGGCAGCCCATTCACCTCCACAGGTGACATGGATGATGCAGTGGAGGCTAATGACTCCAGGTTTTAGCTTGAACTTTATAAGGAGCTATCCAAGGTGCTGCTCAATATCTCCGAAATGGTTTCAGAATAATGGGGAGCTCCTTCAAAAGGTCAGAGCAAAACCTGGAATGGATTAACTGCCTCCATGAAATCGATATCACCAACTTCTACAGTGCTGTTGGCATGGTTAGTTACAGTCCGGTCATTTATGGGGTCCCCAGTCTAATGGAGAATTTACTCAATTCTGCCACCATGGTTCTCTTTTGGCACAGAGTCTAGCCAGGTTTGGGATACAGCCCACATCCTCTTGGAAGCCTCATCCCATTGCAGAGATGTTGGCAAGTCTTTGGGTCTGAGTTCCAAATCGGAGTCTGAGTCTGAGTCTTTGGTACCAAGTCCTGAGCCCAAAGTCCAAAGCCTGAGTCTATATTAAAAACAACCTTTCTTCGCCAGGAGAAAAAGGGAGCCATGGGTTCCTGGTCATGAGTCAAGGCTGGTCGCTGGGAAAAAAAGAATTAAAAACAAACAAGAACAATGTGAGTCGAGTTACTGGTGCAAACTTAGGTCCAACATGACACCAAGTCCCTCAAATTGACTCCCCATCTCTGCCCCTTTGTCATACAGTATTAATTTTATAGAAACGTTATCTTGGCTCACAGTTCATCATCCTGAGTTTTGGAATATTTGCTAGATTTGAGGTTTTATGTGAGGCTTTACTTTTTATATGTTTATAATCTTAATTTATACTGTGCATTATTTTCTTGGAAACCACCCAGAGTAGTTAGTGGGTGGGATAAAAGTTTAAATAAATAAGTTTAAATACATAGAATAAAATAAATTGTCGTTCTGGTGAAGCCCTGCACTAACAAAGAGAAAGCTTCTGATATTCCTAAGGGATGGGAGGCAATTATTTTGGCCATGCAGCTCACCTTTCTCTCCCTCTCACCGTGGCAGTTACTTCATGTCCATTTTGTCTCTGTTAGTGTTGCGCTTAGGAGCAATACAAAAAATGTTACTTCATGTCCATCGTGCAACTACTGAAATTTGTCTTGACGGGTGCTAAGTGCGAAAATACTGTACCTGGTGCTGGGATAGGGTTTTCCCTTGTCACTCTTTGTTCCCGCTTTCTCTTCCGAGACAAGACACCGTGTAGTAACAACTGTCACGCAACAAAACATTCTTTTCTCTCAGAAAACTTTGTCTGGGTTCCTTTGTTTTTATTTTTACTTTTCAGAAGCGAAATATAAAAAAATATTTTGTTAAGCCCGCCCCCCCCCCCACAAAAAGGGGGTGGAAGGAAGCTAGACAAATTCAGTGTTTGTCACAGTACAAGACCATGAGGTAACACTTGTCACGAGGCAAGTTATCACAACCATGGGAACACTGAAACAGGGACAAAACCACGTGATCGCGACCAGTGCTGTCACGGTACAAAACTAGTCGTGGAACAAAGGACGTGAGGTAACTGCCTATGTTCCGCCTTTAGTTCGATTTCTCTGGTGAGGCTGCTTCACACACAGCAGTCATTAATGAGAAGGCCCTGTTTCTTCTCTCAGAATCTGACAGGACAAAAAAAATGAGATTCAAATGGACACTTCCTTTGATGCTCTTAGATCCAGGACAGGAAAACTGCCTTCTGCCAGGTGATGTTAGGTTGCTACTTTATTATCCTTGACCACTTTTCAGGCCGACTAGAGGTGACAGGCATTAGAACCCTGCAGCACCTGGAGGACCATGGGTGTTTCACCCACTCAGAACTTCATAGGAGAAACAGAATTCCCTGAGGTAAATGGTACTCAGGTCATTGAGGCATTTTTAAAGTCCTAAACCAACAGTTTGAATCAGGCATGGAAGAAGACAAGGTCTTTTTTCACATCATATACATGTTGCATATGCATGTGCCCATAAGTACAGTCTTTCTAATAAACACGCAGTCAAATTTCTGATTACTTCTTAAAGTCTTTCTTAAAGAGTCTAAATTGCCTCCAAAGACAGCCATAGATAAACCATATTCCGGAGTTACAAAACAGCAGCTGAGGCCTGAGGAGACTGATACTCACTGAAGAATGAGCAAACCTACATCATTAAAAATTCAAGCAAGGAATGGATATGCTCAGAATGGTGCCATTGATTAATCCTCTTTGCTTAAGTGTCTGCTATTGAAATTTTTCTGCCTAACTACTATTGCTTGTATTGTTTTGTTTTGTTTGATGTACAACCTGTCCTTCTTTAAGGAACATAGGTTGCTTGCCACAGCCTAGATAAAAGCATATTCTTTAAAATCACAGATTGAAGATCTGAACTAACAGATGCAAACAGCTGCAATAGTAAAATCAAGAAGGAAAAAAATGGAGGAGGTGGGGGGGGGAAGCAAGGAGCACGGGGACCAAAAGCAAGGAGAGGGCTATACAGTAATAGAGTACTTTGATTTATGAGTAACTTGGTTTAAGAGCATTTTGCAAGACAAGCAAACATTGATTCTACATTTTGCCTTGATCAACAAGCAATGTCTTGATATGCAAGCACTGGAGCTCATCATATGATCACAAATGAGCGAATATGTGCAACATAAAAATGGGATCACTCTGTTTTCAATGGATTCCTATGGGAAATTTGTATAAAGGAAAAATTGCTTAACATAATTTCATTTGGAACGAATTAATTCCTTTATACAAGGTACCACTGTATTTATATTTTTATTTAATTTATCTTCAACATTCTTATTTTTTCAAACCATTTCTAGTCATGGGGCAGCTAGTCAAGTGTGAATAGGACTACAAATTGCACTTCATTATTGTCACATTAAAAATACAGAGTAAAATCCAGTTGTTAGTCTCAAGCAGAGCAGGTTCCACAGCCAGGTATGTAAACCATGGTATGGACATGGACTTCTAGCCAAATTCTTGTGAGTTTTGGCATTTTGTGTGTACAGTATGTGGTCTATGGAACCCCAGAATGAATAATCTGAGTTTCCATTATTTGTTATGGAGAAATTTTCTTTGATATAAGAGTATTTTGGTATACAAGCATGCTTTCAGAACGGATTATGATCATAAACCAAAGTATTACCATACTTAAAATCATAAAGAAATGCTAGTTTCCAGCACATCATCAAGATGGGCATGGATACTGCAATAAAAATGCAAGACTTCCAAAAATTATGGTTGGGTTATGCCAATTTCAAAAAGATTCCTGGTCAAGCTAAGCCAGATACGTTTGTTTCAAATTTCACCTTTTGGCAATATTGATTGAATTTTTCTTTTTTTCTTTCTTTTCCTTTTCTTCTCTTTCCTTAATAAATAAAAAAAACTAGCATTGAATTGCCCCAAACTCACTAAGCAACTTTCAAACATAGGTAAGTATATCACAGAAGTGAGTACACCACCTCACAATTCATAAATATTTTAGTATATCTTTTCATGTGACAACAGTGAAGAAATGACACTTGGCTACAATGTAAAACAGTGAGTGCACAGCTTGCATAATAGTGTAAATGTGCCAGTCCCCTCAAAATAATGCAACACACAGCCATTAATGTCTAAACCCCTGGCAACAAAAGTGAGTACACCTCTAAGTGACAATGTCCAAATTGGGCCCAAGAGGCCATTCTTCCTCCCTGGTGTCACAAGACCTGTTAATGTCACAAGGTCTCAGGTGTGAACGGGGAGCAGGTGTTATCACTCTCACTCTCACATTTGGTGTTATAGCTCTCACGCTCCCATACCAGTCACTTGACGTTCCACAAGGCACCTCATGGTAATGAACTATTTGAGGATCTGAAAAAAATGAATTGTTGCTCTACATCAAGATGGCCTAGGCCAGTGGTGGCAAACCTTCAGCACTCCAGATGTTTTGGACCCCAACTCCCAGAATTCCAAGCCTGTATTGCCAATGACAAAGGACTGTGGGAGGTGTGGTCCAAAACATCTGGAGTGCCAAAGGTTCGCCACTGCTGTCCTAGGCGATAAACAGATTGCCAAGGCCCTGAAACTGAGCTGCAGCATAGTGCCCAAGACCAATCAGTGGTTTAACAGGACAGGTTCCACTCAGAACAGGCCTCACCATGGTCAAGCAAAGAAATTGAGTGCCCGTGCTGAGCGTCATATCCAGAAGTTGGCTTTGGGAAATAGATGTGTGAGTGCTGCCAGCATTGCTGCAGAGGTTGAAGGGGTGGAGGGTCAGCCTGTCAGTGCTCAGACCATACACTGCACACTGCATCAAATTGGTCTGCAGGGTTGTCATCCCAGAAGGAAGGCTAAAGATGATGCACAAGAAAGTCCGCATACGGTTTGCTGCAGACAAGCAGACTAAGGACATGGATTTGTGGGACCATGTCCTGTGGTCCCATGAGACCAAGCCAAACTTGTTTGGTTCAGATGCTGTCAAGCCTGTGTGGTGGCAACCAGGTGAGGAGTACAAAGACAAGTGTGTTGTGCCTACAGTCAAGCATGGTGGTGGGAGTGTCATGATCTGGGGCTGCATGAATGTTGCCAGCACTAGGAGACTACAATACATTGAGGGAGCCATGGATGCCAATACGTAGTGTGACATACTGAAGCAGAGACTGGAGACTGGGCCGCAGGGCAGTATTCCAACATGATAATGACCCCAAACACACCTCCAAAACAACCTTTGCCTTGCTAAAGAAGCTGAGGGTAAAGGTGATAGGCTGGCCAAGCATGTCTCCAGGCCTAAACCTTATTTAACATCTGTGGGTATCCTGAAATGGAAGGTGGAAGTGTGCAAGGTCTCTAATATCAACCAACTCTGTGATGTCATCATGGAGGAGTGGAAGAGGACTCAGTGGCAACCTGTGAAGCTCTGGTTAAAGGCAGTGCTGGAGAATAATGGTGGCCACACTAAATATTGACACTTTGTGCCCAATTTGGACATTGTCACTTAGGGGTGTAAACACTTTTGTTGCCAGCGGTTTAGACATTAATGGCTGTGTGTTGTGTTATTTTGAGGGGACATCACATTTACATTGTTCTACAAGCTGCATACTCACTGCTTTACATTGTAGCCATGTGTCATTTCTCCAATGTTGTCACATGAAAAGATATACTGTACTAAAATATTTACAAAATGTGAAGGGGTATACACACCTGTGATATACTGTAGTAAAAATAAAATATGTAACAAAACACAACAAAACCAGCAAAAGAAACAGACAAGGAAAATAATTGTGTATGCCCTGAAAGCTCCAAGAAACATATTTGAGGAGAGGGGACTTTATTGCTCTGTCCTTCCTCTGTATCTGCCATTTATCTGTTCCATATGTTTTCTCCTTCCTTTTGAGTAAATATTTAAGCTTGAGGCGGACTGAAATCGCACTGGTGACCCAGTCTCCAGGGTGTCGCTCTGGAATTGTACCTCAGGTCTTTTCATTTCTTAATGGTTCTGCTTTCATGGTTGCTAAGAGAAATGTGGAATGTGGGTTGCAAATCAACATCTCAAGGAACATTGCATAGCCTGGGTGTTTTTGAGGCAT
Source organism: Phrynocephalus versicolor (assembly GCA_023846285.1). Taxonomy (NCBI): domain Eukaryota; kingdom Metazoa; phylum Chordata; class Lepidosauria; order Squamata; family Agamidae; genus Phrynocephalus; species Phrynocephalus versicolor. The sequence continues at coordinate 15,065,110 of JAHTLZ010000010.1, read as the reverse complement.
TCCTTGGGAGGACATTTTCCAGAAACATCTGCAAGTGTGTTAATTTCAAATGGCACACAATGTTTGTTTACATAGGAATGGGAATGGGGCAGTGTCATACCACTTCAGTGTTTGGATATGATTCTCCTCAACAACACAGATGATGACAGTAACTCTAGCACAGAGAGCCAGGGCTTGGTAATGTTACTTTTTAAAAACAACAACTTCCAGAATCCTCCAGCTAGCATAGGTCATGCTGGATGAGGAATTCAGGGGTTTTAATCCCCCAAAATAATGTTTCTAAGCTCTGGATGAAGCATGATTATGGCTCTTAGCAGGAGGTTCCATTAAATTAAATGGAAATTGCACCCATAGAGATGAGTACAGGGCTCCTTCAAACAAGAAGCCTCCATTAATAACTCTACCTCCAAAACAGAACCACCACTACTCTAATTCAGTTTTCTTCAATGAAGGAAAAGGATTACTCACAACTTACTCAGAATTAGCCAGAATTCACAAAGCCTCACCTGCTATGCTATTATTTATTCCAACCAGAGTATAGATACATAGTGCCACTTAACAGCACATGGTATGCTGAGGAAAATCCATGGCATAAAACAGAATCTGGCTTGTTAATACATTTATGATCGGCGAGTTGTTGCCCTAGAGGACTCATTGTAAAGTTTCCTTTCCTCCAGAAAAGCTTGTATGTAGCAACAGCCAAGTCCACTTCGAGGAAGGTGACACAGCATTAGAACACCACTGAGTCTTAGGATTGGGCCCAGAACAGACCATTATTGGCATCCTTTGTGTTCCGTTTTTTCCCCACAGGAGGAGAAAGACATAAAACACCACATGGGGGCACTGTTTCCAAGTAGTCATGGGATAACAATTCGCCTCTTCTGGAGCACACTACAGACACCCAGCAGTAGGCAGGTTTTCCCATGGCATGAACCCATGTCCATGCATCCCAAACACTTCTTATATGCACAGTGCTGGAAATGGTTTTTTGTGTCTCTGTTCTTGTTCATTTTTTTTATTTACAAAGAAGATGGCACAACAGTTGGTTGTAGGCAACAGTTGCAGTGGTCATTGGTTCATCTGCCAGGGAGGTGCGGTGGATACAGAGACTAAGGCTGCCAAGCGCCAGCAAGTTCTACCACAATCCAGCCTCACTGGCTTCTTCCTGCCAGTTCATTGAGGTCATCACAGTCTGAGGCTCTCTTCCAGGAGTCTTCACAGAAGATGAGACACCTGGGGATCCAGGGCAAATTTCCCATCAGAGTTAAGTCTCACTTGAGTAGCAGCTCACCCTTTACTACTTACTTGGTACCACTCTTGACCAAGCCTCATGGCGCAGTGGTTAAATGCCTGTATTGCAGGTAAAACTGTGCTCACGACCTGGGGTTCAATACCAGGTAGCAGGCTCAGGGTCCACTCAGCCTTCCATCCTTCCGAGGTCGGTAAAATGAGTACCCAGCTTGCTGGGTGTTTGTGCAATATGTAGCCTGCATACTGTAAATAAAATCTGTAAACCGCCCAGAGACTACTTGAAGTGGTATGGGGCAGTATATAAGCAGAACACTTTGCTTTTTAACACACTATGTAAAGTATTTTGCTATGTGTAAGACCGTGTTTTTGTCTAACATTGTTAGACAAAAAATTGAGGGCTACCTTATCCACAGAAGTAAGTCAAGGAGAGAACCACACAGTTGTGAATCTATTATTTTGGGTTGGAAAAGCGGGGGGGGGGAGGGGTTATCTTATACATGGGGGCATCTTATAGAAAAAAATTGTAGTTTCTGAACTTTTTCCTAATAATTAAACAATTTATGACGGGAATGCGAGATACCTCTCAGTCAGCCAAGTGTAGCATCCCCTGTTCTGCCTGGCAGAGACCTTTCTTGTCATACCTAAAGAGTCCCAAGATTTTCACACACAGCCTGTGCTTTCCCATCAAAGTACCCAAATTTAATGTTTGCCTTTTCCAAAAGCAGTTAGTGTGATTCAGCAAAAAGAAAGAATGAAAGAAAGAAAGAGCTGTTGAGAAGTGATAAATGGGCTTTCACAAGCTACAGCCCATTAATCAAATGTTTGGAGGTTTTTTTTTTTCAGAATTTCAGTGATATTTACTGTACACATGGTCTTCAGGTCAAAAGGGAAGTTAAATGTAAGGATCCCAAGAATTATAGCTACCCATTCAGAAAACAATTGTTGAACAGCCAAGGTTCTTGGCCAAAGTAGATTAATGCATGCTATGTAATTTACCTTGGTTTAATTTTTGTTGTAGGTTTTTAAGACTGCTGTTATATTATAGCCTTTATATTGATGGTTTAACCATTTCAGTTTAGATCATAACCACCTTTGGATGGTAACCACGTGTAGGGGATAATATGAGACACAAAAAGTGAGGTTACTTACCTGTAACTATGGTTCTTTGATTGTGCGCAGGCACAATGAAAACCCCTTACAAATGCTACAAAGAAACTTTCATTAAGGAAAAGTAGCTATTGCATAATAATGGCTAGGAAAATTATAAACATTTGAGAACTGCACACTTCCCAACCCCATCCCCATGGACTTTGCATGACCACGTAGGCTGTTCTATCCTAGCTACGGTCCCCAAAATATTTTTCTTTTAAAAAATACTTTTTAAACAACTGGAAAAGCCCCATCACACCTTGTAGTGGGCATTTTTAAATTACAATTTGGGGGCCTGGGGAACTGGAGCATTGGGTGAGACATGATAAAATTGCCTCCCTTGCTTCCTAGCCAAAAGGGGACTTTTGGAGTGACAACTTAAACATAAATCGGGTAGGTGTAAAGGCTGTATTTAGGCCCATGGGGGACCACATGAAGCCTGTGGTTCACATTTTGCCTGATTCTGATCAAAAGTGCATCGTCACCTGATGCTAGCAGGCTGGTGTTGACAAGGAGAGCACTGCCGTTTGCTCTAGAATCCAAGTGTTTATGTAAGTCACAAAATCTGGCTGGGATCCAAAGAGCTACTTAAAGTGCTCCGAAGGGCTTTCAATACATTCAGTGGGATTTTTCTTCACTCTTTAAACCACAGTCCCCACCCTAGAGCTAGATTGCAGATCTTTTGGCTGCGTGTTCAGGCCTAAGGTGCCTGCAGGGGATTACGCACACAGGTCCTGCATGCACACTGTCCCAAAGTGTTGCAGATCTCTGATTAGAGAAAGCAGAATAATTAACGGTACTCTCTGCCAATGTGGTTTGAAACCTTCTCATCTACAGTGAAGGGACCATTAGCTCAGCAAATGGGTAAAGGCAGTGAAGCATATGCTTCGAGTGCAGCAGGTACCGGGTTTAAGGCTTACCATCTATAAGTAAAACTGGCAACAACATCCCAATACCAACCAGGCAGCTAGATGAGCCAGATCTGACACTGTGTAAGACAAATATACCCATCTGAACATACCCAATCAGGTCAGAAGCCAAGGAGGATCAGGCCTAGTTGGTATTTGGATGGGAAACCACCAGGAATGTCCAGATAGGACGAAGAAAGAATCTTACCTCAAAACACAGAAAGTTGCTACCAGTCAGAATTGACAATACTGGGCTTGACAGAGCCCTGATCTGACTCAATATGGCAGCTTCCTATGTTCCTATGAGAAACTGACATGATACTTTGACATACCTTCTAGCTATTGGTTCCCGTGTGTAAATATCCTGGAAAGTGATTTGACATTACCACTTCCTGCCATTGTGTGCCTTTGACGGGAAGCTCTGAAACTAACACTTGTCACCTTAAGTTTCCCTATTTGTGCAAGAATATTGTAAATCTCAAGTTGCCCTTAGCTTTGCACTGCTATGTTGTGTGCTCTATTTGTGTTTTGAAACAGGTGGCAATTCTGCTATCAATTTTCAAGAATGACGGGTCTCATGTGGGAAATTTGGAAATGGGTCCGATTGCCAGCTGCACACATCCTTCCTGGGCCAGCCAGAAATGACTGGTTTGGTCTGATAGTCATGAGAAAAATAGATGTGTGTACACAGAATTCCCAACAAACAATGTGAAGGGTCAGAGATCACACGAAAGATAAAGAATGAATAAACTGCATATACAGTGGTACCCCGACTTAAGAGCAGCTCGACTTAAGAGCAGAAAACTGTTGGCATTTTAACTGCCGCCTTACAAATTTTAGATATGTCTGCTTGACTTACCATTTTTTTTATTTTTTAACTTTAAAAAAAAAATTTAGATAGGTACCTCACCTTAAGAGTAGTTCGACTTAAGAGTATGCATTTGGAATGGATTAAATTCGTAAGTCGAGGTACCACTGTAGTTTTAAGATTCTCTTAGGGCGCTTTTACGCGACCTCTAAAATCGGCTGGCAACTTAAATTCGGACCAGAGATCCTGGGGTTTGTTCCTCTTCCTTTGTTCCCACTCTTCCGCACTCCATTGCTCCTGTCGGCAGTGAGGGGAGGGAGAAAAAAATGCAGGCTCACCTCCGCTTAGCTCTGTCTGCCCTCGAAGCAATCCCGTAGGGATTCCTGTCTCTTAAAGGGGCGACAGGGACAAAAAAAACAAACAGAAGGCGAGGAGAGCCCGGCATCCACAGCTTTACAATCCGCATCGGAAATTTTTTTACCTCTGGAGACCAGGTACTTCTAAAGGGCGCTAGGGCATGCTTAGGTGGGCGTGGTCGTACTTTATTTTGTTTAAAGTCCGTACCTGGTGGGAAAACAATTTTAAGCTCCGCATTTAGGAGCCCTTTGCCTCGGATTTTAGGATTTGTGTAAAAGCAGCCTTAGTATTCTCTTAGAAGGAAAACAGGCTCTAGGACACAGAAGAAAAAAATTCAGATTATTGTTCAGTGCGAGATATTTGCCTCCAAATCTGCGAACGCAGTTTAGTATGAAGGTATTGCCATATCATATGTTATAGCTAGGTACCACCAACTCACTTATCACTTGGTGACCCTAAGAAGAGTTTCGAGGTATAAGAGGTCTCCAATGAGTGGTTTGATATTGTCAACACCCCCTACCCCAGAAGTTTCCTTGACAAAGCAGAGATTTAAACCTGTCTCCTGCATCCTTGTCTGCACAGTAAACACTACACCATGCTGCATCTTTCTATAGTGTTTAGCTTTACTGGCTGCAGTAGGTGTTTCTCCACGTGGGTGGTGCACAAGAGCTCAGGGAAGTTACTTATTCAAGATGGTCTAGAGCACATAACATGGACAAGGCTCTAAAGCTTCTCTCTCTCTCTCAGTAGTAGTTGCACCACCTCTTTTCTAAAGAAGGCAGGGTCTCCTTGGGCATGAATAGGGAGCATAGTGCCCTCCAGAAGTTGTTGAAATGCACCTCCCGGCACTCCTAACTGCTGGCAACAGTGGCTGCTCCTGAGAGTAGCAGCAGCAGCTCATTGAGATCTGGAGGACTGTATGTTCTTCACCTTTGATCGCCAAACTGTTGAGAAGTGTTGTACATCCTGTTAGCTTTGGGCTCAACCAACTGGAGGTCCCTGTGCCAAAATCAGCCCCCTGTGGTGTCATCGGTTAGCCTAGAGAGGAAGCAGTGCTCCAAAGGACAGAACGTGCAAGTCAGTGAGAAGAAGACCCCCACCCCCACCCCCACCCCCTATTCTCCAAACTGGCCTGGAATCAAAGCTAGCTATAAAAAGGACACCATGACAATTCATACCTGCATGTACAGCATGACTTTCTTTCAGATTACACGACTCAAGAGCTGAAAGCATGAACTCATCCTTGAGAAAAACCTTGTGCTTGAGGGCAGGCGACCTATGAATTTCTGTCTGTTGAGCCTGAACAGTGATGACTCAACTCATCCATGGAAGGAACTTGGATTCTAAATACGCCAATTAAACATGGCTTTGTTATAGTGCTTCAGAGAAGAGGTGTTTTGTTTTTTTAAGTACTAAGCCCCTTAAATGCTCTGAAATCAAAACCAACAAAATCCTTAGGTGCCAAGTCAAAATTTACCACCTGATGGTCATGACTGTGTAAAGCAGAATATAATAGTGGACTACTGCCCAATTTTTAGCGGTGTGAGTACTGAATATTGGACCAGGCGGGCCTTGAACTTTTATTAAAATTATTTGTCATGTTCCCCAACTCATGAACATTTAACAGAAGTGTGAGTTAAGCTTTAGTGGACTGATTGTGGGAAAGTCTGCTTTTATATCTTTCAAAGGAAACACAAGAAAACAAAGCCAGCTGATTCTGGTTTCTATACGACAGTGCTAACTTGCTCAGGTAACCAGACAGGAAAGCTAGGATATGGGAGCAGGAGAAGCCACTTTGCCAGTGGAAAGCTAAGCTGATCAAGGGGTCCCAGCCAGTTGCATACCCTCCACTAAGGGGGATACTCTAGATTCAAGTGCCTTCTCATTCATCCAAGAGTCACGTTGCAACCAGGCCATTCAGCTACACCAGTCTGAGGCAGACACAGCCAATGTCTTACTTGAGATTCAAAGGGGTTGAGGGAAATGGCAAACAATGAATATGAGCCTAGTTGACAAGTCCTATGAAGCCCCTTTTCTCCCATTTTTGCCATCTGCGCAAGTCGGGATTGCTGGGTCAGACCCTGAAACAGAATCCTTATCAGCATTTATGCACACGGACACTGCTGCAATGACCTGTCTAGATGCTGGTCCTACTGAAGGTTCCATGTGACTGACCCCTGGCCAGTCTCAACAGAAGTTTCTGAGGTTGCAGCTCTGCACATGGCAGGTGTGTGATGACCCAGAGAAACAGCCCAATGATTTGACATCATTAATGTCGTTCTCAGGCTTTTGTGGATCCTGCGGTTATATCAACCATAACAATTATGACTAACTGAGGGGAGAGAACCTGCAACAAATAATCCACACAAACTCTAAAACTTGATTTTAAAAGTTAAAATTTCAGATCTGGAGCCTTTGGAAATTTTGCTATATGGTATGTACAAAAGGGCGTGTAAAGCTGAAATTTGATTTTTCCAAAAGGTTATGTCACAAGAACATCCACGCCCACAGAATTCAGTGAAGAATGCAAGCAGTTAAAGAGAGAGTAAAAATTCCATGTAAAAGTTATGAGGGATGGAAATTAACATTGAAAATATAGTGTCAATGCAATCACACAAGGTTATAAGTGGTTATAAACACAACATCTATGTGATCATGCATGTTAAATTCATATAAAGACACATAATGGATAGTCCATCATTCAGGGAAACCTTTCCTGAAGAGAAAGGCCTTTACCAGTTTCTCGAAAGACAGCAGAGATGGGTCAGTCCTGGACTCTAGTGGGAGGCAGTTCCAGAGTCTAGACGCAGCAGCCAAGAAGGCCCTTTCATGTGTTCCCACAAGACATACCTGTGAGGGTGGTGCGATGGAGAGAAGGGCCTCTCCTGATGACCTTAACACCTGAGCCGGTTCATTCTTTGAGATTCGATCTTTGAGGTAACTACGACACAGGTTGTACAGTGCTTTGTAGATTAAGGTCAGCACTTTGAATTGTGCCCGACAGCTGATTGGTAGCCAGTGGAGCTGCTTTAAAAGGGGTGTAATGTGATCTCTGTACCCCGCTCCAGGCAGCAATCTTTCTGCTGCATTTTGGACCTGCTGAAGTTTCCTGAGACTTTTCGTCAGTAGTTCCACATAGAGTGCATTAAAGGAATTAACCCAGAGTGAGCTATCCACTGGAGACAAAAGACTAGAGCACTGGTTCCCAACCTTGGACTCACATAAATCCTGACCAGCACATAGTAAAGGCTTCTGAGAGTTTTACTCCAAGAACATCTGGGGATAGGAGGTTGGGAACCACTGACCTAGAGAGTCTTAGAAAGGCAAGGAACTATAAAGGAAAGGGTTCAAAGGTCCCCAGAAGCAGTATTGTTAAATAGGGTCATGAACACACAATTGAAGAAAGAGGAAGAGGAGCTGGTAATAATAATGGTAACTTGGCAAAATTAATTATAAAACTAAAAATCAAATAATCATATAACATTGGAGGAATGTTAATAGGGAGTTATGGAATATGGCTATTAATGAGAAATTGGCATGTGAAATTCGGGACTGAAAAAAATCTAATGATTTTACAGCAACCTGGAATAAATTGCTGGTGCACATATTTCAAAAAGGTAAAGAGTAAACACCAGGGGAACAATCAATGGGATTTTAAGCATGGATTAAGTCCTGAGTGGGAAGTGGTGGGTGGCACAGGGCTTGTTAGGTAGATTGCTTTTTTTTTCAAAAGTCACCTTTTTGTTTTTATGTTTTGTACTGTAGTTTTAGAATTAAAAATATAATTTAATAAGAAAGGCAGAGAACTGAGAAAGGTGAGAGAAAGAGCCTCAAGGGAATCTCCCTTGAGTGAAGGTAGCTCCCCCACAACTCCTGACAAAAGACCTGGTGGGCTAATACTAATTCCCCAATAACTAATGAAGTGAAGAAAACCCTGTGGTGACGATAATATTTCACAAACCTTCATTAGTTGCTTGAATGCGGATGGTTCCAGATCTTCTTCAGTATGATGAACTGACACGGGAAGTTCATGATTCCCTTCCCCTCAGAGGTGATGTAAGTTACGCAACTCCAAGAGCTGAAAGATAGCGGGTCCCTCTATCCATTCTCCTGAAAGCAAGCCCACTGCTTTCCCTCCCACCAGGTACTGAGCTTTAGGGGACTTTGTTAGAGGAACTCCCATGAGGCTTTCCTAACACCTAGGCTGGCTAGAGCTGATGTGAATTCCAGTCAAACATTCCCGTCTAAAGGGCCAGAACCTGCCCAAAAATATGTCACTATGGATTTGAGTAACAGGAATGTTGAGATGGAAGGCTGGCATGGGATGGTCTTTTTATCTTTTCCAAACTTTCCAAGCAACAGGGCGCCATTACGGCCCTGGCAAGTGGGAAAGAATGTCAAGTTAATGCAGCACCTACATCTTCTAGCAACAGGAACTGTAGAAAATTATTCTTCTCTAATGCATGGATGGATATCTTTGTGGAGGTGTGCAGTGTGGTTCCCAGCATAATTGCTCTCTCCCTGGGACTCAACTCTGACACACACACACACACACACACACACACACACGGACATACAGTGGTACCTGAACTTCCAAATGTATGCTCTTAAATCGAACTACTCTTAAGTCAGGGTACCTATCTAAAAATTGAAAAAAAAAAATTAAAAATAATAATAAAAAAACTGTAAGTCAAGCAGACCATATCTAAAATTTGTAAGGCAGCAGTTAAAACGCCAACAGTTTTTCATTCTTAAGTCGAATTGCTCTTACATCAAGCTGCTCTTAAGTTGGGATACCACTGTATATATAAAACCTGATTTTCCCCAAAGGAACTCAGGGGAGTGAACAATGTAAGATATGCAATACTAAGGAAAAATGAACCAAATTCACAATAAAAAGCATATAAAAATAATAAGGACCTAGTCAAATAAAAATATGAAAATACAAAAAGGGAAGATGGCAAGAAAAACAGAGGGGCAGACAAACAACATCAAGACAAACCAACCTCCTTGACCATCAAAGATGGCCTTAAAAAGCCAAGTTTTTAACAGCTTCTTGAAGGCTGAGAGGTGTTCCGCAGTCCTAATTTCACTAGTAAGGTGGTTTTGCTGAGGATTTCAGCAGCATGACTTTTGGTTAGGACAGTGCCACATGAAAAGGAACAGGGTTCAGGGGCCATGGCCACAGATGATCCAAGATAGCTTGTTTTTTTCTAGGTGACACCTTCCACACATTGTGTGCATTATCACAAAAGCACAGCAGTGCTTGGGGGAAAGATCAAGCTAGAAGATTACTTTGACTCCTAACAAGTGCTAGAACTGAACCAGGAACAAACCCACATTTCAATAGCCAGTGGGAGAGTGAAATTTATTAACCTGGCTGTTCTGATGCTTAGTGCCTGACATCTGGCTGTCAAATCCCTTACGAGGGTCTCTTTATCCCCAGACAAAAGAGTCCAAGGATGTGGAATGTAGGGAAAGGGTGAAATAAGAGCCTTGCATCAAGAGAACAGCGGGAGGCCCAGTACACTGTTGGCAGCAGTGCACCCTCTGTTAATCACATTACTCAGCAGCTTATGCACACGCAGTTTAGCATATTGGCTTCCCCCCATTGTGACCTGTTCCCAACCACTATTGCTAGGCTCACCCACCCGCCTTTAAACATTGCCTAATCAAATGCAAGGGATAGGCTAGAATGTGCCAAGAGGGTGTTGTCAAGACGTAAAGTCCATTATGAAGGAAGAAGTGGGACCAGATTCAAAGGCAAGAACTTACAGCCAATCACAAAATGCATTACTGGTCAACTTTTCATTGGTTTAATTCATTTCATTTTATTTTTCTTAAAAGAGGATCCGTATGGGTTGCTCAAGACTTCAGGGTGTGACTGGTTTATTTTATGTTATCCTTATGAGCAAGCAGTGACTAACACATGTGTGTTGAATTTGGCAAGGCTAGCAAGCAGTTCATCACTTCCTTTCCGTTTCCCTCCTGAAGAAGACCTGGGACTTTTGGCTTCATGGCCACCATGAATTCATCACTTAACAGTCAGTTGGGGCAAAAGGCCATAAACAGTTTCAGAGCTGATAAAGCTGCAATGCAGATCCTCACAGACTAAGCATAACATCAGAAAACATCTCAAATGCTCATGAAGTAAATGTTCTTCTGGAATGTGTCCATAAAAATTGGAGCCAAAATATGACCCAAAAGATTTGGCAAGGGTTCAACATTTTTTTCTCCACCTGTCCTAGCAAAGAACAATCTAAGAGGACACAGCGAAGCCATATACTTAGTTGGAAATAATTCAGGAAGGCAGACAGGAACAGGGGCATCTAAAACCCAGAACTGATAGCTTAAGAGAGGAACGCTCGCCCCGCAGATTGCAATTTTCATCAGTTCTAAACAGCATAGTTAATGGCAAAGGATAATGGGAGCTGTAGTCCAATATTTGGACAAGCACATCTCTAGCCCTGGGGTAGGCAAAGAGGATATGAATGCTTAAAAGAGATAGCATTGCAACAGTACAGATGCAGGCACAAGGAGGTACACTAAACGGGAAGCAAATTTAGGAGGGGCAGAAAGACAAGTCCTCTCTTATGAATGGGTTGCATAACATCAATAAAGGTTTAAGTAAAAATCTTCAGCAGTGGGGAATTCAACAGAGATGCCATGGTAAAACTTGAAAATAGTGCCTCTTAACCTCAGCAAAACTTCTACTTCTTAAAAGGCAGGATTTCCAGAATTTTCAAAGGGCTCCCAAATTCACTAACGTTAATTATGGAATCATATAATTTGTGAAAGGTGTGACTGGCTTGATATAAGTTAATAAAAATATCTATGTAACTTGAAGCAAAAATGGTCTGTCTGGTGCCTTCAGCTCTCCTTTATCTTCCGGCCTATGGCAGTACCTTAAAGCTCCCAGTTCCTTTCTTGAAAGCACTCGGGAAGAAAAAAGGGCCAGCATTCTGGAGAAAAGCCAAGGGTGGTGGAAAGTCCATAAAGCTTCTTGAAATAGAATGGAGAAGACAATGCCCTTCCCTAGCCTAGCCTAAGGTCAACACACTTGAACACCCAGCATCCCAACAACTTCAACTCTACACACAAACCTTCTGAATAGAACGTGGGCTTCCCGAGGCACTAACAACATTTTTGTACCTCCCACTCTCACTTGTTTACACTTTTTGCCTTTCACAGCATTGGTTAGTGTCAGACTTGCTGAGCATTCTTTTCTTCTTTTTCTCTCAAGCACCAAGGATCCTAAGAAGTCAAGGCACTATTCTGGCTTTATAAAGCCATATTATGGTTTCTATGGAACTATTTTTTTGGGCTTTTTGGGGTGTGGAGATATACTATAATCCATGAGATTGAAATACACCCTGTGCTTGTAATTACTGACACCTAAACAGGGATTTAGCACTAAAAACTTTGTGGGAATTCAAGACAAGTGCGAACATTTTAAAACTTCTCCCGCAGGCCATAGTTGAGCGCTACATTTGTTAGAAGCAGTGATGAGTCTTTCTCCATCAAAACATTTTTACTTGACAGAATTAAAACCAAGCTTTCAAAGCAAGTTCATTTAGAGGCACAAGATGGAGTAAGGTTCCAGTTCCTTTCACAACCCTACTTGAAAAGGCAGGTTAAGAACCTGATTTACTATGAACCTGTTCCCAGAGCCACTTGTTGCTTCTCTGGCAAAAGCTCAGAAATCAAAAAAAAAAAAAGGCCCTTCTCATGAACTAAAACAACGGCTCACAAAGGAACAATACTCAATACTGGTGTCACAATTTTCTGAAGGCCTCATGAGCATGTACACCAGGCATGTCCAAACTTCAGCCCTCCAGATGTTTTGGACTACAACTCCCACAGTCCTTTGCCACTGGCAATCTTACCTTAGAATTCTGGGAGTTGTGGTCCAAAACATCAGGAAGGCTGAAGTTTGGTCATGCCTGATGTACACTCTTAGCTGTTGCTTTGCTAGCTTCCATGTCTCCCAATCAGGCAATTCTACTTACCTACAACTGGTTGACTGTATGAGGCATTGTCTCATGGTATATGCAAAATGTGGAAATAATTTCACTGCCCAAGATTGCATGGAGATAAAATATACCCAAGTGACTTGCCTTTTAAGTATGCAAGGATCATGTAACATCCTTTTTGTTGGTCAATGAAAGCTACCCAACAGCCACCCAGCACACCAATTCCAGCCCAGCAGACACTGACTTAATAGATTTGCCAAGGAAGACATCAAACTGAGGACATATACCTCTAGCTCCTAGGTAATCCTCTTGGTTTGGTAGTAATTTGCTTCCTTGGTGTGTAAATTTTATCTCTTTCATTGCTGAAGATGGAACATCTTTATGTGCCATCTCTATATAAGCATCTCCAGCTTAGTGTCAAGTAGAGTGGGGGAATGAATGCCAAACAACTAGCAGCCTTCAGTCTAGTGTTTGTGTGTGGGGGGGGAGGGAGAAGAGGGTGTCTGATTTTGGGACATGTCAATCAGGATTGCCAGAGATGGAATTTATGATCAACATTCCTAAGCCTGATCTGACAGTCCTCACTTTGCAATTCGTGTAACTGATTTTTGGAATTCATTTAGTCTGCACTATCCACAAATAGCGGATGCCCAAGCTGATGAATTAGACCATTATTTTTAATGGTCTAATGAGCAGCATCGCTTCTCTTTGCTTTTTGGAGACCATACAAGGACTTTCATCTTCTTTAATACTCAATTACACTGGTGGTACTGTTAAATAAAACTAGGCACCTGCCTATTTATCTCTATTTTTCAAACAGGGTAACAATCTACTGATGGCCTTTACTCAGGGATTTGAAAACATACCTAGCCCACTGATCTACACCCCCAATCCCAAATGGAAGCACAAGCAGGAAAACAAAGATTGCTTACCCCAATGTAGTGTAATTCATATATTGACTAACTGAATTAATAGGCTAGTGTAGCAAGAATATATTCTTTATCCTGCTCTATTAAATCACACACCATAAAAACCCCAAGTAATTATTTCCTTACACATATGTGAATGTACATATCTCACTCTACTGGCAATCAGTAAATATCAAGCTCTTTCAAGAAGGGCTACAATGAACTACTCACTTGGGGCTGTAAGCAATTTAGAATTCTCCAAGATGGGAGTTTGGTATTAACGTCATGAATTTCATCTACAATGGCTGCCTGAACAGCAGACATTTAATGCTACAAGCTGAAACCTAACTTGTGTCAGTCTTATCTTGTGAATTTCAAAGTCCATTTCTACTATTAGCACATTTGCAAGACTACCAAAACTGCAAAATCCCATTTCTGATTGAAATGATTACACAGGAAATTCAGCAGTTTAGGACCTTGGTTGTGTTGTATCACAGTATTAAACCTACCAAGAGCTAAACCCTAATTAGCACTGCTACATTACAACACTTCCAGTGGAAGAGCATGAACAAAATAAACTTTATTTGATATAACGTATCCCTATTTATTAAACGTAGCTAGAAAAAAAATCTGAAAGATGGTTTTAAGAGGACCTAATCCATGCTAAACTAAACCACCAGCAAGCAAGTAACCTATTTTAAATAATTGACTGACTGGAGAACATAAGGCCTGTTTCATTTACTGCAGCGCTTTTATTTTCCTTTCACAATGAAATGTTGGGCATTACAATTCTCAACTTTAGGATGACTTACAAATTTTGGTTTTCTACTGTCATATGACAACATTAAGGCAACGTACAAAAATCTTACATAAATTAAACCTGATGATTAAATTTACAGGTGTCAATGCAAACACTGGGTCAACTCAAGTTGAGCAACATTTTGCCATGTGATGTCTTGCTGGGAGATACTGGCGGGCAAGGAAAGAAAACAGGTTCATAAGGCTTGGATGCAACGTTTCCAACCGTGCTAGGAACAGTGGCAAGACAAAAATGGCCATCCTTTTCACAAACTCTTGCCAGCCTCAACAATAGTGATCTGGAATTCTTAGCGCTTTGTGTAGTGGAAAGTCTGATCTTTTGTTACCCTGTACAAATCCAGCCTCAAACTCCTTTGTTACATTGCTGGTCACACCAAGACCACTGTTTCAGCCTGTAACAGACACAAGTTAAACCTTTGTATTGTATGGGTATCATCTGTACTAGGCCAGATGTGTATAGGGTAGTTATGCTATGTACAAAGGGGACAGTTAACTTGAGTACAGATCATATCAGCAACAAGGTAGACATCCTCACAGGATTATTGGAGACAGACTTCCCAATGACAATGTTTTGAAGAGAAGGCTTATTCCAGTTTCATGAGGCTAGCATGAGGTGTATATATTTGCCAAGGCAAATTTATACTGGTGAAAAAAACTCATGCAGCAAATGCTGCACATCTGCCAAATAGTCCATTTAGAAACATTTACGGTGAACAATAGATGGGCCAGATTCGTCATACTCCTGCTTGCTGATCCACATCTGCTGGAAGGTAGAGAGAGATGCAAGAATAGACCCACCAATCCAGACTGAGTATTTACGCTCAGGAGGAGCAATGATCTGAAAGAGAATGAATTGGAAAAATTAGACAACTCAAACCTATAGAATTAGTTTTCTGCTTGGGAAATACCTTAAAATTCCAAGAACAGCACTGCATTAAACTATGCCACTGTGGAATAGGTTTTATTGTACTAACACTATTTAATGCAGCTGTCCTTACCTTAATCTTCATTGTGCTGGGAGCCAGTGCTGTGATTTCCTTCTGCATTCTGTCTGCAATTCCAGGATACATTGTGGTACCACCAGACAATACTGTGTTGGCATACAGGTCCTTCCTGATATCTACATCACACTTCATGATAGAATTGAAAGTGGTCTCGTGAATGCCACATGACTCCATGCCTAGGGGAAAAAAGATGTGATTAAGTTACACCAAACCTGAATGTTTGAATTAAACAAATCTCCTTGTTAGGTAATGCACAAGTTGCTGCCTGCAACTGCATACGTAGTTATATGGATCAAGAACACATTATGAATTTCCCACTATGGCAATTAAATGCTTACCTAGGAAAGATGGTTGGAAAAGGGCTTCTGGACACCTGAATCTCTCATTTCCAATGGTGATCACCTGGCCATCAGGCAACTCATAGCTCTTCTCCAGGGAGGAAGAGGATGCAGCAGTGGCCATCTCCTGCTCGAAGTCCAAGGCAACGTAGCACAACTTCTCTTTTATGTCACGCACAATTTCCCTTTCAGCTGTGGTGGTGAAGCTGTAGCCTCTTTCTGTCAGAATCTTCATGAGGTAGTCTGTGAGGTCCCGACCAGCCAGATCAAGTCGCAGAATGGCATGAGGAAGGGCATAACCTTCATAGATGGGCACAGTGTGGGTGACACCATCTCCAGAGTCCATTACAATACCAGTGGTACGACCAGAGGCATACAGGGACAGCACTGCCTGGATGGCCACATACATGGCTGGAGTGTTGAATGTTTCAAACATGATCTAAAAATAAAAATAAGTTGTTGTAAAACAGCACTTCTGCAGTGAGAGAAACACACACATGCAGACATGCAAGATATCTGATGGAAGAGGGAAAAATAGAAAGAAACAAGCAGAAATGCAACAAAAACCTGAGAGACGTCAAGGAAGGAAATGCCAGGAAGAGTACAGAATCCTGAAAATGATAAGAGAATAGGCATTTTAACTTGAAAGAAAAATGGTGGTGAAATGGGTGAAAGTGAGAAATGTGGCAACTACATCAGCCTCATACCTGTGTCATCTTCTCTCTGTTGGCCTTGGGATTCAAAGGAGCTTCTGTCAGCAGCACAGGGTGTTCTTCAGGGGCAACACGAAGCTCGTTGTAGAAAGTATGATGCCAGATTTTCTCCATATCATCCCAGTTGGTGACAATTCCGTGTTCGATAGGGTACTTCAAAGTTAAGATACCTCTCTTGCTCTGAGCTTCGTCCCCTACGTAGCTATCTTTCTGGCCCATACCAACCATGACACCCTACAGAAAAAAAGAGCACAAAATTAAGACACGAGAGATATAGAAGATTTAAGACAAAGCCCAAAAAAGTACAACTGTACTGCTCCTCCAACAAACCTGGTGACGTGGGCGCCCAACGATTGAGGGGAACACAGCACGAGGAGCATCATCTCCAGCGAAGCCTGCCTTGCACATACCGGATCCATTGTCAATGACAAGCGCTGCAATTTCCTCTTCCATTTTGAGATTCTGGTTTTGACAAAAACAAAAGCCTTTATTAAATGACAGCCATTAGCAACCACACTTCCTCTAGTGACACCATTAACAGATCCTATCAAACACTACAAGGTTTGGCCAGTAGAGGCTGCTCAAGTTTCCTGCCATCAGGTCTGGAGACCCCACCCTCTTAGGTACATGTTCACCATATGGTCTGGAGGAGCTTGTAGGTTTCCTTCTCTACCCTACACAGACCAAAGAAGGTAACTGGTACCCCTACTTCTTGGAAGCTTGTCCTGAACCAAGCCAATATGCTGTTTTCTCAGAACTCCCAGTCCAATAACTGTGGGATATGCAAGCAATGACTGCAAACATGCTATCTACTTAAGTTCAGCCAAAAGATTACACTCAACTTCAGCGATGCCCACTGACACATAGGACAAATTTACCTTCCTATACTTCAGGAAGGTCTTTAACCCTGAAACCCCAAGACAGAACCACTCTATACACCAAACGGTTGATTAAAAAAAACCGACGGGTAAACTCGCCAAATAGCTGCTGGTGCCTTGGTAGGGGGAGGGAACAGAGGCCGTGGAGTTTCCTTTATCCGCCAACTATCAGCGGAAGGGCGGCGGGGGGGGGCTCCCCCTTCCGATCAAGTCACCTGCCATTTCAGGCTGCGGTGTCGCAGCCCCGTCAGGGGAGGCGCTCCCCAGCGCAAACAAAGCCCCCTCCCGGCCGCGGAAACCCCCCCCCCCCAAAAAAAAACACCTCTCTGGGGAAGGCAGGCTGAAAGATGCCCCGCAAAGCGCATCTTTTTTTGCGCTGGCTCTCCAGCGCCGCTCCCCCACCCGCGCCGGGCGGCTTCCACTATAAGGACCCCGGCGGCCTCCGCCCCCCTCCCCCTCCCCGGGCATCCCGCCCGCTCCAAGCCTCCAATGCCCCACCCCCACCCCTCCAAGGGGGCGGGCGGCGGCGGCAACGTGGAACTCGTTAGCAACCGCACCCGCCCCCACCCCCGCCGCCCAACCGTCTCCTAAACCAACAACCCCGCCCCCGCCGCGCGCGCTTCGGCCAGGAGACCATTCAAGTCCCTTTCCCGCCCCATGACGTCAGCGAGGGCGCCCAACCAATCGCGACCCACATGCCCTTTTCAGGCGCCCAGCCCAGCCCCGCCTCCTTCCCGGTCACCCCATTCAAAGAGCCGTTACGACGGGGAAGGGGGGAGGAGGGGGGATCGCGCGACACGGGACGGTTCCCAAGGGGACGCCGAAGGGATCGCACCCAGGATGAAAAAAAAAAAATCAAGAGGAGACAATGGGAGAAGGGGGAAAGGAAGGAGCAAACAGGGACTAGTGAACAGATACCCAGGAAAGGCTACATAAAATTAGAACTAACAATTACCAGTACATATTAAATCCTTATTCTAACATTAAGGGAGAAAGAGAATAAAAGGGGGGGGAACCGCCAGGGCCCCAACTAGGATGGCTGCATTGGTGGCTAATTTACCTACCTGTAAGGAGGCGGGAGCTTTCGAAGACGAGGAGAAAGAACCTGACACTGCTAGATCCGCTGCCGCCGGCTGAGTGAGACCGTCCGAACGCCAGTCCCGCCCCTTTTATACTCAGGGGGCGCCGGCCCCCTCCTCGCCGGCCGAGAACATCGCCATAAATGGAGATCTTTCAGAAACACGGGCTCCCATTGGCTGGCGGGGACCAGGCCACGTGGGGCAAACGAAAGCGGCTTAAGGCCGCCTCCCTTCCCAACCCCGGAATCTGGCTGAGTAACGAGTCCGGGAGGGGGATGGGCTCGCCGTCTTTGGCCTGGGCCCCCTCCCCTTTTTTTGCCCCATTATTGGGGTCCATTCACAGCAGGAGAAAAGGGGCTGCCCTAGCCTTGAGGTGCTTTCCCCACCACCACCACCGCCTCCAGGATCGGTGCATTCGCTGCGGATGCTGGAAATGGGCATGGCGGGGGGGGGGGTGCCCGTGTCGGGGATATAGACCTGCTGAGGCATTTCCTCCATGGCCGCCCCATGGCAATCCTAGCATTTCGACGCCTGAATGGAGAGAGGGCTTTTGCCTCGGAATAATGAGGGAAGGGGGCATATTGCAGTAAGAACAGCCTGGGCCTCCTCATCCCCTTGAGCTGTAATCGCCTCTCCCTGGAATTCTGTAAGCATGTTTTTGGAATGCAGGGATTGCTGCTAAGCCCTGGAGAAGCTGACACTGGGCAAGGTGTAATGTGGAAAAAAAGGGGTCAAAAGACCCTTGGCTTCCCAGACCCATTGATCCCTTTGGCCTGACTGGGCATGGCCAAGGAAAAAGCATTATGGATGTTGTAGTCCTAAATATAAAGTGGGCTGGAGTCTCCTCACTCCTGCTTGATGCCCTTAGGAGATGCAGTAATCCTGACAAGGAACATTTGGTGCCTTGATCCAAAAGCAGCCAATAGAGACTTACTCCCCCCCCCCAATCACAATGAAGGCATCACTGTGCATTGGAACAGGATTCCCAAAGCAAGACAGAATGGCCCATCCTGCTCTGAACAAGGCCAGAATCTTTGTTCCACTTCAGATATGATTCCTTTCTCCTCTAATTTCTATGTCAAAAGCTGGTCCTGTTTCAATAGAGCCCTCATGTCCACTTACCCACCATGCTGCCAAGCTTTGCCTGTACTATGTTTTATCTGTGTCCTTAAAGCTGCAGCCCTGGATACCTCACTTAAGAGCCAATATGTCTTGAGAAAACAGGGTGATTGTATTGTCATAGGTCCCACAGTATTATGTCTGCTGTAAAGCTCAGAGATGTACATAGAGAGCCACACTAATGCTTGTGACATTGTTCCAGAACAAAGCAAATACCAAAGAACTGAGTAATTCCAGTAAATAACACAAAATGGCTCTCGCAACATTAAAATACAGGTCAAACATGAAACAGAGAGTTTTGCCGAGCTTCCTGTAGGAAAAAGCAAAAGTAAATGTATTACAACATACAAAGCATGCTTGTGGAATATACCAAGCTTTGGAGAGAAGTGTTGGCCTTCAAACTTGGAGGAAGGGAATGTTTTGCCCAAGGGCACAGCACTTTATAGACTTCACACAACAAGAGAGGCTGCTGCTTTATCCACCTTCTCCATGCCTGGTGTGCTTTAAAGATGCTGGAGTATTATTCACAGCATCCACTTGCAGTGCTGAGGATGTGTATTTTCTAATGTTTTAGGGATAAGTTGGCTTACAGAAAATATTGAACATACCTGTAAGCCTCAGAAAGATGTAAACAATTTATCCCCCCAGGATCTGGATCTCTTGTTTTAGGGAACCTGAATTACCACTAATACAGAGATGACCGCTAATTTATTACTAAAAGTTGAGTTGGAAGATGCCTCAGCCCTCTTCTTTTTTCATCTTTGAATTAGATTGTGCATGCAAAATGATCTTAATGAATGAAACAGCCCAGATCCAAAGTGGCCCCAGAAGACACAAGTGGCAAGAGCTCCTTTTGAAACAAAAGAAGATTCTTCTGGTCCATAATGCCCCGTTTTTTCCTTTCTTTTTATAAATGTGATAAATATGGAAATTGAGGAAGCCTAGTTGACAGTCTGCCAAACATATGAAAAGCATAGCTGTGCCCTTGGCTGTAAAGTCCCTTTTAAGTTCTGCAGAGTGTCAGCAAACCACAGTGCATGTGAATGGCTATCCTGCCCAGTTCTGCCTAACAACAGAAACCCTTTTCAGAGTATTAGAAGGGAAGCACACTTGGACTCATCACATAGTTAGGGAAAATAAGAATTTTTCCCAACCAGTTAGTTTGGCTGCTGACAGAAATTAGCTCTAGGAAAAAATGAAAAGAAAAGGCAGACTTTTTTTTTTCAAATGTGTTTCTTATCCCACACTGCAAAACTGCCTGTGTTGTAATAAGAACTTAATACACTGGCACTAAACACAGGTAAAACAGCTGATCTCTGCCCATCCCTGTTCTGGGCACACACCTAGAAAAACAACCAGACCTTGCCTATAGGTAGGTGACTAAGCTCTTCCTTCCCATGGAGCCATAACCTAATTATCTTCCAAAACTGGGAAGCTGTCTGCCACCTTAAATGATAGCTATGTTATCAATAACCAAGGCCTGCAAATATGAGTAACACAAACACTGAATCAGTGGAAATCAGACACATCATAAAATCAACAGACTTGTCGTAAAATCATAAGCAAGGTATATCTATTTTGATATCTGCTACTCCACTCCTAAGGAACATTCACAAAAGACAACAGAAGTATATTTTAGATAATTTAATTTAGGAAAATTGTAACATTAGATCAAAAGTTTAATCCAATCCAGCACTCTGTTTACATGGCCAACTGGTTGCTTATGAGAAACTCACAGACTGGACATGGCGCAGCAGTACCACCCCATTTCTTGTACTTATCATAGGCACTGGCAAAATTAAAAATCACAGTTCAATGCATTAACACCCTTCAAATTAGGGAGATATATATTATTCCTCATCTATGATACTATAAAGCAACTTGGCCCCAAACTGGTCAACTTGGACATTTTCAAGTTTTCTCCCATGAAGGGGCACCCACAAACCACAAAGTACTAATAACCTTATGAATAGTCCTACAGTAGTCCAGAATGTATAATGGGGATGGGTTCTTTCTACCCACTACTAAATTGCCCCATTCACTGATGTTTGCCACCTCTTCTGTTAGCATTTGAATCATTTAAATGATAAGTACTTTTAAAAAAAAGAAAAAAGGTGGGTTTTCAGGGTTTAAAAAGGAGGAAAGGTGGTACTTTAAAAAATCTCTCTAAATTTTAGAACCCATCATTTATTTTAGTTGTGAGTTCCCTATGAATTTTTGCTGTACACTTTCCGTCAGAGGTATTTACCAACAACAGAAACATGGCAATTTAGCAATAGTCCAGTTAAAGAAGAACTGTAGCATACACAGTTCTGGTCTGGAGACAGAAACACAGAATTAAGGGCTAAATTCAGAGGCTCCACCAGATGCCATGTGATTTATTTATACATACCCTAAAGGTAAAGGTAAAGTTCCCCCTGCACATGTGTGCTAGTCATGTCCGACTCTAGGGGCGGGGCTCATCTCTGTATTCAAGCCAAAGAGCCAGTGTTGTGCAAGTCCATGGACATAAGGCCGGCATGGCTGCAAGGAAACACTGTTTTACCGTCTCTTCCCATTTTTACGGTGGTATCTATTTATCTACTTGCATTTACATGCTTTCCAACTGCTAGGTTGGCAGGAGCTGGGGTTATCAGTGGGAGCTCGCTCCGCTGCGTGGCACCTGGGATTCGAACCACAGAGCTGCTGACTTTGCAGCCAACAGTTTCCGGAGCTTTAGTCCGCTGAGCCACCACCATACATACCCTAGGTGGGCCCTTAATGACTACTGTGGCGCTCCAGACAGACACACTCGAGGTCAGCTGGTCCCACATCTAGCTAGATTTGGACTAATTTGTATTTTCAAGTTTGGTTTTGGTCTCTGTGTTTCTCCCCTTCATTTAATTAAAAGATGCCATGGCTATTGGTGCAGGAAAACGAAGAGTCCTGTAGCACTGGCACATACAGCATATTATTGCTTGCTAGGGCCGATTTCTATTGCCTTTGGTCTTTATGCTGTAGTGCGCCAAATCTCTGGAGGCTCTCTGCTCTCCAGGCACTTCCAAATGATAAAGCAAAGGAGGCACTTCGATAGCAGAAGGACGGCGTGGAGACATTATTACATTGTAGCGGATGAAAGGGCCAAGTTGCGCGGGCCTTCTTGTTGTTCCCTGCTGCCAACCTCAAGCCCGCACTTCCTTCCCGGCATTCGCCTTCCTTTCCGAATCGCGATTCTTTTGTGCTGAAGGGGAGGGCGTGTTTCCTTGGGAAACGACAAGGCTGCGCGTAGGCAGCCACCGCCTTTCCCGAGATGAGTGAATAATCCG
Source organism: Phrynocephalus versicolor (assembly GCA_023846285.1). NCBI lineage: Eukaryota > Metazoa > Chordata > Lepidosauria > Squamata > Agamidae > Phrynocephalus > Phrynocephalus versicolor. The sequence continues at coordinate 15,042,501 of JAHTLZ010000010.1, read as the reverse complement.
AACCGCAGGCGCGTCACCCCGGGCAGCTGAGAAGGGACACCGTTCCCGTTCGGTGCCGGGGGCGCGAGTGCCCAGGAGGTGCCCCACCCTAAGCCAGTCAGGGCGGGGACGGAGGGGTCCCCAGCTGGTCGAGATTGCTCGTTTTAACAATGGCAGTGAGCGCGGAAGTGGCGGCGAGGCCTGGCCCGGAATCGGCATTCAGCACAATCTCCGGCTCAGTACCTGCTCGCCAAGCAGGGCAAGCGTGGGGAGGGGGGGTGGCCCGTAAAAGCTGGGCCTTGCAATGCACCCGAGGCGGGGTGACTGCCTCCGCGGCTAATTATAGCACGGAGACCGAGGGCTCTCAGGGTGGCTGGCTCGGTAAGCTCCATCCCTTCCGCAGCGGAGGAGGAGGAGGAGGAGGCAGAGCGGACGCCGCCTGAGCCTGACTTCGCCGAAGAATTGGCCCGTGTGCCGGCGTCACGTCATTGAACTGCAGCACCGGCGAGGAGTGGGGTGGGGGTTATTCAATGCAGGCGGTTGGGTGAGGAGGAAAGGCGGAGCATAGCCGGCGTAGTCCCCCCCCCTCAAGATACGCCAACCACGGCGGGGCACTTCTCCCCACCAACACCAACACCACCCGTTTTCTGCGCACGAGGCTGGGCAGGAAGGGTGCGGGTGGGGAGGCAGCTGTCTTTCCAGGAAGTTCTGGCCTTCTTCTGCAAGGCCGTCCCTGCATTCCAGGGCACGCCGTCGCCCCGTCGAAACCTATCGGGTGCCCGCGCCCTCCCCCCCCCCAATCCTAGGCACTGGCTCATTTTCACGACTCCCGCGCGCCCCCCGCGGCAACCTGTCCTTCCAGATGACTACTTTCCCGCTAACCGGGACCTTAAGCCCCGCTTGCCCGGGTGTGGGATGGCGAGAGAAGAGCCGAGCCCGCCTACTCTGCTTTCTTTCGAAGGCACGCCTCTCTCGGGTATTTATTTATTTATTTATTTATTTATTTATTTATTTATATAGCTTGTATGCCGCCCACTACCCAAAGGTCTCTGGGCGGCTCACAATCAAAATGCTCCCTAATTTGTCCTAAGGGGGTCGGAAGCGGCCCTCTGCACGTGCCCCGAGGAGGCGCGCTTGCCAGCTCTGGACTAACAAGTTCCAGGTCTCAAGCCCCTGCTGGAGTGAATGAACCGCTCCCCTGGCGCCTTCCTGCAGGCTGGCAAGCGCGAAAGAGCCGCCACTCGCTTTCCCGCAGGCCCCCGCCCTCCCTCCGCTGCTAAAAGGGAACTAACTGAGAGCCGCTCTCGGCTTCTGCCGCCGCCGTCCCTGGACGTCCTTTGCCTTTTCCGCCCGAGGCAGCCCCCCCCCTCCTCCTCCTCTCCATCTCGCCTTCCCAGGCAGGGAGACATGCCTTCCTCCTGCGGGGCGGGCCCGGGAGGGCCGCCGCGCGCACCGAAACCCCGTGGGGCGTGTCTAGCGTGAGACTGGAACAAAGGTGGTGCTCCGGAACCAGGTGACGGGGCGGACGGGACGGGAGCGGCGGAACGAAGGGCTTTTTCGCATGCCTATATTTGGAGATGGCGGCGGCGGCGGCTGGTCCCTGTCGCGGGGATCCGCCTGCCTGTGCTCGCGCACCTCGGCCGCTTCCTCCTCCTCCTTCTCCTCCTCCTCCTCCTCCTCCAAGCACCTGCTACCGGCTGGCAGGCAGGTTGGGGGCGCTCCTGGGCATGGCGCCTCCTGAAGGAGCGAACGGCCCGGGCCAGAGCAGATGGAGGCCTCCAGATGGATAGGGGAGGGTCTCTCGAGATCTCACAGTGCCCAGGAAGACCCGCACTCATCCTCCGGCTGGGTTCTGGCTGTTGTGCAGTCCCTGCCATTATGATACGAATATGATATGAATATACAGTATGATATGAATATACAGTAAGTGCAAAATACAGTGTAAGGGCAGTCCCACGCCTCTTTCCTGAAAAGAGCCGCCCTTGCAAGAAGGAAGGATGGATAGGATTGCAGCCTCAGAATGGGAGAAAGACGCTGACCCTTGAAATACAGTGGGCCCTAGTAATCTTAGTAATATGACCCACATAATAGTGAAAATACAAAAATATATGTTATAATATGCAAATATAAACATGGGTGTATATACTGTATAACAAACATTATAAGGCCACAATCCTATACAGCCTTGCTTAGAAATAAGCTGCATGCATTGTACCAACACTGGCCTTAACCTCCCAATAATGTTTTTTTATTGGGCTTTCTTAGTGATAATCAAGATGCAGGGTTTTTTAAAAAAGGTAATGATTAAAAGGTAATATATGCATACCATATATATGTTTAGTGGATTGTATGCTTAATTTGGCCTAGAGGCATTTTCCAATATTTTATGACATATCGGGGAATCTTCTATAATAAGGCTAGGGACTTCAGACCAGTAGTAATTTGCTTCATCTCTTGCGATCATGCCAGGTAACAGTAGTCTGGCATCATAAAATAAATTTTAGATAGTTCCAGATAGGCAGAGGAATTGAACATAGGATACAGCATATTATATTTTACAAATTGAATTTGCAGCAGGTGTAACACATTCTTCCTAACACCTTTCACTGCATGCCCATGGAGTATCATAGTATTTTCTACAACAGAGTGACACATGCTTGAAGCAACAGTATATAATCTGAAAACAAGGGTGTGCAATGCCTTTATTATTTTAGTGGTCTAATAAAGGTATTAGGTGTGTCCATGGGGAAAGCTCAGGTTTCATTCTTTCAGGGGATGTCTTATTCCCTAGGGTGCCAGTCCTTTTGTCAAACACAAAAAGGACATTTCATTTTCCTCCTTGGAGTATCTGGTAGTAGACCAAATGAAGCTGTACAGAACTCTTCGAAAATGCAGGGAAAAGGCACCGGACCATTATCTACTCCATATGTGGGCAACAACAATGGTGTATGGGAAAGTAAATTGTCATTAAATCAGTGGAGGTACTAATGTTACGTTAAAGTTCAGACTTATCAACACGTCTTCATTTTTCTTCAGTTCATCAGCAAGAAACAATATGGATGACATCACAATCATTATCCTTAGATCTATGTTCAGCAGCACTCTTTTATATGCATCCTTATCCTCATCCATTTATTACTGTCATCATTTATCATAGCAGATAGTTGCCAGTGCCTAGTGCCATCTGTGTCAAAAACACATCCTTTTCATAGTTGATGAAAAAATCTTTGGGGTGCAAGAAAGGATGCCAGCTAACTCCAGAAGTGGGTGAGGCAATTTTACATACACAGGTTAAACAAAAGCAATCTAAATAAGGAAGTCCAAAAGATTCCTCTCATTTAACCAAAGGATTCAGATGTCAAGAGTTTCTTTTTTACAAATGAACAGAGTCATCCAAAATAACTTTTAAAAGCCCCTTGTTTTCCATTTGTTACAACCCAAAAGTCCAATCTTTAACATATCAATCACCCACTGTTGTTTTCATATTTTGTGCAAGGATGACAAAACATCTCTCTCTCTCTCTCTCTCTCTCTCTCTCTCACACACACACACACACACACACACACACACACACACACTTATAACTAGAGATTTTGCAGCACCAAGTCAAAAACCTAAAGATGGTACAGAGTCTTCAATGGAAAGAAGTAAGGACATAAATGGTGTGTGGCATAAGGACCAGGACCTTGGGGGTCCTTTTAGAAAACAAAGCACCTGCTTGTTATTGTCAAAAATCATAACAGTCTGTTTGTCAGTCCGGAAGCCATACTGTACATTGTTCTGGTGTATAACAAAGTACCGAAGTGCTATCATTAACATTACTGCTCAAGTCTTACAAACTAAAAGCTGCCGCTTACTTTAGTAGCTACAATCCAAGTGGATATATACATCCATAACTTGGAGCCATGATGACATACCCACTGGCTAACAAAGTCTATAGTGAATTCCTAGTCTTGAGCTGAATCATGTAACTTGTATGTTATTAGGAATTCAACCAGAAAGTTGTTGATTAGTGGCTATTTGCAGCTCTGAGTTATGCAGTACATTTAATTATCCCCTTGCCTTTTGATTCCCGAGTTGATCTGTCTTGTGTTAGATAATTTTTTTCCTACAGCCTTCAACAATTCCTACTGTTGTCTTATCCAGTGAATCTTTTGGTCATGTGTTATGTCTAATAGATGCAGTAGCTCAGTGGTTTGGGTGCCTGCCCGTGGAGCCAGGTTCCCCTACTGGTGCCTCCCTGAAAGGGGCTGGAGTCAGTGATCCATAGGGTCCTTTGCAGCTCTGCAGTGCTAAGATAAGATAAAACAAAAGTGCCCTGGCAACTAAAACACTGGCAGATTTACCCTGTTTCCCTGAAAATAAGACCTCCCCAAAAAATAAGCCCTAGCAGGATTTCTATGCATTTGTTAAATATAAGCCCTACCCTGATAATAAGACCTAGTGATGGGCGTGGCTATGGTTGTGTGCAGGGCTGACATGAAAATAAGCCCTAGTGTGTCTTCTTGAGAAAAAATATAAGACAGTGTCTTATTTTCGGGGAAACACGGTAGTTCAGTGAGAGCTTTTATGAACTCCACCCCACTTACTCAGACCCATGAAATGAAAGATTAATATACCGTTTATAGTAGTGGAGGGGGACTAAATGGGGATAAATACAAACACGAACTTTCAAAGTGACAGGAGCATTAGGAAGAAAGAGATTGAACTCTTGAGATGTTAACAACACAAACTTTTATCATGTAATAAGCAGGCAACTTGATGACTTGCTCTGAAAAGATGTACTGTAGCGCGCTGTTGTTGTTTTTTGGCAGCCTTCTCAATCTGCCTATCACTGGACTACATGCCCTGTGATCCCTAACCAGCATGGTCTTTAGGAATGGAAATGGTTGTGGTTCAACACATCTGAAGGGTACCAGCTTGTAGAAAGCTGTTATATGGATAGTTTTATGTCCAGGACAGCTTATACAGACTATACTGTATGGAAAACATGTGTGTATGCTTTGTTTTTGTTTGTTTATACTGGCCTTTATATTCTCAGTCCTCACTAGAGAAAATGAGTTTACAGTGTGTAAAAAAAAAAAGATTTAAGATCAGGTTTGGGTGGGGAAGGAGTGAATGTCTCTGAAACAGCAGGGTTATTGCTGATGGAAGGAATCCAGTGTTCCCCAACTTCCCTTTATTTTTAAAGAAATAATTGTGTGATCATTCCAGTAACGGAGGGTTAGGGTAGGAGAGCACATGATCCCTAATTTAACTTTACCAAAATAAAAGAAAAAGTGAATCTGCAGTTAGTCGCTCTTATAACCACATTCCAATGAGCAGGTGCAAGCAACAGTAGCTGTGCTTGAAATATTGGGGGTTGGCTTTGTGTGAATCATGTATTACCAGAAACTCAGTCTTGAGGTTTGATGGATGGTGTCATGCAATTTCCCCAGGTAGAATGGAAATTGCACTAGATAAGAGAATGTCATCTAGATGCTGTGCATTATTTAGCAACCACAATTCCTGCATTTTTAATGGTTAAAGAAAAAAGAAAACACACCCAGCCCCTAGACTTAACAGGCTTTTGAAAAGAAAAAAGAAAAAGAAAGCACCGTCTGAGGCTGCGGTAAAAGGAAGATCAGTATGACAGCATGCTTTGAAGGAGCCGGTGAGAGGAATACATTTGAGGAGGCAACTGCACCTTTAAAGCGTTTGCTATTTCTAGTGGACTCAGATAAAGCAATATACAAACAAAGGCTAGACTAAATGGGAGCACAAGTTAAGCAAACGGGTGTGCATTGTGTCTCTGCAGTATACCCACTGTGATTTAATCATGAGCAAGCTCAGTCTCTCACATCCTCCACTGTCCAATCACCGTTTTTGCTGACTTGACACCTCCGATCACTGGTCCTTGGGTAACGCCATATAGGGTCAGTCTGGGAACTGAACAATACCCACAGGGTAAAGGTGAAGATGGGGGGAGGAGAGGCTGTTTCTCTGCGTGGCTCCCTCTCTCTTCCCAAGGTTAAACACAATGCCATTCTGTATGCTAAAGGAGGCGTAGAGACACTGGCTGAAACAGGAGGCAGATGAAGGGACAAAAAGCCTTGACTTACACAGGATATGCCCCAGAGTACTTCCTGGCACACACACAGACCCATTGCTTGCTTTTCTACTGCAGGTTGAAGGAAGTTTTGACCTCCCCCCCCCAAAAAAAAGCATTTCAATTGGTGGAAATTCCCTCATACAACTCACTGTTCATATCCAGATTTTAAATCTCACTGACTTGTTCCCTAGTAAAGTATGGGGTAGGTGGGTGGGTGTGCTTATGACTGCCGTCTTCATCCAGATGGTCAGACGTGGGTGGGTCCCCCAGTCGAGGATTGTATTCATGCTGCAGTTTTGGATGGAGGCAAAAAGGTCCTAAGGGAGATCTCCATAATAACCTGAGGCTGCTTAGTATGGAACGTTGCTTTTAAAATTAATCTGTTGTGTGACTTGTTCCAACTTTGTCGCAGAATAATAATACCTCGTTACATTACTCTTATGCTACTTGTGGGTTGGTTTTTTTGGTACTTTTCCCCAAACATTCACCTAAATTATGCGGAACTGGGCCAAAATTGAGGAGGCAACCCTCAAAATATTACAAGAAAGCTTTTGCTGCCTGTCTCCCCCCCCCCCAATGTAAAAATGCAGGGGAAAATATAATTCTAGTGAGGAAAAAGAATGCTATAATCATAAGGTTATTTACAAAAGTAATATCCTTATTGTCTTGCTACCTGGAAAAAGACCACAATGTCTGGAATCTTGTTGTATAGTTAGGCAAAAGACATAACATTTTTAGTGGATAATTGGCATAAGTTAAGAAATCTCCATAGCTTGGTGTGCAATGGATAATGTCTGTGGGGGTTTCTTTACTTATGCCAATTCATCACTAAAAGTTACACCTTTTTCATATGGCAGTAGGATTCCACCAGTGTGTTACTTCACCATGTGATGTGGTTTAACTACACCTGCTTGGGAGCAAACTCTTATTTTAACTCTTCTCACACCTTGTCCTGAATGGAACCAGCAGACCTAGGAAATGATGAACATTCTGGTAATCTGCCTCTCATGTAAATCATAAAGCAGTAGTAACCTTGGGCAACCCAGATGTTCTTGGTCTGCCACTTCAAGAAACCCTGCCCAGTACAGCTGGTGGTGAAGGCTTCTGGGAATTGCAATCCAGAAACATCTGGATTACTCAAGGTCAGGAGCACTGTTATGGGGGAATGCGTTTTACAATGAAGCATCTGAACAAACTGATTTCCCCTCCATACTACTCATTTTCTTTTACTTCATTAATAAAAATTTACCTTGAATTAAAACTGACCCTACCTGAGCAATCAGTGAATGCCCCACTGTTAATGTGTTGATTGAAATGATCCAGGCATGTCCAAACTTCGGCCCTCCAGATGTTTTGGACTGCAACCCCCACAGTCCTTTGTCATTGGCAAGCTAAATTTAGAATTCTGGGAGTTGCTATCGAAAACATCAGGAGGGCCAAAGTTTGGACATGCCTGGATTAAAACTTGCAGCACAACCCCTGCTATGAGCCTTTCCATTGGTCAGAAGGGAATGTCAATCTAGAGAATTCCTGTTGCAAAGGGTCTAGAATATAACAAACTGGGACCAAGATATAGTGAAGTTTTGGTTTCTCCATAATGCCTGGACAAAACTTCCCTATGTGGGGATGCCCACAGTAAGCAATCAAGTTGAAACTATGAAAGAGAATAGATCCCTAATTCAGATTTTATGGTGGTAGCATGTGCATGACAGCTTGTAGGAAGGAATGCCACCCCCCAGTCAGTCAGAGGTCACTTGGTTGCATAATCATTCCCTTTCTTGCATGTGGAAGTGCAAAAAACCCAGAGAGGCATGCCGCAGCTCTTGCTCTGCCAGCCAGCTATGGAAGTTCTCCTAAGGACACAGCCAATCTCCCCTGGCGTTTTTCTTTGGGGTGCCTCTTTACATCCTCCCCCTTTTGGTGAATAGTCTAAGCCAGTGATTAGAGACCGAGTGCCCAAACTGCAATTCAAAACCCACTTATTTTTCACAAAGTGCCATTACAGCACTGTAACCTGAATACAGGCGGCTGTGAAGGGGCGATGTCGGGTGCCCACAGAAAGGGCTCTGAGTGCCACCTTTGCCACCCGTGCCTTAGGTTCGCCAACACTGTTCTAAGCCATACAAAACTTACAACAAGATACCTGTATCCCACACTAAAAACTTACAACATAAACCACAAAGAATCCTGTGACACCTTAAGGACCAAGTGATTCATTACTGCATGAGCTTCTCTAGATTATCACTCTGTTTAACAAAAGCACGGAGTCTTTTCCAGATCTTCAGAGATATTTGCAGCACCTATGATTAGACAGCAGGATTCTAGACTGTGGTCAGACTCCTGCGGGCAATTTAAACTTGCATTAAGAGAAATGATGGAAATTGCAGTGACAAATTGCCACTGATTATAAAAGGTGTTAGTTGCATTTTTCAATCACCCAATTCAGTGTCTGGGCACACACTCCAGAATGCAACCAGCACCTTTTTAATGAGTAGTACCTTGTTGCTGTAGCTTGATGCCATTCCCCTTGTGCAAGCTTAGAAAAAGGTCAGAAGGAAAATAAATACACAGAGTACTGACAGTCAGAATTACATTAATTTTCTAGTTTTAGAAGAGGTAGTCACAGTCTGTGCTAGCATACCAGGTAAAGCCAAAAGAAAAATTTAAAAATGCTGTTGTCGCTTGAAAGTCTAACTGCTATATTTTAACTCGAGCTTTTGTGGACATGCCCACTTCTTCAGATAATTTACTACCAGGTGTTATTTTCTACATCCTGGAACTCTGAACATAACTTCATACATCTTACAGCACTTTGTGGATCTATGATAACTCATAACTATAATAATTTTGTTTCTTTTTAAGGAGACACAGAATTTGGTGGTCACTTTGTTGCAACATAGCTACCTTAGCACTTGCATACGTTGGCATAGCTACCCCTCTGAAAGGTATTACAATAGGAAAACACAGGTTTTGTTTGTTTGCTATGGTATCAGTATTCTACTTCCCACTCCCAACAAACTCAAGGTAGGGTGTATGGCTCCTTTTGCTTACCTTGTTGCTCACAAGAAGCCACTTTTGAGTGTGAAAAGGAGTGTGCAGCCGACATAAATACTGTATTGTAATCAAGATTGTACTCATTTTGGGCTTTAGCTTTCCCATACCATAGATATGCATGCCATCCAAAATTCAAATTAAATCCTTCTAACGCAAGTAGTCGATTATCTTCAAGGGTCATCCACTCTTTCATCCACGTCAGACAGCAGGCTTTATAATATAAAATCCAGTTTGTTAGCGCAAAGCCTCCATTTTCCTTTTTGTCCTGCAATACTTTAATTTTGATTCTAGGTTTCTTATCATTCCAAATGAATTTCCTTATTTGTTTATCTAAATCCTGTAGTAATTTAGTTGATTTAAGGACCAGTATTGTTTGGAACGGGAATAGTAGTTTTGGTAATACATTCATTTTTATTGCCGCTATTCTTCCCATAAAGGATAGTTGTAAATTTTTCCATGAGTTTATTTCAATTTGTATCTTTCATTACTTTGGTGTAATTGTCTTGAATAAGAGTACTCCTAGAAGCCTCCACCACTCGCTGTGCTGGAAGGGGTTTCTGGTAGTTGCAGTCCAGGAACATCTGGGGACCCACAGGTTGAGAACCACTGCACTACACAGAACAATAATTATGAGCTGATACCACAGGCTTTTTAGGTAAGGCATGCTTATAGTGAATATTCATGCCCCGCTCCAAAAAACAGCATGCTTTGCAGGATAGGTCAGACTCCTTACCGTAAGCCTACATGGAGATTACCCCCCCCACACACACACACCTCATCAGTCCTAATCACAGCCTAGCCATGAGCTGAGGAGCAGGACGCTGGTCTTCATCAAAAGATTTCTCTTCCTGGTGGTTATGGGTGCGTGAGAGTTACCAATAGGTCTGTGAATGCAGATGGCAACATGGCTGAGTACCCCCCACCCCCTCCACAATGTTCAATACAAAGGCCCTCTGATCAAACTTGCTATTAAGTGTAAGATAGTGTATGGGTGCCTGTGTGTGTGTACCCATAGATGCAGTGCACTTTGTTTCATGCTGCATTCAAGCCACAGCATTTGGGGGCCCGAGTTCCCTTTGAAAACCTAGGGAATTAACTTCACCAGTAATAATAATAATAATAATAATAATAATAATAATAATAATAATAATAATAATAAACAAACAGCATGGATGAGAGAGATGTCTTCAGAGGCAGATTTGAGTCACAGGCTGACATTCTCCACAAGGGCATCATTCTGTTCTTCTCTATTGCTTGAATAATTCCCTCACTCCCAGCCCCACCCCCACCCCAACAACACATTTCATGTGCGCTGTTTAAAAGCATCAGGAAATGACTTCTCTCAGAAAGGAGCAGCTTGCCTAGGGGTGGGGGTTGGGAAGGATGAGGAAGGATGGCTCTCTCCAGCTGTAAGAATATTATTGACCCTAAACCAATCCCCTCCATCGTAAAGGGGTTCCCTTGGGAAGAACTAGAAGCAATTCCCTTCCTGCAATTTGGTTCAGTGATCACCTCCCTGGGCAGATCACATTTCTCTTCTGAAAAGAGGAAGCCTTTGCTTTTGAAGTAGTTTCTCCTCTCCTTCCCCCCACCCGCATCTGTTTCCTGTGGTTTCCTACTATAAATAAGGTTCTTTTGTATTATGCTTCCCCATTTGTTTCATCAGCAAACAGAAAGGATACTTTGGAATAGAACTGAGCAGGTAAATGGAGTCAGTGTCTCATTTGGAAACTCCTGGAGTGTGTTCTTCTTTGTTCACCACCAAAATTGCAAAACAGCACAAGGATTTTAATTCCTAATAATTTATCCATGCACTGTAGGTCTAGAATTTGTTTATGTGTTTGTTTGTTTGTTTTAGGTTTTTTTTACCCCACCTTTCTCTTTGAAAGGGACCCAAGAATTGCCTCCTTTGACAGCAGCTGTCTTGGATCTCAGGGCAAATCTTTCATATCTTCATTCCCTGATCCTTATAAACTGCAGTTGTTCCATTCATTCCCCAAGGATCAGAGAAACCTTGCAGTGTAGTTCTCTGCTCCCCTTTGACATAGGCGTGGAGAACAGCCCTGCTTTTGTACACCTGCACTTCAGACCGATGAAGCTGTTTGGATGAACAGCGAAACGTTTCTGTCGCTCAAAAAAGAAGTCCGGTAGCCATGACTCAACTTCCAGACCTGAACTTCCTGTTTCTCACGAAGAAAAAAAAATCCTACTTAGATGATAACAAATCCTCAATTCTGGGCAATGCAGGTCTAAGGGATCATTTGGCAGAACACCACAGTGGCAGCTTCAATTTTTTGCTCCCTTGTGAGGTGAACAGTAGGCTAAAAATAAAACCATAGAGATTTCTACAGGTCCCTCTTAGTCAACATGGGGCAAATTGCTTGTGTGAGTAATAACAAACACTGTACAGTACTGAACATTGGTTCAACAAGTTCTAGGCAGCAACATCAAGGTGATTTGGCACACAGTATTAAAAAGCTCTTGTGACCTAGGTGGCACCCCTCCTTCCGTTTCTTCTAGATTATTGCTGCATGTCCTTGAAGGGAGTATAAAAGGTAAAGGTTCTCCCTGTACATGTGTGCTAGTCGTGTCTGACTCTAGAGGCAGTGCTCATCTCCGTATTCAAGCCAAAGAGCCAGTGTTGTGCAAGTCCATGGCCATGGGGCCAGCATGGCTGCAAGGAAATACTGTTTTACTTCCCTGCTTTTTATGGCGGTACCTATTTATCTACCTGCATTTACATGTTTTCCAACTGCTAGGTTGGCGGGGGCTGGCATTAACAGCGGGAGCTCAGTCTGCTGCGTAGCACCTGGAATTCAAACTGCGGCGCTGCCAACTTTGCAGCAGACAGTTTTCAGTGCTCTAGCCTGCTGAGGTACCACGCCACCTTGGAGGGAGTATAACTCACCTGAAAAGATTCCTAGAGTATGAAACTACACTCTACTACGATGCAGTATAAAACAGTAGTTCATTCATCTGATCAAGTGGGCTTTTATTTTTGGATTCCACCCACTGCCTGAATGGGCCAGGACTCGAGATGGGCATGAAGTGCTTCGTCACGCTTTAGCCCAATTAATCAGTCCACTGTTGTGCGTTCCTTTCCTCCTCCCCAGCCCCCAAGCCAGCACCTGCACAGGCCAGCTGGGTCTTCCATGCAAGAGCCTGGACTTCCATTCCCTGCCTCCTCCAGCAGCTGGTGACTCAGAGGAGGAGGAGAGATGGGGAGGCTGACTGCATAGAATCATAGAGTTGGAAGAGACCTCAAGGGCCATCTAGTCCAACCCCCTGCCATTCAGGAACCCACATCACAGTATTTCTAACAGATGGCCATCCAGCCTCTACTTAAAAGCCTCCAAAGAAGGAGACTCCACCACCCTCCGTGGCAGCATATTCCACTGCCGAACAGCTCTAACTGTCATGAAGTTCTTCCTAATGTTCAAATGGAATCTCTTTTCCTGTAGTTTGAAACCATTGCCCCGAGTCCTAGTCTCTGAAGCCATGGAAAACAAACCTGTTCCCTCTTCAATATGACACCCTTTCAAATATTTAAACATAGCTATCATATCCCCTCTAAGTCTTCATTTTGAAAAGTGAAACATTCCCAGCTCTCTAAGCCGCTCCTCATAAACATTTCTTCCAGACCTTTAACCGTCCTGGTCGGCCTCCTCTGGACCCGTTCGAGGTTGTCAACATCCTTTTTAAATTGAGGCGTGCAGAACTGGACACAGGACTCCAGGTGGGGTCTGACCAGAATAGAATAGAGTGGTACTATCACTTCCCTTGATCTAGACACTATGATTCTGTTGATGCAACCAAGAATCGCATTGGCTTTCCTGGCCGCTGCATCACATGGCCATTCGGTGCCCAATTGCTGGAGGAGGCAGGGCAGGGAAGCCCTGACTCTGGCCTGGACGAGGCTGAATTACCTGCAGTGATGACACAGCTGGTGCACTGAGGCAGGTGAGCGAAGGGGCCAAGCGAGGAAGGTGGGGTAGTACAACTACCTGTAAAGATGCCTCTGTTACCTATGGACACCACCAGCCTCCAAGAGCACTATTCCTCAAAGCAAGGGCAACTGATTTGACACTAGGCCAGCAACAGCTGTACTGAATCCAAGCTGATCTCGTGCTACAGGAGTCAGAAATTACTTAGGACTCCTTTTGCTTTGGCCTAATAATTGGTGCCTACATTGTAACTGGTCCCCTGGGCTTGGGGCATTTGGATCAGGCCTAACACAACCCTTTCCTCCTTCTGCCCCCTTTCTGATTCTTCTGCCAGCAGACCTTAACCAATAGGGAGCATTTGTGCATGCAGATCACACTTCTGGCAGGTCTCGGAAGCCAGCCAGCAGAAGAGGGTTCGGACGAGAAAGCAACGCTCATCACAAGAAACAAAAGCCTCTTGCCTATCCCTGATCCTGCTGAAATGAGTGCAAGTATTTTACATGGTGAGGTCAGCTGTGACTAAAGGATCTGGCAGCCCAGTCAGCTTCCATGGGTGAGGCTGTTGGGGCAGGGAGAGAAGCAAGGCCTCTTGGCCATTGCCTCTGCCAATCATGGCCCTCCGTGATAGCGGGAAGTTAAGTTCCAGCATGCACTGTCCAGATGTTTTGGATTACAGATGTCATAAAATGTCTGTTCTCGGTTTTCCAAATGGCAGACCCACATCTACAAAAAGCTAAAAATGTGGCTCTCCTCGGAAAAGGCCTCAGCCTACCATAGGCGAAGCTCCACCCTCCCTTCCTATTCAGTAAGGAAGCTCCCAGAGAGCAAAATGGGGCAGCTTCCATTGCACACAAAAACCAGGGTGAAGCCAAGCTTAAGCTAGGCTTCAAACCCTTCCCAGGAAGGCCTCTCCTCTAGGTGAGCCAAATTTACTGTGTGTCTGTCAGGCAGAATACATAGAACAGAGAAATGTCAGCATCTGTAGTCCAAAAAAATCTGAACATCCCATGCCTATCCAGGATTCCAGAAAAGACATTTCTAACTGATCAACCCTTCAATGAGAACTGTGTTTCCTTCTCCTGTGGTACCGTGTAAGTGTTATTTGCTTTAGCTCAGGGACATTGCTTGTGCCTTTAGCCCTCCGAACCAAGGCAGTCATCTTTAAAGAGCTGTATTACCTTTTCTACTTTTTGCCATGGAAGGTTAATTTGTTTGTCCTTCTGCAAATGGCATAAATGCTTGTTTGCTATCTTATCGCCATATAAGCACCAGTAAATGTTCTTGCTTGGGTAGCCAAAATCCAAAAGAGGACAGGTTCCTATAGCTTTCATAGGTGGGCAGAAAAGCAGGTTTCAGCCAGTTTGGCTTGTCACACTAGCAACACCTGCTGAAAGAAACCCTAAAGATGCAGAAGCCACATCTGCTTTTGCCTTTGCAGGTTTCCGCTCCCCCCAATAATCAGTGGGGAATGCTGCAATACTGCTGGAGTTATTTTTTGCCGCTTAAGAATGCAGGTGTGAAGGCATTCCATTTTAAAAAAGGGTGTGCACATTTTATTATGGGCAGTGACTGACAGCATTCAAGTACAACATCCATCATTTAAGCAGGAAGCCTCTGGTGGCAGTGCAGTCCCTGGGTTGGGCCTGTCTCCTTGCCATTTTCTCTCCCAGGGAGGGTTCAGGGGAAACAGGTTCTGCATATTTACAATGTAAGCCAGGTGTGCACAGACTTGATCTTCTGGAACCAGTGAGTTCATAAGATCATGTGCTGCTCCTTCCAGCAGTTTTTTAAGCACATCAAAATATATAGTGATGTTAAATATATTCATGCGCTTGGATTACTTTGCAACCAGAACAGGCAAAAAAAAAATCCCTTAAGCATGCCAAGATGAGTGACTAAATCAGCACTCAGTGATAACATCAAATGTTAAGGGAGGAAATCCTGCAGTTCTTGGGGTTTTCATTCGTTTTGTGCAACCACATAGAGCAGTAAGGGGGCGAAATAAGAAGCATCTATCATGTTCTATAAAACATTTGGCTGTTGGGCAGCAGAATTGGACTGGAGCTTTCTCCAGCCTAGTACCCTCCAGATTTGAGTTGCAACTCTCCTAATGCTCAACCAGCATAGCCTGCTAGAAAACTGTGTGTACCAGTGGGTGGTGACAGGCTGAGTCAAGCTGTCATAATGGATCACAGGTTCTGTCAGACTGCTTAACAGTCAGGCTAGGAAAGCCTCATCTGGGATGCTGTTCCCTGTGTCCATTTAGTCGCTGTAGAACAGATAGTGACATCAGTGGTATCGTCTGCCACCACCTTCAGGTTTCCCTGTTTCCTTTGAGTTTAGCTACAGTCCTATCTGTGACTGAGAGAAAAATGAGTGGGGTAGTTCTTTGCAAGCTTTGCCACGTATACAAAATATTTGAGGGCACTCTGAATGGGCATTTTGAATGGGCAATTAAGAGCCACTAGCATTACAAAACACCTGCTTCTAGCATTAAAAAGCACTTGACATATAGGACGATCCCCCACAGTTTTTCCTCCCAAAACTGCCTTTCATGATTGTGCAGGTGGTGGATACTTGGACTGTCTCCTCATAATGTTTTCCACATCCACACTGGGATAATACCAAGTATGAATGTGAAAGCTGCACTGCGAAAAAAGCTGATAGGAAAACAAATCAAGTCATTTTAGACATGGGGGAAATGTCTGAAATGACTTGAAATGTTGAAGGAAAGCTTTGTAGATAGTACAGACTTCCAGAGTGACAAATAAGCGGGTGCCAGATCAAAAAAAAAAAAAAAAATACGGAATTGAGGCTTTTGCACTTTGGATTCATCACGAGAAGACAAGATGCACTGGAAAGTACAATGGGGGAAAGATGAAGGCAATAGAAAGTCAAAACCAAATAAGTGAGGAAGTGACACAATAAAGGAAGCCAAAGCCTTGAGTTTGTCAAGACCTGAACAGGGCTGTTAAGAATAGGACACTTTTGGACTCACTAATTCATTGTGTTGCTATAAGTTGGAAATGACTTTGTGGAACACAACAAACAAACAAAATCAAAAACAAAGGGAGCCCTCCCTCTTCGAATTTGCCAGTACACCACGGACTATCATGAGAGGACTCGTCATGATAAGCCTCACCACACTGACAAAATGTTCCATCTTTTTACTGGTTCCCCTGGATGCGGACCATCTCTTCTCCACATGGGGCCAGGCACATTTGAAGGAGAGTAGAAAGAATTCTGCTGCCTAGATGCCCTAGGCACATCCAATCTCGCTTGATTTTGGAAGCTAAGCAGGGTCGGCCCTGGTTAGTACTTGGATGGGCGACCACCAGGGAATACCAGGTGCTGTAGGTGCCTGGAGTAGGAACTGGCAAACCATTCCAGTACTCCGGCCAAGAAAACTCCATGGACATGGAGTCACATAGAGTCGGTCACGACTGCAATGACACAACACACACAGAAAGAATTCTTCACACAGCTCCTTAAAACGTTCATTTTGTGCTAATAATGCAATCTTGATTCGGCCTACTTTTCTTTTATAATGTGCTTATGGCTGTGGCCAAACAAAACAAAGCCTGGCTGAGCCTTTTAAAGGTACTAAAAAGTTCCCTCTGCCATTTACTGTTGGGGATGATACCATAAGGAAGTTCGCTGCTAAAAGTCCTTCACGTTGCGTGTCACAGCTTTGTGGCCTGAAGTGGGTGCTGCCAGTTATGTCCATATGCCACCTCGGTGCCTATTTTTGTGTGTGTGCTTTATGTCTGCCTACTGCCACAACTTGAGTGATCCTGGTTCTACACTGCATTGCTAAGATCTGGAAAAGGCAACAAACTGAATCTAGTAGGAGGGTGACAGACAATCAAGCACTTCCCACTCCTTCGAAAGGTGAGGAACGTGTAAAAAAATCAAATGATACACACCTCCTCATTTGTATTTTTAATGACACAGAGAGTCTGAAGGCAGGGAAAAATTACATCCCCCTCTGAAATCAGCCACCCAAAACAGCTGTACATCACTTTGTGCCACTGCTTGACCTGCCAGAACTAGTCTTTTGAGGTATCAGCAGTTGGATGTGCTTTACCGTGCAGGTTTGGCTTGTTTCCACTTCCTCACATTTGTCCCTTCTGACCTTCTCTGATAAGTGCCCTGTGCCTCCCTGCAAGCAGCTCTCTCTCCCTTCCCCCTATTGGTGGACTTGTGATTATTTGATGGAAGGCACTTTTCAGGTACTCAGAATACTCTTCCTCATAGCCGCCAATCACTGTATATAGAAAGAGCCACTCCCTGTGGCCTCATTATGTTTCTCAGTGACAGAACTGGGCTAAAAGAGTGAACTTTGAAGCTGTGAAGTAGAGGGCCCGCCAGCAACGAGTCCATCCATCGGGATCCAGCTCTCTCATGAAATCCCCTCCCTCTCTTTCTGTACGGAAGAATCCTACCTTTCTGCCCTCTCCCTGGTTTTCACCTCCTCCCCCCCCCCCCCCACACACACAAACACATACCTTGTCAAAAAGACATCTTCACAGACAAATGGGAGGCTCCTTTCTGGCCCAAACTACCCCTGTCACCTGTGTAAGCAGCTGTGAGGCAGAGGAACAAAGGGAGCTCTACTTATGCTGAGGGAGACTGGGGTTCCCTCACGTTCAGTGCTGGCAGCCGTGGCTCTCCAAGCTTTAAGTCCAGACCCTTGGCTGTTGATCGTGGGTCTTCCAAGACATCCACCACCATCTGCCTATTTTGATAGGACGGGCTCTTAATGAGGAACTTCAGGCAAGCTGGACGGCTGGTGGTGGGAAATAGAAGGATCCAAGAGGGAAGAGCAGAAGAATGTTACATGGGTTTCTTTCTTTCAGACACTCCAAAAACAGAACATAAGGACAACGATTTCCATATGTTCAGTAGCTAAGCTGCCTTCCTCCTCCTGTTATGGTGGTCTCATTGACTCCTTCCCAACAATCCACAAGGGCTGGTTCAGCCTTCAACCTGGTTCCTCTTCCCTTGCTCAAGGGTCCCTTGTGAGCTTTCAGAGATCAGCAAATCACTCTTATATATGAAAACCTGTTGACTGCTAGAGAAGGTAGCTGAGGAGTTTTATTTATTTATTTATTTATTTATTTATTTATTTATTTAATTTTTATACCGCCCGTCTTCCCAAAGGAACTCTGGGCGGTCTCCAGGGCTGCTTTTTTCCACCTCCGCAGGATCGCCCAGATCCGTCAGTACCTCGATGAGTCCTCCCTGAGGACAGTCGTGCAGGCCCTGGTGATCTCAAGGATCGTCTACTGCAATGCCCTCTATGTGGGGTTGCCCTTGACCCTTGTCCGGAGGCTCCAGCGGGTGCAGAATGCAGTGTGCAGACTGGTGGTGGGTGCTCGTAGATTCGATCACATCACCCCAGTTCTGGCACGCCTGCATTGGCTGCCCGTTGCCCTCCGGATAAGGTTCAAGGTCCTGGTTTTGATTTTCAAAACCCTCCATGGCTTGGGTCCAGAATACCTGTCGGAGTGTATCTCCCAGAGATCAACTGGGATCAGGCCCACTAGAATAGCACAGGCGCGCTCACTTAGGGTGGCCACACCCAGGGAGGCGTGGAAATCGCTCACGCGTAACTGTGCCTTCTCTTTGGTGGGCCCCATGTTGTGGAATCTTCCTAGTGAGCTGCGCCTAGCACATTCCCTGCCTGCCTTCAAAAAGGCTCTGAAAACCTTCCTTTTTAAGGAGGCATATGGCGACCTTTTCATTTAATTCTTTTTGTTGTGTTTTGCCCGCGCCGCCTCTTGTGGAGGGTTTCCCCCTCTTTATCCTATTAGTTTTTTTTCTTCTCTCCCTTTTCCCCTCACCTGTTATACATTGTTGTTTTATTCTTGTCTGTAAACCGCCCAGAGTTCCTTCTGGGAGATGGGCGGTATAAAAATCCAACAAATGAATAATAATAAATAAATAATAATACACACAGAAAAGAAAAGAAAAAAATAGTCAGAAAAAAATCATCGGCAGGATGGCAGCACTGAGGGAAGAGAAGAAGAAAAAACTGTTAAAGGTCTCCAAATGCCTCACTAAAAAGCAAGGTTTTGAGTGCTTTTCTAAGAGGCCGTTATTGAACAGGCATCAGCACTTCATAAGTTTAGCTCTGTGCCAGTGGTGGTCCTCCCCTTTGGACAGATGGAGCACTGTCCACCTAACTGCCCAAATGAATCCCAGGCAGCTGTGGGAGCCAAAGTGTCCTTGCAAGGGAAGAGCCTGGCTAGCCATCTCAGTGTTGGCTTCATCTCGGTTACTCCACCCCTGGCCGTGAGCTGCTATGGGTCTTTGCTGGTAGCGGTGGGAATCAGCTGTAGATTTGCACAGATCCAACTGATCATAAAGGGAAGGGAGGAGGCTCCCAAGCTGTGTCCCATCTCCCACTCCCTCATCCTGGTCAGTTGACTTTCTTTCGTCCTGGAAACAAATATTTCTGAAGAAATATTTTCTTTCTGGGAAATAAAGCTGGACTTTTATTTAAGAAAGAATAGTGTTAACATCAGCAAGGCAAATTCCAGGGAACGATTCATGTCAGAGGTGAAGTATGTGTTATGGAGAAATATATGTTGTAACAAGGATGGAGAACATTTGTTGCTTCCACCCCTTGGGACTAGATCTCCTGCCGTCCCTTCCCTTTGGTCCAGGATGGCTAGAGCTGATGGAAGATGAAGTCAAACATCTGCAGGACAATAAGGTTTCTCCTATTATTAGAGTTTCCTGGTCTCTTACTGTTGTTGTTTTTTAAGCAGGATTGGGGAACTTTTGGCCCTCCAGATGTTGTGAACCACAACTCATTGGCAAGACAGGCTTGGAATTCTGGGAGTTCTGGCCCAAAACATCTGGAGGGCCAAAGGTTCCCCATGTCCATTTCAAAGCATCAGGACTTGGTGGTTGTGGATGGAAAATCAGGAGTGGGGGAAATCATAAACCAGTCCTTCCCTGGCCTCATATCTCTCACTTTTCCACAGGATTTCCAAGCATGCATCCACAGTTGGAATCAAAATCCGTGTGGCCAGCCCAGCCTTGGAGTGTGAATTTTATTTATTCCCTCCTAGCCACCATATTTTCTCATACACCCAGCACGTGTGAGTTACTGTCTTGCAAATCACTGGATGAAGTAAAAAGAGGCTTGCGCTCATTCCAAACCCACAGTGGTTAGATCCCCTTCTGTTTGGCCACCAAGCTGCCTCCTTTGGATAGTCTCTGTCCGTTTTTAGAGAAAACGGAAGACATTTTAGGAGTTTTTTTTTTAATTCTTTCAAAATCACAGGCACACAGAAAAACACAGTCCAGTAAGGTGTGTGTATCTTTGTTTAAAGCTGTTTCTCCCTTGTCAGCACATCTTCTGGAAACCCCATTAAAAAAAAACTGCTTCAGAATGTATGTTACTAAAATAGCAGGGCTTTTACTATTTGTGAATTTGTGTTACCAAATGGATAGCCCAGGCGGCAGTTCTGACCCAAATGTTCCTGTGTAGTACTCAATCCATCTTCCCCCATTTCCATCCCTTGGGCAAAGGGCAATGCTTCTGAGTCCAAAACCTTTCATGGCTCAGTGCACCAAGACCCCCATCACCAGAATCAATGTCTCTCCTCAGTCAGACCATCTGAGCAGCCACTCACTGAATTACCGTGGAATGGTCCAACACAGAGAATTTTTTTGGTTTTTTGTTGTGTCAAGATCTTCCTGCATATTTTTTATCGCGCGCACAAAACCTGGTTTCAGAAATAGAAAAAACTCTTGATTTCATTGTAGTTTTCTGGCAGAGATGCTGATAAAAGCCAGAGGCTGCCCCTGCAGAAAATAAAACACATTTGTTACGATTGCTGTTAGAACACAACCACTACCGCAATGGGCCAAGAATTTCATTTGGGACCCTTATCTTATTATTTACAGGTTTCTATTTCATTTCGTCCTCAGCAACATGCTTTGCTTCTCTGCACAGGCATAAGAAGATCCCAGATGGTACCCCTGACAGCTTAAATGGGTGGTGGGTAGTGTGGTGGCAATAGCTGTAGAAGACCTGGATTCATAACCCTGCTTAGCAATGGCCTCACACACACTGGCAAGTGACACGTTGTACAACTGGAACAGTAATTACCTACCTTGCAGAACTGTGGTTTAAAAAAAAGGTCGGGGGGGGGGGGGCTGCAAACATTTTGCATGAGAAATGCAGGGTGAACCTTATTAGATGATAATACTGAGCATTTCCTGTTGCATTGTCTCTGGAAATGCTTTTCATCGTCCTAATTATTTCAAAGCCTTTCCAGAGAGACTAGCAGCCTTCTGCTTGCCTGGGGGAATCAGGTGTTGCAGTGTCTTATCTCATCCGCCAGGTGGGTCCACACAGCTCTAAATCCAGCCATCTCTCCCCTCTCGGGTGGAGTCCACCCCTACTTCAGCCCCTGTCCCGCACAGCCTGGTATGACCTTACCACAAGCTAAGAAGCAAGAGACAAGGCAGGTTTGCATTCCATCACAGCCAAGGGAACTCAAATGACCCCGGGCTCTTTCTGTGAGGACAGAAAGAAACCAAATCAGACAGGAAGGCAGAGGCAGTGTGCCTTGATAAATACTCTTAAGGCCACGCAACTGCCTTCTCACAACCAGTGCTTAGGGGGTTTGTTGTGCAGCAACTGGGTAGGAACAATCAAACACTTGAATAAATTCACCACTTCTGCACAGAAGCAAGTCTCGGTTCAGTTTACCTGCAAGTTTGTTGTTACGTGCTATCAAGTCAGCACCAACTCATAGCAACCCTAATAGGACTTTCAAGCTAAATGAGGTATTCAAGGAGTGATTTTACCAGTTCCACAACCCCAGTGACTTTCCAGAGATTCAAACAGACCTCCCAAGTCCTATCACTCTCTCTAGTATGCCACACTGGGTACTGTATTCCTAATGATGAGCAAGCCCCCTGACTTCAGTTGAATGTACTAATCAACAGTCATGTATCATTGTGCTACACGGAGAAACTGAGTTCTCTCTTGGGACCTACCTCTCATACTACAGAGAGGCAGTTACTTAGAGATGGGCACGACTTAGCGAAATTTTCGTTTCCGTTTTCCGTTTTCGTTTTCCGTTTTCGTTACGCAACGAACCGAAAAACGAAAATTGGCTCCAAAATGGAACGGAAACAGAAACGAAATGACTAATTTTGAGCCAATTTTCGTTTTTCGTTACGGCAAAAGCATTTAATGGCACTAAATGGGGAAAAACGAAAAATTTTTCATTTTCGTTTTTCGGCTTCGTTACAAAACGAAACGAAAACGAAAAATTTTGAAAATTAGCTCACGAAAACGGAAACGAGCCGAAACGGACCCCTAAACAAAAAACGAAAAACCATTTTTCCTGAGTCGTGCCCATCTCTAAATCCAATAGTAAGCCATGCAACCCGGCAGCAGCCTCTGTAGCATGAATGAAGGGGAGAGAGGGTATATGAACTTAAATGAGCAAATTTTTACCTTGCCAATAAGGTAAAGCAGGGCGAAGAGGACAGAACAATTAGAAGTGCAATGAAAGAGAAAAGTAATGTCCTAATTTTGCAAAGCAAATATACACAAGAGATTATAGATGTGGGGTGTTTGGGACACTTGAAATATGTATATGAATGCCACACACCCAGATTATTTTAAGGGTGTTTTAAGGAAAGACCAGACAATGGAGTCTGAAATAAATTGTCCACTGATAGACTGAAGGTTGAAAATACACTTGTTTTGGATTGTAATTCCCAGAGTCTCCTAGCCAGCATGATGAGTGCTATGCTCAGTGGGGATTCCGGTAGTTGTAGTCCAAGAAATAACTTTTCATCGCTGTATCTGCAATAGTTATAATACCTCATATATCATATAACCTGCCTCTCATATAGTGGATTGTGTTGCAAACGTTGCATGTTTTTAACAATTAAGGGGAGGCTTATAGGACAAAACAGAAAGGGTGAGAACCCACTGCCCTATTCCTACTAGGGTTGGTTTTATCCATCCTTGCGCTGTGGACGTTTCAGTGTCCAGATGTTTGGAGAGACACTCTTCCTAAGATAAAGCCAGCAAGCCAGTGGCAGGAGCCCTTTTTTTTAGCACTTTAATTTGCCCCAGTGCCACTGTAAAGTGGTGTGTGTGTGTGTTTCCAAATGTGACACCAAATCCACCCTCTCCTTGCTCCATGCCTGGAAAAACAATCCATGGGATGCATATCTATTACATTGCTCACTTAGCTGCATTAAGTGTTACAAGAGGCTGTTACACTAAACCGTAGCTGCACTGCCCAGGTAACCTACACCCTACCTTGAGGGAGGAGAACAGCCAGTCTCAGGCAATTGTAAGTGGAGCCTGGGGAGAAAGAGAATGCTCTCAAGCATGAAAAAATCATTAGGCAACCAATCCCCTGGCCCTATTTTCAGCAACAATGCCTGCCACTGGTTGCCGATGAAACCTGAGCTGCCCTTTCAGGGCGAAATCAGAGCCTGGGCCTATCTGAAAGCCCCCCTGAAGAAAGGGGCCTACACAGGAAGCATCAAACCACAACCTCCCTGTTCCATTGTTTATTGGCCCCCAGGAAGCTTGACATCCAAGATCAGCCACGCTGGGGTTTTGGACTGGATGTTAACCGGGGATAGTTAAGAGATGGAACACACTGTCCTCACTATGTGTGCAGGCTATGGTTTTAAAAATCACTTGTATTTTGGAATCTTCCAGAAAACCAACGCATGCATAAATGTAATCCACAGAAATACACAGAAATAAATATCGTAAAACTCAAGTCCTGTAGCCCTATGTGATGTTGTCAGGACTGTCTTGTCAATGTCGGTAGCAGCTGGTCTTCCCCCAGTTGCATATCCAACAGTGCAATCCTTTATGCGCTGGCGGTTCTCATTAGTCGCCTGGGAGACGTGAAAAGGGCCTCCGCAAATGCCCTTATGGAGAGAAAGAGGAAAAAATGACATCATGCTTTGGTTTCGGACGTTTACTATTGATTAGGTTATGAGAAACAAATGATGGATGCTTCATCTCGCCTCTTCAGTCTCCCAGATTAAAGTGCTTGCCTAAATGGATCTATGTTGGTCCGTGTGGCACACTGGCAGCCCATTAAAAGTCTCATCCCGCTTACTAAAGTTTCCCTGCCTCTCACTTCAAGGCAATTTTTATTGTCCACCTTGAACAAATGATTGTCTCGAGGCTCTATAGAAATGGACAGCAGCATGATGGTTTGCCGTTCTGCTTGCTTGTGGCATTGTATCTGTTGCCTGCCCATGCCGGTTCCTGCTTAGTTCCAATCTGGGAGGGGAAACTTGTGGGGTGGGAGCAGAGATGCCGCTATCCTGTTCTTTAAGCAGTTGGGGGAACTTTATTAGGTATCACTTGTCAATACATTTCTGTTCTGCAACCGAAGGAAATGGGTTGGGGAGGTCTTAGGAGGCACATGGCACTACTCTGCCTA
Source organism: Phrynocephalus versicolor (assembly GCA_023846285.1). Lineage (NCBI taxonomy): Eukaryota > Metazoa > Chordata > Lepidosauria > Squamata > Agamidae > Phrynocephalus > Phrynocephalus versicolor. Next base: position 15,017,971 of record JAHTLZ010000010.1, on the reverse strand, counting down.
ATAATAGGGCCGTCCCTGCAGTAGGGCTGAAAGGCATCCAGTTGTCAAGCTGGGTTGGAATAGTTTTGAAGGCCAGGGAGTGGCAGGGAGGGAAGGAGACCTTCAAGACCAATATAAATTCTCTGAATCAAGGAGAAAAGATGCCCTGTTGTGCCTTAGACCAATATTCAATCCCCCTTTCTTCCCATCCTTTTATAAAGAGGAAGGAAGAGGAAAGAGGTTGAATGTGAGCTGAAGAGAGATTGTTCCCAGATTTCATTGTCTTTTTTTTTTGTCTTTTTTTTTTTTGACCCACGGTTAAGAAAATAGCAACCACAGACATAATATAATACAGGGCAGGCTTTATATATACTGACTCCACTGGAAGAGAGAGAAATAGATCCTACAAAGGATGTACGGAAGCTGGCTGTGTTAGCGGAAATCTCAGTGATTTCCTTCAAGCAGGATTTAAAGACAAACCCCCACCCACCCACCCCAGTTATCGAAACAAAGGGCTGCTTGGCAGCTACAGCTGTGAGACCCATTTGGTGAGCATTAGGTTCCCACATGCTGGAGATGTGTGTGTCTCTGTGTGTGTCTCTCTCTGTCTCTCTCTCTCCCCCCCCCCTCTCTCTGTGTAGCTCCTTCCTGTTTGTTACAGCCAGAAAGAGACAGTGGCTCTCGTGTGTAACGGCTGAGGACACATCGGGTGAGCAGGGCAGGGCAGGGCAGAAATGGGTCCCCCATTCTCCAGCCATGGGTGGGATTTGGATATTGACTTTTCAAATACAAAACAAAACAGGGTTTGAATCCAAGAGGGTGAGAGGGGAGAAGGGCAAAAGATTCAGGCAGTTTGTGATATCTCCGGGATAGATTATTGCAACGCTCTCAACGTGGAGTTGCCCTTGACTCTTATTTGGAGACTACAGCGGGTACAAAATGTGGTGGCCAGACTGGTGGTTGGTGCAGGCAGATATGACTGCATCACCCCAGTTCTGGCTCGTTTGCATGGGCTGCCCGTTGTGTCCCGAATAAGGTTCAAGGTACTGGTTTTGACTTACAAAACCCTCCATGGGTTGGGACCTGAGTACTTGACAGAGCGGATCTTCCAGAGGTCAACTGAGGCCCGACTCACCAGAATGTCGCAGACGCTCTCACTTCGGGTGGCAACTCCCAGAGAATCCCAAAAATCGATTACTCATAATAGGGCCTTCTCTGTGGGTTCCCCCACACTTGGAACAAACTGCCGAGTGAGATTCACCTCGCACAGTCCCTGCCGGCGTTTAAATAAGAATTAAGGCCTTGCTTTTCAGAGAGGCATTTGGTTACCATTAAGGGGTTTTTTTTGGGGGGAGGGTATGTTCCGCCATCTTGCAGAGTATTTTTTTAATTGATTGATTTGTTTGATATTTGTTTTTATTATTATGAAATTGTTGTACACTGCCCAGAGTTCCATTGGGAAGATGGGATGTGTGTGTGTGTGTGTGTGTGTGTGTGTGTATTAAATGATGGTGGATGCCTGGAGATTGTCTGGAAAGATCTGAACCCTATGAGAGTGAACCTCTAAGCTTCCAGACATCGCATAAAAATGCTGTCCTGCTCAGAGTATTAGTGGGCGGTGGCAAATGCTGTGTTTCCCCTCCCTCTGCAGGGCTGTGTGTGCAGCCCCTTTCTCCTCCTCATTTCCTGGCAAAAAAAAAAAAGGGGGGGGGCGCAGTAGCACTTGAAAGAAGGCAATCCCTTGTAATAGGGAGGACAAGTCTAGTCCAGCCTCTCCCTTCTGCAGAAAGTGCCTCCAGAGGAAGCTTCTGCTGTGCAATTACCTCCCCTCATTAATGAACGTTGAGGGGGGTTCGGAAAAGAGCCTCATAAATTTGCAAACAGTCCAGAGGATTATCCGTTGCCCCTATTCCCAGAGGGGGAAAAACATTTAGAGGAAAAAAAGACAACCTAGCTGCATACTGTCTTTTAATTGTGAGTCTTCTCTCTAGATAGAAGCACAGCGATGGCTTGACATACTGGATCACTCGGCTGTGCAGGGTGAGTTGTGTTGCTGCCTGTTTTCACCTGCCAAAGGACACAAGTAAGTGCCTGATCAGCAAGCAGCATCTCAGTTCCTGGGACTTCAGGGACAAACCCAAGACTGGACCCTGGTGGTGGGAGTGGGCTCTTGGCATCTCACAGAGGCAGAGCAGACAAGTGTTGGGAGGGGGAGATTGCCCTGCCTTGCCCCAAGCTTTGCATTGCTGTTGTAACAAGAAGGCTCATGAGTTGCCAAAGGTAGGGCCTGATCATACCTGGCAAAAGAACCCCGGTTATACTGACATGGCTTTTTAAAGATTTGTTTCATAAATTCCCTAGCACATGACACAAGGCCAACATCTGTTCATTTCCCATACAAGCTGTTTATGTCCAGTTTATTTTCCCTTCACCTACAGGCTTGTTTAAAATTGTACAGATGATGTATCAATTCAATTCATTTCTTATCACTTTAGCATGTGTGTATGCTTCTATTGATGTGCAGTAAGACCCCCGTATCTGTGGGGGACTGGTTGCGGGCCACCCTGCGGATAACAAAATATGTGGATAAGAGCAAATGCTCTTATCCAAGGGTGAAAGCAGTGACAGTGGGGGGGGGGTTGCCAGGGCAAAAGTCAGTGAGGATCGCACAGCCTCCACAGCCACCTCTGATGTCACAGGCGCGCTCACGATCTGCACCACCAAGGGCGCTCGTACCACCGCTCACCAACCACAGATGGTGAATCAGTGGATACAGGTGTGCTACTGTATTTCCTCCCTCCTTTTTAAATGTTTGCTCATGCAGTGCGACATGCTTCTTTACAAAGAGGTCTGGTTCCTGGCTACTGTGGCTATTTGATGGCTACTGTGTCCATACCTTTTTTTAAAGGTTTTTTTGACAGAAATATTGACGTTTCTGTCTCCTTCTGAGCAATGTCTCCATTGTTGCTAGAAGCTTGAAGGAGACTATCATGCTCCTTTGCAGAGGCTCGGACCACTCTGTTGCACTGCAGATCCCTTTCTGCCATATCAATGTATCAGTTAGGATTTTAAACAAACAAACAAAGAAAAGTAAGGGGCAGCACTGCCCCCAGAAACAAGAGCGAAAGTAAATTGATTCCATAGTGTAGCCAGCAATACCATTTCAAATAGGAAGGGGTCAATGGAAATGAAGCATTGCAATCTCTGAAGCAGGTAACAATGTAAAAACCACCCTCTAATGAAGAGACAGATTTTGAAGCTGAGGCTCCAGTACTTTGGCCACCTCATGAGGAGAGAGTCCTTGGAAAAGTCCCTGATGTTGGAAAAGATTGAAAGCAAAAGGAAAAGGGGACGGCAGAGAATGAGATGGTTGGATGGTGTCATCGATACAACCAATATGGATTTGACCAAACTCAGGGAGACAGTGGAAGATAGGAAGGCCTGGCAAGCTCTGGTCCATGGGGTCACGAAGAGTTGGACACGACTGAACGACTGAACAACAACAACAAACAAGAGATAATGCAACGCCTACTGATCCAATAATCAGAGGTAGCTTTGGACTGCCCTACATCCATGGATCAGCTCCAAATCTAGGTGTCCATGAAAATCAGCAGTACATTTCTGGTAGGAAAAAAAGATGTTCTTTCACATTATGGGAAGTGCTGATAGCAGAAACAAAGCAGCTTAAGTATATATCCCCGGTGCACATCTTTCTTGCTCCACTCTCCCACTGTTTATAAGGTTACCAATATGAGGTCTCTTGCAAATGAAATGGGAGACCCAGATCATGGCTGCCACCTCTGCCACTGCCCCATATGGACAAAAAAAGCAGATGAAGAACCAGAAGTTGGTGGTTGGACAAATGTTCTCAACTATGATGAGACAGGACCACTGGTGTGAAAAGATGTGTTGTCCGCACCTGGCTTTTCTGTGCAACCAGCAAGTTTAGCAAGGTTATGTTCAGGCACAGTTAAGTCCAGGAGTGACAGCCAGGAGTGACACAGAGTGGCTGGGGGACAATTGGGTTGGGCCATCACTCCTAGGAGAAAGCTTTCTACCGCTGTGCACTGTTCCTGATCAGAAGCTTCCCTTACTCCAGAGTTCCTGTTAGCCCCACTGGAGGAGAAGACAGGCACAGTGTAAAGCCGAACTTTTAACTCACCAAGAAAGAAAGATCTGCTAAAGGTCAGACCCCCCCCCCCACACACACACACGCATTGCATCTATTTTGGCACTCGGTGAATCACTTGTGACATGCTGATGGTCCTGGTAGAAAGGCAAGCCAACAAGCCCTGTGGTCTTCTGCAATCAGTTCTCACTTGTCTCAGGCAACCATGGAAGCGGCTGCACGGGTGTAAGCATGAAAAACAAGGGGAACTGTAGCAAGGAGTGGAGGTTGCATCTGGGTAGGGTCACCTTACAAAGCTGAGATTTATCTCTCCTTGTTAACACAATCAGTGCCCCCAATTTTGTTGTTTACACACACACACACACACACACACACACACACACACAGAGAGAGAGAGAGAAAGAGAGAGAGAGAGAGAGAGAGAGAGAGAGAGAGAGAGAGGATCTGCTGTTATATTTGAATTTCACCCTCTGCCAGCTACACCCTGGCAGTAGGGCTGACTCAAATTTTCTTGGAGTTGACTTTCTGCAGTAGAAATGGTGGGAAGTCTGACATTTCCTCTGGGTTGTTCATGGGGAGGAGCATGCTGTTTTCTGTAATTTTGGGATCCTTCCCACCTCCCCCGTCTTGGCAAAACAGATGGATCCTGCTGGCCCTTGCCCTTCTATCTGATTTGCTTCTTGTGAGTGAGCTCCTAGAGCCACTTTGAGACAGAGAATTATTAGTGACACATGGAGAACGATCACTAGCTGTTCTACTGGTGGCAGCCATTTGAAGGGGAAATGGAAGACGTTACATCTGCTTAGTTAAAGGCCTGCTATGGGGATTGACACCTTCTTTGGATTTTGGGGAGACATGTTGCTAATTAAACTTGGAAGGAACTTGTTCTTCCCATCTGCAAGGCAAAGGAGCTCTGCAGGGTGAATCGTTAAGGGCGTGATCATGGAAGGACAACTCAGAGCAATGCAGCTTTGCTTCACTTTGGATTTGCAACATGTATTACATTTGAAATTGCAGACACCGCTCAGGCATGGCCTGTGGATTGATATGGGAGTTTGCCATTCATACTGGAGACAATGATGTGATTTGATGCCATCGGCAGAGAGAAAAAAGGCAGTTTTGTAGCAAAAGGGGATGGATCAATTTGAATCAGCCACTGGCCGTTTCCACACTACATTTCCCTTGCTCTTGGGTCTTTCAGTGGTGGAACCTTGGCCCCGTTTTGGGCCCAAGGCAATGAATGGGCGATGAGGGCCTAATCGTACCTGCCAAAATAACCCTAGTTATATCTATACTTTCCAAACATCTGTTGTATTGATACATTTATTTTCATGGTCACATGGTGAATACACCAGCAGGAATGTTCCGGCTGGTTTTGACAACACCTATTCAATTCTTCCTTTCTGTTCCTTATTCTTTTATATCAAATCCTAAGACCTGGTGTCTTCCAACTCTCACAAACCTCCCTCCCTCCCTCCCTCCCTCCCTCCCTCCTTCCTTCCTTCCTTCTTTGTTTAAGAAGAGGTAGCTGTATTAGTCTATGCTAGCATATCAGACCAAAACAAAAGAAAGATTAAGAAAATTGAGATAATTAAGAAAATTAAAGCATTATAACACTTTAAGACTAACTGCTATAATATGAGCTTTCACGGACAAGCTCACTTCTTCAGACCAACAACCTGTGTTCTTTGGTGCATTTCTTTTCGGTGTCTATTATTCATCCATCGATATATATGCACAGGAGGGCACCCCTTCTACTTTGTTTAAATAATAAAAAAGACCTAGAGGCATCATTTCATGTACACTAATAACCTGGAGTGGATTGTGTTACTAGCAAGAATATTACTCATCAAGCACTTCCTACATACCATCATGACCTGTATTCAGTGTAGCCTTGGTGTAGATCCAGCCACTTGTCCTATGTATGGTCTCCTCCAGAGAATGTGTGGTTACCCTTTCCTGTGCAGTAAAAGCAACATAGCTGGATGCATGCAGATGATCACCCAATTTGGATCGAGCCATAGTTTGCAGAGCCTCTTTCCATACTGTTCTTTAAAACCGCTAGCTTCACCATTGCAGCGCAACAGGTGTGTTTGCGCATTGGAACAAAATGTGTTATGCTGTTGTTGATCCTACATCCCAGTTCCTTAAATTCGTATAGGTACAGTATACGTGTAACCTTTTTGGCAACGTCATTTAATAATTTACTGTTGCTTTGAGTAAAGACAACATAGGGATCTTTAGGAGACAGTATTTAGCAGCAGCACAAGCCAGAATTAAGATTGCCAGAAGAAATATCAACAACTTCAGATATACAGATGATACTACTCTGATGGCAGAAAGCGAGGAGTAATTAAATAACCTCTTAATGAGGGTGAAAGAGTAGAGTGCAAAAAACTGGGTTGAAGCTCAACGTCAAAAAAACTAAGATCATGGCTACCAGTCCCATCACCTCCTGGCAATTAGAAGAGAAAGAAATGGAGGCAGTGACAGAGTTTATTTTCTTGGGCTCCATGATCACTGCAGATGGTGACTGCAGCAACAAAATCAAAAGACACATGCTTCTTGGGAGGAAAGCGATGACAAACAGCTTAAAAAGCAGAGACATCATCCTGCTGACAAAAGTTCGGATACTCAAAGCCATGGTTTTTGCAGTAGTGATGTATCACACCTCTGGGAAGCTAGTCTGATTTCAGCTTCTAATGACATGTAGCCTGGAACACGTCTTTTGCCCCCCAAATGACGTGTACAGTAGGAAAAGCATGGCAGAGGAGAACATTTACAAAACTGTAATAAGGATAAGGACAGCAAAAAGTTCCAAATCAGTTGAATGAAGACTGAGACATTGGGTGGTGGGGTGGTGGGATGCAGATAGCCTAATGGGGTGAGGTGGGGAGGAGGGAAGGGAAGGGAAATGGAATAGCGCGTTTTGGAAGAGGGTATGACTGGCAACTGGCTAAAATCCTGAACAGTATGTTGCAACATTTCTTTGCAGCCAAATGCCATGCTTCTGATGATTAGAATGACCATTCTTGCTACTAGTAGCTGTACTATAAGTTGTACTATAGTAGTCGTACTAGTATAACTACAGTACTATAAGTTTTGCTATACGTTGTTCCAGTGGGCTTAGAAGCAGTTCTGCTCCTCAAACCCTTGTTTGCCCTAAACCCTCTGCTTCTGTTAGCTTCTTTTGCTGCATGGTGGCCAGGTGTGGCCATTTATCACTGTGGCATAGCAGGCCGAAGAGGGAAGCGAGACCTCGCTTGTGCATGCAGAGAGAGTGGCAATTTGGTGTGGCCTCAGCATTGCCATTCAGTGACTTCTGCTCCGGCATATCCTGGGCTCCTTTTTTCCAGTCCATCAGCATTCCTTCAAGGGGCGTTTTGTCCAAACTGACCCTGCAGCAGCTCCAACCTGGCTCCGTTTCCCGGTTGGCCTACCTTGGCATGATTCTGATGGTTCTCTGGGTGGGAAGACAAATCCTAGGCCTGAGCAGAGGGCTTCAAGAGACTGCGCAATTATCCCTTTTTAACAGAGCCATGGATTTGGGGCTGCAGGACAGATGGAGGCAAAGGGGGCCAAAGGAGGATCAAAGATTTACACTAATAGAAATGGCCAGCTAATTGTTAAGGAGATTAGAGGCTGGACCAAGGAGGAGGAGGAGGAGGCAGCATTCAGCTGCGAGGTGACCTACCGCATGGAATCAGCCCTGTAACTTTATCCGGTGTAAAAGAGGAATAAGCCACCCCTTTGGGGAAGCAGCAATGGGAGGTGGCAGATTGGGTTGCCAGATAACTTTTCCTCCTTAAGCATCAGGACAAGAGGGTGCTGGAGATCTCTTGAGTGAGCATGAGGAAAAGGGAGATGTGGATGCCACAAAAGCAAAGGGGACGTACAGACGCACGGCAGAGTACTACTCACACAGAGAAGGCATGTTAGCTCTGGAGGAAGAAGGAGCCTGATCAAAAGGCCATTGTGTGGCCTGTCAAACTGCCCTTCTTTGTGGCTTATGTAGAAGCCGCACTATTGGTTACAGGAGGCTGGCAGCTCATTGAAAGCTTTGTAACCCTAGCTGTGCTAATTAAACAAGACGGTGGCCGGCTGCCTAAGCATGTGCTTTTTCTGAGCATTTTGCCCCCACCATGCTGAAGAAGGCAAGGAGGTGGTGGTGGAGGAGGAGGAAGAGGAGGAGGAAGAGGTCACTGTGAGCCCTGGGGGAGAGGCAGCAGTGCTGCCAGCAGGGGGGAAGAGACAGCCAAACAAGATTGGCTTTATGGGTTGCAACAACGGCAGCAGATTAAATGAAGGAAGAGCTGGTGCTGCTACTGAGATACTGGGAACTGGGGCACTTGCACGTCACGGTGGCTTTGACTGAGGTGTAGGGTTCCTTTGCACTAATCCAGATTGCTCAATTTGTGAGGTCGGGTATATGTACGTGCACATTTTTGTACCATAGGAAAGACTGGGAAAACTAAGCCTTTTCAACCAGTCCATTAGGGTTCTTTGCTGTCTAGACAGAAGATGCCAACAAATGGGATCCACCAGGTCTTGAAGATCCAGTTTGGCCTCATCAACTCCGATAACCGCTATCTGACAGCAGAGAGCTTTGGCTACAAGTTGAATGCTTCAGCTCCCAGCCTGAAAAGGAAGCAGATATGGACCCTGGAACAGGACGGAGACAGCTCGGTCGTCTTCTTGAAGAGTCACTTAGGCAGGTACTTATCGGCAGACAAAGATGGCAAAGTTTCGTGTGAAGCTGAAAAGCCAGGAGGTGACGGGCGTTTCATCATCGTCACTCAATCGGACGGGCGCTGGGCACTCCAGTCGGAACCATACAAGCGTTTCTTTGGTGGTTCTGAAGACAGGCTGTCCTGTTTTGCCCAAACCATCACGGAAGCTGAGCTCTGGGCTGTACACTTGGCCATCCACCCCCAAGCCAACCTCTTGAGCGTGAGCAGAAGAAGGTATGCCCACCTCAGTGCACAAGAGGACGAGATCTCCACCGACAGCAACATCCCCTGGGGGGTGGACTCACTCATCACACTTACCTTCCAGAACAAAAAGTATTGCCTGAGAACCTGTGACAACCGCTACCTGCGTAACGATGGCACCCTGGTCAAGGAACCTGACTCCCGCTCCGGGTACACTCTGGAATTCAAGGCGGGGAAGCTAGCCTTCAAGGATTGTGATGGGAAGTATCTGGCACCCATGGGACCTACCGGCACTCTAAAATCTGGCAGGAGCTCCAAGCCAGGCAAAGATGAACTCTTTGATCTGGAAGAGAGTCACCCCCAGGTAGTCTTCCTGGCCTCCAATGGCAGATACGTTTCCATACGGCAAGGTAAATCCACTCTGTCTCTTTTGCTCTATGGGACCATGTGAGAGGGGAGGACTAGGAGGATAATAATTATAGTTGTCAGTTTGTTGTCACTGTTGATGACAATGCTATTTTGAATTTGGTATTTCAGAGGCTGTGTGCAATTGTCTTCTTCCTACCTTTATGTATCTACCGAGAGGGAATTGGAGGGATGGGCAGAACTTATTTCATAACCTGTACATTTATACTTTCTCATAGGTCCACCAGTTTAATATATGGGCAGATGACCCTTGCTAGCAAAGGGATTTGAGAACAAGAGCTACTGTTGCCAGGCGATGGGTGAAGGGAGCCAAGGGCAGATGTCATAGTGAGCATCTGTAATTGGATGGGAGGTTTTGGTCTTTACAGCTGTTTGTCAAACTGTCAGATTTGTACTGCACTTGATAGCTTTGAGGGTGTGACTGCCCATAGATTATTATCAGCAGTCATTTTCACAAATTAAGGCATTAGAAAATTCTCTCTCTCTCTTTCTTTCCTGTTTGAAATATGTTGAACAGAGCAATACACAGAACCTAATCTCCTGTGGTTTACTAAATACAGTATGTGTACAACAGCTCCTTAGATATACAGTATCAGTGAATCTGGTGGTTCATTAAGAATAACAATATGTATTAACCAGCCTCTCCAGATACAAAGATGCCTTATATTAGCCAGTATCTCATGGCTAGTCCCAGCTAGAGTAAACCCACTGGCTTAGTGAGATGTTCATAAGTCTTGACTTAACATTTGGCAATTGATTTAATGGCTCTACCTATTCCACCTGGGATTAGTGACAGGATATTAGATAGCAACTCAGACTGCTGGCCCATCTAGCCTGATATTTTAGAGCCTGGCCGGCAGTAGCTCTCCAAATTTTCAGGTAAAAGTGTTTCTTTGCCCTACTTGGAGACCACTGGTGGTCTCCCATCCAAGTACTAACCAGGTTTGACCTTCCTTAGCTTCCATTATCTAACAAAATTGTTGCATTCAAGGTGATAGTGGTGGTTTCCATGCAACACAACAGCCCATTAGGAAGGCAGACCAATAAACCAAATATATCATCCCTATGATGTGAAGTTCTTTCCAACACAAGCCCTAATAAAATGAATGAGATTCTTATGAGTAGTCTGTTGCCCACTGATGTCAATGTAATGTGAATGCATAGTGCACCGTTGCATTTAACCTCTCTAGGCAATGACACTTGTATCATGTCCTCCCATCCACTGCTGTCAAACTCCCCAAACAAAACCAATTAGGTAGCCTTTCTCTTAATAGGGAGTACAATCTCATATCTTTCACCTAAATCCAATCTGCCACCAGGGGTTGCAGAGGTGTCTATCTATACATAAACTGTTATACTGTATATTGCAGCATCTGTTGCCCCTTTGCTACACTATAAAAGAACGGTGCAAGCTTATTTTATTCTCCAGATCTCATTTCCCTTTCTAGTAATTTTTAAAAAACGCACTAGGGAGAAGGTACATAGGAAGTGTACTGCATCTGAGTATGAGTATTGGCAGCAGTGGTTTAGGGAAGTGGCAGCCATCTTTATTCCATACTATCTACTTGCTATTAGGACACATGGCCCGAACAACCTGTTCAAAGATGATCTACTTGACCACAGAGGAGGAGCTGGTGGCACTTATTGCTTGCATAGCTGCAGCACTAACTGCCTGTTTCCTTGCAACCCACCCCACAATCATCTCATCGTCAGGGCTGGCGCGTCCATTAAGGCGAACTAGGCAGTTGCCTAGGGCGCCAAAATGGAGAAAGAGTGCTGGCCAGCCTGCTGCCCCCCGCCACCCCCCCGCTGCCCCCGCCTTCCGTCCCCCCGCCGCCTGTAGCCGTCCGCCTGCCGCCACCCCGCATCCATCGCCGCCCACCCCTGTGCCCGTTGCCATCCGCCCACCACGCCCGTCGCCGTCCCCCCGCCCACCCCACCCCCCTGCCCTTCACCTAGGGCGCAAAAAAACTTAGCGCCGGCCCTGCTCATGGTTAAGAGTTTCTATTCCAGAAAACTTTACATTATTAGCTGGTTGGAAGAACCAAAAGCAAGTGAACCACTGCCACCATACTAGTCTACACAGCTCAAGACTTGACCCCCTACATAATATACTCAACTGAAGCAGATTTTCAGCTCTTCCTAAAGAAAAGAACAGTGCCTACCCATGGGGGAGGAAATGTGGAAATTATCTAGAGATGACATCAGTGTATAATTTTATTGTAAAAATAGGTTACAGGCGATGCCTTTATAGGCCACTAATAAAAATAAAAAACAAAGAACCTTGCAAGCTTTCAAGTGTAAATCACTCTTCTTCAAAGCATGTGCCAGAAGTTCAGACATGGTAAAAGATGTTTACTTTTAAAGTCCTTGTTTAGATGATGTTCTTAGAGTCCATGGCTAGATGATTTTGCAGCCAGGGCAGGAGTCTTGTTAGAGGCAGGACGTTGGATAATAAAAATAAAATTAAAATAAAAAACAAAGTAATGGTCTTTGTTTTTTATTTTTATTAGTGGCCTATAAAGGTATCGCCTGTAACCTATTTTTGCAATTGTGTTTTGCGATGGCCACGTGGCTCAACCCCCCCCCTTTTAAATTTTATTGTAGAGAAATCTTCCCAATGCACCTTAAACTTCACAGTAGTATAACAGGGGTATTTTTATTCTGCAACTCCTTCCAGAAGAATAAAGTACCCCTCTCCCGTGATCTTTGCTCGGTGTCCAAGTTAAGTGAGGGGGATTTTGAAGGAACTGCTGCATAGCTCAGTGGTTTCAGGAAGACAGAGGTTAGGAGTTGGATTCCTTATTGTTCTTCCTTGACAAGAGCTGGACTCAGTGGTGCATAAAGTCCCTTCCCGCTCTTCAGTTCTCTGAGATACAGTATTCTAAGAAACCCTACGACTGAATCTATTCCTCCTGGTGTCTCACTCTGGTGATGGAGGATTCCCCAAATGGCCCTGCTCTTTTCTCCACGTTAACACTGTTTGGTGATTTACCAGATTTTGTGTGAGGTCACCCCCTTACCCTCATTTCTGTAAGGCTGAACTGCCTCTCTTAAGAGTTAAGTACACCAGTACATTCCAAGATGGTGGAAGCATCGCTTGGACCTTGACAGCCATCAGAATGTGGGCCATCAGCGTCCCTCTAAAACTGAATGGGAAAGAGTTTTTCCATCTTTGTTCTTAGCAAAACAAAAAACAAAAACAGCTGTGCTTTCTTTTTCCAGATTCCAGTGGTGCAGGGACACACCTTTTGGTTATTAAGTCAATAATTTATGGGTTTCAGTCTTTTACCAGCACAATCATATACTGTATGTCTATCCAGACTTAAAGTTCTGTTAACTTCAGGCACCTGGGTATAGGGTTGCAGCGTCAGAAAACTTAACTCTTGGAGGGTGCCCATATGTTCTCAAAAGAATTATGTTCCTAATCCACTTGCCTAGCCACAGTATGGCACAGTTATTAGAGACCCCAGGCCACACTCTTATTTCGTGGGCAGCTTTCAAGTTCACCACGCCCCTTTGCCTTTAACAGGATTCTGACACAGAAATGCAAGCGTGCCAAATTTGCTCCATCACTTTATTTCCATGGGGTGGGGTGGGGACTCTCCTTGCTTCAGGTGCCAGGCTGCAATTAAAAATGCAGGAACCAAGCCAGGAAAGCAAACAAACAAGCAGATAGACAGGCAAAACCTGGCACACTGAATGCCAAAGAAATTTATCTGGAGTAATTACCCTTTTCCAGACAAGAGACATCCAGACGACAGTTGTCTTTCCTTTGTAATCGTCCGTGCTTTCTCGCCACTTCTTTTGTCCTTATGAGATAGAAAATCTGTGCAAAAAGATATTTGCTCAGTGACTTTCATTTACCAATGCTAGGAGACTCTACCTTGAAACAGCCAGTCTGAGTCATTTCAATGTTTGGACCAACACCTGTCTCGTGCCATTATGTTCTTTCATCACATTTCCGATAATTATACCTGTTACTAAAAGCTTAGCGTTACACAGCAATAGCAATGATTTTACCTCTCATTAAATTACAGTTGTAGCTGCATGTAGTTACACCTTTGTTACCGGAGCAAGGAATTAATTGTTAAGTAGCTAGTTATTTATAGTTAGTTATTTATATTTGCTTCCATATTCTTCATTTCTGATGTCTTGATAGCACACCGGCATGTTAGATAGGTGTAGCATTGCCCAAGTCACCAACCTTGCTTAGAATCACAGCACAGACCCAAACATAAAGAGCAAAAAAGACCCAAACATAAAGAGTTGGATGTCACCAACTGAGCTCTTATTTAATTTAACTTACCAGCTGCCAAGAAGCTCACAAATGTTGGGTTTTCATCCCCTGTATCTCTGCTTATCGTGATTTATTTGGCCTGTATTATATTTTTTGTCATTGACCAGTTATTTACTCCCTGTGTTAATGGTACTTATGCAAATTTGCATTCATATAATGACCATTGATTCAATAGCTCTACACTTGATGAGACTAACAACTGATTTTACTCCATTATTTTTTATATTTTATATCCATTACATTTTATTCTTATTTCCTTCCCCTGAAACAGGAATATGAATGGGACAGATTAGAGGAGATCTAAGAGAAGCAATCCATTTATAGATCTAGAAAGACTAGGAATCCAGCCGTAAACACTTATAGCACATGAATGCGTCCCATCATTTCATTGTTATCGTCTGAGCCTCATCTGAACTCAGAAACGCCCTTGTGCCTTCTGCATTTCTGTTTGTGAGACTGCAAAGGCTGGGAAGAATAGCTCCAAATGGGAAACAGAGAGAGGCCCGTAGGTTTCTGAAAACAGGACAGTACTAGAAATGGAGGCACCCACTGTCTGGTAGATCTCTCTGCCGTCATGGGATTGGTCAAGGCGTCTGCATCTGATCAGCCTCTGCCTACCACTGGGGCTTGGAAAACAAGATGAGCAAACAAAGACACTGCTGTCTTGATGTGCTCAATAGTCATCAGCTATGGGGAATGAATGGTTTGGCTTGTTTTTTTAAGAGCTTCAGCCTCTATATTAGCAGCCAATGTGTCTGTATTGAAATAAATTGAAATATGCCAATGATGTGCAGTCAGGTGCTTCCCCACTGGGACAGTTTGCTGAGGGGAATTTGCCCATCCCTGCATCTATTATGTGCCTCTCCCCATTCACCAGATCTCTGATCATTTGGGATTGCAAATCCACTCAGCTAAATCCAGCATGGGGAGGGATGATGGGAAGTATCAACCAAAGCTTCTGGATGGACCGTTAAATGGCATCCGTGTAATTACAGTGATCACAAGATCACTGTAGTTATGGAGGAGAAGGGAGTTCTCCAGGTGTGGTTGGCATGACCAGCTACAGCTGCTGGTGTTCTCTCCTCTGCAAAGGTGCACAAAGCTTTCCTCTTTGTATCTGACTGCCCCAATGTGAGGGAACAGGACGTGTCACACAAGTCATGAAGGGCTTCATCAACTCGCAGGCCAGGAATATTCCTGAAGACTGTCTTAATTTTGTCTCCATCTCTGAATGTGCGTTATGTCAACCGACAACCCACCAAAAGTTGCCTTTCCAGGATAACACACACTCCCGTCATTCTGATCCTAGCGTGCCTCAGCCAGAGAAGAAAACTGAGGCAACGTGCCTCTTGCAGCAGATGTCCCTGCAGGATATCAGGAGGCTGAGGCGCAGACGTGGTTCAAGAGCTCCCTGAACCGCCTCAGGACATGCTGCCCTGCTCTCAGCTTCAGGCCCACCTGGCTCCAAGCTGTTATCTGAGGATAACAACAACAACGCTGGCCTGTTTCACACGATGTCATAAGGATTAACTGAGATTATGCCTGAGAAATGCTGCAAGGAAGACAAGCAAGCCATAGGGCTACTAGCAAATCCGTTCGGGGGTGGGGGTGGGGACCCATCAGTGCCAGCTCTAAATCTGGGGATTTGTTCATGCCAAGCATTTTGCCCCCATTTGGTGCCCCTCTGATGTCTCACGATAAAATCCTCGGTCATCCCTGGCCAGCAGAAGCGCTGTAGACTACCTCATCTGGAAGGTGCAAGGCTGAAGAGAAAAACGATCTAACCTTATGGGTGCAGTTATTTCCTCTCAGCACCCCACCCTCAGCAACTGGTTGTGTCTGAAAAAGTGAGGTGCTTCCCTTCCTTGGTGTGTACCTTTGTGGCTTTTTGCATGTCTTGGCACCATGTCCGATGTCACACTAACTTCCTGCAAGGTGGGAGGAAAGCCACTAGTATGGACAGCTTTCAAAACGGAGTTCAACAGATCAGCCAAAGACAGGTCACCCATGATAACCAAGCAGGACCTGCAAGGAAAGGTGGCAATAGCAATGTCCCTTGTCATGGACCCTCTCCATTGTTGAGGGAAGTGTTCCTATTCGGTGCTCTCCACCAATGTATTTTATTCCCCCTTTCTTAATCTACTAGTACCTCGTATTCTTCCCAACACCATTCCATGGCTACTCAGCCATGGCCACTGCTTAGTCCTCATGTGACATTTGGGTTGGGCAGTGATTCTATTTCTTACCCTTTGGGTTCCCCCCTTTTTTGTTCCCATATAATGTTATGGGGGGCATGGCTGAGATACTGTAATGTATTAGATTCACTTTGGCCTAACTTCCCCCTATGATTTCCAGAACCTTGACTTCAAAACAGTTAATTTTAAAATATAGGAATCCTTGTTGACATCCTAGTTCCTAAGCTTTAAAAAGCATTTTGCTGTTTTACCTACATTACTGTTTCTAAAAAATAGTGAAAACAGTTATTTCTTTTTAAAAAGTTTGAGTGCTACAAGCTGGTGGCCTGTAATACAAAAGTCATTCTCCTCCCATCCATCTTCTCTCTCACTTCAACCGTACAACAGGTGAGCTACTTACACAAGGCAGCATTTTAGATGCTTCTCTTCTACCATTTAGTAAGCCCTTACTCTCACATTTATAAAAGCAACATTTAGAACACAAAAGAGTTAAAAGGTTGACCAAAATTCTGTTCCTCGTTGTTGTAAGTTGCAACTAGAGTTTGTTGTTGTTATATGTTGTGAAGTCATGTCCAATTTACGGCAACCCCATGAATGAGCAATCTCCAGAATGTCCTGTTCTCAACAGGCCTCTCAGCTCTTTTAAACAAAAGCCAATGGTTTCTCTTGGGAGCTGATCCATTTTGTATTTGTTTGTCCTCTTTTCCTACTGTCTTCAACCTTTTGCAGCATAATTGTCTTTTCAGATAATCTTGCTTTCTCATGATGTGCCCGGTTTTAACATTTTTGCCTCCAGAAATAGTTTGGGCTTGATTAGATCTAGGACCCACTTCCTTGTCTTTCTTGCAGCTTGAATAGGACCATTGGAGCTGAGAGGATTTGGTGAGTCAACTCTTCTGTCAGTTCCATGGATTCAAAGGGACTACTCTAAACATACTGTGCTAAGCACTAAGCCATTAGTCATATATGTAATGTAACTTAGTTACACCTGAGTCAGTTGGGGGCAAGGAAATAATTAGCTAACTTGTTGATTATAATCTGCTATTTTCAAGCTCTTCTGTATACTACAAAAGATGACCAAGCAGGAAGCTAAATCTCTTTCATTGCAGGTTATGGAACAGCCTCCTCTACTTTGCCAAGGGCATTGTGAACTAGATTATGTATAGGCAGTGGCAGATGGTTAGCCAAATTCTGAGGTTGTTAACTTCTTACATTTGCATTCTAGATTTGAGTCTGCCTTTTACTGGAGGTACTGAAGCGCTGAACCAGGTTTAGTGTCTTTTATAATGCATGCAAAGTACTGACTAACATCTGGTATAGGTGTATAGCACCCTTGAAAATGGAGTTCCCGGTTGCCACTGGGCGATACTAGCTGTGTAAAGTGCATAGCTCTGTCCTGTGAGAGGACCTCTGACACTGTTCCCTCCACAGCTTTGCTGCTTCCATCATCTGCTGCCTGAGGCAGCTCTCTGACTCTGCCAAATGGCTGAGCCAGCCCTGATGGATGCCAAATAAGCATTTCATCTATTTCCACCTGTAAGTTCAGTTGTAAACCTGTTTTACGGTGGGGAAACCTAGCAGTGCTTATCACTGCTTGCAGGAGTAAAGGGGAAAGAGAGCTTGAATGCTGTTGACAAAATAGTAAGCCAGTCTCTTCTCTTTGTACCTCAGGTGAACTCGTCTTAAGATTTTTTAAAAAATAAATAGAAATAGAAAGTTGCACAAATATTATAAACAAACAAATGGGGGTCCATTTTAAATTAGCTTAATTATGAAGTAATAAATAAATAACCCAAAATGCATAAATTATGAACATAGTTTTGAATCTAATTCATTATCATCATCATCATCATCATCATCATTATCATCATCATCATCATCTTACAACTGCAGAGATGGAAAGGACTGTGTGGAGTGGATGATTTGAGTTCAGCCCTGCCAAAGTAGCACAGTGGGGAATCAAACTCGCAACCTTTGAATCCACAGCTAGAGACCTTAACCACTGAGCTAATTATCTGAGATTCATTAAAAAGACAAGCAAAGATATGAAGCAAATGAACAAAGTAACGGGTGACATTCGTATCCCCTAAGAGCAGCACCGCCGGTACTCAAAGGTACTTGTATTATTACAGTATGACCCTAATCTTTCTCTGCCTTTTGTTTTATGATTATTTTTTGGCCTGGGGTTGGCTAGAGTCACTAGGATTGCAAGTGACCAGTGATCACAACATGCTGGCAGGAGCTTTCCTGCGTTGGCAGTGAGCAAGAGCCTGGAGGACAAAAGCCCACAGGACTCTTATA
Organism: Phrynocephalus versicolor; assembly: GCA_023846285.1. Taxonomy (NCBI): domain Eukaryota; kingdom Metazoa; phylum Chordata; class Lepidosauria; order Squamata; family Agamidae; genus Phrynocephalus; species Phrynocephalus versicolor. The sequence continues at coordinate 14,999,710 of JAHTLZ010000010.1, read as the reverse complement.
GCCACTTAGGAGCTGGCAAGTTATTAATAGGCAACTTGTGTGCCCGCCAGATGGAAGCAACGGCAATCAGATTAACAAGGCTAATTGAAATGATTGTTTGAGGATTTGCTGGTTAACATGGCCAGTCACGGGGGAAATAGATGTCCACCAACTGGTGCTAAAGGAATGGGGCCGCAGGCTGATAAGAATGATGATGGCTAGGAATAATATTAGGATGATAACAGAGAAGTTCCTTTTCCATTTGGGAATTTAGCCCGCTCCCTTGTAGACTGTAACCTAAGAGAGGCGGCTGAATCCAGCCAAAACTTCCATTGTCAAATTCCAAGCCTGTCTAACTGAGGAACTGGTCTACAGCCTACCTTAGCTCAGCGTAGATCATTAGACAAATTAATCTGTGTCCCTGCTGGTGCTGACCCTGACACCCCTGGAAGTTCTGAACTTGGAAATTTAGGTCTCACTAAATACCAGACAGGTCTTCACTGTGTGGTGTGGCAAGGCTTCCGTTTTGAACAGAGAAGGCCGTGACCAGATCTGTGCTTTTAGCACACTAGGGCACTTCCTAGCCTTGGCGGGTAGTGGGATAACTTGTTTGTCTCAAATATTGATAAGATGCCTCTCCTCTGAATAGCTCAAGATGGCTAGCAGCGAAGGCAAAATAGTAAATACAGTATTAACAATTAAACCTCCTGCATTGAACAGGGGTTGGACTCAGGGGCCTTATATATAGGTTAAAGGTAAAGGTTCCCCCCAGCACATGCGTGCTAGTCATGTCCGACTCTAGGGGCGGTGCTCATCTCCGTTTTCAAGTCGGAAGAGCCAGTGTTGTGCAAGTCCATGGCCATGTAGCCGGCATGGCTGCAAAGAAACACTGTTTTGTTTTGTTTTTACCTTCCCGCCATTTACGGCGGTACCTATTTATCTACTTGCATTGACATGCTTTTGAACTGCTAGGTTGGCAGGAGCTGGGGTGAACAGTGGGAGCTCGCTCCACTGCGTGGCACCCGGGATTCAAACCGCCGAGCTGCTGACTTTGAAGTCAGTAGTTTTCGGAGCCTTAGCCCACTGAGCCACCACACCCCACTTCCATATAAGCCCTTTCCAACTCAGTTATTCTATGGCTGTAAACTATTTTCAGTGAAATAATGGCCAAAACCCAGTACGTAGTAAGTTGCAACTAAAGAAGGTACATTGAATCAGTGAAATTAACAAAAGACTTATTTATTTATTTATTTATTTGATTTATCTACCGAGTCACCAAATCTCCACTGCTCCAATGGATTTGCTCTGCTTTCAATTTTCTGCTGTATTTCAGCCATTTAAACAGCCCAGGAAATAGCAGAAAAGCTCAACAGTTAAAACATGCTTCTACCCAGAGACGATTAAAACTAGTTCCACTAAACAGCCATTTTTAAAAACCTAACTGCCTTTCTAAAATGGCTGCTAGATTGGAGCTGAGACAGATATTCCCTAAAACGGAATTTCAGAGCCTACTGGCAACCACATGCAAACGTTTCCAGTAGGGTGGCTTATGGAGGACCTTTTTTGTAAACAAAATAGCAGGAATATTATTTTGCCTTTGCACCTAATAAAGAAGGAATCAAGGGGACTTGGTGGGTGTTCTTCCCCACACACAAACACTTCTGTCTCTCCAGGGTCCCTACTCCTTGTGTTTGTGTGCAGACACGTGCATAGGAGGCTGAAACTAACTATGCATGATGCAGGCAATTCATGGCCAAAGTAACCGACGTTTTCTGTTTTCCTTTGAAGAAGTCAAAGGAGAGTCTTTTTTTAAAATCAGTGTTCTATCAAGAACAAGGTATTTGGTTGGCACCTGTATTTCTCCATAGAATGAACAGTAAACCAGCAGGGGAAGCCATAACATCTGGAAAGCAGCAAGTGGTGCGGTGATAAATATACTCTTCCATTTTTGATGCTGTGATAAAAGCTGGAGTCACCTGAAACCAATTTAAAGTGAAAGCAAAGTGTGTTACTTATATACCACCCCATAGTGCTTAAAGTACTCTCTGGGTAGTTTAAAAGTAATTATGCCCCACCCCCCACCCCCAGAAAGCTATATATTCATTTTACCGACCTCAGAAAAGTGGAACGCTGAGTGAACCTTGAGCCATCAATGTGGACTTGAACTTCAGGTCGTGAGCACAGTTATAGCTGCAGTTCAGCGTCTTAACCACTGTGCCACGAGGCTCATTGAAAGAATAAATAGAGTATAAGGGCTCCAAGATGGACCTCATGAATCCTATGAAGGTTGGGAGAGGAGGCAGAAGGGATGAGAAAGAGAGAAACATTGATGCCTACCCTGTGGTTCCCTTTGAGGGTGGCCCAAATGCTCAGCGTTAGAATTGGCATTCATGGTATCCAGGTAATGATGGAAACCTGTGGTCACTTGTCAGCAGATGAGGTAAAAACGGAGAGAGGCATCCCACAGGAAAGCTAAGGCCAAGTGAAGGGAGGCAGGGCTGAGAACAGAGGAAGCGCTGGGGTGGGGTGGGGTGGCGGTAAAGCGGAGTGTCATTCAGCTGGCTGGTTGGCCGCGACTCCCAAGTTTGCCAACAAAATGTGGAGGTCTGGGAAGGAACCCAACCAATATAAGCCGCAATCCTGGCAGAGTAAACAGTTGGCATCTCCCGCCCCTTGTGTGGACATATTTTTCCCATGAAAAAGCAAGAAGAGAATGTGGCATCTCCCCCACCCACCCCCTTCTGAAAAGTGAGAATTATGTGCTTTCAACAAAAAGGAAAGTGAATAGATTTGGGAGGTTTTGCTCTTTATATTCTAACAACACTCTCCATCACAGTCACTGTTGGTTTTTGAGGACCTCTAAATATTTACACTTTGGAGCAAAGCCCGGGTTGTAGTTACAACTCTACAACGAATGGGCTTTTGGCCAACCATTGTTTCAGGCTAGCAGCCAACCAGAAGGCTCTGCAAAATATTAAGCGACTGGGTGTCCTAGGGTTACAAGGATAACCTCTTACACTTCCAAACACGTGGGCCCTCTTGGAGTGGGGGAATGGGGCGCATCATCTCTACCCAACTCGAAACATCTACATGCTTTTCAGCCCTGCCCAGATGACTCCACATCTGGATAATAGAAAGGTGCCTACATGTGCAGCCAGCAGTAGGTGCATGCTCATTCCAATGGTCAATGTGTGAGTGCTGGAGTTGGGACACAAGCACATGCGAACATGAATGGCAGAGACTCCAGATCTGGGAGTCCTTTGCCTCGGATTTTAGGGATCGTGTAAAAGCGCCCAAAGTGGCACCTGATTCTGAAAGATAATCATGACAAAGAGCAACCGTAAAGAATGAAAAACAGCTAGAAGCACTTGAAGTGTTTGTCCTTAATTCCTATTTGATGTTGCTCAACAGGCAGGATAAATAACAAAATGTCACCTTAAGAGTTACTAATTTCAAATAGTGCAGTCATCTCTAAATAGTTGCTTTGCTGTAATAACTTGTTACTAGCAGTTACAGTTACTTTAAAGCTGCCTAGGTGCCCTAAGCATATCCGATCTTGCCTGATTTCAGAAGCTAAGCAGGGTTGGGCCTGGTTAGTACTTGGATGGAAGAACACCAGGGAATACCAGGTGCTGTAGGCACCTGAGAGTAGGAACTGGCAAACCACTCCAGTATTCCTGCCAAGAAAACTCCATGGACATGGGGTTACAAAGAGTCGGTCACGACTGTAATGGCACAACACACACAACTCAGTTCCTTTAAAGGTATGATTAGTTATTTGAGCATTCTAAGTAGCACCTAGTTATTTTCAAATGTTACTTGTTTAAGGCATTTTTAGAGGAATTTAGTGGGAATTTTTCAGGCTTTGTGCCCTTCTGTTGCTAATTCTAAGTGGTATTCTTTGAGTTTGTCTTTATTTCCAAGGTGGAAAATCAAAGTTGGCCAATACAGAGAACGGGAAAGTACTTTGCTGCTATTTTCCTGGCCAAGATGACTGAATAGTTTAGTGAGGGCTCAGCTGCACATCATAATATTCCTATTTTGCACTGGGTTTAGCACATTTAAAAATACCCTCCTACATAACATATAGCTACATGTGCAATTTGTTTGTTTGTTTGCTGTAGGAAAGTGAGGCTTTAAAAAATCACCCACACGTGAGTTGTTTATTTTGAATCAATTCCAATCATAGTTTTTCTAAAAACTATTTTGGAATGTGCGCTCATCTGGTTTGGAGCAAATTGTGTCTGTGGGTTTTGTCAAGTACTATGGCGGGGCTGCAGGGTCCCCTGCTGTGCAAATTGTTTCATTTATTTTATGTCTGTGTCATAGATAAAGCTCTATACCACTTTGAAATAAAAATTTAAAAAGTAAAATAGTAAAATTAACAACAACAAGCCCACAGCAGAAGGGATGTGGAAAAATCAGAAGGTGAAGGACCAAAGTACCAATTTGTTTTAAAATGCAACAATTTTAAAGCCCATGTCTGTCCTTTGACTGATAAACAACACAGATAACAACCAGAATAAAAGCTGTTCCAAGAAGATGCAAACACTTGCACAAAAATTACCTGACTTTTAACGGACTTCCAAAACTGTGATTCAGTTCCTGGGCCATTTCAAAGTGTAGCTACACCCTCTCTTGGGTGTTCGGCTGCAGAGCCAGAGGTTCTGGGAGCTGAAGGGTGAGCATAAATAGCCTTGGGCAACCTGCACCACCCCAGAGCACCCCCAGAAGAAGAGAATTGTAAACAACTTCTGAGTACCGGTACCCAATACCTAGAAAACCATGAAAAGGATCACTATTATTATTATTATTATTATTATTATTATTATTATTATTATTATTATTATTATTATTATTATTATTATTATT
>JAHTLZ010000010.1:14962104-14994849 GCA_023846285.1 Phrynocephalus versicolor | reverse complement strand
TTATTATTATTATTATTATTATTATTATTATTATTATTATTATTATTGACAATAATCATAGAAAGCTGTTTTCTCCCTTTCTCTACAAGCAGAAATGCAGGATGCTAAGTAAGTAAATGAAGAAATAAATTTAAAAATTAATAAAATGTAGTGCAACAAATTGGCTCCTTTTAAAATGTAATATTTAGAGCTCTGATCAAGGTCCAGCCAGGTCACTCATCAGCTATGTCTTTTTCAAGGATATGCCACTCATTCCACTGCTTTCTTTCTTTCTTTCTTTCTTTCTTTCTTTCTTTCTTTCTTTCTTTTAATCATTGCACAATTTAAAATTATGAATGTACAATATATGAAATATAGGTAAAATTAATACCAAATAATTAGACTACTTTCACCCAGAAGCCAGCCTATTTCAATGGCATTATCTTGGCCATATGCTAGATCTTTTGTCTACATGGTGGGAGCCTAAATTGCATGCTGCCTAATAGACAATCTGCATTCTGGAGCCACAGCCTTGACTGGACTGCTTTCAAGGTATGAGGATGTGTTTTTTTTTAATTTATGTAAATGGGAAATCAGAGGTTTGGGCTCCTGGCTGTGGAGCCAGAAGCTGATTAACCAATTCCTCACTCTGCCTCTTGGGAAAAGAGCCAGCCTGTGTGGCCTTGGGCAAGCTGCAGAGTCCCAGGACACCCCCCAAAAGAAGACACTTCTGGGTACTCTCTGCCTGAAAAGGTTTGCTGTGAATCAGAATTGGCTTGATAGCATGTGATTATTCTTAAATGTCAGGATTCCCCCACGTCTGCTAATACTTCATCTCTTGTGCTTGGATGGCAATGTTTCATCTTGGTAAGGATCAGCACCCAGAGAATGAGGTCAACAGAAGGGTGTTGGCTGTAGATTAAAGACGAACTTCTGCCAGGGACTACTAGGTGGCTTAGAGCAAATCACTCGATCTCATCAGCAGTTCCCCATCTATCACATGGGCCTGAGAGTGACTCACATCACTGGATCTTTGGGAGGATGAATGAGATAAGGCGGGGTTGTTGGTGTCACTAATGCCTGAGCCCCCTTGGAATGCTTGCATGGAGCCGCTGACAATGGACAGACACATTCCAGGGCAGTGGGGAAGCAGAGTAAATTAGGCAAGCCATCCCAAGGAGGATCACTTAATAGATGACTTGATTCACAGAAACAGCAATGGTGTAATGTTTGAAGCAAAAACAATAAGTTGCGTGCCCAAGGCTACTGATCTGAACTGGTTTCCCTGCAGAAAGGAGGGAGGCTTTAGCAATTTGCCTTCCATTGCAGTTTTCATCTGGTTCCCAGGATTGTTTACTGCAGGCGCCAGAAGCCATACACATGATTTACAGATACCACAAAGAAGATGCATGTAAGCAAGTTGCCTATCCTTAGAATAAGAAAGAAAAGGAAAATGTACAAAGGATTCCCCTCCTGTTGTTTTTAGTTTCAGAATATAATATCCATTATAACTTGGATGGTGCTCTGTTTCTTTCTCTCTTTTTTAGTGCATCCTATGTCCATCGTTTCATTCTCCACCTCACTCATGATTGATTTACTTGTTCCATACCTTGTCCGTGTGTCCAAAGCCATCCTCCATTTGAACCTTTCTTGGCCACAGATTTCAGTGGCCTTCACCAACCATGGCAAAGCAGAGGATGCTGTGAATCTCAATAGTATGAAAGGCTGTCCTTCCTTCTAGGGGTCAACATCTCAGCCAATCAGGATGAAGAGACACACCACGAAACCTTCCAGATGCAGATGGACAAGGAGACCAAGAAGTGCATCTTCCATTCAAACACGGGCAACTACTGGACCTTGGTGTCACATGGGGGGATTCAAGCCATAGCGACAGAAGTGTGAGTTGGGCTAGCTTCTCATTTCACTCACAAGTACTGAAGGCTCAGAAAGACAGTTTTTGTGAGAGATCATGGTTGAAGAACAAGAATTTTGGCGGGGGGGGGGAGGTACAAAACTACCAGAGCCAAGTATTGTACAGTGAATCAGATAGACCCCCATGCCCCAATGATTTTGTTGACACTTGCCTAAGGATAGGCACACTGGTCACAGTCCCAGACAGTACCTGGTGACCCTCAAGTGAAAGCATGGATGTGGGTTCATGAATGTTCTCGATTCGAGGCCTTCAGCCTTTTCAGATCTGGGATCCACCTGTGTTGGGGAGCTACTTCCTTGCTTTTTTTTTTGCCATACATTTTTACATTGCTAAAGTCACTGTTACAACCCACCCAAACTCAGGCTGTGACTAGTGGAAGTCGCAAGCTGAAGACTGATGGCCTAGGTGGCAAGGGAATCTACAAAGGCAACCTGTGTGCTGTTAGTAGCCCAGTGAAGGATAATCTGCTGTGCATGACTTGCCTTCCTCCTCCTCCTCCTCCTCCTCCTCCTCCTCCTTCTGTCTCTAGTAACAGCAGTTAAAAATGAACTAGAGTGCATCTTTGCGAATCAGCTTGTCCTCAAAGGAGATTTCTTTCCATCTCTTCCTGAAACTGTGACATAGCTATGTAAATGGTAGTGGTGGTGGAGAGTTTAAATATGGTATATTCAAATGATTCCCCCGTAGATGACATTTGTCTGCATCTATATGAACTACTCCCAGGAAGCCATTAAACATGATTACGGAATCTACCATAGGGCCATCTTCCACAGACCTTAATCCTGAGGGACACTGCTGCACTCCTTGCCCCTGCCATGTGTTCGGGCCATTTAAGTGTTGTTCTGGTTGCTTGGCAGCTGATCCCAGTTCTATGTCTCATACATGCATAAGAAAACAACCAACACCTTGAAATCAGGCTGTCTTGCTGGATATCCGGAGGTTAAAAGCAGCTGCAAGGAATGTATCTGAGAGAGAATCACAGAGTGGGAAAGTCCCTGATAGACTCTCCTGCAGAACAAAGAGCAAATTCAGAGGGCCAGTTGAGATAATGGAAAACCAAATGGGGAGAAGTATTACATTTCTTCCAGATCATGACCCCAATTTGTTTCAATCTTCCACCACCACAAGCAATAGGAAAGAAAGAAAGAAAGAAAGAAAGAAAGAAAGAAAGAAAGAAAGAAAGAAAGAAAGAAAGAAAGAAAGAAAGAAAGAAAGAAATTATGAGAGACCCAGTCACAGATCTGCCATCTTGTCTAAGTTGTATCCTCACATCCCCTTTCAATGCTTGATTTTATTTATTTATTTGTTTCTTTTTATTTTTTACCGGGAGTCTGGGATTACTTAAGAACTCTCTAATGTAGAAAAACATGAACTAAACACTGAAGGTTAAAGCTGGGCAAATGCCGATTAGAATAAATCACCAAGAATTTGTTTAACCCTTGGATTGTACATCTGTAGAAGCTGGTGAAAAACAGTTTTACCCCCACATTTCAGCTTATTTGCTGCTGAAAAGGAAGGGGTTTGTTCACATTGTACTTGGTGATCAGATGAGACACTGGAAAAACGCCCCTCCTTTAAATATGAATGGATCTGCCTGAACAGAAATCTGGAGCAATAGGCTTCCATGGAATTTGATAAAGCCTTTTGGATAGTGTTGCCTCACTGTGCAAGCCTATGCAATTTTATGCAGAAATAAATCCCACTGGTTTCAGTACAATTCAGTACCATGTGAGCATAATCCAGTTTACAGCTTCAATGTACTTAATACCTAGATGCAAGGGGAACATTTTTGGTGAGGAGGAAATAAAAGCATTCCCCCTTTTTAATTCTCTGGTTGACCACTGCATGCCCTGCTCTGCCTTGACCCCCTTAATAGATCTCCTACCACCATGTTCGACATTGAGTGGCGTGGACGACGTGTAGCCCTCAAAGCTGGCAATGGCAAATATATCTGCACCAAGAAGAATGGACAACTGGCAGCTGTCAGTGACACAGTAGGTAAGTCTCTGAACCGGATGCAAGGGTGTGGCTGGCATTTTGCCTGTTGCCTCTATTCCAAGGAATCAAGAGTTTTAGACCAGGAAACATGGCCAATATGTTTTTATAAACCATCAGCGGGGAACCTGTGGCCCTTGAGATGTTGAGGGGTCCCTCAAAATCTGATCTCCTGGAGAATCTGGCAGGGGCTGATAGAGTTTGTAGTCCAGTGCCATCAGTGACCAGTAACCCAGTCTGGCTATTTAATTGGAAAGGGACACCTGCAAAAGTAAGAAAAGCCAAAAGAGGAATGCACGCAGAGGAAAAACTGGACTATGGAAGAAGAATAGGTGGCTGCCCAGATGTGGTTGGATTGTAACTCCCATCAGTCGTCTTCTCCATTTGCTATACTGGATCGGAGTGACGGGAGATGTCATCTAAAAACCTCTGGAGGGCCACACATTCTCTACCCTTCTCTTAGATAGCCGCGTGCTTTGTGGAACTAGGGAGGTGTTGGAGAGCTGCCACTTCATAGGTCGGGGCATTTCTCACAGAACCAGAGAGAAGGGGGCAGGCCCTATAGAGATGCAGCAGGGCCAAAGGAGCCATGGGCGAGCAGAGGAAGGCGTGCCAAGAAAAGATTAAAGTTTGCAGGGGCGGGGAATTGGGAGGATGTCACTGCTTTTGTGAGAGACGTGGATCTTGTGAGCACAGGACAACCAAGGCTGAAGCTTCAGTTCCTCTATTGGAAGGGGGGAAGCTGTAGGGGAGAGGGAAGGGAGCAAGGACAAGCAAAGGAGGATGGCCCCGTGGGGCATGTCAGACCTCTTATCCCACATGTTGTGGGGGTCAGGAGAGCAGACGCTTAAGGCCAGCTCCCAGAGCAACAGGTCCCTCTGTAGCAGATGTACTGAAGGGGACCACAGCTGTTGGATGCCACCGTCCATGTGCATCTCTGGCGGGTGCCTCTGAAGTGGCTCCAGTGGCAGAAAGCAGCCTCTGGTCACTTGTAAGTGTAGACGGATACACCAGGGATTGCAGATTGTGGCCCTCCATAGGTTGCTGGATTGCCACTGGTAGTCTGGGGTTGTGAGATATGTGGTCCAACAACATCTGGAGGCCCATGTGTTCCCTGCCGTTGCAGTACACTAAAGCAGCCTTGAGATCCCAAATGCCCTTGGACTGTATCTGGCAGAAATCCTGGTCAGCAAAGCTAGCAGTGAAGCCTTTGGGCAGTCCAGGAACATCTGGAGACCCAGTGTTGGGCACCACTGCTCTAAAGGAATATGACAGCTAGCCAGGGAGCAATTTGCTGAAGCACAGCTCTTCAATTCCAAAGTAAGGAGTGATGTCAGTCACTCCTTCTTTTGAATGAGAAGAGACAACCTTCTTTATCATTTACAGGCTTCAGCGTTTGGGATGAAGAAGGGCAGGGAGACTGAGTGCCCTGACCTCAAACCTCCCAAATGAGAAGCAGAAGCAGAATAAAAATTACTCCTATGGTATGATCACATGGAAAAACAGATCAGAGTTTGGACCCCTTGTGCCATGGGCTGGTGCTCTCTTTCCTGGCATTCACATATCATATGGGATAATGCACTCTAGCCTATAGCAACAACAACAACAACAACAAACTTCATTTCTATGCCTCCTTTCTCTCCGAAGGCCTTTTTGGTTCAGCGGTAGGACTATTGCTTTTCGGGGGCTGAGCAGGAGGAAGAATTCAGTGGATGGAAGAGTTAAAGTGACTCTTCCCAGTGTGATCAGGCATACACCTTGGCAGCCACATGATCACACAAATGTGTTAAGGAAAGAAATGCCAGTGCAGGCTCCTGGAAATCTGTAGGGTGCTGGGACAGGAGGCCCGCACTCATTCTGGCCAAGGTCTGATGTAGACATATTATCAGCGTGCACGTTTTGGACTCCTGCTGACCTCCAATTATCTCACCACAGGGGAGGATGAGGAATTTATACTCAAGCTGATCAACCGGCCCATTCTGGTTCTTCGGGGGAATCACGGTTTTGTGTGCTACCATCGCAACTCCAACCTGCTAGATGCCAATCGTTCTGTCTATGATGTCTTTCATATCATTTTCAATGATGGCGCCTACCAGATCAAAGGTAGTTGTCTGCAACGTGGAAGCTGAGATGGGCTGGCCTGGGGGAATCTGCTGTAATACTTCAGATTGAAAAATACTGTAATTTGGGACCATGTTAAGGAGGGATGCTGCATGTACCATCCATTCATTATGCCACTTGTGCATGTAGTGATGGCCCAAGCTACCATCCTATAGTTTAGCATTGGCAAAGGTACCACAAGCCATTGGAATATTTACTCTCCCTGCTTCATTGCAAATGCCTGGAAACTTATATATATTTTAATGCCAACTTGCTATAATTCACTGTTGATGGCACAGAGGCAAACCATCCTGTTGCCAGAACAGCCACTTCCCCAGGTAGAATCCAGAAATGCGGGCAGCCAGGTTGATGCCATCAACAAGCCAGTTCTAGCTCTCATTGCCACCAAAACCAGTGTTTCATAAAGCTATCTGATCATACTTAGCATTACTGTATGGGTGGTTCAAGAATGTATTGTTGCTTGAATCAACCAATTGGAGAAATCAGTGTCCTCTGCTTTGCCTTCTAATGGGTCTTGGCTTTGGGACTGGACTGGACTAGACTAGACTAGTCTTCAAATAAAAGACAACCCTTTAATCAATGACTATTTGCATTTTTAAAGAGGTTGTGTTTTTAATCTGCCTTCTCCGTAGGGCAGTTTCACTTTATAGGAGCCTCGTGGCGCAGTGGTTAAATGTGTGCACTGCAGGTAAAACTGTGCTCACGACCTGGGGTTCAATCCCAGGTAGCAGGCTCATGGATGACTCAGCCTTCCATCCTTCCGAGGTCGGTAAAATGAGTACCCAGCTTGCTGGGGGGGGGGGGACAATGTGTAGCCTGCATATTGTAATTAAAACTGCAAACTGTCCAAAGTGGTATGGGGCGGTATATAAGCAGAACACTTTGCCTTTTTTTTTTTGCCTTTTTTATGTGTTCCACGATGTTTGTCCCACAGACTTAATTGTTTGTTGGTGGTAGATGGGGAGCAGCCATTTGTTGGGAAGAGTGGACTAGCTAAGATTCTTTCACTCATTCCCTTTACTGCTCGTTTCTTTTCCATGAACCCCACTCTCCTGGCTAATCTCCAAGAAGCCTGCCTCGAATCTGGCCACAGACATCCATCTCAACCTTCAGTCCTCCACGCTTCTGTGGTTGGCTGTCTGCTTGGGGATGAGTCTTGAATGTTTTCTGCTTTTCCAGGGAGAGGGGAAAGGAATGAGCAATAGATGGGAGGGAAGGGAAACCTAAATAGGCCTGCTGTCTTAATGATCTGTGCGCACTCCAGTGACTCCTGCATCTTGGACGTTCCTAGGCCTCAGTGGGAAGTTCTGGTACGTGGCCAGCAACGGCACGGTGTGCAGTGACGGGGAGATGTCCGAGGACTTCTTCTTTGAGTTCCGCGAGTGCAGCCGCGTGGCCATCCAAGGGAAGAATGGCAAATACCTCCGAGGTGACCAAGCGGGAACCCTGCGGGCTGATGCCGACACCCTGCACCGGGCCACGCTTTGGGAGTACTGACGCACCCTGCAGGCCACGTAGCATCTTAGATACACTCTAGGGCCCACCGCCGAGGCCAAGCCAGCTCAGGTTGGAGACAGAGATGGGGCAGGAGAAAGGGAAGCCAACTGCTCCCCACCCAGATGCCAGAGGGACCGGTCTGACTCCCAACAGTGTCTGTGGAGAAACATCTGGCTGGGTGAGTGGGCGGAGGGACCTCTTGCCCTGTTCTCTGTAGCCTTTCTCTGTCTAGCCATAGAAACACCTCCTTAATAGGGCTCCCGGAAGGGAGATCTACTGTGATGTTAATCAAGCAGGATTAAAGCAATAGTGGCCCCCCACCTCAGAGCCAGGATGATATGCCTACAGCTGTCTTCTCTTTACCCCTCTTGATGTTGCTATGCATTTCCTCCTCCAGACCATCAGAGCTCCAGAATCATGAGGGCTGGTGGTGGCACAGATGCCCCTTTCTCCACCCCTCCAATAGGGAAGGTCAAGGGAGCAGGGCCCTTGCAAGTTTAGAGGAGACGTTGTGACCCACAGACCGACTGAAGGTGCACAAGTCAAGTCCGGCCCAGGAGGGTTGCATGCAGGGTTGGGAGTCCAGTCTTATCCTTTGATCAGCACAAGTCAGCCAGCAGAATCCAGGCTGCTGCTCCTCCTGCTCAGCTTTGTCAGTATCATTCCTTAGCCTGAGCCCACGCCATTCTTTCAATAATGTCTCTCTTACCTGTGGTCTTTGTTTAACAAAACAGCTGTTAAGGTCCAATCTGCTTGTGAGAGCCTCTCAGAAAATTGTAGGCTGAGCGCTTTTGTGTCCTTTGTAATTTTTGTGGGGGAACTACTCCTGGTCTCACTGCTGCTGCTGCTGCTGGAGAATGGAGGCCACATATGGATGCCGTTCAGACGCCAGTGCAGTAGAGAAGGGAACATCTCCCATGGGGGTGGTCCAACCGCAAAGAGCTGCTTTGAGTCAAGTATGGGGGAGGGGAGGTAGGCTGTCAGGAAGAAATCTGGTTTCAGTTTTCGGCTATTAGCACCCATTGGGAAGAAACTGGAAGTACTAAACCGGTGGAGGTCTTCATACACAGATTAAGGAAGGCATGGGGGGAGGAGGTTACATGGGAGGATGCAGAAGACCCAAAATTAAGCCTCTTTGAGGTGGGTTTTTCTGTTGTTGTTTGTTTGTTTTCAGCCTTCTCAGTCCTTTCATGAGACTTAAGCCTCTCTGGTCTCCGAAAGGGCCTTCACGCTATGCCTGTTGGAATAGCTGCCCCCTTTGCACGGACTGGTAGATTCTCCATCCCTTCCACAAATAACTTCAAGAGGAGGAAGGAAGCCATCTCAGTGGAACTTCTTTCATCAGCTGTGGAAGGAAACTGCCTAGCAGCCCACTGTGAGGGACTGCCATTTCCCTGCATTGCCATTTGAGAGAAAAAAAGCTTTGCTCCAGGATAATGGGATGGGAACTTTCTGTAAAGTGGTTTGCTTTTAAATGGCCACACACAGAGATGATTTTTCAGCCCATCTCCAGGAAATGCCTCCTTTCTGGATTTTGTTCTTAGTACAGAAAATGGAGCAAGTCCCAAGGAATCAGATGCCAGCCACCATCATGGAACATCCTGCAGGCAGAACATTCCCTGGAGGAAAGAGGCCTTCCATCACTTTAAATTTATTTATTTACTATTTATAAAAGCAAAGATAAATATCCACTTCTGTGTTGGGGCTGAGAGGAGTCAAAAAGGCAATTGCTGGATAGTGACACAGAACAAATTGGCAGCAATACTCATGCTTGTCTTTATGACTTTCCCCTTCCCCCAAGTGCTTTCTACAGGCCCCTGCATTTGAGTGGCATGCCAGACAGAAGTCCCATGACTTCACCCTCTGCAGGTCTAGGAAGGAAGGAACTTGCATAAAGGCATTCCTCGGAAGCATCTGTGCACCTGAATCACAGCTGCACTGTCCCCCTAATCCCTCTAGTTGCTACAGTGCCCGCAAAATAGATTTAAGGGTGGTGCATCATGCATAGATTTTTACTGTGATGAATATTGGATTTATATATATACCGCCCTGAAACTGTCTTTTTGGATGAAGGTGCGGTGTATGAAATTTTAAAATAAATAAATAAATAAAGCAAAATGGATAGAGGCCTCCTCCATGAGTAGGGCAAAGGATCCAGAGGATTTTTCCAGACCACTTGTTTCACCTGCCTATGCAGGCAGCATCTGATGGAAGAGCCCTTTTAAGAGGTGCAGGGAGCATGGAAATGCAAACCTGCCATTTCATGATCTGGCTACCAATACCTGGAGCCTTTTTTTCGAGGGGGGGGGAGCTAATAAGCCTGGCACACAGTATCTGCAGGCTGGTAACACAGGAGAACTCTTTCCCTCCCACTGAAGTCTGCTGAAAGGAAATTCTTTGCATCAAGTCAAGGGGAGGTGTGATGGTACAACTGCAGCTGAAAACGCAGGTACTGTACTGCTTTTGTGCCTTCTCATCCCCCACTCATCCAGCCTGCTGCTTTAGCCAGTGTTTCTTTGCCAGGGGAAAGTTCCAGTGCAGTGGTCTATCATGTGGGCTTCCTCTGAGCCCCACCTAGTCCAAGAACAGGGAGAGAAGTCATCTCACCATCCAGGTGTTTGTGCCAGATTGCATTCTTAAGTCCATCCAGTGCGGTGGAAAATAAGGGATTGTAGGAGAGAGAGGAGTCACATCCTTGCTCAAGCCCCTCCGTCTGTATAGCAGTTAGTGTGTCAGGGCTAGGAGGCTGGAGCTCTCCATGCCAATCCCCATTTGGCCATGAAACTTATTAGAGGGTGGCCTTGAGCCAGCCAGTCTCTTGGCATCACCTCTCTCGCGGGGCTCTTGGGGAGACAAAAGTGGGAGGAGAGCCCGGGAAGCCACTAGAGCTGACTAGAGAAAAGCCAGGTAGCACATGAACATCATTCAAGTGCAGCATTGCTGGGTTAGTCGCCCATAAAGCTGGGAGAGGAGGACATCTGGGAACATTCAGATCAGGGGTCCTCAAACTAAGGCCTGCGGGCCATATCTGGCCCAACAGGGTCCTGAATCCGGCCCACTGGCCATTGCAGAACCCCACCCCACTTGCTCCCTCCCCCCACTTGAGCTGAAAACTCGCTCGCCACTGCTGCCTAAGCCACCAACATTGTAGATGGTCTAAACGCCCCTGCAAGGTGACCTCCCTTCTGTCCTGGTACTCTTACACTGCAGGGGGTGGTTGGAGAGGGCGGCCAGAGAGGAGGGGGGGGAGGCATAGCAGATAAGTCAGGACAGTGGCCAGTGGACCCTGTAAGCAGGACAGGTGAACTGGGGCGGGGTACATGTGCTCTGATTCCACATCAGTGGCCTTCTGTTTTAGGCTGAACAAGGTTGGGAGTGAGGCTGGGGTGGTGGTAAGATGAAGGAAGAACCGGGTCCTCCTTGAGCCACCTGGGCGTAATAGCACCTCTTTTGCCTCCCTCCCACCTTTCCTGAGGCCATCTTAAGCAAAGCTGGGTGGCCCGACAGGACAGCTGCTGAGGCACAGGGGGGCTTGAGAGAAAAAGGACACCACTCTTCCCTCACTCTCTGTCTCCTCTTTCCCCTCCGGGCCTAGCATCAAGCTTTCCCCGTCTCCTCTACCAGGACTCCAGGTGCTTTCCGCTGAAGTAAAAGCCAAGGGCCCTCTTCGGGACTGGGGAAACTTCAGAAATTGGGGGGGGGGGGGGAGGCTCGGCCAGGCAGAGGCGAACAAGCAGGCAAAGGCTCCCCTTATCTCTGGTGAAAAGGTGGCCACAGGAGCTCCCCACCTCCTCCCCTCGCCCTGGAGGAAAGTGAGGTCAATGAATTACAATTATGACCCGTCTAAAATGATTTTTAATCTCCTTCTGGGTCTTCTCAATTTCTAGAGGGAAAAATATGAGAGGTGATTGTGCTTATAGTATCTTACTCAAAACTTGCTTGAAGAAATGGAGGAAAATTTTCATCTGCAGTTGGAACCGGATGTTGACCAAAGCAGGCCTATACTTCCCATTGATATATTATTCATTTATGTTGATTACAATTGCTTTTCATTTTAAATATTGCATTCATTTTCCTGTTTTCTCTGCACTACAAAAATATGTGCAGTGTGCATAGGAATTTGTTCATATTTTTTTCAAACTAAAGTATAGCCCAGCCCCCAACAGTATCTGAGGGGCAGTGAACAGGCCCCGTTTAAAAAGTTTGAGGGCCCCTGATCCAGATGCTGTGGGAATGCACCCCACCACCACCACCACTCCTGTTCACTTGGACAGGCTGGTTGGAATTAATAGGAGTTGGAGCCTAACACCCATAGGGTCACAAGCTCCCCTTGTCAATGTGTAAGATCTTTGCGCAACTGAAGTGGCACTGGAGGCAGCCATTTGATTGGAAGATCCCTCTAATGCAGGTCTGCTGTTGGGCTCAGGAGGGAAGGATGAAATTAAAGCAGCCAGACACTCCCAGCCACCCAAGGCGGCGGCTGCCACCTCACTAGATGCAGATGTGTACAAAGTGGTAGAAAGCTCCCCCCCCCCCATACAAATGTGAGGTCCCCTATTTCACACCATTGGGAAGTGGGTGTGTGGGAGGGATGGGTTAGCAGACTATCCAACATATAAGCAGCAGCAAAATCACGCTTTGGGGGCAGTGTCAGTTGTACAGCAAAGAAAAAGAACTGCAGAGAATCTTGCAGTAGCATCTTAAAGACGTGTTAGCTTTATTTGCTGCTCCTGGGATACAATTCCTGATAGCTCATGCCAAACAAAATCCACCCGTCCTTCAGGGGCCACAAGATGACCTCATGTTTTTGTTACTCCAGGCGACCAAGAAGCACAATGACTATTTTGTAAACCTTATTTACACAGGCTTGCAGACTGTGGTCTTCCACATTCTTCAGGAGGGGCAATCTTTTCCTACTAGCCCAGCTGGACACACAGTCCACATCAAGTCAACTATGGCTTTTGTAATAAGAAAGAAATAGGGTGTGGGGGGGGGAGAAAAGCACCAACCTCGAGGAGGGCCATATATGGAGAAAATTGGTGACAGCACTAGCAGCAAGACATTAGTCAACAAGATCAACAACTCTGAGTAAGAGACCGCTCCCCCCGCGGGTCTTAGCGGCAGGTACAACCTGCCGTGGAAATGTGCAAATCTAGAGCTGGCTCTTGCCTGTTTCCTCGCGAGCAAATACTCCAGGCATCCCTCTGAATGTCGGAGTTTATAAAAGGCGTGAAGAAGCCTTGATCAGGTCGGGGGCGGGGGGCGAGTGGGGGAGCCCGATCCCAGCGCCTTCCCTTTCCAGAGAAATCAGAGCTGCTGCCTAACGACTGAATGGGCGAGCGGACGGCGGAGAGGGCTTGCAAACCGCGCCGCCGCCGTTTGTCTCCCCGCCCGAGCAGCCTGCGAGGGGAGGCGGCGCATCAGGCGCAAACCAAGGGGGGACGGGGGGGGCTGCCCGGATCTTCTGGAGGGAGATGAATGACCCGCGGGGGAGAGAGAGGGGGAAATGGAGGCGCCCCGTGGGCGTGGCTTCTTGGGCAGCGGCGGCGGCAAGCCCTTCGCCCGAGCCGCCATGAGAGGAGCGGCGGCGCCCTCTACAGGCAGCCAGCGCGCATGGCCGGCGGCTCGGACTCCTGGTGTGGCCGCCCCGCACCCCCCCCCCCAAATCCCCCTATGCTCGGGTCAAGGCCGCTTCCCGGGGGTGGGGTTGGGGTTGGGGAGGGTCGCTCCAAGAAGGAAATCCCAGTGTGATGGGCTCTATAATATACTGTACTCTTGTCGCCAGGGGAAGGGAAGGAGGTGATCTACGGATCCTAAGCGTGTGGCTTTTGCCGTCACCGATCCGGGCAAGTGTCGTTTATTTCCCGAAAATGTAATCCTGGGCGGGGATAGTCCCTTTCTGGGTAGTGTTGGGTTGCCGCTCACAATACCAAGTTGCAAGGGCGCCTACTGTATGTTGCCCGCCCTACCCGACCTGGAAGCGCCTAAAGGCTCTTCCTCCTGAAAGGGAGACCAAATTTACCCCTCTCGGGATGCCCGACAGCCAATGTTTCTTTCAGGCAAATCTACCGCCCCACCCCCGGGGGGAATCCTTTAAAATTCATTTAAATTTATATCCCCCCCCCCGCATCTTAGAAATGCCCTCGCCCCCCAAGCAAATTGTCTGAAAGAAACACTGCTGATAGCTGTGAAGGGGCAGGGAGAAAAGGAGGCAGTGGTCCCGTGCGGGTTCTCAATCCACATTTAAGACCCACAGAAGGCCTTCCCTCTCAGTCCCTGGAGCTGGGGAGAAAAACAGGGGTGGGCTCCTCCTGGCTGTTGACATCCTATTCTTACTCCACTTTTGAAATAACATAACTGTGCTTTTCAAGGCAGATTCGGGCCCAGCCAGGTTTGATCTTGAGGCACACAAAATGCAGCATTTGATGGAGAGTGTGTAGGCTTTGGTCTAGTCAGGGACACCATACTTGCTCAGAAAGATTAATTCAGTGTCTCTGCATCTATATAAGCCAAAAAGCCATTTAAGACTTCCAGATACTTCTAGAAATGCCCCAGCTACTTGGGAAGGAAATTGAATTACCTGGTACAGGGATGGGATGCTTCCAGAGGGGGCCTTGACTGCACATGGCGCTGCTTCAAACACAGAAACCACAGGCCTGGAGCACTGTCTTATGCCACTTCAGGACAAAATTGGCACCTTCCCTGTATCTCACCCAAGAGGAGTCAACGCTACGGGCAACCAATGGCTTACTTGAACACTGTCAACAAGGCACCCTCTCTGCAGGGCATCAGATAAGCGCCCGTGGCACAATCCATCCCTTCTCCCACTGAGCATCGGCTCATGGAAGGACTGGCCTTGCTCCAAGTGTCTCACAGCTGCAACCTTCCCTCGTTTCCCCACCTCTTCTTTTTTCAAAACTTTCCAGAAAATAAGCAACAGGGGAGGGATGAGCTGTACAATGTCTTTGGACCACCTTGAATTGCCCCCCTGGAGGGGGCACAAAAATGGATGCAGTTGTTTGCTGCTGGCAGGGGCAGTTTGTTTCTGCTTATACGCAGTCCCAGCTCGCCGTGCAAGGAACTGCTGCATGAAGAAAGGATTCCAGCATGAGAGGAAGCCCAAGTGGATGAGTAATAGCACCGCTGGCAGGTCTGCTAGGTCTCATCTCAACTTCTGCAAAGCAAAGGTTTCCTGTCTGAACCCAGTGGGCTTCACCCAGCGTGCAACATGCTGGGCTGCAACCAGAGGGTATGTTTGTGTGTGAACAATTGTGAAACACGCGCCCAAAGGTAATATAATGCCCGCCAGTAGCTGCTATAGGCATCATTGCCATCAATTCCCTGCAGCCTCCTGCTTTTAGTTTGAGCAGGCTTTGTGAAGGTCTACGGACAAGACATAGTTTGTTTCGGGGCCATAGCTGTTGCTGACTTCTTGTCAAGGACTAATGGTGGGCTGGCAGCAAAGCTGCCCAGGCAGATGAAGACCACCCCCATCACCCCCCAAAAGGGTTGCTTATACCAAGGTCATTGTTTCATATAATGTAGTTACTTTTTCAGAGGTGTAAAAATACCTGTTGAGACTCCAGAATATGACTTAGAAGGTCTGTTAAAATATCTTTTCTAGTAGTAGATACTGAGCTTTTGAAATCCACTGGTTTCGTTTGTTTGGCACTTGCATGATGTAGACTCGCGACAATACAGTGCACAAGAGACGGTGTACCAAGAGATCTGTGTGTGCATGAAGTTGTCACTGGTTGCATCACAGGGCAGCAAAACTGTGAGTCTAGTAACCATTTAGTATTATCAGTTGTCTGCTGCGAGAAAGCCGCACCATTAGGTTATTAAATCTTGGGGTCAAGAACAGAGACAAAGACATAGTAATTATGAGAAAAGGCATCATGGTTCTCAGTAAAGCTCCTACGCAGGCTACCTGCCTGATGGCAAGCAGTGGGTCTGTAGCAGAGCTGGAATCTCCCAGGGAAGCAGTTGAACAGCTGCCTTGCCTGCAGGGGAACAATTCTAAATGCAGGGAGAAAGGAACAAGATTCCAGTGTCGTGATGACCCCTGCTGACAACGACTGGGTATTGCAGCTATCCAAACTGCCTTCCCACCCTCCGCCCCCACCGCCCTTGCCCCTTTTCTTCAAGGCTGCAAGATTCTCAGGGCGCTGGTTCTGCTTTCTTGTCATTATGGGAAAATTCAGAGCCAGATGACAAGATAGGGCACAGGTGCTTTTGCTGGACAAACCCTGCAAGCTCTAAATCAGTGGTTCTCAACCTGGGGTCCCCAGATATTCCTGGACTGCAACTCCCAGAAATCCTAGCCAGCTCAGCTAGTGATTAAGACTTCTGGGAATTGCAGTCCAGGAACACCTAGGGACCCAAGGTGGAGAACCACTGCTCTAAATGAATGGTACATAGTGGGGCTTGGTGGTGGTGATGGCCTTCCATCATGAAGCAACACTGGGCCAGCTGAATCAAGCATTGAAGGTTTACTTTTGGGGGCCTCCTGGGATCTGGTGGGGAAGCACCATCTTCAAAAAGGGACTTTTTAAAGCTCCATCAATAGCTACGCTCTTGTTCTATGCCAAGTCACTTCTGACTTACAGCAATTCTATAAACCAGGGACCTCCTTAACTGCCCTGCTTACAGGCCCACTTTCAAGAAGGCTTGGACCGTCTCCCACAGACTTGCCTCATCAGTTTTTGGACACGGGTCTACAATTATTCTGCGGTATTCGCAAAGTAGGTGTGCTCAGCCCAAGGAAGTGGATTCCATCCATCCACGAAAGTGGGCAGGTTGTTTAAATTCTGGCCCAATTAAAGGTATCACCTTCTCCTGTGCATGTGTGTGGCCCTCATCATGGCTTATAGATTCAACCCTGCAGCTTCCTTTATTATGTTTAAGCCACACTGGACTCCAGTTTATACTCTACTCAGGCGGGAATTGTGTTACAGCTGAGAGAGATGGAGCCACCCAGGAGTCGGATGATTCCACCTCCAGTTCAGAGACTTGAGATCTACCAACATCTTGGCACAAAGTGTGATATGGTTTCCCTCCTGGACTAAAGCTCTTAGGTGGGGGAGCCTCTGAGCTACATACACACCAAGCCGGTAACTTACCAAGCTCCGCTGCAGAGCCTGTCTTCCTCGCTCTTCTCTGTTCCCTCACAATTTTTTTTCTGGCCAGCACAACCGCAGCCAGCAGCAGCCAGCCTGAGCGACTCCCTCCCATCTGGACGTGGGCCAGCAGCAACCGCGTGGCTCCAGGAGCTGCTTCCTTTGCGGCTGCTTGCTTCATTTAACGCTCCTACTCTCTCGATCTCCCGCTTGGAAAGGGCCTCCACCCCACAGGAGCCCACTGGGGCCTTTGGAGCTGGAGCGTCTCTGAAAAAGGCATCCTTGCGGCGAGTGGTGCCGGCTCCCACCAATCACAAAAGCCAGTTGAGGCTCAGCTCCCCCTGTGCGCTGGGCGCTGACCACCGGTTGGCTGGCACCCAATTAGGTTATCCCTGCAGGGTGACTGATGAGACCCAAAGACCCAGATCTGTCAGTTCCTCCATTCAAGAAGGGTTGAGGAGCGGAGGGTGGGGGGGCAGGCGGTGGGTTCGCTCGGGTGGGTAATTGACACAACCACCGGCTGCCGTCTCCATCTCAGCCTTCCCAATTTGCCAGGGGAAGGGGGAAAACAATGCCCCCCCCACCATCTTCCCTCCTGTCTTCCCCAAGTGTGGAATGGAGACAGCTAGGCTGTCCCCTCTTCCTCTTCCGACCAGAATGGCAGATCTTCCCCAGAGGCATCAGGGAGACGACGGCCCTCCCTGTAGAGTCGTTTCTGCAGAGACGGGCCTTTCCAACTAAGCTGGAACACATTCAGAGAAGGAAAAGGACAGAAGCCGCCGCAGCAGCATCACTACCACTACCACCACACCCTCCACTCAAGGCTCACAAGCACCAGCAGCTCACTTGGGGGCACACCTACACCCAGGCACACACATACTCCTCCTCACTCATGCCCCCTTTCCGACGGCAGTTCTAAGCCCGCTCTCCTGACAGAAGCCCACACAGTTCAAGTGCTCCTCCTCCTCTAACAGTGGAAGGGCAGGGTCAAGGAAGCCAGGGGGCACCTTCAGAGAGGTCCTGGGGCTATTCCTGTTCACCACCCACCTCGCCATCCTGACTTTGTGGGGAGAAGGAAAGAGGCCAAGACTGAGCCCTTGATCCTACACAGGATTCACAAGGCAGGTCTGCAGAAGGCCAAAGAAAGAACCACTCCTGGGTTTTTTTTAAATGCCAGAACTGTTTTCCTCTCCACCCCCCACTTCCATTTGCAACCTGACTTAGTGGCTTTGGGGGGGAGGGGGAAAGAGCAAGCAGTGGAAGGAGTGTGTGTGCATGTGCGTGCACACACGCACACATGTGTTAAAGCAGCCCCATCTGCTTGGAAAGAGCCTCTCTGAAACTCAGGGTGAAGATTCTACCCTGGGGTCAGAGGGCAAACATGACATCCATTATTTCAGATCGGGCAACAGGAAAGTGCGCCCATCTTTCACCCTCGAGTGTTGGAGCATTTCCTAATGGCCTTTAGTGTCGGCCAGTGAACCCGCCAAATGGCTTTTCAATTATTCATTGGGGAGAGGCAGCTTTTAAAGCGGCAGCCTCGGCATTAGCGCAGCAGGGAGGCTGCAGCCAATGGCCCCCCGCCCCCCCCCACTCCCCCACCCCCTCAAGCTGCCACAGATCTGCCGGGGCACAGAAAAGGAGAGAGGGGAGACGCAAGGCAGATACCCCTCTCCCTGGAAAGCAGCTTCCCAGCAGAGCCCATGGCTTGAGAAAAACATGGAGGCGTTTCCCAAGGTGTTTCCCGTGTTCACACTTATTGGCCCTTTAAGGAGGACATCACAGACACTCTTGCCCCCCCTCTTTCTCACACACACACATACCCACACAGAAGAAAAAGACAAAACAAAAACAGAACTTGGCATGAGTCTTTACCATGGAAATAGGCAAGCGAGTTGTTTATAGAAAGGACAAATATTGGAAAAAGGGGCCAAATGCCCCATTAGAAAAAGGGGCACCATACTAAGAGCACCCCTGAGTTAATTTATGTGTGTGGCATCCTGGCGTTGTTGTTGTTTTCCACAGTGTTTCCAAAAGATATGACACAGCTAAAGGCATAGCCCTTTCTTTGTTGCTGTTTGTAGTGAACAAAAACAGATTAGATAGCCAGCAGAACCTTCCCGCCCCCTGATACAACTCCCCAGACTCCTGCCACCGGCCACGGCAAAGCCACTGTCACAGAAAGCGAAATAAGCTGTAACTAGCAACATCGAGTGTGACCCACAGCATCACCACCCACACCCACAACAGCACCTTGTTGGCCACCCAAACGACATACACGCACACACTTAGAAAAATGCTTGACACGCGCACGGGCCGTCCGTCAGGACCCTCTGCTTGGGCTTGAGGCTACCACACTGGGCCAACCGGATCTGCCAGGAATGGCAGGAGACCAGAACCCAGGCAAAAGAAACAACCACATTAAAGGGAAGGGTGTGTGTGTGTGTTTGTGTGTGGTGGTGGTGATGATGGATGAGAAGGCTAATCCTTGGAGCAGTCGGAGGGAGGGAGGGAGGGAGGGAGGGAGGGAGGGGCGCAGGGCTTGCCCAGCAGTGCTCCCCTGCTGCCTCCGGTCTCTGCTTCTGCCCCCAGCCAGTTCCCAAGGCGTTACAGGCAGCTGCTTCCTTTCTCCCGCTCGCCGTGGGCAGAGAGGGAGGAGACAAGTCATCCAAGGCTTGCCGGAAAGATTGGCAGCCGACGGACCGCTTCACCGTTCACAGGACTACAAGGCTGGGGTTGCGCAGTTGCTGATAAACGTGCAGGAGCTTCTCCACTGTTGCGTCTGAATCGTTGCCCAGGCAGAGGCCATCGCGCAAGGACTGCGCCTCCTTCAGCAGCATCTGAAGGCAAGGCAAGGAGCAGCTGAGTTAGAGGCAGCCAAGGAGATCCACTTTGACCGGGTAGGGCAAACTTCACTGGGGGCGGGGGGCGGAGTTGCCTTCCCATAGCAGGGCAGTTGGTCCTACACATCCTCCCACCTCCCATGGGTGAGCAGTTCCCACCTCAAGGCTGCTGCTAGCCATGGCCTAAAGCTGACCTGCTAGCCCCAAATGTTGAACCCATAGCATCAGTGGCCAAATGGTGAGTCAGCCCAGTTCCTCTCTAGATGGATGGCCCGCCAGCTGGATTCAGGGGTCTCACTCTCTGTGACTTTGTTCTTGCCAAACTCCCCTTGTGCTGCTGCAAATTATACATGCACTGAATCATTTGCATACATTTACTCGGAAATTAACCTTCTCCGCTGTGGAACGTGCAAAGGAGTGGTGATGGGGGAGGACGGGCACAAGAGCCCAGCCCGTTTCAGTGGTGAAAAGGGTCACATTTCCAGCTCCTGCCATCATATGGAACACATTATATGAATGAAGCCCTAGGCGGAGGGAAGTGGTGGTGTGGGCAGTGGTGGTTGGAGGGAGAGAAGGGAGTTACTAATCAAGTTATGGAGAACGTAAATAGTACAAACACAGCGGCTGCCAGGCTGGGTCAGACCAGCTGCCTGTCTCAGCCCTGCAATTACAGAACAAGCCATAAATCCATTCCCTGTCATTTACTCTGTCGACTCAGATTCCTGGATGAAGGTGGCGCAGCCTGGCTCGATAAAGCTGTGAGACTCAAAGGAGGAGGGAAAGGGGACAAGCCCTCGTTCTGTGCCTATGTGCCGTTCCTAGGCTCGCTCGGCCCAGGGACGGTATATCGCAGGTCCCTTTTGTTGCCCTCTTCCCTTGCCTGCTGCCCTCCCTGCCTGAAAAAAGAATCCCATCCCGTGGCAGGTTCCTGTCCTGGAAGCCCACCGTCGCTCCAGGGCAGGAAACACCCCTTACCTCATGGTTGGCTTGGATCTGGTGGAGGTACTGCATGCGGATATCGGAGGGGGAGGAATCGTGGGCTGCCTGCTCCAAAACCAGCGCCTGTGTCCAACGACAGGATGACACCAAAAGGGGATTGTTCAACCAACAGCAATATCTGCCCTCATGAGAGGTCCAGCTCTTTCTCTTCTAACCCACAACCCCTACATTTTCTGCAGAGGAACGAAACGGGGCTCTCATTTAGCCTCTGCCATGATCAATCGCTCCCCTCCTCGTTCTCAAGAGGTCTTCTTCAACAATAGGGGAAACGGGGAGACCAAGGCATAAAGACATGAACGCCCTGATGGCTGGAAGGGAGAAAAGAGGCATCGGCATTGACTGAGGAGTGCCTGCCTCTTATTTGAGGAGTTTGCCTACTTTCTCAGGGTTGGCCCTCCCATTCGGCAGACCAAGCCTCCAACCCCACGGCTGCTTCCTAGCACAGATGCAAATCACTTTCCAGGAGGAAGGCTCCTCCCTCCCTCCCAGCCTGCCCAGAAGGGTGACCAGCATGGAAACAGGTTAGACCCCACTCTGTCTGTCAACGTCTTTCTACTATGGATGAGATAACCAAGGGCTGCTGCTGGGCAAACCCACCACTCTGTAAGAGCTGCCATGGTGGGTCAGATCCACATTCTCTCTCGGCCTACCGCCAGTTCCAGCAACCCAAAGGGCAATGAGACTTTTGAGAGTTTGTCTCTAAAGACATGCATTTTTCCATTCCAGAGACAGCCCACAGCCATCTGGACTAGTAGTCACTGGATGACATTCCCCTTCATGTATATGCCCAATCCCCTTTTAAACCCGTCCACACTGATGTCTACCACCACACCCTGTGGCCACCAGTTCCACTGCTTAAATCTGCCCCGCTGTGTGTCCCGGTTCTCTTGCCCTTTGGCTTCAATGGATGGCCCAGGATTTTAGTACCAAAATTAAGACGCCTGGGCAGTGCCCGAGACACACACTGTTTCCATCGAGCACAGGTCTTCAGAGGGAGCTGGAGGGCCCCATGACCTTCTTCCTGGGCCACCTCTGTTGAACCCCCTTATACCTGAATGTGCCTGACCACAGCATGGTGCATCTGGCACAGGTTGGCCAGGGAGGAGCTCTGGATGATGATCTCGACAGCCTGGATGGGGCCTGCTGGGCTCAGGTCACTGATGACCACCTGGGAGGGCAACAAAAACATAGATGTGTCTCCTTTTTTTGCGCAAGATGGCTGAAGACCAGACTGTAAGTTGCATGCAGAAGTGGATAACAGGTGGGCTAGTAGCCTTTCTTGCCATCCCAATTCCCAGCTCCAGACTATCAATCCCCATTACTCTAGGCCTCTCTCTGTGTTGCTATTTCGACTCTTTGTAGGGGCAAAATGTGGAGGGGGGGTTAAGAAAAGGGTTCATTACCCCCCACAACCTGTACACCCATCTCCAAAGTAGCTATCCTGATTGAAATAAGGAAGCCTCTGGTTATCTTTATATAAGACTGCTTGTGACAGGCATTTGGGTGTCCCCCCCCTCCACCCCCAGGATACCAACAACATAGATTTTGTCCTTGTGGCCCCCAACTGTGTATCCTAACTATTCTATCCTATCTCTTTTGTTGAGGGGGGGGGAGATGCCCTGTATCATCATCCCTGCAAATAAGTGCCCCAAATGCACTGCCACTATCTCGGTGACAAGGGAAGGTCACTCAAACAGCCAGCAAAAGCAGGTACCACAAGGCTTCAACTTGGCACAGGGGACACAGATGCATTCGTATCTCTGTTTCTTTTAACATATAGGAATAAGAGCAAACTGCACCAACCAAAAGAGATCCCATACATGTTTGCTGTTAGACAGCTGGTCGACCCAATCCTGATTTCTACATGCTACTAACTGGAACATTTCTGGGGGAAATGTTGGACTGCAGAACAGGTCAAGCAAGTCATGCCACATGGTACAAGCAAAAACAGAACATCTGTATAAACTGAAAGTTACTGAGCTGTTCGATCAATTTTTAAGTATCAGAATTATACTTTACCGATTAGCTCCCATGTTTTTTAAACTCCTTAGCTTTGCACTATAGATACAAAACCAGTTGTACTTGCTCTTTTTTAATGTTTGAATGTAAAATGTCTCACATCTTAAAAAAGGCAATTTTTAAAAGCAATTTAATCATCATCATTATAGAACACTCCAGGGCAAAAATCCTTCCTGGGAGACTCTGAACAAACAGCAAGTCACTTTCTGGACCTACAGCAGAATCATTATTCAGCAATGGTGCCTCCACAACCATAACTGTCTGTGATGCCCCACAAGTTCTGCCACTTTTGTATAAATAACTTATCAGACCCCCAAATATGGACATCTTTCATTAATGCATTCAGAGAACCAAGGTGCTGCCTTTCCTTTATTTACATGAGTTATGCCCACCAAATCCCCAGTACATAAGATCTCAGCAGGTACCCCAGAGGTGGTCAGCTAAAATGGACCAGGAAACCACCACCGCCCTTTGTTGAAATGAGATGGCTTCTCCTCTCTCTCTCTCTCTCTCTCTCTCTCTCTCTCTCACACACACACACACACACACACACACACCTCCTCCGGTGAGCTTAATCCAGGAGGTTTAGCCGGAGCAGAATTAGCACAACCGATAATCACAGCGGCATTATTAATGCTCTCATGCGCAAAGCCAGAGGAACCCAGTGGCTGCCAGGGCTCAGCCAACCTTCACCCTGGAGGGTTAACCGGCCACGGCAGAAGCAGCAGCAAGCAATTAACACCAGCCATGTGCTGCTTCCAGAGGATTAGGTGGTGGGGGCAACTGGAGCTGAACAGCTCCCATTTCCCCCCTTGCGCAGAAGAACAAATAGAAAGCCAGCAAAGCTGATGGAGAGAGGGAACCGACTAATGGAGGCTTCAAGCTTGGCTCCTGGAGCCAAGCAGCAATGCTGGGCCCAGGCAGGGCTGACCGACCACCGCTGGTGCCAGGAGAGAGTATGCGGAGTGGTTAGCTGGAAAGCTGAGTCTCATTTGGCATCATTTGACACCCAGCGAAGAGGCCATAGATCTTTCAGAGATACTGGATTCCAAGGTATGTCTTGGGTAAATTTAAAAGATCTTTCTTGACAATTAAAACATCAGAGGAAGGAACTGCACCAAAGAAGAATGTCTAGAGCCAGAAACTCAAGAGTTTGCTCCTGGCAGACTCTTAATACATAATGTGGGCTACGAAGTTCTCACTTGCCACTAACACCAGGGATGGGTGCCTGCCCTTGGGGACGAGAGGGTGAGAGGAGCCTGCTTCTTTTGCTGTCATTTCCTATCAGAGATGTCCTCATCTGGGGGGGGGGGGAGACAAATAAAAGACAACAGGCTGTTTACAGCCCTTGCTTGGCTTTGCAGCCTGGGAGATCAGTTGCCTGGAACACAGCTGCTTCTCAGCCCAGGAAGCTGCTGTACTGGACTGCAACGTGCTTTTGCCACCGGGAAAGCTGCTGGAGCTGGACTTGGTTCTGAGTCGATACGCCCAGGTCTGAGCTGGGCCTTGCATGCCTACAAGCTACAGTGCCAGAATGCAACCCGGAATGAACAAGCATACACTTGCGTTTTGCGCACTGATTGGGAAAATATCAAAATGTGTAATAATTCAACACCCGGCCAGGCCGACTTTGCCAGAGACTCATCCCAAGCCCTGCCTGGGCTCCATCTACTTCTGGACTGGAGCTCTCTCAAACCCTTCCCAAACTGGAGCTCAGTCCCAGGATAAGAAAAGCCCCCTTTTTGCCCATCTAAGGCCGCCACCACTTGGGGAGGGCTGCACCTGAAGGAAGATTTTGTGTCCCCCCTCCTCCTTCCCTGTGTTTCATTGGGACCCCTCTTCCACTCATGCCTTGCCTCTCGGATGTTCAGCTGCACTTCGCCTCCGTCTGGCGCCAGCCCCTGCACGACGGCTGCCTCTTGGCTCGAAAGGGCCTCCACCTCGGCATTCTCCGCCAGCAGCCACTGCAGCACAGCGCAGCCGAACGACACCTCTAGGCGACAGCAGCCCCGGAAAGACAAAGACCACAAGGGGACAAATTAGCACTGCTGGGCGGGCATTCCCCGTTCAAAAGGCTGACTTCCCAACGGAGTCCAAGCTGGGAGACGGGCAGGGTCTTTTCTGCCTAGCAACCAGAGGGAGGCTAGGCCTCTGCTAGGCCTCAGGGCCTTGCTACCTAGTGAGCCACCTTCAAGGGTCCAGACATGTGGGTCGGTCTGGTAGAACACCCCAGATGGAGAATTATGGGGAAACTTCAAAAAGCCCATGCCTAACCAAAAACAAACAAAACAAAAACCCCACCAATGAGATTATTCAAATTTACAGCCAGCTCCCTGAAATGTGGGATTTGAGAGTCCTTAAGGAACTATCTGGCTCATTTTGGTAAAGAGTTCATTCTGGCTTGGGCTGAAATGTTGCTCTCAGGATGCGTAAATGGATGGACATTTTCTAGACGGAGGCCCATCCTCTTCCTAGGGAGAAATATGGTATTGGCACTTCTTTTCACTCCTGACACTGAGCATCTCCCGGTGCTGCTCCTGGATGGGCTGCGGGGTTGCTCTCACCTGAGCCAGAGCACTTGGGAGGCTTTCCCAGGCTTGAGGGTGCTGGCAAGCAGCATTTAAGCAGAGCAAATGGGAAGACTAAACCAGTGCTGGCCTCCAGGCCTCTTCGTTTGACTAGGCATTTAATGTCACTACAAAACTTCCGCACCAGCTTTTCCCTTCAGTTGCCTCCTGATGATGCTCAAGGCAGTGCATCGGACTGTGCAAGAAGTTCAAAAGCTTACATGTGGGGGTGGGGGGACTCAAAATCCATTCTAAGTCCTGGCCTCTGGAATGGATTTTGCACCCCTGGCAAGACCTTGGCATGTGGCAACCCTTCCATGCCATTGATTTCTCCGGAATTCAAAAGTCAAAACACATTCTCACTGGGTCAAGCTTATCCTCACATGTCATTGACCAGCAGCTTAGGAATGGGTCCTAACCAAGGAGCTAATCTAGAATCCCGCGGGGTCCAGCAGCAGCATTTGTGGGATTTTGTGCTTGCACAGTGTATGCTTCACTCCCCCCACACACACACTCCCCAATTCACTCCACATATGTGAGGGGGAGGCAATTTTATGGAAGCCCTCTGCAGCCCCTGGCCCTTGGGATGTGGCTGGTGGGTAAGAGATTGCTCCGAAAAGGCAGCTCCGGCAGCTTGCGTTTTCATCTGTGACCAGAGGGGTCAAAGCTGGCAGGGAAAAGAGCCTGAAGGCACATCAGGCAGTGCTCACCACTGAGCCATGCATGGTAAAGCTGCTTGAACAGAGCTGGGGACATCCTTGGGGGGGGAGGGGGACATAGGGAAGCTGCTTGGAGCTCTCTGGAGGAAAAGCCACTTGGAAGTGGGATTAAACTGAGCAAAAAGCCAGCATGCCAAACAGTTCAGCTGCCAGCTTCCCAGGAACGTGATCAACCTGCCTCCTGCCAAAGGGGAATCCTGCCCATGGCCATCCCACCACAGCCTTTGCGGTAAGCAAAGATACTGGCCTCCCCCAGCATGTGCAAAACAGCCCATACTGTAACTTCCCAAGTTCTGGAAAGAGCCCCCTGTGGTCCCAAACATGGAACTCTTCTCACAAGGGGAGAGGGGCTGGAGAAGAGAAGATGTGGAGTTCACCAGCAATCATCAGAATCACGTACCTGCACACAAGTCTTTCAGGGCAGTTCTCAGCAGGTCGGCAGAGACCTTGATTGAAGCTACGGAAGGAATCAGGTAACTCTCTCCCAGAGCGCTCAGGGCTCCCGGGACCAGCTCATCACTCCCTTCAATACTGTTGAGGTCAGACTGAAAGTGGGACAATTTCAGGAAGGTCTCGAGGGGGTCCCCTGAGAGGGATATGGCAGCCACCGGGGAGGTGGCTTCTGGTGTTCCACTGCCATGAGCACGATCCAAACGAAGGCACTGCAAGAGGTCAATGGTGACCTCCTTCAAGGGCAGGCAGATGCCTTCTCGGTCTGGGCAAAGGCCTGGAGAATCCTCAGAAAACAGGTCATCAAAGAGCTCTGTGGATTCCGAAATGGTGCCCAGGATCTCCCGCAGGCTGTAGTAGAGAGAGCAGGAGACGGTAAAAGGCAGCTCGAGCTTGGTGCCTTCGGTAGGGCCCAGCGGGAGGGTCACTTCTGTCTTGTTCCCGGGAAGGAGCTGGTCGATCGGGAAGGTGTAAGTCGTGGCAGAATCCGAGGACCCCTCGCCAAAGTCACAGGAGCTGGCAAAGAGCTGGACGCAGAAGGTCCAGCCTCGCTCCAGGCTACACTCGCTTGAGTTCTCCAAGACGCAGGAGACGGTCAAGGTGTCCCGAACGAGGATGCGGCTCCAGTGGGCAGTAATGGTGCAAGCAATGGGCTTCTGGCCATTCTGGCTTGACAGCAAAGCGGCACTCACATTCATCACCTGGTTGAGGCATGTCAACGCTTGGTTCTTCTGGTCGACAGCCTTTTTAAGGCAGGACACTCTGCAGGGGCCAGGAGAGAAAAACAAGGGAAGGGCCGTTGGATCCCGAAGATCCTGATTCATCACAGCTAAAAGGCCCAAGGCTGGCTTGAATACATACAACCCAAGAGAAGTAACAGATGGCCCACGGAATTTTTCCATCATGCGCAGGGATTCCTCTGCCAGAATCCTGCATGGGCATACACATTTCCCACCTCCCAACCCTTCCTTCTGCTAGCTATTACTGAACACAGACATCCAGAAATACTGCTGCTCACAAACGGCACATCTTAGCGCGGCGTGTTGCCAGAGTGCCCTAGCAGATCCATTCAAGCCAATACATCCTAATCAAGCCAGAGATCAATTGTGTATCTCCTCAAAGATCACCCTGAAAAAGTTGCTGTGGTTGGTAATTCCTGAGGGAGAACCAAAAGAAGAAGAAGAAAAAGAAGCAGCAGCAGACCTGCCTGGATGAACACACTGTGGCCACGCCCTCAGGTTTTGCACAGCCGCTGACAGATCTAAGTACTGACAGGCGGATGTCAAATCCCCAAGGCTTCTCAGACCAGTTGCTCACGCAGGATAATCTGAGCAGCTTTAAGGAAACCTGACTGCCAGAATGTAAGCTATGCAAAATCAGGGAAAACCTGGGCCTGTTATGCCTGGGGCCACGGGCATTTGCGGCAGGTCTTACCTTTCTGAGACATGGCCAATCCCGGAAAGCAGTTCTTTAATCCGCTGCCCAGCTTTGTCGGGGTTCATCTTGACTGGCTGCGTATCATCTGGGCTGCACAAGCCACACGTCATGAGTCGGCCTTTAGCCGATAAAGCCAGAAGCTCAGATTCACCTGAGGAGAGCAATAGACGAGCATGACTCGGAGGGGAAAGGGATAGAAAGGGGTTGCTGAAGGATAGGAGCTCCTTTTGGGGGGCAGGGGAGGGGAGAGAGAGTACGGCATTATAAGAGCAGGGTAGCTTCTGCATGGATTATTCAAACATAAGCCTTGTCTCGCTGGGCATTCCAAGCCCAGGAAGCTCACGAAGGAAAGCCATGTTAAGATTGCTCAGAGTTGTCCCCTGTTTTGGCTTTGTCAAAAAGCAATGACCCTCCTGAAGGTCTGAGCCAGAGGCACTTTCAGGTTGAGCAGCAAGGGCACTGTCTCACAGCACTAGGGACCAAAGTTCAGAGGTGCACAGAGGCTCCTTGGAATGGGCTCTGTTCAAAGAGGGATTTCAAAGGGATGCAGAAATTCTAATCCTTCAGATGCTGCTGGATTGTAGCTCGCCACTGGCTGTGCCAGCCAGAACTGATGGGAGTCACAGTCCAACAACAATGGCCAAGGGGTGGGACTGCATGTCCCTCCTACTTGCTGTGGAAGGCCTTAAGGGTTAACCCCACCGCCAGGGTGCTGGGGTGGATAGAGGGGTGGATTATGACCAGTGCTCGCTTTAATTTTCACTCTTGCTGGGTGGGGCTCTGCCCATCGCACACACAGTCCCGCTCCCACCCCAATGCAGGATTCTGCCACAACCGAAACCAAAGTGGCTGGAAACCCTCACTGTAGGCACTTGGAGGAGGAGGAGGAGGAGGAGGAGGAGGAACGCTGTGCAGAGGGGGTCAGAGTTGTTCGTGCTCCCTAGAGGGAACCTTGATTATAACCAATGTTCTCCCTAATTTTCGTTCCTGCTGTGTGGGATCCCCAAGGTTTAAAAGGAGCAAGGTTTCATCTGAAATCCAGGGGTAAACAGGCACTGTACTAACACCAGCTGCCACCGTGTGGTGCTGATGGAGCTCTGTATGCACATTCACACCTTAGAGGAATGTTGATTATGACTCTGGGGAGCTAGGCTCAAATCCCCACTCAGGCATGGAAGCTCACAGGATGGGGTGACCCTGGCAAAACCACTCCTTAAACGTCTCGTATACTTTGAAAACTCTGTTAGGGTCAGGTGCAACAGGACAGCATATGACATCATCATCAATAACAACAAGGATTTACTCACCTGAATGATATGTGTAAACCAGAGACAGTCAATAACCAAGGGCAAGTTATCAGGCAAATACCTAGGCAGCTCATAAAACATCATTCTGGTAAGGTACTGCTGAAAGGCCAATATTAATTTTCTCACTCAGGGTGGGAGAGGCATAAAAGTTTGTCAGATTTCCTATCTCTGGTGGGACTAGGAAGCAACCCAAAGAGGTGTCCACCTTGACTTTCACTTCCAAGAGTTCATGAACTGGAGCATTAGCTAGGCATTTCCTCAAACAGAGTGTCTTTGTGTTGGCTCCCATGCTCTGCTTCTGTAGCAAATGATAACCTGGATGCTCGGCCCGAACCACTGGGCATCACTGAAGACTCAGGGGCTGTGCAGAACAGGAGACTAGACCGACTTTAGGAGGACTCCCTAGAATTCCTCTGCGACTTTCCACTGCGAGCAGAGCAGGCGTGGGTCTCCAGATGCTGTCAGACTGCATCTCCTCGTTGGGCCAGCCAGTTGGACCAGCCATCAGGAAGGAAGGGAGCAACAGCCCCATAACATCTGTAAGGCTGTAACTTTCTCAAGGTCTGTAGATTTGTGTTTCTGGACTACAGATCCCAGCTGTGCTACCTGGGAGATTCTGGGAGCTGTAGTTCAAAAACATACTTCTAGTCCTTTCCCCATCCTTCCCTGGAAGGTCATACAGGACAGGTCATAGGAAAAAACCCTAGAAAATGAGGGGCAACCTGACAAGCACTGTATCTCCCATCGGACTGCTTTCTGCAAGTAAAAATAGCAACGGAAGGGCCATGCTGGTTAGCCTGTGCTGGAGATTTAGGAGTCACCACAGATGCATTCATGTGGCTCTTTTCTTCCTGAAGAGAGCAACTTCAAAAGCTGACGCTTCCTCGCTGTGACCCTTATGAGCAAGATGGCAGATCACACAGGGGTGCATCGCACATATAAAACCAATGGCGCTAGGAGGTTGCGTGCACAAGGAGTAGAAAAGATGCTCAGCAGTCAGTCCCGGGCACCACGCCGAGACAAGGAAGCGGAGAAAAGGCAGCTCCCCGTGGCTTCAGTTGCCACTCTCGCTACAAAGCCAACTCCCCAAGGAAGACGGCAAATGAACTGGCCTCCCTCTGCCTCTTCCCCCAACAGAAGGCTGCCAACGGGGAGGGAAGCCCAAGTGAAGGAGTGGTTGGCCAAGACACACAAACGAAGCCTTGACCAAGCACTTTTAGCGGCCAGGTCCCTGTCACCTGGAAGCAGCTACTGCATTCCTGCTGCCTTCTCCCGATGAGAGCAGTTTCGTTCAGGCCTCCCAAGCTTTTACACTCAGGGCACAGTCCCAGAAGCTGGAGAGGTAGCCCGTAGAAACAGCCCGTGGGGGGTAGAGGATGGATGGCACCCGGAGGCACAATCCAAGGCTGGGAATAAGAAAGTTTGGCTTTCTGGGAGTTCTACAGTTTTTTAAAAAACTGCACTGCTAGTTCACATGAATATGCAGAGATCTGGAGGGAAAGAGAAGTATTTGCTACCAACTCAGAAACAAAGCAGCTGCCTAGATGCCCTCAGCACATCCGATCTTGGCTGATCTTGGAAGCTAAGCAGGGTCAGCCCTGCTTAGTACTTGGATGGGCAACCACCAGGGAATACCAGGTGCTGTAGGTGCCTGGAGTAGGAACTGGCAAGCCACTCCAGTATTCCTGCCAAGAAAGCTCCATGGACATGGAGTCACGAAGAGTCGGTCACAACTGTAACGACACAACAGACACACACACACACAGAAACAATAGCTCTGAGTCTGTTCCTCATTCCTTCACATCCCAGCCTCATGACTCCTACTGTTCACTCTCCACACCCAAGCGCACACATGCACATGTATGCTTTCCACGAGCCAGTGCTACGACTCTGTCCATTGGGCAGAAACCCAGGCATTGACGTAACCGTAAACCCTACCCCCATCATTCCGAGGTTCTTTTTTGAGCCAAGAAAGACCAACCGCAGATCACTTCCTGCTACATGAGGGCTGGGATGAAAGAGCACACCTGCTTTCTCAAGGGGAGGTGGGTGGGAAGCATCCCAGGGCTTGCCAGTCCCTTCCCAGCCCACTCCTCTTTCGCTCTCCAAGCAGAGACCAATGGGGTGTCCCCGGGCCTGCACTGCTGAGGAGGAAGGCTCCTTCCTGCATCCAGGATATATGAATGCCTCTCCCATGGTGAGCTAGCACAAGGCAGCTGTTGTGCTTAAGAAAGGGCAAACATCTGAATGGCTCCGTCCTATCCAGAATTCAGCGTTAGAGACTCATTGCGATCGGAAGGAGGTATTATTTGTCAATGGCAGCTGTTCTGTTCCCTCCTTTGGCCAGTGCCTGGGCTTCCTCGGAGCTAGCCCCATCTACCCCATGCTGCCAGTTCCTGAATTAACATAGAGCCTTGGCAACCCAGAGGCAGCATTCAAAAGGGTACAGCCCTTGCCCCAAGTAGTCACCTCTCCTTAGAGATGGAGGGAAGGTATCCAGAGAACTGGGCAAGGCTGGGAAAGTGGGACGTGCAGGGCAACAACATGGAGGAGGCCACCCATTTCCCACCCCTGGGCTAGAGATGGGGGGCACAAATATCCACACACACATCCATGCCAGCATGATGCTCTTCCCCTTTCCTCCATCCCATCATACTCCCTCCTTGGTGGGTATGACCCCAACAGATCACAGCTAACCGCAGAAAACGCCAACAGGGGCCTTTGGCCCAAGAAAGAGAAGATGGTAAGAAAGAGGAAGCTTCCGCCCAATCCTGCCTGCAGCTCACTCCCAAGTGCCACAGGCCTGCCCCAGTCTTTCCACTGGCCGAAGCAAGCAGCCCTTGGTTTCACCATGAGGCTGTCACAAATGGATCCCAACTCTTCTGTGCAAGGAACCCCCAAGCTGAGGCACAGCCAAGGCTGCTAAAATTGGGGTGTGTGTGTGTTGGGGGGGGGGAGAGCGGAGTGCCTGAACTGGCACCAGTGTTGCCAAGGCTCCAAACTGCCCACGTGCCTGTCAGGAAAAATAAAGCTCCAACCAAGGAGCCTAAACCAACCCACCTCCCAAGCCCCATTAGCTGCCACATTTCTGCCCCACTGCTTGTTGTCCGTTGGGGGCACCAAGCAAGGTGCTGGAAGTAAATGCACACTGCTGGGGTTTACAAGCACTCCAGTTGTGTTGTGGCATTTGCAAGCCCAGCCAAGAGAACATCACCCTATCTTGCTTTTTCCAAGTCCAGGACACCAAAGACAACAAAGCTAGGCATTCTCAGCCAGGGCTGCAAGGACTCCTGTGGCTGAGTCCTAACTGAGACTTAGTCCCAATATCTGTCAGCTCCACCTACTGAGATTTGCTCCCTGGCTCTCCAACTTGATCCAGAGTGGGAATGAGGAAAGCTGGTCCCATGGCCACTGCTTTAGGTGAAGCTCAACACAGCTCTTCAACTGAGAGGCCTTCTAATATCAGAAGACATGGCTACAGCCCTGGCATTATCCCACCCACCAACCCACCCTACAGGGGGTTGTGTGGTGAGGAACTGACCCGTCCTACCCCATAAGAGTTACATTCCCCTCACACTTAAATCTTCAGGGAAGGCATCCATTATCCATACTCTAGCCTGCGAGTTTTGACCTACTTACTTACTTACTTACTTACTTACTTATTACTGACCACATGAAGAAGTATATAGAAATATTTTAAAATGGATGAACAGAAGAAAGAAAGAAAGAAAGAAAGAAAGAAAGAAAGAAAGAAAGAAAG